>CM075343.1:31966927-33166927 GCA_037788925.1 Mytilus galloprovincialis | reverse complement strand
ATATCTGTTTCGTTGCTATAGTCATGGTTATGTCGGGCAATGAAAGATAGGGATTGTAGCATAAGATGTTTTATATATCCGTTATTTTTTCATAGTACTATACCCCTCCCCAATTTAAATTTATACCATAACCTTTCATTATTCAAATGATTTTTTTCAAATTAACTTCATTTCATATGTGATGTTCATGTATACCGTTTAAAATAGAACAGACATGAACCAGTTCGAAAAAGTATCCTAAATAGACAAGTTAAAAATATAATCACTAAATATTTATAAATAGATATGAGAATTTAACAAATAAAAATATATATATAAATAAATAAATAGATAATAATTTGTTACGACAGTCAACTTACATTCATTGTATGTTCTCATAATATTTCCGTGATGTAAAATGATTTGCATGCAGTCTTGTTAAATCGATGAAAGAAAAACAATCATCCAGTCTTTAAGACAATACACTAATCACAATTAAGTCACCTTTGAGTAATTACCCGTGAGTTATTATCAATTGAAATGGTAAGATCTGTGAAAGACAACTTTTACATCTGTCATCAGAATCGGACATTTGGGGTGCCATTAATAAGGTCAGATCTGTCAACGCAAACATTTACATCTGTTATAAGAAACGGACATATAGGGTGTCATTAACAGACTTATATTGATAAATGTTGTCTGTATGATTGATCATTCGTGTCAAAATACCGATTGCTTTATTTAGAAGAGTTTCCTATTCAAATAAACTTATCATAGATACCAGGATTAATTTTTGTGTTATCGGCAGACGCGAGTTTCGTCTACAAAAGACTCATCAGAGGCGCTCGAATTCAAAAAAAAATAAAAATTTAAATAAAGTTGAAAAGCATTGAGGACCAAAATTCCTAAAAGATTCAAATCTGTTCAAATGCTTATGTGAAGTATCAACAAGCGTGAATATATAAATGATTGTATTCAACATGCAAGTATCAAAATGGTTGTCAAAAGAGTGTATAAAGGTTTTCAAAAAATATCTTACTGATATCAACAAGTATCGAGATGCTCCATTAAATATCTAAATAATACCAAAAAGTACCCAACTGCTTCAACAAGTATCCAGTACTCCGTCAAATATCTAGATAATATCAACTTGTACTTAGATGTCTCAAAACGTATTCAGATGATCCATCGAGTATCCATATTCGTCAAACTGTATCTACTTTTTTCAACAATTGTATGGAGTATTGTAAAAGTATCTAATGCTTTCAACAAAAATGTAGATGATCGGACAAAGTATCTTGATGCCTTTATAGACAAATCCATAATGGCTGACAGGAATTATTTCTTAAATTCCATCATTATCACAGTGTATATTATCAATATCAATAACCCAACATTATGGACTTACAGAATTTAATGAACTGATTTCAATTGCACCCTTATCTTACATTTGATTAATCTGCTCATCGAGAATTATAGTTATTTATTTCATATCGGTAAAGAATTATCTTCTCTTATTGGATAATAAGCAACCACATGACATTCTATATTCTTTAGTAAAAAAGTTATATCGGTATTTCACAGAAAAAAAGGACCAGAAAACCGGTCGTTAACAGAATTTTACATGTTAATGACTAGTGGGCGTTGTTTCTGTGTTTAGAGAGATGTCCCTTTAATAAAACGCAATCGCGATTAGTTAATTATAAAGTTGTATAAAGCTATATTTACATAACAGTTGTTGAAAAACTGGTCTTTATCTTGATATATGGACTGCCCACATGACAGTTGTATTGACTGAGACAGCGATAATGACAGAACCGTTAGTGGTGTCAGTGACTTTCAGTAATCACTATGACTGGTCTTCACGCTTTCTTAGCTTTCTTAGCTTAATTATAGATGGCGTACAATAACTTGAGTTTGTTATGAACAATTTGAATTTATGAGAATTTTTAAAAACATGGTTCCTCAATGAAATAAACATAATTGAAGACTTGATCATTATCGTGGATAGCGATAATGACCTTGCCTAGGGCTCAGTCATTATTATTTTTTAGTCAATACCACAGTACTTTGAGCAGTCCATATATTACGATAATGCAATAACTATTATGATACTATTTACTTAATAAACAGTTGACACAGATATACGTCGAGGTTGTAAGAACTTTATATAATCAAATGCAAATGTTGATTTTGAGATGACATCACTTCAACATGTAAAAGAGGGACGAAAGATACCAAAGGGACAGTCAAACTCATAAATCTAAAACAAACTGACAACGCCATGGCTAAAAATGAAAAAAAAAACAAACAAACAACAGCACACAGGACATAGAAAACTAAATGTAAATTGTGTCAATGAACCATGACTGAGGAAGCTGGCAAACATTATCATCTCCTTGGAAATGAGAGGTGGCACTACTAATGCAATCATATACCATATATCAATGATTTGTACAATTAGTGATACCACTTTAAATTGACTCAATCAGAAACAGTTAGTCTCAGGAAAAATCAATAGACCATGACTTAGGAGACAGGGTTCATAATAATGTCAGTGGAAATGAAAGTACAATTGTTTATCAACTGCATATCAAATATTATAGACATACAGTATAGCGGATCCACCAAAAACCAACATAATCACAAATTTAACATATGAGGACGCCGCAAGAAACAGCACGCCTAAGTCTCGCATTTGAGACGTCGTCTATATTAGAAAAAACTACCGCCACATGTTAATGCACGTCTGTGGTTATAACTCATTATATCGAATAACAAATCTCACAAATTGAAAATCCAACAAGTGTTCTTCGACGAATTATAGCGTGACATGCACATAAATAGAATGGTCATTAAAGTTAATTCTCTAACTATAGATCAGCACATGAGGTTGTATGAGGGCCTCGATTGAGGGGGTTAGATTGTCTATTCTCTCACGATTTGCCAAATTGTATTCTTTTCTGTTAGCCTCATTGATAACGTCATAGTTTTTTAACAATTGTTCCTAAAGTACAGTTTGAAGAGGAGTTCATCTTGTTAATAGTTGTTTTACATGACATATAGACATCGAACACGGCTGAGGTGAATGTTGCCTATGGGAGTCGTTTAGTTTAAGCAGAATTGCATTAGACATGATTGAAAATTTACGTTTCTGAATTTCCGAATTTTCAAGATTACGGTCTCTTGTTTAGTTGGTAAGATTAGCTTAAGGTGGCTCCTGGGTACAAAAATTTCAGCAAAAAATTAAACCTTTATTTTTTCATTACAAGTTTTATTTATTACACTATTAGTTATTACTTTATGATACGGTACAAAAATCAAACCAAAAAAATTGATTCAGTTTGGCCCCAGATGATTTTTAAAAGGTTTATATCATTGAAAAAGCTTCAAATTATCTCCCTTTGGTGCTAAAATGCCATTTTTGGCATTAAATTTGAAATATCTTTTTTAACTCATCGGTGACCTATATTTGTTATTATTGTTTTCACATAAGCTTAAAATTTAAAATTTAAGCGATTTCTATAATTAGGTTATTTTCTATTTCGATATTACATCTACTTCTATTAGTTCAACAGAAAAAAAGGACATTAATAAAAATGTATGCTTCTCCCAGAGGCAGATTGTGAGCTTAAATGTACTGTGACCCCATCTTTTTATTTCATTTTTCTTTTATGTATATGATAAAGTTCATTTATAAAAAATATATAGCGAAATCCTATATCAGAAAAAAAATATTGATTTATACCCAGGAGCCCCCTTAATGCTGGCTTTATCTTAGGGTATGTAAGGGGGTCCTGTATTTCTTTATTCTTTGATTTTTTATGATATTTTTCTATATTCTTTAAAACAGTTTGCCATTATTTCATATTATAAATATTTTAGCACCTATTTTTTTCCATTTTTTTTTTATTTATCTTCAAAACTTTTATTCGTGGGTCCATTTTTCTGCAGTTTATAGGTCCATTATTCTTTAGTCTGTAAAATCAATACAGACCATCAGATATGTACTCAATCTCCAGATTTCACTTCCTAGTTAAGTTGGTAAGAGTATCTATAACGCTCGATTCATCTTTGACATTTTTGCCTTGCCTTTTTTCCTGGTATAATCTAATTTGAATTTAACTTATTTAATAAAGGCAGACAATCTTACTCAAATACCTATCATGTGTCAACGTTTTATCTTCCTTGTAGCAAAATGTTGACGCAAGATATGTAGTTTAATCGGATTGAAAGGCAGAAGCATAATTTTACAATAAGAACTGCAGTTATTTGGAGTCTTATCCCACCATGTGGTCGGAACTTCCATATTATATATCAATCAATGAGTAAACCATTCACCATGTATAGCCGGTGTTTCGTTACATGATTTATGGTATTCGAGCTTAGAAGATAGATTTGTTAAAAGGATGAAGATAACTAAAGAATGCAGGTTATATTGGATATGGGAACAGTAGATTTGATGTCATATCTCATTATAACATAAAAAAAATAACGAGAAGGGCATATGAAGAATTTATTCATGGTACCAATGCCCTTCATAACTGTAGAAAAAAGTAAAAGCAATTAAACGTCGCTTTAATAACTGTTGTTCATTTGTTTGCATGAAAACAAATGAATACATTGAGTACAATTGGGAAAACAAATGACCAAAACTGAAACTTGAATCAAGTCGATTACAGTGGATAGAAAATATATTAACTACAAATTATTATAATAAAACAACGTTTTGGTCGGAACGTGACTTTTGATTGATTTCAATCAAACAGAACTATACGTTTCCGGTATATCAAAATGTATACTTTTAAAAGTTTAACGTATATTATGTTGGAGAGTTGACTGTGGCATATATACATTTCATTAAATGTTTTATAGATCAGGGGCGAATAATCCATCATGCTACCAGTTGAAGATGTAGAATGCATTTTTATAATGTGTGCATGAGCATAAGAATATGTAATAGCAAATTCCACATTATAGCAGCCTGACAACAAATAAATGTTTGTCATAGACATTCCCATTGAAACATGACGTAATAACATCTAGAATATCTCAGCCACTAAGAATCGGAAGTCAATAGGAAAAGCGCCGAAAAATCTTGGATAAAGTGCTATAGAAACCCTGAAAGTGTTAAAATCTATTCATATTACCTAAAATAATCTACTTTTTTATGGTTATATTTAGAGACTTACTCTATTTGCTTAGTAAACAAATATTTGTAATCGTGCTTTGAATGTCTTAAGCATGCAAAGAAAATAGATTTATTGCATGTTTGCATATCTGTACTTTAGTGAACTCAACAATAATATAATAACCGACTCTAAATACAATTAAAAACCAATTGTTCAGAGAACAATTGAAAGTCTTTCCACACCAAAAAAATTTTGATAAGAAGATAATTTCTTCATACTGATGCGATAAATAATGATTTAATTATATTTTTGAGTGATATAAGGGAGATAATATGCTACTTACGGTCTCATATGATAGCTTCTTTCACACTGATTCCAAAAATATATAGTTTCTATATACTTTTGTATGTAGAAGGGGGGATAATTGGCCACTTCCGGTTTGTTGCAAGTCATGTTTAGTCTTCAGTAATCAGTGTATGTATCTATATGACAAAATATATGGATTCTGAGTACTTTTAGATGAAAAAATTGCAAAAAAAGAGACTTCCGGTTTTCTCAAGGTCACTTCCGGTAGTCATTTTTCAAGGTCATTTGTCACCTAATCTTTTGTACAAGGTCAAATGCCTTTATAATGAACTTAGTTGAAGTCATAATCAAATAACCTCATATCAAGACATTTGAGGGGCAACAACTCCTATAAGATGCCATTAAATTATATAAGACTAAATGTAGCATATCTTCATTACAATAAAGCTGACATTTTGCACTTGTTCTTTAGTATGTATCTTTCAAAGTGTCGGAGAAAATGCAAAAACAAGCAAAAGTCACAATTAAGAACTTGACCTTGACCTTTGACCTTGACCTCATTTTCTAAGTTAGGACCCAGGGGACTCAAATAAAAACATTCCAGGGTTATACGGTTAACTGTTTATGAGGTAAATGAACATACCGACAAATTTATTTTGTAAAGGTAGATAACTCCTATAAAATTTCATCGAATCGCTTCGATCCAAATTAGCCAAAAATTCCTGAGGATGTAACGAACAATTTGTAAAAAGAATTTTGTCGCTATCTTTTTTTGTTACGAAGGAGATGCACACAGAGGGTAAACAGTGAAAAGGGAGATAACTCTTACATAGAAAATGGATCGGCTTAGCAGGGTGAAATTTAAAAGCGCATAAACTATACGATACCATATGGGAAATATTTAAGCGACATATTGCGAAACAAACATTTTGCGCAAGAACAAAATTTGGCGGAAGAAAAAAAAAAAAAAAATAATAATAATTAAAAACCAATTGTTCAGAGAACAATTGAAAGTCTTTCCACACCAAAGAAAATTTGATAAGAAGATAGTTTCTTCATACTGATGAGATAAATAATGGTTTAATTATATTTTTGAGTGATAAAAGGGAGAAAATATGCTGCTTCCGGTCTCATATGATAGCTTATTTCACACTGATTCCAAAAATATATAGTTTCTATATACTATTGTATGTAGAAGGGTAAATAATTGGCCACTTCCGGTTTGTTTGAAGTCATGTTTCGTCTCCAGTAATCAGTGTATGTATCTATATGAAAAAATATATTGATTCTGGGTACTTTGAGATGAAAAAATTGCAAAAAAGACTACTTCCGGTTTTCTCAAGGTCACTTCCGGTAGTCATTTTTCAAGGTCATTTGTCATCTAGCCTTTTGTACAAGGTCAAATGCCTTTATAATGAACTTAGTTGAAGTTATAATCAAATAACCTCATATCAAGACATTTGAGGGGCAACAACTCCTATAAGATGCCATTAAATTGTATAAGACTAAATGTAGCATATCTTCATTACAATGAAGCTGACATTTTGCACTTGTTCTTTAGTATGTATCTTTCAAAGTGTCGGAGAAAATGCAAAAACAAGCAAAAGTCACAATTGAGAACTTCACCTTGACCTTTGACCTTGACCTCATTTTCTAAGTTAGGACCTAGGGGACTCAAATAAAAACATTCCAGGGTTATACGGTTAACTGTTTATGAGTTAAATGAACATACCGACAAATTTATTTTGTAAAGGTAGATAACTCCTATAAAATTTCATCGAATCGCTTCGATCCAAATTAGCCAAAAATTCCTGAGGATGTAACGAACAATTTGTAAAAAGAAATTTGTCGCTATCTTTTTTTGTTACGAAGGAGATGCACACAGAGGATAAACAGTGAAAAGGGAGATAACTCTTACATAGAAAATGGATCGGCTTAGCAGGGTGAAATTTAAAAGCGCATAAACTATACGATACCATATGGGAAATATCTAAGCGACATATTGCGAAACAAACATTTTGCGCAAGAACAAAATTTGGCGGAAGAAAAAAAAAAAAAAAATAATAATAATAATAATAATAATAATAATAATAATCAGAACAAATACAATAAGTCTTTTCACAAAAAAGTGAAAAGACTTAATTAGTTACAAAGATTCAAAAAGGATTTAAATAGTTCATTTAAACTTTATTAGGATTAGGCAGCTTTTACAACGGAATATATATTTTTTATTTCTTGAGTCATATATTTGTATGTAGGTTAAAATAGGCTTCTCCCTTAAACAAATCAAATATAATTACCTTCTGACATTTAGAATTCATCATTCCCTTTGATCTGACATTTCGCATTTTAGACATTGCGATAATAAATACTGTTGAACTTATATTTTCGAGAGTAATATTTATTCCACAATGGATAATATTCACCAATATTCATGCAATATTTGTTTTTGGTATCAAACGTAGCCCTAACCATCGTATTCCCAAATTACAAAAAATAAATAAATAATAATAATAATAATAAAAATAATAATAACCCACCACCATCACCACCACCATCGCCACCACCAGCCACCAAAAATGGCTTTATAAAAAGATAAAAAGCTCAAATACATAAAAAAAAAGTAAAACTGTCATAACTTTCAAAAATAATTCTGATTAACTTTTGTCTAGATTTATTGCCAACATAACCAATTAATAAAACTTCAATGTGAACATCATTTTTGTCGTTATCTAAAATTGGTTTTGGCACATTTGTAAATACGTGTTTTTGGTTGACCTGTATCTTAAAGGAAGACAACTGCTACCTTATACTTATTAGCTTTTAAGTTTGCCATTTAAAAAGGGATTTTCCGTTTTGAATTTTCCTTGGGGTTCGATATTTTTGTAATTTTACTTTTTAAGGAATCACGGAACTCAAGTTGACTAAAGAAAAGAGTAGTATAGCGCTGTTTAATTGTTATAAATCGATTTAAATACAGCAAACAATCGTCATAAACCAAAACTGAGGGAAACACAACAACTATAAGAGGAAACAAAACGGAACAACAGAAACACTGAACTGCCACAAACACAAACGTCAATATATAGAAACGGACTATGTGATAGCATCTGTCATATTCCTGAATTGGTCAGGACATTTTAGGAAAAACAAATGGTGGGTTGAACCTGATTTTATAGCTAGCCAAACCTCCCGCTTATATTGCAATGTTAAATATAAAGTTAACATGATCATAGAAAAGTTACCGCCGTCAGTTGGCAATTTGACCGTCAAAAATTCAGTGTTAACTTCTAAACCATATAATTGCAAGGAAAAGAACATTTGAAAAGATTGTATCATTTTGAAAGGTCGGAGCATAACCTTTAGGGACCCATTTATGAATAACTGAATTGTCTGGGTCTTGAAATTAATTGATTTTGAAAAGTTCTATTCATGTGAAAAATCTGATTCCAAACATCTATACCTCACAGTGTACTTCCGTGTCTCAGAAAGCATTGCTAGAAGTCAATTCTATAAGGAACTGTTCATTAATATATAGAAACCATCTTTTGCACTCATTATCTATAAAAAGGCTATTTTAAAGAAGTTGTATATTTTTTGTATATTGTATATATTATTATCTGTAATCTGTAATTTTATGAAAATCATAAATTAAATTCAAAGGAAACATCTTTTGCACTAATTATCTATAAACGGTAATTTTAAGTTAATCATATATTTTAACATGTTTAAGGAAACGTATTTTGCACTAATTATCAATAAACTGTAATTTTAGGACAATCATAAATTAGATATCAAGGAAACATTTTTCGCACTAATTATCTATAAACGGTTATTTTTAGACAATAATATATTTAAAAAAAAACATCTTTTGCACTAATTATCTATAAACAATAGTTATAGGAAAATCGTATATTTTTATGAAACATCTTTTGCACTAATTGTCCATAAACAATAATTATAGGATATTTGTATATTTATATGAAGCATCTTTTGCACTAGTGGTCTATAAACGGCAATTTTAAGTAATTCTATTATTTAAGAAACATCATTTGCACAAATTATCTATCAAACGGTTACCCTAAGAATTTCAGGAAACATCGCATTTTCTAATTATCTATAAACGGTAATTTAAACAAAACCATATCAAATAGATTAAAGAAAGCACCTGATGTTCTAAATTATTCTAATTATTTAAATTAATTTGGTTGTAATGAAATTCAATCTGATTAGAATATCGTGTATCAAAGCTTTGCTTACAAGGATCTGACAAAGCATCGTTTAACTTTCTGTTATGGTATTTATACATCAGTCAATAAAACTTCTGCATCAATAGTTCTACATGTAAAGACGCGTATGAATTCGACAAAGCTAGAAGATCTTGAAAGTTCTTTAAAACAGAAAGACGAACAGAGCGTTTTTAGTTCCTTTTAAGTAAAGATTGGTCAAACAGTGATCTGTATTTCAGATTGACTGATATTGATTTGTCGAATATAACCTGGGAAAGAAATTTTTTGAGTTTAGAAAAAGTTCACACAGCAGAGAAAAACCTGAGATTATTCAGGTATTGTTAAAATTTGATTTCATAATAATTTTGATTGTAAAATGAAGAGTCAATACTCAAGTTGATACTGTAAACTTGAAAAGATCAAAATCGCAAATTTGTAATATTTTAAATTAAGTAGTAATATCATCAAATCTTCCTCATTTGAATATTTGTAATCTAATAAATATTACCAAACAAATCCGCTTTCACTCTACGTTTAGGTTACAGTCTTGTAATTGATTGCTCCCTAGGCTTACATGCAAAACAGCTGATCTTTGAAAATAAAAAAAAAAAATAAAATGCTACATAGAAAAAAATCATGTTGTTATCATGTATGTACTAATGTGTTATTGTGATTTAATCGAAAAAAGTGGGTCATGCCACGAAGAATAAAAAGTTACGTAACCATGAAGTAAAAACATTTTTTTTTCTACTTTCTGTTTGCTGTTTTTACTAGGCTGCACCACTTCCAGTAAATATGATATCCTTCGACTTTCCTGGATTGATATCCCCAAAAAGATGCAAGATTTGTTTTTAAATCTATATATATGTTTCAATACAGCATAAACCTAAAATCAAACAGAAAAAAATTGAGTCTAGAAAAAAATTCAGAAAAAAATGGACTATTTTGTTTCCCTCCATGTTTTGACATGCACTGGACACTGGAGTTGTAATTCAAGACTGGTACATTTATACTTTACTTAAAAAAATATAATAATATATTTGACTATTAACACAAATGATTAAATTGTTGTTGTTGAAAAATAAAAATTCCACAAGGTCATACTTTACGCGAACTTTGAAAATTCCAAGATCCGTCTAAATTTTGAACCACTTTTCTACACATTCATCTCAATTTGTCGCCAACTCCTAAGAAGATTGATTTGTTTGTATTTGGGACAACTCAATGATCCAAATATAGCTAGATGTATGAGATTGTCAATATCTCTATCAATTAAGCCCTAGAACACAATTTTCAATATCCGTTTAGGATTTTGTTCTCTTCCTATAATCATTGCTGAAAATATGTTGACAAAGCAACACAAAATAAAAATATTATCTTGTTGAAAATAATGTTCTCTTGGAAATTATGTTGGAAATCCATAACATGACACTGTTATTTTCAACATCAATTTTCAAGGCCATCTACATCTTACAAAATATTATGAATTGTAAGAGGCATTCATTCGATGGCAAAGCACTCAATTTAAAGTTTTAATATTTTATTAAACAAAAGTAACAATTATTATGTAATTACTATTATTAACATTTTTTCACTATCATCAATTTTGTTGTTTTTTCTTTTTGGCCTGAAACCAGTTTCATTACAAACAATGGAAGGAGAGACCTTGATCAAACTTACGGTCTATACTACGAAAGAAGGTGCCGTATACTTGCTTTAGTAAATCGCCACTACGAAATGAATAATATTCACAGACTAGTGTTTTTGTCAACTTTGCAAATGTAAGCACAAACGAATAAAATTATGCAATAAGTTTAATCCTATTCATAAAGGTTTGTCTAGACGTTTATTCCTAAATAGTGTTCGGCATTAAGATAAAATCTTAGACTGACTAGTAAATTTCTTTGATCAATTTGTCGGAATATATGTTTTTAGGTGTTAATCCGGTCTTTGTAGACAATCAAATATAATAATGAGGTAATGCCAGTGCAATATGCTGATTTTTTGTTTCAATTTTTTGTTTCAATTGTTTGTTTTTTTAAGTAAAATCAAATCGCACTGATCACTCTCTAACCATTAAACTTCATTTAAAAAGTTCTGTTTTAACGATCCTCTTAAAAATCAACACAAAATCTTTCAAGGTTGGATACAGTACTGAAATCAGGTAGTTTATGTCAAGAAAACAAATCAATACACGAAGTAAGGTATGGAATAGTTGTGTGAGTTTGAATTGCAAAAAGTTCCTTTTTCGTCCCAAATATGCATAAAGTATTTATCAATGGACTTTGAGCAATTATCAATCAAACAACAAACTTCAATTTTCTAAATGTGACTGCAGATGCTTTATCTTATTATGATTTGAATTCAAGACAACTGTCGTTTGTTGCTGTTTATCATATATATGTTTTCGTTTATGGATTTTGCATTAATCAGGCTAATAGTTTTTTTATTTGAATTGTTTAACATTTGTCATTTCAGAGCTTCGTATAGCTGACTATGCGATGTGGAGTTTTACTTATTGTTGAAGGCCATACGGTGAGCCATAGCTGCTCACTTATATGTCATTTGGTCAATCACACTTTATCACCCTATTCATCATGTTCATATATCCATTCAAATCAATATTCCTTTAAAAGAACTGGAAAATAGCATTATTATTTCAATTTAAGAAGTTGTCAAAAAAAAAAACGTGTCTTTTCTTCAATATTGCAACCTTATCAACCAGAAACACCAATGCTTTCCGTTCCTTTTTTATTCAAATAAAACAGTTACCGCAGTGAAACCTGTGTAAACCGAATCTTGCATAAACCAAAAAATTGTCTAAGACATGCAAAGTTTACAAGTCCAGTCATATTAAATTGAATGTGTTGAGAACATGATTAACCAGAACGTCTGCCAAAATCGAAAACAAAAATCTTAAATTACGATGAAGTTCGGTTTTGACAGTTTTCACTGTATTGACATGCAGATGACATATGAAATTAAAAACAATGGTCTGATATACAGAAATCTATCATGCAGCTGCTGTCAGTTTCATATCAAAGTTTTCAAATAAATTGGTTTTAAATATGTTATAAATATCGATGCAATTATAGCTTCAAAGATTTCTATGATGTAAATCTATCTGGAAATTATGTAACATTGACTTCAGTCATGTTGTTATGTAATCTTTGAGTGTCATTTGTCAAATCCAGATTATAGAGAATATTTCAGTTTCCAATAACTTTCCGTCAATCAATGCATGATGTAATTATGGTAATGTAGAATTATCTTAAAAACTTTAAAATTGACAAAGTTGGATTAATATTCTGATAATGAGTTCGCTTTAAATGTTAAATATAGATCAGCTAGGTTTATTCGTCAATGCATGTTTAAGCTAGCTGTTTATAACGCAAACATGATTTCTTCAGGGACAGTATCGACTTTGATTTAAGAAGAATGCATTCTGGTATTTGATAATAATCCAAATTACAACAAGAAATAATAAAAAAAGATAATATATTTATAATGTTTTTCCCATACAAAATCCTGGAGTTATCCAATATGTTCCAAAGAGGTAGGCAGTTTTCACTATTTTGGTGGTACCATCATGTTACGAAACACAAATGCAGTTCGGAGATAACTATCACACACAAAATATCAATGACTTGTACAATTAGTGGTACAACTATCAACTGATTCAATCATAAACTTTAACAGTTAAGCTAAGCAAAAGTCAACAGATCATGACTAATGAGACATGGCTCAATAATTTGGAAATGAAATGTAAAATTGATCTTTCAACTGCATACAGGTATTTAAACATTCAGCATAGTGGACCCCTTAAACTAACTTATAACATCAAATATTGTTGACACCTTATGAAACAACAGACTTAAGTCTCGCAAAAATTAACGTTTCACAGACTCGCATTCTGAAGATAATTGTTTCTTGTTCAGTTGGTAAGATTAGTTTAATGCTCGATTTTACATTAGGGTATAGATGGGATGGGGTCCCTGATTTCTGTATTCTTTAATATTTTCAGGATATGTTTTCTATATTCTATAAAATATTTTGTCATTTAAAAAAAAATAGCAACCAGTCCCTATTCTTTATTGTCTTTACCCTATTTTCTTTATCATTTTTTGTCGGTCCATTTTTCTGCATTATAAGTTCATTATGCTCTGTTCTGTGAACCCCACCCAGCCTCTCAAACATGCCTCAATCTCCAGATTGCACTTCCTTGCAGTTTGTAAGATTATTTGTAATGCTCTCATAATCTGTGACATTTTTTCCTTGCGTTTTTCCTGGCAAAATGTAACATAAATCTAACATATTTGATTAAAGCAGACAATCTTATTCATTTTCCAATCCTGTGTCCACGTTTTACTTTCCTCGTAAGCATATTGTTGAAGCTGGATATGTATTCTAATCGAAATGAAATACTGAAGTATAATTTTGCAATAAGAACAATAGCTATTTGTAGTCTTACCCCACCACATTGTCCGCACTTCAACTTCTATTAACCACCCATCATACATAGTCGGTGTTTCGGTACGTGAGTTGTGGTATTCGACCACATAGGACGGAATATCATAGAAGATGATGATGGATATTGATTGGTTTGTGTGTAAATATTATAATTGTTGAATATGTTTTATGGCAATTAATATGTGACACTTTGATAAACAAATTTATTATTTATTATTTATTATTATTATTATTATTATTATTATTATCATTATTAAGTAATGCTGGATATATATACTATATGCAAATAGTAAATTTGATGCAACATTTTTATCAAAAGTAACGAAAAGGACATATGTTCGTTATTCATGTTTTCAAATCTCTTCATGCATCTGCAGAAAAAAGTAAAAGCAAAGAAATGTCGCTTTTGTAACAATAACTCATTTGTTTCCATGAAAATAAACGAATAAATTGAATATAATTAGAAAAACAAGTGTTCAAAACTGAAACTAAGTCAAGGCGATTACAACGAAATGAACAAAATGGACAAATACAAACGATTTCACTATAATAAAACAGCGTTTAGTTTTGGATCGTCAATTATGATTGGTTTACGTATGATTTATTATTGTTGGTTTTGGATCGTCAATTTTGATTGGTTTACGTATGATTTTTGATAATAGAATAAGATCAAATTACAGTAAACATTTCAAAGATATTACAAAAGTTTCATTTTTAATACATCAGAAAACGAAGTAACACGCTACTGTATATGACGTGTAGCCACTGTTTGAGATTTGACGCTGAGAATGGATATTTCAACTGAATATTGTATACATCAGGGGCAAATAATCTATCCCGCTACCATTTAAAGAGGCAAAATAGATTTCCACTTGCATTATTATGTTTTGTGCATTGGCAATGTACATATTATTCATAGAATAACAGAAAATTGACATTATCACTGTCTGTCAACAGATATGGTTTATCCTAGACATTCTCGTAGAAGATGATGTGATAACGGAAAATATCTAAGCCACTGCAAAATGGAGGTCAATAAGAAAAGCGACGCAAAATCTTAGAAGTGCTGAAGAAACCACGATAGCGTTAAAGTCTTTTCATATTTATTGAATTAATTTACTTTTTATAGTTATATTCAGAGACCTACTCTATTTGCTCAGCATATAAATACTTGTAGTCCTGCTTTGAATGTCTTAAGCATGCAAAGAAAATGTATTTTTTGCATGGCAGCATATCTGTAGTGAATACAAAAGTAATGAAGTCGGCTTTAAATAAATCAGTAACAAAGATTAAAATAGTAATTCGATTGTTCATTTAACGTAAATTAGAATTTAGCATCTTTTAAAACAGATTTTTTTCTTTTCTTAAGCCATATATTCGTATGTAGGGCAAATAGGCTTCTTCCTCATTTAAAGAAAAACAAATCAAATATGATTGCCTTCTGACATTTAGAATTCATCTTTTCCTTTGATCTGACATTTCGCATTTTAGACATTGCAATTTATTAATATTACCCAGAAGTCTTATAAGTGAAAACCATAGGATTATAGGGTTATTACATGAATATTGATGAACATTGATACAATGTTCAGTGATAAATACTGTTGAGCTTATATGATATTTTTTGCATTTATATCACATGAACCTACGAGGGCAATGTTTATTTTACAATGGATAATATTAATCAATATTCATGCAATTACATTTCATTATCATTCAAAAGAAGTAAAACAAAAACAACAACAAAAAAATATTCCACCATCTTCATCAACACCACCTACCCATAAAACTATCCCTCAATATATAATATAATTTTGGATGTAACGCGTCTTCTGATTGGCTGTCGTTGTTTTGTTTATCAACTTATTTACATAATTTTATCATGAGACAGTGACGTAATCATCGTTTTTTCATGGTTTACTCCGGTTTAAAATGGAATTTAGAATTAGATTATAAGTAATGACTGTTAAATTTTTTCTGTCTAGTTGAAATAACATAAAAAAAATGTGGTGCACACTTTAAAAAATAAACCGCTACGCGCGTTATTCAGTGTGCACCACATTTTTGATGTAATTTTTTCATAGAAAGAAAAAATATTACAATCATTCATTAAATAATAATGATTCGGTAATTTCGAATTTAACCATATAAAACATACGTTACAACATTGTGCATAAAAGTGCTACATGGAATGATCAAAAATTGGAAATTAGTTGAAATTGACTCGTATCATTGAATCGTTTGATTTATTACATATAAAAAAGTGAAATGACCAAAACAGAGTTAGCATGTTTAACCCGCCACATTATTTGTGTATGTGCCTGTCCCAAGTCAGAAGCCTGTAATTCAGTGGTTGTCGTTTGTTTATGTGTTACATATTTGTTTTTCGTTCATTTTTTATATAAGTAAGGCCGTTAGTTTTCTCGTTTGAATTATTTTACATTGTCTATCGGGGCCTTTTATAGCTGACTACGCGGTATGGACTTTGCTCATTGTTGAAGACCGTACGGTGACCTATAGTTGTTGATTTCTGTGTCATTTCGGTCTCTTGTGGACAGTTGTCTCATTGGCAATCATACCAACTTCGTACTTATTTGGCTTTATAAATATTTTGATATGAACGTCACTGATGAGTCTTATGTAGACGAAACGCGCGTCTGGCGTACTAAATTATAATCCTGGTACTTTTGATAACTATACCACATCTTCTTTTTTTTTATATTAAGCCATATAATAATGAACTTTCTGTTTTGAATTTTCCTTGAAGTTCTGTATTGTTGTTATTTTGCTCTTGAAATAATCACCCTTACTTAAGTTGAAGAGCTGCTCAACTGGTACCCGGTCGGTATTGAAATAATCACCCTTACTTAAGTGGAAGAGCTGCTCAACAGATACCCGGTCGTTATTGAAATAACCACCCTTACTTAAGTGGAAGTGCTGTTCAACTGGTACCCGGTCGTTATTAAAATAATCACCCTTACTTAAGTTGAAAAGCTGCTCAACTGGTACCCGGTCGTTATTGAAATAATCACCCTTACTTAAGTGGAAGAGCTGCTCAACTGGTACCCGGTCGTTATTGAAATAATCACCCTTACTTAAGTTGAAGAGCTGCTCAACTGGTACCCGGTCGTTATTGAAAATGTTGACAATAGTTAATATTTGTATATACCGAAGGCATACTGAATAGTTTACGGAGGGAACCCACCCAATGAGTTTCCGTCGTCATTAGGCGATTGAACGGACGAAAATGCAGTTTTAACTCCTAATGATATAATTGCAAAGAAAAGTATAATATGTACAGACTATGTCATTTTGAAGGCTTGGAGCCAAAAGTTTCATTATAAATAACTGCATTGTCTGTGTCTTTAAATAAATTGATTTTGAAAAGTTCTATTCATGTTAAAGATCTTATTCCAGACATCTATACCACACAATTAACTGTCTCAGAACGCATTGCTAGAAGTCAATTCTATAAAGAGTTAATTAATTTCAACATGTTCAAGAAACCATCTTTTGCACTCATTTTCACTGATAAGTCTTATGTAGACGAAACGCGCGTCTGGCGTACTAAATTATAATCCTGTTACATTTGATAACTATTTCTATATAAAGGCTATTTTAAGGAAATCATATATTTTTGACACTAGTTATCTGTAAACTTTTATTTTAGGAAAATCATCAATTAAATTTTAAGGACAAATCTTTTGCACTAATTCACTAATTATCTATAAACATGATAAAGGGAAGCTTCTTTTACACTTATTATCTATAAACGGTAATTTTAAGAAAATCATATATTTTAAGGAAACATCTTTTGCGCTAATTGCCTATAAACAATTATTATAGGAAAACCACATATTTGCAAGAAATATCGTCTACTCTAATTATTTAAAAACGGTAATGTAAACCAAATCATATCAAATAGATCATACAAAGCACCTCATGTTCTAAATGAAATTCACTACCATTAAAAGGCAGATCATGTGTCTAAGCTTTGATTCCAAAGATCTGACAAAACTTCGTTTTACTTTCTGTCATGACATTTATACATCAGTCAATACAATTTCCACCTTAATAGTAGTACATGTATAGGTGTGTGTCAATTCAACAAAGCTAAAAGATCTTGGAAGTTCTTCTAAACAAAAAGGAAAACAGAGCCTTTTCAGTTCCTTGTACATTGTAACTAAAGATTGGTCACACAGAGATCTGTATTTCAAATTAACTAAAATTATTATGTCGAATATAAACTAGGAAAACTAGGAATGAAATTTGAATTTAGAAAAAGTTCACACAGCCGAGAAAAACCTGAGATTAATCAGGTATTGTTAACATCTGATTTCATATAATTTTGATTATAGGATTAAGAGTCAATACTGAAAACCTAAAATTAAAAGCTTAAAAATCGCAAATTTGTAACCTTTTAATCTTAATAGTAATATTTTAATATCTTCATCATTTGAATTCTTATAAAATAATTAATATTACCAAACTAAGCCGCTTTTAGTCCACTATTATTCTTTATTTTAAAAAAATTATAATAACATATTTAGCTATTCAATTTTTTGGTTTAAAAAAATGATCGCACAAGGTCATTCATAACGCGAATTTTGAAAATTCCAATATCTGTCTAAATTCTGACCAATTTTTCTAGACATTCATCTCAATTTGTCGCCAACTCCTAAGAAGATTGATTTGTTTGTATTGGGAACAACTTAATGATCCAGATATTGCTAGATGTATGAGGTTGTCAATATCTCTATCAATTGAACCCTAAAACACAACTGTCAATATCCGTGTCAGGATTCGTGAAGGATTTTGTTCTCATACTATACCCATACTATGCAAATAAAAATATTATTTTGTATTTGTATTTGAAATGTAAGAGGTTTTAATACGATGGCATGGCCAGCTTTTGATTTATATCATAATACTTTATTATAAAATATAACAATTATTATGTATTATTTCAATTATAATATTGTTGTTGTTGTTTTGTCTTAAACTAGTTGTAATACAAATAGAAATAACGGGAAGGACCAAACGCATCGGTCTTAACTAAAAAAAAAGCAGTTGTTAGCCGGACAAATAGCCACTCCGTACTAAGCAATATTACCAGACCAATGTTTTGGTAAACTTTCAAACTTTAAAGACAAAAGAATGAAATTATGCAATAAGCATGAATCCTATTTATTAAGTTTTGTCTAGAGTTGATTCCTAAATAGTGTTCGGCATTAAGATATAATCTCAATATCATAGTTAAATTCCGTTCATAGGCTGCGGATGAATGGCCAAAATATAAACTGCATAATCATACATACATGAACAAACTTTTATCCAATATAATTTTCCTAATTTAACTGACTGGTAAATTTTCTTTCATCAATCTTTCGGCATTGTTGATTAGGCGATACTTTGTCTTTACAGAAAAATTAAATTCTTTTTTTTAATAATGAGGTAATGCCAGTGTAAGATGCTGATTTTTTATTGTCTTTCTTTAATCATGTTAATCAAGTAAAATCAATTGCACTGATCACTGTAGATCTTTAAATATTTATTTTTCATTTGAGACAAAGAAGTGCTATTTTAACGAATATCGGCATAAAATATTCTTCCAGGGTTGGACACATTACTAAAATCACGTACTTTTCATTATTTCAAGGAAAAAGATCAATACACAAAGCAGGGAATAGTAGTGTGACTTTAAAATGCAAAAAAAAGTGTCTTTTTCGTCTCAAATATGCTTAAAGTATTTGTCAATTTACGCTGAGCAATCATCAATAAAAGAACAAGCTTCAATTTTCTAAATGTGAATGCAGGTGCTAAAGCTAATTATGCTTTAAATTTAAGACAACTGACGTTTATTGATGTATATCATATATGTTTTTTCGATCATGGCTTTTTACATTAATCAGGCTATTGGTTTTCTCGTTCGAATTGTTTTACTTTTCCCCATTTCAGAGCTTTGTATAGGTGACTATGCGGTTTACAATTTTGCTAATTGTTAAAGGTCATACGGTGACCTATAGCTGCTCACTTATATGTCATTTTGGTCAATGGTAGAGAGTTGTCTTATGGCAATTATTCCGCATTTTCTTAGTTTTAGATATAGTTAATTATTATCTATACAACATTCATGTTGCACTCCAATTGCAATAAAATGTGCCAATCTCCCGTGTTAGTGGCAGTATCTTTCCTTTTTACAAAAAATGTATCAAACCATTAGCTTGATTAGATATTAAGAAGTCACACTATATCATCCTATTCATATATCCATTCAAGTCAGCATTCTTTTGAAATAACTGGAAAACATAATTATTCTTACAACTTCAGAAGTTGTCAAATAAAAAGAGAATATCATGTGGCTTTTTTCAATATCACAACCTTATCAACCGGAGGCACAAACGCAGTTTATTGATACACCCACTATTTTTCGTTCAAATGAAATAGTTGCAACAGTGAAACCTGTCTAAACTGAACCTTGCATAAAACGAAAAACCCTGTCTAAAACATAAAGTCCAGTCATATCAAATTGTATGTGCTGTGAACCTGGATAAACCGAACGTCTGCAAAAAAACGAACAAAATATTTAGTCCTGAAGAAGTAAAAACTTGATTTACACATGTTTCAATGTATGTACATGCAGATTGTATGTGAAATTAAAACAATGTTCTGATATACAGATATCTATAATACAGCTGCTGTCAGTTTCATATAAATTGGTTTTAAATATGTTATAAATATCGATGCAATTATAGCTTCAAAGATTTCTGTGATGTAAATCTATCTGGAAATTATGTAACTTTTACTTCAGTCATTCTGTTATGTAATCCTTGAGTGTCATTTGTTAAATCTAGATTATAGAGAATATTTCAGTTTTCAATATATTTCCGTCAATCAATGCATGATGTAATCATGGTAATGCAGAATTATCTTAAAAACTTTAAAAATGACAAAGTTGGATTTATATTCTGATAATGAAATGTGAAGATAGATCAGCTAGGTCAATTCGTCAATGCATGTTTAAGCTAGCTGTTAATAACGCAAACATGATTTGTTCAGGGACGGTATCGATTTTAAGTTAAGAAGAACACGTTCTGGTGTTTTGATAATACTCAAAATTAGAACAAAAAAAATAAAACAAGCAGAATTCATTTATAATGCATTTTCCCCTATCTAAATCCTGGAATTACCGAAGTTGTTCTGAAGGGGTCAGCAGTGTTCCTAATGTTTTGGTGGTATCTTCATGTAACTTGTCGCAAGTAAAACTCGCAAATCACTATCTCAATTGAGTAAAAGAGAAATTAAGGCTACGCCAAATGAAACGTGTCATTGATCCTTTAAATGTGTAAAACAGGGATACCATAGCTGTCGACCAAATCATGTATAACTTTCGAAGCGATGACTTCAACATTTATATAACTTACCTTATTGGATCATTGGTTTAATTGCTTCATTATAAGCAACGAGTGTGTATCCGCAAGCTCTATAATATCGTTTAAACTCGGATAGACGATACTGTAATATTGGTACACAGAAAAGGAAAATTAACAATTGGAACATTGATATTATGTAAGCGTATAATGCTTGCCTTTTCTTAGGGTATGGATGGGGGTCCTTTATTTCAGTAATCTTTGATGTTGCTGGTAATTTTTCTCTGTTTTTTTAAGATATTTTGCCACCATTTTTTTATTCTTTATATTTAAGCACCCATTCTTGGCTTTTAATTCTTTTACACTATTTTTCTCTATTTTTTTTATTTTTGATTCATTTTTTTACAGTGGTGACTTATTATTCTCTATTCTTTTAACCGCCCATTCAGACCTTCAGAAAGTACCCAATCTCCAGATTTCACTTATGTGTTTAGTTGGCAAGATTATTTGTAATGCTTGCTTGTTCTTTTTTTGTTGTCCTTGCATTCATCCTGCTGTAACTTAACTTTAATCTATTATATTTAAAGGCAGACAATTTTGTCATATACCGATCCTGTTTTACTTTTCTTTCATTGTAATCAAATTATTGACTCAGGATATCTATTTTAATCGGACAATGGAAGTATTGTATATAATACTTCCATGATCAGACTTAGAGGCTGAAGTATAATTGTAAAATAAGAACAGTGTATTATGTAGTATCATTCCACCATACGGTCGATACCTCAATGTTATGTTTGGGCACTAATTTATCAGCCCACGAGTAAACCATCCACCATGTACAGCTGGTGTTTCGGTGCGTGACTTATGATATTCGATCGCATAGGATGGAATGATAGAAAGGTATATTGGATATGGAAACAGGAAATGTAATGTGATTTACGAAAAGGGCAGATTCAAATCAAACGGACTGCAACAGTAAACTTATCTGGTATATTAAAACTGTCTGATATTGAGCATTAAATATTATCATAAGCAGAATAAGAAACGCACAATTGTATTTTATCCATAGTCACTGTTTGGGAATTGACCGTGACAAATATGTATTTCAACTAAATGTTATATAGATGAATGTCGAATATTCCAACTCTCTCTCAGTTGAAGATGCAGAATATATTTCCACTAACATTATTATTTTATGTAAATGGGCATAGAATATCTAACAAAAAAGTGATATTATCACTGCCTGTCAACATACTGTAGACGATGATGTGATAACGGAAAATATCTAAGCCAATTCGAAATGAAAGTCAATAAAAAATCGACGCAAAATCTTGGCTAACGTGCTGCAGAAACCACAATAGCGTTCAAGTCTATTCATACTACTTAAAGTTATTTACATTTTATATTTAACAACTTACTCTATTTGCTAAGTATATAAATACGTATCATCGTGCCTTGAATGTCTTTATCATGCAAAGAAAATAGATTTATTGCATGTCTGCATATCCTGTACTTTAGTGAATACAAAAGTAATATCGTCGTTTTTTAATACATTAGTTACAAAAATTCAAATGGAAATTTCATTGTTCATTTAAAGTAAATTGACATTAAGCATCTTTTACAACGGAATATACTTTTTTAGTTCTTAAGTCCTATTAATATGTAGGGCAAATTAGCCTTCTCCCTTATTCAAGGAAAAACAAATCAAATGTAATTTCCTGCTGACATTTAGAATTGATTTTTCCCTTTGATCTGACATTTCACATTTTATACATTGCGATTTATTAATATTACCCAGAAGTCTTATTAGTGAAAACCATAGGATTATAGGGTTATTACATGAATATTGGGGATCATTGATATAATGTTAAGTAATAAATACTTTTGAACTAACATTATATTTTTTACATTGATACCACAGTTCCTCTAGGCCACGATTGCACTACAATCTGTGACAAAAATGCAAATGATGATGATCGTAGTACCATCGTGTAGATCGCAGTAAGGTCGTATCACGGTCGTGGTGAGGTCTTTAAGATCGCGATGAGCTTGGCCAACTTTGAACATGTTCAAAACAATCGTGGTGCGGTCGTGGCGAAATGAGGTCGTAGTAGAAACGTAGTGAGAGTGCACTTAGTGCACCACGATCTCACAGCGACGTCATGACGACCTCACTAAGACCATCACGTTCTCACCGCGACCCAACTACACTTTCACTACGACTATAACACGTTGTTCAAGACCCTAGTACGATTCTAACACGCTCTTCCGTCCTCATCACGCTCTTCCTACGACCTGATTACGTTCGTTCTACGACCATCCTTCTCATTGACATTTTCACATGAAATATATTATATATCTCCAGGTTTTGTTTGTCTGTATGTAGTTCTTGTCCATTTTCTCTAACGGCTCAACCATGCTTCTCGTTTATATATTTTGACCGTTGGTATTCCCGTTTGAATGGTTTTACACAATTCCTGTTTGGGGCCCTTTATAGCTTGCTGTTCGGTGTGAGCCAAGGCTCCGTGTTGAAGGTCTTACCTTGGCCTATAATGGTTTACTTTTATTAATTGTTATTTAGATGGAGCAATGTCTCATTGGCACGCGTACTACATTTTTCTATATATATATTGACACATCTGTGACATCTCTACTATCGTTGACTAAAATATCGTCATTTGAGCTTAACAGAAAAGCTTAAGGTTGTAATTTAGATTTGATTGGTCGGTCCGGAATCTCTGCTTGATCAGGATTCGTTACTATCAGAGCTCCCTCTGCCTCCTATCTGCCTCTACACCAACCCCTACCACCACGCCCACGTGTTCTAGATGATTTTGGTGGCGTGACTGTATTAATTCCGAGAAATCTTTGTATTAATCAGAAATAGAAGAAATGGAATTGTATTGATATGGAACACGATGAAGACGTTATTACTGATAACGTAGTAAAATCGCGGTATGAACGTACTATAATCGCAGTAAAAGCGTGGTAAGATCGTGTTGCAATCGGATAACTCGTTGTATGGTCGTAGTGAGAACGTGATGAGCGGAGAAAGATCTTGATAAGCATAGTGAGGTCGCAGAATAAGCGCGATGAAAACGTGGTATAATCGTAGTGGGATCGTTGTAGAAGCGTAATGAGGATGTAGTAGCATCGTTGAAGCAACGAAAACTTATATTTTCATGCCACTCATACTGTGACCTCACCACCATCTAAATTTATTTTAGATCGCCATGAGCGTAGTGCGATCGTGGTCTAGTGGGACTGGGGCTTGAAATGTAGGACTTTGCGAAGGCAATATTTATTCCACAATGGATAATATTCACAAATATTCATGCCATATTTTTTTTATATCAAATGTAGCCCTCTCCATCTTATTCCCAAAATACAAAAAACAAAAAACAAATAATAACCCATCACCATCACCATCGTCCATTCATCAAAAATGGCTCAGTGAAAAGCTCAAATACATAAAAATACAAAATGGAAAAACTGTCATAATTTTCAAAAATGATTTAGATTAACTATTGTCTAGATTAGCAGTCAACATAACCAAATAATAAAACATCGTTTTTGTTGTTACAGTTAATTTTTTTTTGGGCACATATTTAAATATGTGTATTTGTTTGACCTATTTCTAAATGTCAGGCAACTGCTACCTTATACTTATTACCTTTAGATTTTGCCATTTAAAAAGGGTTTTTGTTTAAATTTTCCTTGGAGTTCAATATGTTTGTTATTTTCCTTTCAAGGAATCACAGAACTCAAGTTGAATAAAGAAAATTGTAGTATACCGCTGTTTAATATTCATAAATTGATTTAACTGAAGCAAATCATGGTCACAAACCAAAACTGAGGGAAACACAACAACTACAAGAGGAAACAAAACGGAACAACAGAAACACTGTACTGCCACAAAAACGTCAATATATAGAAAGGACTATGTGATAGCAACTGCCATATTCCTGAATTGGTCAGGACATTTTAAGAAATACAAATGGAGGGTTGAACCTTGTTTTATAGCCAGATAACTTCCCGCTTATATTGCAATGTTAAATATAATATTTACATCACAACAGAAAAGTTACTGCCGTATAAGTTGGCGATTTTACCGTCGAAAATGCAGTGTTAACATCCTAACCATATTATTGCAGGGAAAAACCATTTCAAAAGACTGTGTCATTTTGACAGCTCGGAGCAGAACATTTAGGAATCCATTTATAGATAACTTCATTGTCTGGGTCTTGAAATTAATTGATTTTGAAAAGTTCTATTCATTAGAAAAATCTGATTCCAGACATCTGTACCACAGTGAAATTCCGGTTTGTTCAGAATGCATAGCTAGAAGTCAATTCTATAAAGAACTATTAATTAGTTTCAAGAAATCATCTTTTGCAACCATATTCTATAAAAAGGCTATTTTGTTTTTTGGATGGAGAGTTGTCTCATTGGCACTCACACCATATCGTCCTATATCTATTTTAAGGAAATCATATATGTTTGGCCCTTATTATTTAAAAACAGTAATTTTAGAAAAATCATAACTTAAATTTCAAGGAAAATATTTTGCACTAATTATCTATAAACATGATAAAGGGAAACATCTTTTACACTTATTATCTATAAACAGTAATTTAAGGAAAATCATATACAATGTATTTGAAAGAAACTTCTTTTGCGTTAATTATCTATAAACGGTTATTTTAAGAAAATCACATATTTTAAGGAAACATCGTCTTTTCTAATTATCTATAAAAGGTAATTTTAACAAAATCATATCAAATAGATTAAACAAAGTACCTCATGTTCTAAATTAAATTTGCTTATAATGAAATTCAATCTGATTAAATCCAGATCATGTATCTTAGCTTTGTTTAAAAGTATCTGACAACGCTTCGTTTTACTTTCTGTTCTGATATTTATACATCAGCTAATAAAACCCCCACTTTAAAAGTTGTAAAGGTGCGTATCAATTCGACAAAACTAGTGGATCTCAATGTTCATTTAAACAAAAGAAGTTCAAAGCGTTTTTAGTTCCTTGTAAGTACAGATTGGTCACACAGTGATTTGTATTCCAAATTAACAGAAATTGATATGTCGAATATAAACTGCGAATGAAATTATGTTTTTATAAAAAGTCCACACAGCAGATAAAAACCTGAGATTTTTCAGGCATTGTTAACATTACATTTCATAATAATTTTGATTGTAGAATGAAGAGTCAATAATTTTTACTCAAAGAAAAAAGCTCAAAAACTACAAATTTGTAACCTTTTAATCTCAATAGTAGTATCATCATATCTTTATCATTTGGATATTTGTAAACTATTTAATATTACTTTATTAAGATTACTGCTTTTATCCACGTTTATTCTTTATTTTAGAAAATATTTATAATAATGTATTCTATTTGGTTAAAAAAAAATAATCGTGCAAGGTCATACTTTACACGAACTGCAAAAATTCCGAGATCCGCATAAATACACAGTCCTTTTTTGTATACATTCATCTCAATTTGTCGCTAGCTCCTAAGAAGATTGATTTGTTTGTACTGGGAACAACTCAAGGATCCAAATATAGCTAGATGTATGAGGTTGTCAATATCTCTATCAATTAAGCCCTAAAACACAACTGTCAATATCTGTGTCAGGATTCGTGAAGGATTTTGTTTTCTTCTTTACCATAGCTGAAAATATGTTGACAAAGCAACGCAAATCAACACATTACTTTGATGAAAATAATGTCCTTCCATAAATTATGTACGAAATCAGTAACATGATACTGCTATTCTTAACTGCTATTTCCATGCCATCTACATCTTAACATATACTATGAATTAAAAAGATACAGTATTTTATTTCACTAGATCTCAAAGAAACAAATGTGTTACTTTGATTTAGTATATATCGACACTGTAACTTTTAAATGTAAATGGGTAAAAATGTGTTTATATATGTATATATTGTGTCTTCAAAGTATCTCATAAATCTTTTTACGATCGGTGCATACAATGCAAATGTTTTAATGTTTAATTTTTATTTCTGTGAAATCATTTTATGTTTGTATGTTGTGAGACTATAATAAAATATTGAATCTATTGAACATGAATCTTACAAAATACAATGAATTGTAAGGGCTGTGAATGCGATGACACAAAACTCAATTAAAATATTTTAAGTACTTTATTAATTTAATATTACAATTATTATGTAATTATCATTATCAGCATTGTCATTTTTATCATGATTTTTGTTGTTTTGCCTGAAACCAGTTGCAATACAAATAATGGAAGAGGAAAACTTGTCCATACTAAGAAAGCAGTTGATAACCGGACAAATAGCCACTCTGTATTTAGTAATATTAGTAGACCAGTGTCAACGTCTTTGTAAATGTTAGCGACTAAAGACGAATTATGCCAAAGGCTTGAATCCTACTTATCAAATTTTGTCTAGAAGTTAATTCCTAAATAGTGTTCGGTATTACGATAAAGTCTCAAATCATGCCTAAATCCAGTGCCAAGGCATCGGCTAAATGGCCAAACATAAACCCCATAATTATTCATACACATGTAAACAGACATTTATTCAATTTATTTTTGCAAAAATTAAGATGATTTAACTGACTTGTAAATTTTCTTCCATCAATGTGACGGAATGGATGTTTTAGATGTTCAATCAGACTTTGCAGACAAATTAAAGACTTTTTAATGAGGTAATGCCAGGTCAAATGCTGATTTTGTATTTCAATATTTTTTTAATTGAGTAAAATCAATTGCACTGGTCACTCTTTATAACCATTAAAACATTCATCTGAGAAGTGCTGTATTAACGATCCTCTTGAATATCGGTATAAGATTCCAATGTTAACCACATTAATTGAATCAGGTAGTTTCAAGAAAAAAATCAATAAACAAAGTATAAGGAATGAAGTTGTTGTGTCACTTTGAATTGCACGAAAGTGCTTTTTTCGTCTCAAATAAGTATACAATATTTGCCACTGGACTTAAGGCAATCATTAATTAAAAAAAACAAAAATCAGCTTCTCATATATGACTTCAGAAGCTTAATATGCTCGACTTCAAGACAACTTTAAAACAGAAGATGTAGTATGATTGCCAATGAGACTTATCATATGGGAACACATAAATTAACAATAATAGGTCACAGTACGACCTTCAACAAAGAGCAAAGAGCAAAGCCAGTGTCGCTTAGTCATCTATAAAGGTGTGTTCCCGATTGTCTCACTTTTTGAAATTACAGGTAAACTACTTTATAAGTAGCCGTTCACGTCAACTCTGTGTTTGTTAGATGCTTTTCTGTTTGTATCCATCTGATGAGATAAGCTAATCTTTTTCAACTGATTTTTATAGTTTATTCTAATGGTGTACTGTTTCAACAATGTCCCCGAATGACAAATATAAATCAATTCAAACGAGAAAACTAACAGTCTGATTTATATACCAAAACAAATCTCGTTTTGTTTTCTGTATATCATATTTATGTATTTGTTCGTCCATTGGTTTTTTTCTGTATATTATATATTTGTTCGTCCATTGTTTTTTTTTCTGTATATCATATATTTGTTCGTCCATTGTTTTTTTTCTGTATATCATATATTTGTTCGTTTATTGGTTTTTTTCTGTATATCATATATTTGTTCGTCCATTGTTTTTTTTACGTAAATCATACAATAGGTTTTCTCGTTTAAATAGTTTTACGTTTGTCCGTTATGGCCTTTTATAACTGACTATGTGGTATTATTGGAGACATTATTGAACACTATACGTTGAAATATTGTCGCTGACTTCTTTGTCATTTGGTATATGGTGGAGAGCTGTTGCATGGCAAATATTCCACATTTTCTTATTTTTATATGTAGTTAATTATTATCTTTACAACATGTATGTGCCAATCCATTTGCAATAATATGTAGCAATTTTCCATGTCAATGGCAGTATCTTGCCTTTTCACAAATAATTTCAATTCCTTAGATACAAAGAGATCACAATTTATGCATATATCCATTCAAATCAACATTCTTTTGGAAGAACTGGAAAATATAATTATTCGTAGAACTTCAGAAGTTGTCAAATGACAGGAGAATATCATGTGGCTTTTATCAATATCGCAACCTTATCAACCGGAGACACAAATACAGTTTATTAATACAACCACTCCTTTTTCATTCAAATGAAATAGTTACTACCTTGAAACCTGTCTAAACCGAATCTTGCATAAACCGAAAACCTGTCTAACGCACATAATGTCCCAAGTCCAGTCATATCAAATTGTATGTGTTGTGAACCTGTTTGAATCGAACGTGTGTCAAAAACGAAAAAATCTTGGTTTAGACAGGTTTAACTGTACATGCAGGTGAATATGTGAAATTAAAACATGCAGCTGCTGTCAGTTTCATATCAAAGTTATCAAATAAATTGGTTTTAAATATGTTATAAATATCGATGCAATTACAGCGTCAATGATTACTGTGAAGTTGAATCCATCTTGAAATTATGTAACATTGACTTCGGTCATGCTGTTATGTAATTTTTTAGTGTCATTTGTCAAATCCAGATTACAGATAATATTTCCAATATATTTCCGTCAATCAAGGCATGATGTAATCATGGTACTGTAGAATAATCTTAAAACCTTTTGAAATTGACTAAGTTGGATTATAACTCTGAGAATAAATTCGTTTCAAATGTTAAAGATAGATCAGCTAGGTCAATTCGTGAATGCATGTGTAAGCTAGCTGCTAATAACACAAATTTGTTCAGGGATAGTATCGATTTTGATTTACGAAGAACACGTTCTGGTATTTGATAATACTCCAATTACAACAAGAAATAAAAATAGAATTTATGTTTAATGTATTTTATCTATTTGAATCTTGGACATGTTGGAGTTGTGGTTCGAAGGGGTAAGCAGTTACTATTTTTTTTTTTGGGTGGTATCATCATGTTACGCGACACAATTAGAATTTGGAGATCATTTGTTGATATCTCAATCTAAAACATGTAGGGGCTTCAACACGCCTGATAGTACTTTATGTACAAGGGCCACACAGGATTTGTTGTGTATCGGTGGCTTATCCTTACATTTGGAAACATGTATCCCAAACTTACCTTAAACATAGAAGCCTAACAAGAATTCAAAAGAGTTCTTACGGTATGCATACTAAATGGATACCTTAACCTCTCAATGGAGTACAACACTAGTGACGGTCAATTGGAAGTTTTACCGGCAATAAGAGCAACACAAAACTAAGACGGATCTGAACAATTTCTGGGCATCTGACGATTTATTACACCCAATTTGATCGGGGCCTGTGGCACCTCCCGATTCCGAAACAACATGTCCCAGAAACCTTCTAAGCAAACAAATAAAGATTTTTGAGTTTTAGTTGGAGTCCTGCGCCTTTTGAGTTCACAAGAACCTTGTGTAAATATGTTTCATTTCATCAAAAGTTTGAGCTATAACGATGATGTCGTCCAGATATATGAGAAAAATGTCCCATTGGAGCCAGGCCTGGGGCCATTACATTGCAATGTAATGCATTACATTACAATTACTTTGTGATTCTTCCATTACAATTACAATTACAATTACATTTTTTCTCACATGTAATGAATTACATTACAATTACTTTGCCTATGTAATGCATTACATTACACATTACTTTTTCAATATAAAAACTAAAAACATTTCAAAAAACAGATTTTTATAAGAAATTGATAAATAATACAGGGGTATATGAAGATATATATACAGTGTTAGTGACATAGACTTCAAATACTGGTTAATCAATATGTCCATTGAACTTTATTATCATAAGAGGTTCAAAAGTGGTGTCATTAAGAGAACAGCGATCAGTTCTGTACACCTTTCTGGCAATACTAAAAAGCCTTTCTACAGCAGCTGATGTGTGATACTTGATAGCTGTATTAGCCAAAGAAGAAAGGCACACTGAATTTGACTTCCATCATTCCAGTGCATTGATTGAAATTTCTTCACATGGCTCGGACAAGTAGATGTCAACATCATGTACTGCACCATACCTGTGTCTATACTCTTTGATGGAGTAGTAGGAGGCATGAAACTGGAAAAGTCAATTTTAAAATTCTTAGGTGGTGGTAAAAAAATAAATAAATTATCATATAATTTTGTTTCTTACATTGATCACTTAATCATTAAGACATCATTAAGGGATTTCAAAGGAATATAATAAATGTGTCATTAAAGGATTATCTTTTGAAATGCTTAAGGGCTCTGTGAGGACAAACATAAGTTGAGAAGATTTGATTGCAATAAAAACATTTTGATATTAATTAGGTGAAATAACAACACAGACAGGACCCAAACCACAGTTTGGTTTAAAAATGTTGTTTGACATATTCAATCTTTCACTGAAATACATGTAAGGTGTGTATAGAATTATGAAAATTTCATCTTCATGTTTTTTCCATTCATCTAAATAGTTTTGTTTGATAAATTTTTATAAGATTTTTCATTAAACACCAAACCACCAAACACCAAAATATTCCTAATATCATTTTAAACAAATATCAGAAACCAAAATCAAGACTTGATAATTTTAACCATTTTATATTTATTACCTTAATGTGTGTTTTAAAGATTGATGTAATTTATTTAATACAGTAATTAACTTTGACAAAAATTTTATTCCATACTTTCTTTTGTTTTTGTTAATATTTTATTTTTATTATACAATATTCTTCAATTTTATGTATTTTACCAATTTGTAATGAAAAGTAATGTACTGTAATGGAGGCTGTAATTACATCAATTTTTAACTAAAGTAATCATTACATTACATGTAATTGTAATGCAGAAAATGTGCATTACAAATTACTTTGCATTACATCCAAAAAATGTAATATTACAGTGCATTACAATTACAAATTACCATTACCCCAGGCCTGATTGGAGCCCTACTATAACATTGTCAGATTCACAGGGATGTTTGCAAGACCAAATGGCATACAGCCAAACTGATAGAGACAATATGTGGGGCAAAGACCGTTTGAGGACGATCTGATTGCTTTATTTTTATCTGCCAATATCCAGAATATAAATCCAAAGTAGAAATCCACTTGTTTCCTGACAACTGTACCAGTGAATCATCAATACGGGGAAAAGGATACGCATCTTTGATAGTATATGCGTTTAAGTGTCTATAGTATACACAAAACCTAGTGGTTCCATCCCTCTTTCCAACCACAACTATCACAGAGGATTTCTGAAGGCTGGATAAATAAATCATAATATCGTTAATATGTTGATCTACCTCATCCCTGAAAATCTTTTGGATGCGCAGCTACAGTGCAAATTCTGTGTATCACAATATCCGTTGTCAAAATAGAATCCGAATCTGCAAAAAGGTGCTTAAATTCCAACAACAACTCTAAAACCTTTTCTTTTTATCCCTGCTCCAGACTCTCACTATACCTATCTTTTAACATTTCAAATTATTTACTAAGAGCACAATCCTTATGATTTCCGAGCAGAGTACCGACATTAGGTACTTGGACACTTTCACTTATATTCAACAGCCTAACACAGTTACCTCATATCTGAATCATAATTCAGTACTTTACCTTTAATTACTATCTCCGACCTTGGGGCTAGGCTAATTTTATCTTTAATGGCTACCAAGTAAACGCCTGATTTTGTATTAACAAAGGTATTGTTTGATTATCCTTTACCAACAATAAATGGCCATAATCACCTTTACAAATAAAGGCAACAGTAGTATACCGATGTTCAAAACTCATAAATCGATAGAAAAAAAAACCAAATCCGGGTCATAAACCAAAACCGAAGGAAACGCATTAGATATATGAGAATGGCGACACAACACTAAAATGTAACACACACAGAAACGAACTATGAATTAGACAAAATCCGATGTGAATAACAAATATAACATCAAAACTAAAAACATGAATTTGGGATAAAAAAAAAGTACAGTGACACGTTTTATAATAATGTGAATTCACACTCAAATATAAGAGGAAACAAACGACACAAAAAAAAAAACAACACAACGTTAAAATGTAACACACACAGAAACGAACTATAATATAACAATGACCATATTCCTGACTTGGTACAGGACATTTAAAAAAAAAGAATAAAATGGTGGGTTGAACCTGGTTTTGTGGCATACCAAACCTCCCTCTTTTATAGCCATGTTAGATATAACATTACAGGACTACAATACAAATAAATAGGAGAACACAATTGACAAAGAAACACACGAATAAAAGCTAACAAAAGGCACCAGGTTTAAAATTTAATACGCCAGAAATGCGTTTTGTTTTCAGTGTCCAAGAATACCATTTACTGATAACCCTTTAATAACACCTGTAATGATTGTGTGAAAGCTTCCCAACCTTACAGAAAACAGTGCTTTACCTATTAGTTTTAAAACTTACTCAATTTGTCACTGTAATTTTGTCGAGTGACCTGTAATACACAATCAAAAAGAGTATCCGACACCTAACTAGTGAAAGCTCTCGTATCAACAAGAATTTTGGCAGGAATTCCATTTACCAACGACTCTACATAGAGCCCTGCTTTATTGTTAAGTGTATTTGAACCAAGATATTTACGTTTCCATCTCCCAATATGGTTATGCAAACGTCTAATTAATCTCATCATAGATACCTGGATTGAAATTTTGTATTTGTGCCAAACGAGCGTGTCGTCTGCAAAAGACTCATCAGTGACGCTCGAATAAGGCAATAGGCCCATTACAATTTCTAGCTATGTGACCAGGCTTGCCACAATTAAAGCAGAGAAACTTTGACCTATCAACTGGCCCCGACATGTTGGTTTTATTCTTAAAGTAATCTAGATTTTTACGCATACTTGCAAATTTATCATTGAGACCTACTAACATGCCCTCAATTTCATTTGACAACCTATCATGAGACTTAGACTATCTTACCAGCTGTTCACTATCATCTACAACTCTTAAATGAATTCAAGGGGCAGTGATAGTGATTTTTATACGCATTTCGGTATTCATCAATGCTGCCAAGATGTGTTCATTAGTCAATGTTTCCTTAACTTTTCCTGGGACAGTGGAGTACGCCTTATTCACCAGCCGACATATCGTTTTTTCCTATCTCAGTGAACAAATCCAATGCCCTCTGCTTCCTTTCTCTCTTTCAATTATGCCCTGTACCACTTTGACTGGTTTGGGGATGCAAACCGCTCAAAGCCGCTAAGTATAATCCTTTCTCTAGGTTATCCAAACCGTAAATAGAGAACATGCCTCAAAATGCAAGCTCAATATCTCTACGCTTACTCGTGATTGTCCCTTGTGCCTTCCTCTTTGATTTCTTATTGGAAATATCGACGAGGTCTTATTTTCCTAAACAATTTTATAATCCTTGGGTTTCAAGTAATCCGAGGCTTCTACATCTTTGAAGATCTTTGGTCTTGCGCAAATATATATTTAATGTGGAACAAAAGGGGTACTATGAATCGGGGTTGTCAACAGACGTTAGTCATTACGCCGATTTTTAATTTACATTGAGTCATAGATCAACTTTATTTGCTATGTTCACTTGCTTGTGTTAATATGTCTTTTGTTTGAGTTAATCCATTAAAATTGATATTCTATAATATGGCTTTCTGTGTTGTGATGCTACGCTATTGTTTCAGGTAAGTTAAAATGTTGGTACCTAATGAAACGTTTAAAACCCGCTGCATTTATAAACAACTGTCCTAAGTCAAGAACCTGGTGTTCAGTTGTTGTCGTATTTTGATGTGGTTCATAAGTGTTTCTCTTTTCACGTTTATTATTTAAATTAGGCCGTTGATTTTTCTGTTTGAATGGTTTTACACTAGTAATATTTGGGGCTCTGTATAGCTACCTCTTCGGTGTCAGACAAGGCTCCGTGTTGAAGATTGTACTTTGATCTCAAACAGTTTAATGGTTTGCTTTTTCAAAATTGTAACTTGGATAGAGAACTGTCTCATTTGCACTCATACCACATCTTCTTATATCTGTGAATAATGACGTTAATTTTCGACTTTTAATTGTTAAACATTTGCCATTGTGTTGCCTTGTATAATTACTATACGGGTTTTGTTCTTGTTAAAGGCCAGACGGTGACCTATAGTTGTTAACATCTATGTCATGTTGGTCTCTGGTGGGAAGTTGCCTCATTGGCAACCAAACTACATCTTCTTAGTTTTATATATTGTTAGTTATCTTTACAACATACATGAAGCTTTTCATGAAAAGTTATTACTCAACAGCACGAAGTCCTAGTTTGATATTTATAAGTGATATTATAACCTTTAATACAAAAAACTTTCAAAATCTAATTACAAAATAGAATCACGCAACAATAAAATCACCGTAAAAGCTGCTTAAAATACTAATATGTTTTATAGGTGCATGTGAATACCCTATCATCAATAAAAATCATTCCAAAATCGGAAATGATTACAACCTTCCTCCTAACCCACCGGAAAAAAATAAGAAGAAAAATGAAAGAAAAAAGAAAAAAATCAGAAAAAATAGGGACTCATTTCTCTGTTTTATATTCTTTTGCCACTGTTTTTGTTTTTCTTATTTTTTATGATCATTACTCCCATTATCTATATTTTATCATATAGGTATTCTTTATCTTTTATTTTTTGGTCCATTGTTTTTCTATTCTTTATTCTTAAGACCATTATTCTCTAATATGTAAACCTATGTTACTTAACATTTTAATGCAATAGCACTACAATATTTTGTCATATGTCAAGTTATACTTAGTTGGTTTCTGTCAACTACTAAAACTTTAATGGATAGTCAATAATAAGGATCTTAAAAGTAAAATGTAAATTATGGAGATTTTCGTTATAAAGTTGCTAATTATAGTTTTCTCATTTGAATTGTTAAGCACTTGCTATTTTGTGGTCTTTTATAATCACTATACGGGTTTTGTTCTTTTTGAATGCCAGACGAGCTATAGTTGTTAACATCTATGTCATGTTGGTCTCTGGTGAGTTATTGTCTCATTGTCAAACAAACCACATATTCTTAGTTTTATATATAGTTAACTCTATATACAACTACACGAGGCTATTCAAGAAAATTTATTACTCAACCGCACGAAGACTTATTTTGATATTTATAAGTGATATTATAACCTTTAATGCAGAAAACTTTCGAAAGGTAATTACGATATAGAATCACGCAACTATGAAATCACCATAAAAGATGCTGAAAAAAACAAATGTTTTATAGTTGGCAATATCCTATCATCAATAAAAAATCATTCGAAAAGTAGCAATGATTACCCCTCCCTCTTCTACAAAACAACAAACAAACAAACAAACAAACAAACAAATTTAATAAAAAAGAAAAACATAACACAAAAAGGAAAGAAAAAAAATCAATAGAGTCAAAATATGGACTCATATCTCTATTTACATGTTTTTATGCCATTGTTTTTGTTTTTTATTTTTTTTATGCTCATTATTCCCATTATCTATATTTTATCCCATTAGTATTCATTATCCTTTTAATTTTTTTTGGCCAATTATATTACTTTTCTTTATTTTTAGGACCATTACTCTCTAATCTGTAAACCTATGTCACCTAAGATTCTAATGAAATAGCACTGCAATATTTTGTCATATGCCACGTGGTACAAAAACAAACAAACAAATAAAAGAAAAAAAAATAATCATTAGGGCCAAAATTGGGACTCTATTTTATATTTTATATTATGCCATTGTTTTTGTTCTTTATTTCTTATAATCATGGTTCCCATTATCTTTCTTTTATCATCATGTTAGTATTTTTTATCCTTTAATTTTTTGTTCCATACGAAGTCCTATTTTGATATTTATCAGTGATATCATAACCTTTAATACAGAAAACTTTCGAAATACAATTACAACACACCCTCATGATTTGGTCGACAGCTATGGTATCTCTGTTTTACAGATTTAGATGATGAAGGACACGTTTCATTTGCCGTAGCCATAATCTCTCTTTAACCCAATTAAGATAGTGATTCGCGAATTATACTTGTAACATGAGGATACCACTTAAACAGTAGGAATACTGCTTACCCCTTCGTAACACCTTAAGTAACTCCAGGATTTTGATTGAAAATATACATTATAAATAATTTCTGTTTTTTTATTTCTATTTCTTATTGCAATTTGGAGTAATATCAATTACCAATAGTATTCTTCGTAAATCAAAACCGATACCGTCCCTAAACCAATCATGTTTGCGTTATTAGCAGTTAGCTTAAACTTGCATTGACGAATTGACCTAGCTGATCCATCTGATCAACATTTGAAGCGAATTTATTATCAGAATATTAATCCAACTTCGTCATTTTTTACAGTTTTTAAGATAATTCTACATTACCAGGATTACATCATGCATTGATTGACGGAAAGTTGTTGGAAACTGAAATATTCCACGTAATCTGGATATGACAAATGACACTCAAAGATTACATAACAGCATGACTGTAGTCAATGTTAAATGATTTCAAGATGAATTCTACTTCCCAGTAATTTTTGAAGCTGTAATTTCATCGATATTTAAAATATATTTAAAACCAATTTATTTGATAACGTTGACAGCAGCTGCAAGTCATATTGTTTTGTATCAGAACATTGTTTCAATTTCACATACCATCTGCATGTATATACTGTGAAACCTGTGTAAATCAAGTTTTTACCTCTTCAGGACTAAATATGTTGTTCGGTTTTGGCAGACGTTTGGTTTAATCAGGTTCACGACACATACAATTTGATATGACTGGACTTGTGAACATTGGTTGTCTTAGACAGGTATTCGAGGTATGTAAGGTTCGTTTAGAGAGATTTCGAATTCACTATTTAATTTGAATGAAAAAGGAGTGGGTTTATCAATGTCATTTATGTGTGTCTCCGCTTGATAAGGTTGTGATATTGATAAAAGCCATATGATATTCTATTTTTATTTTGCAACTTCTATGAAGGTCGGTTGAAAACAAAACTTTACGACAAAAGAGATGATTTCAGCTTTTCAATTGTGAACTTTCCATTTCTAATTAGCAACATTCCAGCAGCACCTGCATACTGGGTATATATCTCCCAATTGATACGATATTCCCGTGCTTGCATTTCCTATCATGATTTTCTTGATAGAGGGTTGCTGCTCACAAGGAAGCTATTAAACCAAGAGTTCCAAATGGTGAAGTTGAAATCATCCCTTCGTAAATTTTACGGACGCCATCACGAGTTGGTTGACCATTATAGAATAAACGTTTCACAAATGATATCGGATATGTTCCTTACGTCATAACTACAATCCCCTTCCCTTTCATGAATGTGACCTACCGAATTAGACTATTTACCGGATTTGTTATCACATAAGCAACACGACGGGTGCCGCATGTGTAGCAGGATCTGCTTACCCTTCCGGAGCACCTGAGATCACTCCTATTTTTTTGGTGGGGTTCGTGTTGTTTATTCTTTAGTTTTCTATGTTGTGTCGTGTGGGCTGTTGTTTGTTTGTCTTTTAGCCATGGTGTTGTCAGTTTGTTTTAGATTTATGAGTTTGACTGTCCCTTTGGTATCTTTCGTCCCTCTTTTCTATAAGATCCAATAGAAATAATAAGATTTTCCGTTTCTGTTTAAATAATGTCGATTTGAAAGGATATATAAATATGTGATATAGTATCTCTTAGTATCTTATGGCTTAATACTTTTTTTGGAAAAGGCAAGATACTACCACTGACATGGGAGATTGATACATAAAATTTCAATTGGATCTCATCATGAACATGATGATTATAATTAACTATATATAATTTAATTTTTGATGTAACGCGTCTTCTGATTGGCTGACGTTATTTTGTTATGAGCCCATAGACATAATTTAGTCATGTGACCGTGACGTCATCAACGTTTTTTCATGGTTTTCTACGGTTTAAAATGGAATTTAGAATTAAATTATAAGAAATGACTGTAATATTTTTTTCTGTCTATTTGAAATAACATAAAAAAATGTGGTGCACACTGTTGTATAACTCGCTACGCACGTTATTCAGTGTGCACCAAATTTTTAATGTTATTTCTTCATAGACAGAAAAATATTACAGTCATTCCTTAAATAAAACTTCAAAGATGTGGAATGAATGCCATGCGACAAGTCTCCATCATAGACCCATAACATAGAGACAGCAACTATATGTCACCGTATGACCTTCAACAATTAGCTTCAAAAAGCCAAAATTGACAAATGAAGAATATCAAACGAGAAATTCAATGGTCTGATTTATATAAAAAAAAAAACAAAGGACGAAACAATATATCATATACAGCAAAAAACGACAGTTTTTGTATGCATTGAACATAAATAAGTGTTTGTTTTCTCGGTTGAATTATTTGTCATTCGGGGCCTTTTAAAGCCGACTATGCAGCATGGGCTTTGTTCATTTTTGAAGGCCGTACGGTGACCTATAATTGTTCATTTCTGTGTCTCTCGTGTAGAGTTGTCTCAATGGCAATCATACATCTGTTTATAGTTGTCTTGAAGTCAAAGCATATAAGTATCTGAAGTCGCATATTGAAAGTTTTAGTTTTTTGTTTGATTGATGATTGCTTAACGTCCAGTGGCAAATACTTTATGCATATTTGAGACAAAAAACACTTTCGTTCCATCCAAATTGACACTACAATTCCATACCTGACTGTTTGTAATGATTTTTCTTGAAATAAACAAAACTACCTGATTTTAGTACTGTGCCCAACACTGGGAGATATTATATCGATATTCAAGAGGATCGTTAAAACAGTACTTCTTAAATGAAGGATTAACTGTTGAAGAGTGATTAGTGCGATTGATTATTCTCAATTTAAAACATATTGAAACAAAAAAAATCATCATTTGATACTGGCATAACCCACATTACAAAGTGTTAGATTAGTCTGCAAAGACCTGGTTAACGCCTTAAACAACAATTCCGTCACATAATTGATAAAATAACATTTACCAGTCAGTTAAATAATAATAAATTGTGCAAAAATAGATTGGATAAATGTCTGATTACATATGTATGTATACATTTGTAACTATGCTGTTTATTTTTTAGCCCGTGTTTAAGCTATGATATTGAAATGCATGTTATCTTAATGCCGATGAATTGGTCAAGGTCTCCTCTCCTATTATTTGTTTTGAAACTACTGGTTTAATGCAAAACAGCAACAACAATAATTATTATTAAAATGATGCTTATAATATGAATTGCATACTAATTGGTATATTTAATTGATAAAGTATATTTAAAACGTTATATTGAATGATATGCAATCGCAATAACACATCAACAATACACACCTATTGACTGGGTGTGAGGGTAATAGCAAGTTTGTTGTCCCTGAGATACCAACTTCACATACTAACTATTGCTCGAGGCAAAGCCAAGAGCAATAGTTAGTATGTGAAGAGACAACTAACTTGCTATTACCCGCACAACCAGTCATTAGGTGTTTTATTATACTGAACAACACAGTCATTAAGTGTTTTTATATACCAAAATAACTAATTTTCTAAAAGTGTACAAATATCATCTGAAAGAAAAGAAAAAAAATGTCACATAACTTGACATGCACAAGATGAACTAAACGTTTGTTTATAGTTCTTCTTGTATTTGAAAATATTTCATTAATTGCAATCAAGACTAGAAATACTTGTGTTAGATTTTCCGTGCATATGATAAATTTAAGCTAAAGTACACCAAACACAAATTCACTTTTAGAATACGACCACAGAACCCATATTATGAATAAGGTACTATATTTTAGATCTTTAAAAAATGCGTGCGAAGATTTTATCTCTTTTATAATTGCTTCTTGTAAGTGAAATTACAATCCACACAAACAGATTATACCGTTGACAGTATTAGACATGTTAGAGTTTGACGTTGCCAATGAAAAATAAGCATGAAAAAGTACGGGAAAGATGATTATGAAAGTATTAACCGGGGTAATAGTCTTTGAAACTATTGACTGGCAAATAGACTGTGGAATGAAATAGCACAACTATTTCATTATTTTTTATATAGAAAAAACATATTGAGATATAATAATTCATAGTATTTTCTGAGATGTAGATACCATATAAAATATTAGTTGAAAATAGCAGTGTCATTTACTGATTTTCGAAATAATGTCTGAAAGAAAGTTATTTTCATCAATGTAATATTTTTATTTGCATTGCCTTGTCAACATATTTTTACCTATGGCTATAGGAAGAAAACAAAATACTACACGGATCTTGACAGTTGTGCTAAAGGGCTTAATTGACAGAGATATTAACAGCCTCATACATCAAGGTATATCTGGAACCTTAAGTTGTCCCCTTCACAAGCAAATCATTCTTAGGAATTTGCGACAAATTGAGATGGATGTATAGTAAAAAAGTTCTAAATTAATTTAGACGTATCTCGAAATTTTCACAGTTCGCGTAAAGTATGAACATGTGCGATTATTTTTTTTTTAATAGTCAAATTTATAATTATATTTGGTTTTAAATTAAGTATAAACGTGGAGTAAAAGCGGCTTTACATGGTAATATCAATTTGTTCAAATGAGGAAAATATGATGATATTACTATTGAATTTAAAAGATTACAAATTTGCTGTTTTTGAGCTTTTTTCTGTGAGTTAAAATTATTGACGTTTCATTCTACAATCAAAATCATTATGAAATCAAATGTTAACAATACCTAAATATTCTCAGGTTTTTCTCGGCTGTGTTAACTTTTTCTTAACTCAAAATTTCATTCCTAGTTAATATTCGACATATCTATTTCAGTCAACTTGAAAAACAGATCACTGTGTGACCAATCTGTACTTACAATATACACGAAACTAAAAATGCTCTGATCTTCTTGTTGTTAAAAAGAAATTTTAAGATCCTCTAGCTTTGTAGAATCATTACTCGCCTTTACATGTGCAACTTTTTAGGAGGAAATTTATTGGCTGATGTATAAATACCATAACAGAAAGTAAAACGAAGCGTTGTCAGGTCCTTGTATGCAAGGCTTAGAAACATGATCTGCATTTTAATCAGATTGAATTTCATTACAACCAACATTTAATTTAGAACATGAGATGCTTCGTTTAATATATTTGAGATGATATAGTTTGAATTACCGTTTATAGATTTAAAGACGAGGTTTCCTGAAAATATGTGCTTTTCCTAAAATTATTGTTTGTAGACAATTAGTCCTTAAAATATATGATTTTCTTAAAACTACCATATATAGATAATTATTGCAAAAGATGTTTCCTTGAAATATAAATTATGATTTTCCTAAAATTTCAGTTTACAGAAAATTAGTGCAAAAATAAATGATTTCCTTAAAAATACGTATTAAAGATAATGGGTGCAAAAGATGATACTTAACGCATTTAATTTTCTTAAAGTAACCGTTTATAGATAATGAGTGCAAAGAGGTTTCTTGAAAGAGGTCTTGAATTCAATGTTAAGTTCTTTTTAAAAAATGACTTCTAGCAATGCAACCTGAGACAAGGAAGTTAACTGTCGTGCAGATGTCTAGAATAAGACTTTTCACATCAATAGAACTTTTCAAAATCAATATAATTCAAGACCCAGACAATGCAGTTATTTATGAATGACAATCGGTTCTAATCTTTCAAAATGACAGTCTTTACAAATGTACTTTTCCATGCAATAAATTAATTAGAAGTAAAAAACTGCATTTTCAAACGTCCAATCACCAACTGACGGCAGTAACTTTTCTGTCGTCATTCTAGCGTTATTTTCAACATTGCAATATAAACAGGAGGTTTGGCTAGCCATAAAATTAGGTTCAACCCGCCAGCTTCCCCTTAAAATGTCATGTATGCGCAGTCAACAATATGGCAGTTGTTACATGTATCACATACTTCAATTCTATGTTCTTTGTTACTGTTGATCCTTTTAAAGTTGTCGTGTTTCTCTCAGTTTTGGTTTGTGACCAGATTTGCTTCAGTTAAATCGATTTATGACTATTAAACAGCGGTATACTACTATTGCTTTATTGAACTTAAGTTATGTGTTTCATTTTAATAAAGTAAAACAAACAAAAATACCAATCCTTAAGGAAAATTTCAAAACCAAAAGTGCCTTTTCAAATGGTATATTCATATTCAATAGGGCGAAAACATGAAATGTACCTATCCGACCATCATAGCAATCTACCCCCGACCTAAGTGAATTATTTTTTTTTTTATTTTTTCTGTTAGTCACTGAGGCCAAAACTGGATAAGCCAGCAGAGTATTGATTTTTTTTTTAGTTTTACTCTGTGTAAATGATTATTGGATTTCGTGAATCTTGAAATATACCGATTTGCTTTCGTATTTTTACTCTGTATTATTATTATATACTAGTCTATCGTGGGGCTGGGTCCATGGATGGGAGGAGGTGGTTTTCTTTTTAGGAATAAGATGGAGAGGGATACTATTGATAAAAAAATGTCATTGCATGCATATTGGTGAATATTATCCATCGTGGAATAAATATTGCAATCACAAGCTCGTGTAATATAAATCTAAACAATAGAATATTAGTTTAACAATATTTATTACTGAACATTATAACAGTGATCCCCAATATGTATTCCTGAACATTATAAGAATGATCCCAAATATTCATGTAATAATCCTATAATCCTATGGTTTTCACTTATAAGACTTCTGGGTAATATTAATCAATCGCAATGTCTAAAATGTGAAATGTCAGATCAAAGGGAAAGATGAATTTTAAATGTCAGAACGCAATTACATTCTATTTGTTTTTCTTTGATTAAGAGAGAAGCCTAGTTTCCCCTACATACTAATAGGACTTAAGAAATAAAAAAAAAAGTATATTCCGTTGTAAAAGATGCTTAATTTTAATTTACTTTATAATTTTGTAACTAATGTATTTAAAGCCGACTATATTGCTTTTGTATTCACTAAAGTACAGATATGCAGACATTTTTTTTTTTGTATGATTAAGACATTCAAAGCAGGACTACAAGTATTTATATACTAAGCAAATAGAGTAAGTCTCTAAATATAATCATAAAAAGTCAATTACGTTAGGTAATATGAATAGACTGACTTGAACGCTATTGTGGTTTCTGCAGTAGTTATCTAATATTTTGCGTCGCTTTTCCAATTGACTTCCGATGTCAGTGGTTTTGATATTTTCGGTTATCACGTCATTTTCTACGAGAATGTATATGATCAACAGTATCTGTTGACAGACAGTGATAATGTCAATTTTCTGTTAGATATTATATGCACTAGCACATAACATAACAATGCAAGTGGAAATATATCCTTCGTCGTAAACTGAGAGAGGGGTGGATTATTCGACATTCATCTATAATATCATTTCATATGGCCTTAATAATTGTTTTTCTTTCCTTTTGTGTTGTATGCGTATTTTTCTTTTTTTTATTTCTTTTATTTAGAGGAAAGAGAGGGGTGAGCATTTCTGATTTTCGATTTTTTTGTTATTGAGGATAGGGTATAGACAACTGTAAAACATATAAGTATTTTCAGCAGCTTTTACAGTGGTTTCAACCCCCTCCCCCTTTTTCCCTTTTCCCCTAAAAAAGGAAATAAAAAACGAAAAAATACATACACAACACAAAAGGACAGAAAAACAATCATAAGGGTCAATATGTGGTTTCATATTTCTATATTTTGTATTTTTATAACATTGTTTCTCTTTTTTATTTTCATTATTACTATTATTTTTATTCTATCACATAAGTCTTTATCTTTTATTTTTTGACCTATTATTTTTCTATTCTAATTTATATTTATGACCAGTATTCTCTAATCTGTAAACCTAAGATTCTTCTGAAATAGCGATGCATTATTTTGTCAAATCACGAGGGTTTTAGTTGGTTTCTGTCAACCACTAAAACTTTAATGGATAGTCAATTATAAGCATCTTATAAGAAATGTGTAAAATATGGAGATTTTCGTTATCTAGTTGTGATATAACGCTTCATGTCATCTTCAATTATATGATTAATCTTAGCTTCTATTTTCTATGTTGCTTGATTGGAATAATTTACGACAGATTCAACGTACAGAAATATATTTTAGCCGGTTATCTCAAAGTCAGTTAGACGTTTAACATTGAAAAAACCCGCACCTAAATTAACTTAATTAACGATCCTTTGCGCTGGTTTTGTTTATTGTTGTCATAGCTTGTGTCCAATGCCTGATGTTACTTTTGCAAATAAGATGTTTAACGGTGTTAAATAAATTGCTCTTCTTAGAACAAGAGAGACGATAAAATATTTATTTATTACTTCTATGTAAATCAGATGTAATCGTCTCTATTGGATTGATGCCCCTAAGATTTTAGAAGCTTACATCTAGTACATACAAGTATTGTCGGTTATCACCAAAATGTTTGAGTTTGGGAACATAAACCAGAAAAAGACAAGATAGATAAAACAGCGATTTATATTCCCATATCAAAAGCAGTCACAAGGTAAAAATATTGATGGCTGAAAATTGGACGCTATGTCGATCTCTATTATTTACAGAAATAAATTTTTAGGCATTCATCTCAGGTGTCAGTTAAAAAATGAAAGTTAAAGAAAAAAAAAAACAGCACCTCAATGTCAGTTTAACGATCCTTTGCGCCGGTTCGGGTTTAATGTTGTAATAGCTTGGCGTTTTAAATCCGTTTTGCTACTTTTGCAAATAAAATATGTTAAACTAAATTAAACATAACGGGTTTGAGTGTGCATATAATATTTACTACTGAAAATTCATTAGAGTCAATTAAAGTTAACTTAAAGCTTTGTTATATCTTTAATTCGTGATGCATCGTGTTCAATAAAGAGGATGCCACAGGATTTTCGTATTAAACCTTCATTTGAGAAAATTTTCAATTAGGCTAACTGATAATGCTTAGTTGAATTACTTTGAAGATGATTTAAATGCAGGTAAAGCAGTAATTTAAAAAAAAATATTTTTTTTTTATCTTTTCATACATTATTTAAATGAACAAGACCTTCAGTGATTACATTTAACATGTAAAAGATAAACCATCAGGACTTATCAAAGCTATATCCTATTAACAATACCAGAGTCTCAAAATGTTTATACATTTCCCCTCATCTGTATATAAGGACCGGGTAACCAATGTACTGACAGTATCATTTTTCATCAGTATATGGATCATTTTTGGACGGTACCATTGGTTGAATGTGTTCAACTGGTTTCCTATAAGAATATATACATTTTCCGACAATGATAGAGAGGCTAGAAGGGGCGTCCTTACTTTCTTCATCCTTTCGTTTTGCATAGAAGTTTTCTCTATTTTTTATTCATTTGTCTACTTTTTTCTATTCTTATTCGTTTGCCTTTCTGTATTATTATTTCCTTTTCTTCTGCACTATTTGTCATCTGTTTACTCCCTATATCAATAATCCCCTTCAAGCCCTCATATTAGTGAAGTACGTGAAAAGTAAATACAAGCAATTCATAAATTAATGGAAAACTTGCTACTTTAGAGGTCATCACTAAAACCTAATTAAGTCTATGACAAGATCGTGACAATGGTTTCAGAGAACTATTACGTGGCACTATTTGGGTTTCTCTATTAAAATTATGTTTTCCCCTAACCTTATGACAAATTGATGGATAATATATGTCATAGTTCGGTTTGTAGGGTAAATGAGAACAATTGAATATGATTAGAAACCGGCTTTATTAAATGCATGCACACAAAAAAAAAAAGCAAAACGTTCACGTTTTGGCAAATAAGCCAGAAACAAAAACCAGATAGTAAAGCTATTTACATTTCCACAAAAGCAGTGTCATGATATCAATTTGACGACAGAACAATAGACGCAATTAAGACTTCATTTCAAGTCCATAAATGTAAAACATCTTCTGAAAGTGTTACTGCATCTGAAAAATTTGAGATAATGTCACTTTTCGCCTTTTATCAAGTACCAGTAATTGCTCTTCATCGTACAAGAGAAAAGATCGACTACTCATTTATTACCTCTATGTACACCATCATCAGATGAAAAATATTTTAGATGCTTGCATCTAAAAAATAGAAAGGTTATCCTATATCAGCAAAACGTTCGAGTTTTTGGCAAATAAATCAAAAAAAGACCAGACAGATTTAACGGCGATTCATATTACCATACCAAAAGCAGTCATAAGGTATTGATATTTGATGACAGAAAAAATAGACGCAATAAAGATCTCATCTTAAATTCGTTACTATAAAACATCTTCTGAAAGAGATGCATCTAACGCTCTCATACATAGAAAAATACTTCAACGATAAACCTTCGGGGATCCTGATTCAAATGATTCAGTGTAAGCATCGTCTGTCTATGAAGATCTTCAGTGATTGAAATAGATTTAACATGTAAATGATAAAACATTAGGACGTATCAAAGATATATTCTATTTACAATACCAGAGTCATAAAAGTGTGATACATGTTCCTTCATCACTATATATATATATAAGACAAACTGACCAATATTCGGACAGTATCATTTTTCATGCAAGAACTTGCAGTTAAACTAGTTTGCGGATCACTTGGACGGTACCATTGGTTGATATTTCATTGGGTTTTCTATTAGAATCTATACAGTTGGTCTACAATGATAGAAATTTTGGAAGGGGCGTCCTTACTTTCTAATCCTATCGTTTCGTATAAAAGTTTCATTCATTTCTTATTTATATGTCTACTATTTTCTATTTATTTGTTGTCCTTTCTTTATGATTTTTTTCCTTTTCTACTGTACTATTTGTCCACTGTTTCATCCTTATGTCAGTAAACCCAGTTCAAGCCCTCATAATAGTGAAGTACGTGAAGAGAAAAGTAAAATCATAAAAATACTGAACTCCGAGGAAAATTCAATCGGAAAGTCCATAATCAAATGGCAAAATCAAATGACACAAACACATCAAACGAATTGACAACAACTGCCATATTCCTGACTTGATACAGGCATGCTCAAATGTAGAAAATGGTGGATTGAACCTGGTTTTATAGCGCTAAACCTCTCACTTGTATGGCAGTCGCATCAAATTCCGTTATATTTACAACGATGCGTAAACAAAATAGACACAATAAATAACACAATAGCCAAATATGGGTACAGCAGTCATCACTGTGTTACTATCTCAAAACAAACAATAATTTACAAAAAAACTCATAAAAGAATCTATCAAATTAAAAAAACACATTAATCACTGGGGTAAATGTGATCTCCGTAACTGCAGTTACGTATATCAAAAGATGGCGGACAAAGTTTCTGGTCAATATTTCTTTTGTCAATTCTGTAATAATTCAGTATTATTCTTCGGTATTTCGTGTCTTATTTAAAGGATTACTAAGTTTGAAACTGAAATACAAAGCATCTTTCCATAGTTCAAACGCTAAATGGAGAAATCATCATTTCAAAAAATCGCGAAGATATGGGTAACTGTGTAGACTGATATCCGTAACTGTAATAAACGTTGAGTGAAGGACATCCGTAACTGTTGAGTTACATTGTTTCTGCTTCATTCATTATACTCGATTTAATAGTAAGGATCATCATTTTTTTCCGAAATAAATCTTATAAATTCCCTCAAGTACCCTCCCACGTTCACTTTGTTTGTGTAAACTATTTTTATTTGTATCCGCCTGTTTAGTTAAGCCTTTTCAACTGATTTTTTTAGTCTGCTCTTATGTTGTACTGTAACACAACTGTCCCAGGTTAGGGGGAGTTGAACGCCATCTTACATGTTTAACATCGCTACATTCTGTATTTGCCCAGGCCTGACCCATGTCACGAGAGCCTGCAGTTCAATGATGGTCGTGAGTTGCTGTGTTACATATTTGCTATTTGTTCTTTTTTTGTACATAAATAAAGCCATAAGTTGACTTGTTCGAATTTTGTTACATTTGTCTTTTCTTTAATAGCAGACTATGCAGTATTGGCATTGCTCACTGTTAAAGGCCGAATGGTGACCTGATAAATTTTAATTTCTATGTCATTTGGTTTCATGTAGAGAGTTATCTCATTGACACTCGTACCACATCTTCCTATTATTATATATATATGTTCATGACGAGAAGCATGCCACATGCCATCTATTGACCACCGTCAAAGAGTTGGTACAAGGGTTATCAACGTACAAAGAGCAAGGAATAATCTCTACACGAGACATCTGATTAGACGACCCCATTCTGACCGGACGTGGATGCGTACTTGTACATCCCGCACAGCAAAATAGATGCATCACTTTTGCTACGGTTTTCGGGGAGGTAGTCCAATGTACCATTTTTTTCCAATCCCCAGTCACTCTTGGCGGTCTTGAAATGTAGTGGTTTGGTTGATTAGGATCAGCTGTACGTGATATTGTGCTATTTAGTTTTGTCTTTGTATATTGTTAACCTTTACTTTATGTTACTGTTTAAATAAATTAAAGTGCGTAATTGTCATTTTGTGTTTCTCTGTTGAAATAGTTTTAAATTTTGTTTTCTAGGCATTCAGATGTTAAAATAATGTTGACTGTGATACATTGTAACCCAAATTTTGATATTTTGACCGTTTGCTTTACCCAACAATTGTTTTTAATATAATGGAATTCTATGTGAGTTTGAGAGTCAGTGACTCACATACAAGTGAGAGACTTAGCTATGTATAATAATGCCAGGTTTAATCAACCAGTTTCTACATACCAAATCAAGAATACAGTTGTTTTCAATTCGTTTAGTGTGTTAGAGGTTTTAGATTTAAATCATTTGCTTAAAGACTGTCCGTTCTCAATTTTTCTTAATATTTCATCTAATGCTGCTGACTATATAAAAATACCCTGTCAGATCAGGAAGCCTGATTAATATTTTCACATAATAATTTTAAAAACTTGGAAGATTAATTCTTATTCATGTTTATCACACTTTAAATAACCGGAGACATTTATTTCTGTTCAAACATGATTGAATTGTGTATAAATAAAATCAGTTACGGATATCAATATTTGCAGTTACGTATATCATTGAAAATTTATTTACTTCAGTTACCCATATCATCACGATATTTTAGATGGCTGTTTTCTCCATTTCAGCGGTAGAATTATGAATAAAACATTTAGTATTTCAGTTTCAAATTTAGTATTACGTTAAAAAAGACATGAAATACCGAAGAATAATACATTATTATTACAAAATTGACAAAAGAAAAATTGACCAGAAACATCGTCCGCCATCTTTGGATATACGTAACTGCAGTTACGGAGATCACATTTACCCCAGTGATTAATTGCTTTCAATGTCTGACGTCACACAAGTACTTCATATATATGACCGGACTATTTGGACTGTGCAGTATGAAAATAGTTTTTAAACAACATTTAAGTCATTCAATTGTTTTCATGTTAACTTAAGTTTTGCATTTATTTTATTATTCTAGACTTTGTCGTAAATTTAGGCATAAGTGTTTTACACGGATTATGTGTCATAATCTTAGACAAAGGTCTTAAATACATTTCCTCTATCTATTTAATTAGTTATTTTCTGTGACAATTTGGACATATTGTTATTGTTTGTATTTTATATTACATTTAGTTTGGAGTTTGTTGTTCGGTCTTGGCGGACTGCTAAAATAAAGGTTTAAAAAGCGAAAGATTCTTTCTTGATTTACATGTAGCCGGAACACCATTTTACCCGGCTATAAATTAATCGAACACTTGGTAATAAAGAGAACATCACTAAAATCTGATTAAATCTATGGCGTTACGAGATCGTGAAAATGCTTTCAAAGTAAACTATTACGTGTTACACAGCTACTTTTGCATAGCTACTATTTCTGTACTTAAAATCAGTAGTACTGGAAATTTACTTTTAACATTTAGTACTATTTCTTTACATTAGAATTGTTGTAATAGAATTGTTGTAAAAGAATTGTTGTAATATTTAGGTACTTGTATTTTCCAGTACTTGTGTTTTCCACATTTTCCAGTACTTGATTTGTACTTGAAATATTGGTACAAAAATAATACCAACAATGATCACAGTATTCCATGTTTGAACATCATAACTTTATGAGATTTGAAAGAGACAAACTTTCAAAATGCTGAAAATGTAACGGTGTAACCTAAAATCTTTAGTATTTAAATTTCAAGTACAAATCAAGTACTGTAAAATACAGGTACCTATATATTACAATAATTTAGTAGCTGTGTATTTATAACTAGCACTATATGGCTTCCTCTATTAAAAGTCAATGATGTTTCCCCTAACCTTCTGCTGAATTGATGGATAATATGTCATAGGTTAGCTTCTACGGTAAATGTTTTAACAATTCAACAAGTTTAAAAACCTGCTTTACTAAATATTGACTAAATGTATTTTGAGAGTTATCATCATTTATCACATGTATCAATAAAAAGTTAAAGTTTTTGCAATTATACCAAAAAAGACCAGGTAATATAGCATCATGTTGCTATACAAAAGCAGTGGTTAATTTCAATTTAATGACAGAAAAATACTAAGTAGACGCATTTAAGATTTTATTTCCAATCCATTTAAAACATTTCCTATAAGAGTTACTGCAGCTGTATATTGATATAATGACACTATTAGCGTTTTATTAATTGGTTGATTTTCTTCCAACAGGAGAAAAAAATAAAATATTTATTTATTACCTTTATGCAAATCATTATCCGATTTTATCGTCTCATACGGGGCTGACTAAGATTTGAGAAGCTTACATCTAATGTATAGAAGTGTTATCATTAATCAGCAAAACGTTCGAGTTTCGACACAAAAAGACCAGATAGATTCTACAGCAATTCATATTGCCATACCGAGAGCAATCGTAATTCTTTTGTATTTGATGACAGAGAAATGGACGCGGTGAAGATCTTTTTCAAATAATTAGTATAAAGAGCATAATATTGAACGCTCGGCAGTCCTTACTGTGAATGTATTTATTGTCTTCGAGTGTGAAGAATTGTCTCATTGGCATTCATACCACATCTTCTTTTTCATAACTATTGTGAAAGAAAACACCACGTACACCATATTAATGTAAATTTAATGCAAGATCACTCAGGACAAAGAAAAATATAAATAGATAGTATAATAGTTAATTTCGACATGTTAACCACAGAGTAAAAATGATTACAATTGAGAATGGAAATGGGGAATGTGTCAAAGAGTCAACATCTAGACCAAACAGTCAATATTCAACGACACGGCTATCTAATTCGCAAATACACTGTAGTCGACAAATTTCGAACGATACACGTCTGTATAAATAAGGTTATTGTATAGTTCGAAAGTCAATTATGCTGCTTTTGTGTACAATCGTTAATTATTTTGTAGGTATTGTTTATGTTTTTTCTACATTGGCTAGAAGTATAGGGGGAGATCCAAAAAAACATGTTTAACCCGCCGTATTTTTGCGTCTGTCCTAACTCAGGAGACTCTGGCCTTTCTTAGTCTTGTGTGATTTCTAAATTATGTTTCTTGTGTATTTCGGAAATTTAGTATGACGTCCATTATCACTGACTCTAGTATACATTTTTGCTTATGGCCAGCTGAATCACACCTCAGGCTGCGGGGTTTTCTAGCTGCATTTAAGACCAATTAGTTACCTTCGGCTGTAACAGTTGTCAGCTCTTTGGTTGGGTTGTTGTCTCTTTGACACATTCCCCATTCCATTCTTAATTTTATTCATTGTTATTCTGCGGTTAGCATGTCGAAAGAAACTATTATATTATCTATTTATGTTTTTCTTTTTCCTGAGTGATCTTGCATTTATTTGTCATGTAATGTTGTCATTTTAGCGGTATATGCAACATTGTCATAAAGCGCGAGGTTTGGATAGCCACAAAACCAGGTTCAAAACACAATGTTTTGTTTTCTTAAAATGTCCTTAACAAGTCAGGAATATGGCAGTTGTTATCTAATAACTTCGTTTTTATTATGTTGCATTGTCGTTTGTTAATGTTGCACTTCAGTGTTTCTGTTGTTTCGTTGTTTCCTCTTATAGTTGATGTGTTTATCTCAGTTTTAATTTGAAACCCGGATTTGTTTTCTCTCAATCGATTTATGACTTTTGAACAGCGGTATACTACCAATGCATGTCTACCTTGTGTCTACTATTATTGTCGTGTTATTTTTATACAATTGAAAAACTTTTTTCGTGAAAATTTTTTACTCACTATACTTAGTAGCGTGATAATTTGGGGTAGTGACGGGAGAGTAAAAATAAACCAGAACTCATCATGGTGATACCATATTAAAGAGTACTTACAGTTAATGAAGATGATCAGCTGAATGACCTAGTTAATAATGGTTCATCTTAATTCAAAATTATCAATTATCAGAAACTTTTTTTTCCCAGATGCCGATCTAGACTATTATAGATGCTTTTCATATAATAAACAACTATAGTTTTACTGAAGTTAAAAACAAAGTGTATAACAAAATAATAAATAATAGTGTGAAGTACAGTGTCCCTTTGTATTTCATAGCTTGCCCTAAAATGGAGGAGCACAACTCCTCAGTTAAATTTCTGTACATTCCGCTGTCCTTACTGTCCGACATGCCCTTTTTGTTTGCCAGAATAGAAACTTTTCAACTACCGGAAAACGTTTATACGATAAATCCAGCAAGAAAACCTATTTTTTTCATTTTCTTATCTTTAAACATGATCATCTTCTTCTTTTACAAACAAGAAACTGCACTAAGGTGACATCCATCTATAAAAATGCGACCCTCTTTACTTAAACCCCAAAACCCCCCTTTTCTATGTCTATGTTACAAATACCAATTTGCTTAATTACAGCAGATATAATTTAATCATTTATCGATGTAAATAATAAAAGTCATTCTTACCTGAAGGAAAGCAGTTCTTCAAACGACATGTTAGGAACTAATTATTCTGTTTTATCACGTTTTATCATCTTGTACATATAATCATTACCTTAAAAGTGCCAACATTCTGATTTGATTGGTTACCAAGGCAACAGAATACTTTAGAAAATCAACCTATTCATTTTCTTGTGGTTATTGAATACAGCAGACTACTGTTGTTTACTTAATTCGAATGTAATTTAGAAAATATTTTAAAAGAAGAATTGGTTCTCATAATCTTAATTGCTTCCGTATATGATTTTTGAGATCAAGCATCTTCATAGAAATTTTGAAAATTTTCAATTTCTAATTCAAAATATAAGAATTAAGACAGTCTTTTTTTATCAATTGTGTATTATAATCCTGGTACCTTTGATAACTATTTACATCACAAATTAAATTATAGTTTGTTTATTGTTAAATCACGTTTGGGTTATTATGTAAATTTCAATTTTTAAGTCGAGAAAAAATAATTGAATCTTTAAAAATATTTGGAAATCCAAAATGAATGTGACGTATCAATTCGAAACCCTAAATGTTGTCTTCCATTTCAAAACGCGTATGACGTATCGAAACCTTGAATGTTGCCATCTATTCTAACATGAGTCTGATGTATCGAAACCTTGAATGTTTTCATTTATTCTAAAATGAGTTTGACGTATCGAAACCTTCAATGTTGTCATCTATTCTAAAATGAATTTGACGTTTCAAAACCTTGAATGTTGTCATCTATTCTAAAATTAGTTTTACGTATCCAAACCTTGAATGTTGTCATCTATTATGAAATGAGTGTGTTGTGTTGAAACCTTGAATGTTGTCATCTATTATAAAATGAGTTTGACGTATCAAAATCTTCAATGTTGTCATCTATTCTAAAAAATGAGTTTGACGTATCAAAACCTTGAATGTTGTCATCTATTCTAAAATGAGTTTGACGTATCGAAACCTTGAATGTTATCATCAATTCTAAAATGAGTTTGACGTATTGAAACCTTGAATGTTGTCATCTATTCTAAAATGAGTTTGATGTATCGAAACCTTCAATGTTGTCATCTATTCTAAAATGAGTTTGACGTATCAAAACCTTGAATGTTGTCATCTATTATGAAATGAGTTTGTTGTGTTGAAACCTTGAATGTTGTCATCTATTATAAAATGAGTTTGACGTATCGAAACCTTCAATGTTGTTATCTATTCTAAAATGAGTTTGACGTATCAAAGCCTTTAATGTTGTCATCTATTCTAAAATGAGTTTGACGTATCGAAACCTTGAATGTTGTCATCAATTCTAAAATGAGTTTGACATATCGAAACCTTGAATGTTGTCATTTATTCTAAAATGAGTTTGACGTAATGAAACCTTGAATGTTGTCATCTATTCTAAAATGAGTTTGATGTATCGAAACCTTCGATGTTGTCATCTATTCTAAAATGAGTTTGACGTATCGAAACCTTCCATGTTGTCATCTATTCTAAAATGAGTTTGACGTATCAAAACCTTGAATGTCATCAATTCTAAAATGAGTTTGTCGTATTGAAACCTTGAATGTTGTCATCTATTCTAAAAGTAGTTTGTTGTATTGAAACCTTGAATTTGATGATACATTATAAAATGAGTTTGACGTATCGAAACTTTGAATGTTGTCATCTATTCTAAAATGAGTTTGTCGTATTGAAACCTTGAATTTTATCATATATTTTAAAATGAGTCTGACGTATTGAATCCTTGAATGTTATCATACATTTTAAAATGAGTTTGTCGTATTGAAACCTTGAATTTTATGATACATTATAAAATGAGTCTGACGTATTGAATCCTTGAATGTTATCATACATTTTAAAATAAGTCTGACGTATTGAAACCTTGAATGCTATCATGGATAACGTAATGAAACCTTTAACAAAGTTTTAGCTTCGTGAAATCATTGTTTGATTTTGCCACAAAATAATGAACTTCTTGCTTTTCATCACCTACGTCACTCGGAAGTTGCCATGGAATTGCCAGCACCTTTTGTGTGATTGTTTGATTACTTCACCTCAACATATAAGATTATCTGATTACCATAAGTATTTGTGATATATAATTAATAGAAAAAACGTCAAGTTTGTTACTAAAATATCAATGCTACTCGTTTCATCGATATCGATCATACTTGTATGCTTTTATGTTATATCATCAAATGTTCATATTCCAGCAGCAGATATAGGAGCAGGGTGCCCGGCAACCCTATTTGGGGAAAATCGGTTGATTATTCAGAGAATCACTGAAGCATGACTTAAGTGCGATAACCTCTTTGTTCCCTCCCCTTGTATGAAAATTTCTGGATCCGATTTTGAATGCCTGTCGCAGTCAGATTCCTTGTCACTAGTTTCACAAGACGTCTGAGTAGCAGGAAGAATTTTCTATAAAAATGTTCATTTACTGTTTACACCTTCCGGGAGACACGCATATTTTTGTGGCGGCTTCTGTTTTAGTTCATAAATACCCGTTTGACTGTTTCCGCTAGGCAGTGCTAGTAAAATTTGCCACTGTCAATTCGGAAATTAACGGCGGCAACGCTTCATATACAACAGCAGTGTAAATCCGTAAATTATAGATTGTTGTAACGTTACGTGCCGTTTTCCATTTGACGGTTACAAAAGCATAATAACATTTTTTCTTAACAATTTAATGGAAGTAAATTCGTCAAATTGAAAAAAATAACTTATGGAACGATCAGTTAACTCAAAAAAAGGGTGCTAATGGTTTTTCCTAAATAAAAGATATTTCCCCAATTTGATGAAAAGCGTTGAAAAGCTATAAATAAATATGTTCGAATTTCTTATTCAGAAAAAAACCATGTCACCCCCGCTCCCTTTTTGAAGTTAAATGGTTGTTCCCTTGATTCCAACGCATAAACAAAAATCCCTCAGCCTTGTATCTTTGACGGCTTTTTATTGCTAATTCATTGACAGTTTTATTGATAACTTGAATTTGAGTTCGAACTTTATTACAAGTTAACAAATTTTCAAGTTGAATATAAGACAATAGACAACTTTTGAGTTCGATGCATTTCCGTCAAAAACTCTGCTTTTGAACATCATTCGTGCGTTTAGTGGCATCGTCACGTGACTTCCGTTCCAATGTTGTGTTGGTAAATGACGTCACTAAGGCGCACCTAATTGACGAGTTTTTTTCCGGTGACGGATGAACTCGAAAGTGGCCTATAAGGTCAACTGAATTGTCAAAGCAACGTACGTATCTATAACTTTTATGTCTTGCTTACTTTGTGAATGCAACGTCACACGTGATTTCAAGTGCCAAAAACAGTTGTAATTTTATAATGATTAAGCCATTAAGGTGGTATGGGAATCTAAAATAAAAATGATAGAATTTGTTCATACTTTGCCAAAACGTAGTATCTATTGATATATTTTGAAAAATATGATATAAATGATAGGTCACCGTGCATTTTCTCAAGCTACAGGACGTGACAAAATGACACATTTTGTATGGATTATACAGGAAAAAACACCATTTTGTGATTAGAAACTAAACAAAGTGATAGAATTGTTAAATACTTAAGATCAAAAGTTAGCTTTCAGACAATGCTTTGAGAATTTCAAAAGAAAAGATAGGGTCACCGTACGTTTTTCTGGCTAAAATACAAAATAGGAAAATTTCATGTAGAACCTTCAGAAAATGCACTGTTTTAGAGTTAACTCCCCTTGAAATGCCAATTTAAAAAAAAAATTAAAAACAACCAAAACTAATCAACATTTGCAAAAATATTATTATTTATAAAATTGAGAATGGAAATGGGGAATGTGTCAAAGAGACAACAACCCGACCAAATAAAAAACAAAAAACAACAGCAGAAGGTCACCAACAGGTCTTCAATGTAGCGAGAAATTCCCGCACCCGGAGGCGTCCTTCAGCTGGCCCCTAAACAAATATATACTAGTCCAGTGATAATGAACACCATACTAATTTCCAAATTGTACACAAGAAACTAAAATTAAAATAATACAAGACTAACAAAGGCCAGAGGCTCCTGACTTGGGACAGGCGCAAAAATGCGGCGGGGTTAAACATGTTTGTGAGATCTCAACCCTCCCCCTATACCTCTAACCAATGTAGAAAAGTAAACGCATAACAATACGCACATTAAAATTCAGTTCAAGAGAAGTCCGAGTCTGATGTCAGAAGATGTAACCAAAGAAAATAAACAAAATGACAATAATACATAAATAACAACAGACTACTAGCAGTTAACTGACATGCCAGCTCCAGAATTCAATTAAACTGACTGAAAGATTATGATTTCATCATATGAACATCAGGCACAATCCTTCCCGTTAGGGGTTTAGTATCATACCATCATAACATATATGAGAAGAACATAACCCGTGTCATGCCAACAACTGTTTTTAGAATAAATGTGTTTAGTTCCGATGCAAAGACCTTATCAGTGACTCAATATTAACGCCAAAATATGCAATCTTTAATGACTTGACAACAGTATCGTAATTATATCCCTTCTTAATAAGTCTATTCAAAGGTTTTGTAAGTTTCTGAGGTGAATACTGACACCTTTGTGCTTTATAAAGAATATTTCCATAAAAAATTGGATGTGAAATACCTGAACGTATTAGAAGTCTGCATGTTGAGCTATATTTACGAATGATGTCTTTATACCGATGATAAAATTTAGTAAATGTTTTGACTAGTTTGTGATATCGAAAACCCTGGTGTAATAATTTTTCAGTAATACATAAATTTCGCTCGTTAAAATCTAAAACATTGTTACATACACGAGCGAATCGTACAAGTTGAGATATATAAACACCGTAAGATGGTGACAAGGGAACGTCACCATCTAAAAACGGATAATTAACGATAGGAAATGAAAAATGATCCCTTTTATCATAAATTTTAGTATTCAGCTTTCCATTAGTGATATAGATATCAAGATCGAGAAAAGGGCAGTGGTCATTGTTAGTATTAGCTTTATTTAAAGTAAGTTCAACAGGATAAATTTCATTAATATACATACTGAAGTCGTCATTATTGAGAGCCAAAATATCATCCAAATATCTAAAAGTATTATTAAATTTGTTTATCAGATGTTGTTTCGATGGGTCTTTGCTTATTTTTGTCATAAATTGTAACTCATAACAATACAAAAACAGGTCCGCAATAAGTGGTGCACAGTTAGTCCCCATTGGAATTCCGATAATCTGACGATATACGGAATCCCCAAAACGAACAAAAATGTTATCTAGTAAAAACTCAAGGGCATATATAGTATCAAAGCATGTCCAATTAACATAGTTTTTTTGTTTATTGCTACTAAAAAATGTCCTAAAAGAGTTTGAACATATATAATCACATTCTGATTTTTTGAATGCCCATTTAATTAGGTGTGTGGATTTTTTCTTAATGAGAATGTGAGGCAATGTGGTATACAGGGTAGAAAAATCAAAACTTTGAACAGATTCAAAATCACCAATATAAGCATGCAATTTATCAAGTACTTCCAACGAGTTTTTGACACTCCAAAAGTAATTTATTCCACTATTTTCGAAGGCCTTATTTGAACAATTTATTATCAGGTTTTTAATTGTGCCAAGTGTGCTGGTAAGAAGAATAGACAATTTAGTAGTTGAACAATGGCTTGAAGACGAAATAAATCTATATTTGTAAGGGGTTTTGTGTAGCTTCGGAAGCCAATACATAGTTGGGACTTTCATTGTATTTGGCTCTGCTTGTAAAGCGGTGGCCAAAAGTTTATGTTTGTTACAGATTTCGTTTTCTGAAAATGGAGTCAGTTGGAATGTTGGTGAATTGGTGATTTCCTTTTTCAGAACCTCAATGTAAAATTTACGTCAAACAATAATAATATTATTAGCAGCTTTATCGGCCGGGACAAAAACAAATTCCTTGGCTAGTTCATTTAGTTTATGTTTGATACGAGAAATAGGTTTCTTTTTATTGTTAATAGTAAAATGTTCTTTAAAATGTTGAATACGTATATCAACTATCTTCATTACTGAATTAAAAAAAGAGTCCAAAGATTTTTTGTCAGATTTTTCCCGTTTTATCCATTTCATACAGTAAGTATGGAGTGAGTCGTGGATGATATTACGACACTCATTCCAATTAATAATTGACGGGGGACGATATTTAGGTCCTTTACTGAGGAATGATTTTAACTCTCGGTCTTGAACGATGTTAAGATCTCCTGTTATAACATGGGAAATGGGTCCATAAATAAATTCGGAATTACTGCAATTACATGAAGTAGGTGTATTTTCACTGATATTAACATCTTTACACAATTGACTATAATTAAACACAAATTTTTTTTAAGTTATATTCTTATAAATTGGTTCTTTTAAATGAAAATTCACATTAAATATCTGCATTCATGCATCACATTTTTCTAACTTGATAGAAAATATGGACCTTTGGTTCTCTGTTTTTTACAAACCAAGATGGAGGAAGACACCCATACCACTTAACTGATGAAATTCGTGTCTCCATTGCATCTTTCTTTTTTGTAATTTAAAAAGATTTAGCACAAACAAATGTTTTTCTGTTAAAATAATGAATCATATTGTTTTTTTTTATTGTTTTGAATATCTATAAAAACACAGAAAAAACACATACAAAAAGTCGTCTCGTGCGATTTTAATGCTGTTGCATAATTATATAAATGCGTATCGAATCCTGCAGACCTATAAACCGTTAAATCAACTATAAAATGATATGAAATATGGATACTTGTCGTGTAAAACAATCACAACATCCAACACGAAATATAATATACATATAAAAATGATGTAAAAATGGGAAATAATTAATTGGAAAAGAATAAAAGATGGATGTCCACGTGTTAGCCATCTAATAAAAAGCTTGGAAAAGCGTTTTATCATTATTCTACAGAATCCATAAATTTAAATTAATCACTTATTTTTTATGCGATGCGTTCAGATTTCGTTCAATCTGCGCATCGTAATGTGGTTTCAAGAGAAGAAGCACAGTTAAATATATCAATATATGTCCTTCACTCCAATAAAACACATGACACACATGCACCCAAACACATATCGAACATAGAACGTTAATTTTCTAGTTGCAGAGCAAAAATTTAACCTTTCATACATAGCTCTTTGAAAAGACTTGTTTCTGTTTGTTTTTTTTTTTAATTTCGTCCTGACTTTATGAAATATTTGCCACTGGACGATCAGCAAACATCACTGGATTGCAGCATGATATTCAAGAATAGAATTTAAACCAACAGGCGACCCAAATAAAGATTAAACCTTGAAAAATAGCATAGCATATAGATTTTAAAGCTGAACCTGTAGCTCACTGTGCTGTAGCTGTCAAATTCATGTTCACTGATTTGACTCAAATTATCATATTTGATATCCATTTATTCAAATAATAAAAAAAAGTCTAAAATAAAAAATATACCGGGCATGGAATTGATGTTATGTATAATCGTTTCGTGTATATTTTAGTCTAGACGCCATCATTAACTGTCGAGTTGCCCTCCGAAGACCTTCGAATGCCATATAATCGATATAAATATATTAAATATTGATATAAAGATAGATTTCAAACTCGTGCATTTGGATTTTTTTTTAGGTCTGTTTAATTTTGTATTATAGATTAAAAGTATATGTTAAGCATTGTTTTTACCTGCATAAGAATGTTTTTTTGGGGCGGATCAAATCAATCGATCAAATAATTTACCTTTGTTTCACTTTCAATGTTGATTAAACAAATAATTAAACACACACAACGCATGCAATATTAATCTCTAGCTAACTTGCAAGTAAACTATTCAATGAGATCGAATTATTCAATCGCAAGTGAATAATTCAATTTCAATGTTTTACAGCTTATTTTGATATAAAATTGAACCATACTGGATTCTGAAAACAATATAGTATTTCACTATTTCACTGTCATTAATAATTAAACAAACAAAATCATACTTTATATTTTTTTTATATATTATCTTGTAGCTAGTGGCCCTTTAATAGAAAGGACCTGCGTAGATTACTGTCGTTTTTGCGTGTTAACAAATAACAAATCGATACCGTTGATATATGCATAAATTTTGAAAAAGGAGATAAAATTGAGAATGAAAATAGGGGATGTGTCAAAGAGACAACAACCAGACTCTAGAGCAGACAACAGCAGGTCACCAACAGGTCTTCATTGCAGTGAGAAATTCCCGCAGCTGGCCCCTAAACAAATATATATACTAGTTCAGTGATAATGATCGCCATACTAAACTCCAAATTGTACACAAGAATATAAAGGTTAAAATAATACAAGACTAACAAAGGCAAGAGGCTCCTGACTTGGGACAGGCGCAAAAAATGCGGCGGGGTTAAACTGAATGTTTTTCCCCACTAAAACAGTAATCAAACATCATAACACTATAGAAAAGGCCATTCATAAGTCAACAGAACTTTAGACAATTATGTATATCAAATTTATGTAAAGTTTATACAAATTATCCGCAGACATTTCTATTTGAATTTCACGGGAGAGAAAGTAATGTTATTAAGGGATTGATTCTAAAATCACATTACAAAGAAATAAGTCAAGCCAGCAGATATGTCTGAACGAAAATGTATCTACATCAATAGGATAAAGTGTGGGATATGAATGTACATAGTGGCATTCACATGATACGTATATTGGACATGTAAATGTTACGGAGTAAGAAATTATTTATTATATAGCGAGTGCGAATTTTCTCTTTTGATATGAAAGCTTATAGATTTATTAGCAGTTGCAATTACAATCTTTAGGGAAAAAACTCAAAGTATATATAAAATGGTTAATATTTTTAAGTAAGTCAAGTGAATAATATTTAATCAAATTTAGGATGAGAACAAAAATTGAGATCAGTTGCATCAGGCATTAGTTGCATGTGCGTCGTTAACTTACATAACAGGAATATGGCAGTTGTTTACACTTGTTCCATTGTTTGATATCGTTTTATCTTGCCAGTTTTCTGAACTTTTGAATCCTTTTTTTTTATTCGCCTTGAAGTTACTTTTTTTCTTCTTGTTTATTTGACTCGGAATCGTAAGACTTTTTGCGCGAACATGGTCTGTATTTTTTTGCAGGAAAATTAAAAGTGTGTTTCTGGATTTACTTCAGTTTCTTAATTTATCAATGGGGATTTAAATTTATGTTATGAAAAATGGTAGTGTTTACAAAAACTGACTCCTTATAAAAGTTGTTTTAGGATATTTTGAACAGTTACAAACCATTAAATTATAGCCTTTGCCTGTGTAAAAGCAAATACAATGCATGGTTTTGGTCTCGATTCGTGTCTTCTTTTATTGTTTATCGTTTTCTGTTTTAGCTTAAGTCGGGGTGGCGATGGTTTTCATTTTGTATTGTATCACATTTTGTAATGGAGGAGACTTTGTGTGTGTGGATTTGCTCATTGTTGAATGTTATACGACGATTTGCAGTTGTTTAAAATCTCGTCATTTGGCGCTGGTAGATACATGTAGCTGTCTCATTGGCAGTCATATCACATCTCCATATATTCATATGTAATAATTCAAACTAGTTTAACTACGCAACATCCTATACGTGCTTGGTCCATGTCAGGAGCCTGTAAATCATTGCAATTGGTTGTCGTTTGTTGTATCATATTTGTTTTTTATTCATTATTTTGTACGTTAATCTGACCGTTAGTTTACTTCTTTGAATTGTTTCATTTATCATTTCGAGGTCTTTTATAGCAGACTATGCGGTATGGGTTTTGCTCATTGCTGAATACCGTACGGTGATCTACAGTTGTAAATGTCTGTGTCACTTAAATTCTTGTGTAGAGTTGTCTCATTGGCAATTATGTCAAACTTCTTATTGTTATACGTGTAGTAAAAATGATCTGTGCGAACTTAATAGATAGAACGGAGAGCGAGGCTCGCATGTATTGTTTGTTTTGTTTAAGCTGAAAGCGTTATTAAAGTTTAGAATATTCAACTGTCTATGTTTAAGAAGTGAGCATGGTTTAACACAGACCGCAAAAAGGACCCCAAACTGTACTGCGAAGGTAGCCTGGTATTCCAGCCCGATATCTAGCTGCTCGTCGTAATGTATACTGACAAGATGAGCTAGGACCACAGGCTATACTGCGAAGGTAGTTATCATCTGTTCAAAATAGAAGCAGGATAAATGAGTACTTTAACAAAGCAAGTTTTAATTGTAAACCAACTATTTGTTCATCAGTGATTTTTGTGATTTTACTTTTTGGATGATTGCTGGACAACATCATAAAAATTGGAATCATTTGAGCACATTCAACTTTCCTATTTGAGAAATCATGCATTAATTTGCATATTCATGTCTCTTTACAGTTTTTGGTTCGCTCTCGTCTTGATTTGATATTTATTAAGCTACATCTATAAATACAGCATGCTTTGCATCTTGAAGTCCGTTGGTTGGTTGATTTTAAGTAAAGAAGTTTACAACGAATAGATCGCAGTCTGTTTCAATTTGCGTAGTGTAGTTTAAACATATTTATTTATAGTGGATTGGGAAACAAGTTTGGCAACTTATATTAATCCCTTTCCACTTTGCGGGTGTGAGTGCTGCCTTCCGACGGACTATCATCGTTTCCTCAAGACCATACTCGCAAATGGTGTCAAGGGAGAGCCGAAAATTCAGCGTAGTGTAATATGAAATGATCATCAAATTTTGAGTTGTCTTTTCAATGATCCCATTGGAATAAGTATTTTGTTGGTACTTAATTGTACTTCAATTTTACAAAAGTATGTATATATTATATAGAAAAGGGTTATACATTTTTACTTGATCGAGTTGCTTGTAATAAAAATGTAGATTTGTTTTGAACTTCATATATACTAGCTCTTCATATTTCTCTACCCATGTCGAAAACAAATGCATGACGGGATATTAGGATGCTGGGCCTGCTTTTAAAAAGTTTTGTTTTTGTCTTTGTTCTTTATCTTGATATTTCATGAAGGTATTCAAAGATGGAAGGAAATCAGACAATAACGAATTTATCAAATAATCATATTCATCCGAAAAACAGGTATTATATAATTCTAGATAAGAGAACTTCGATTACAGGTGTTACAATAAACACCAGTAGGGGTCAATCCAATTTGCAGGTACATGTATAATCTAATATTTATACGATATTTTGGTAGTTTTTGTTAATTGAAAAACGTGCACATCTGTCAACGCCTTAATTTTTTAATTGGTGCAATATATATTTCACTAGAAATAGTTTAAAATTAATATCACAAATATTTACTTGATATTTGATAGTATTATTAGCACCAACGCATAATAATAACGAAAACTGAGATAAAAATGATTTTAAATTTCAAAAATTCGTATTTGAAATTAAAAAAAAAAAAAAAAAAAATGAAATCGTATTCAAGATAACAGCATCAATCTCAATATAGATATGTAAATCCAGTCAAAGTCGTTAAACACATCCATCATCATCAATACAGAATTTCCTCGAACAAGGACAAAAGTTATTACTGTTACACCACTATAGGGGAGGGTTGGGATTCCGCTAACTTGTTTAACTCCGCCACATTATTTATGTATGTACCTGTCCCAAGTCAGGAGCCTGTAATTCAGTGATTGTCGTTTGTTTATGTGTTAGATATTTGTTTTTCGTTCAGTTTTTGTACATAAATTAGGCAGTTAGTTTTGTCGTTTAAAATGTTTTAATACAGTGTCATTTCGGGGCCCTTTATAGCTGACTATGCGTATTGGGCTTTGCCCGTACGATGACCTATATTTGATAATTTCTGTGTCATTTTGGTCTCTTATAATAGAGAGTTCTCCATTGACGTTATTGAAGTTTCAAATGAAATTTGATTTTTTTTAAAAAGAAAGGAGATATGGGTACCTGTTACCTAGTCTTTATCTTCCTTCTCTAGCAGGAGCTTCGCATTAGACAACTATTCATCAGAGTTCAGTTGAAGTGGATATAAGAAATTAATAATGACCGTATAGCATTCAACGATGAGAACCTCAATACTATTTTGTCAGCAGCTGCACAAGAAAATTAAAATGTATGTCCCCTTTTTCCGGTATAAGCAATACCATGCATTAGAGCAATAATTACACTGCAAAATGTTTTTTCATCGATATATAGCGAGGTTAGGTAGGCTTTGGTCTTTAAAATAATTCACAGCATAGTAGGGTATAACTTTATATTTTATGCACTACTAAAAAAGTTCAGCATATAAATAAGACGAAACTGTAGTAAAATATTCTCCTTAAAGGTTGTTTCTTTTCTAAAATTTTGTTCTTTACATTTGAAAATTCGTAGTTCATTGTCTGATGAGAGAATAATGAAATTTCAAATTGAATTTTGGAAAGTTATAGAAAACCCAGATTCCCCCCCTCAGAAACATTAAGCAGCTTTCATGCATGTTCAATCATGATGATGTAATAGATCAGTCAAGGAATTGTATATTTAAATATATAACTCCTTCAAGTTTGATTGATTCAGAATCATATATCAAATAATTGTGATTGCCTTAACTGGTCGACAAGCCTTCCTAACATTTCAAAAAACATTTGTTGTTGTATAAACTATGTAAGATATCTTATAAACTATATAAGAATTGTTTATAAGATATCTCATATACTTTAGAAGATATCTTATAAAGTATATAAGATATCATATAAACTTCATGAGATATCTTTTATAACATTAAAGATATCTTATATAACATTGCATATATCTCATATAACATTAAAGATATCTTATATAATATATGAGATATCTTATAAAAATGAAATTATATAAGATATCTTATATATCAAAGGAGATAATCTTATACATTATATAAGATATTTTATATATTATATGATATCTTATAAAAATGAAATTATATAAGATATCTTATATATCAAAGGAGATATCTTATATATCATATAAGATATTTTATATATTATATAAGATATTTTATATATTATATAAGATATTTTATATATTATATAAGATATTTTATATATTATATAAGATATCTTATATATATTATACATGTTATAGGAGATATCTTGAAATTCGAATAAATAGTAAAACGGCTTGCCATACTCCTTAATGATAGTCTACAGCTTCTGAGATAATTGACAACATTATAAAATATAATGCCCATATTGAAGGAGACATCCATTGGTTTCAGTTATAATGGCATTTTTATAGACCTTGTGTTTATCCTTATCTTTTTTTTGAGTGTTCAATTTCTATTCAGCTTTTGAGCTTTCAGATCAGAGACATACACAAAGAAAAATGGAAATATAGCTCCATAATGAGTCATCATAATGATGTGTAATGACACTAACTTCATACAATATACACTAAAGATCACACACCTTAAATGTATTTGAAATTGATGCATTAGTTAAAGTAGAAAATCCATTGAAAGACCTTATGAAGACCAATGGACTATAAAAGTCCAGTAATGGCAAAAGCCTACATGTCCTTTGAGGGCAAGTGAGCTACAGACTGATATCAATAATGTGTTGTGACTTCCCTTTGAGGTTACCTGATTGGCAAATAAACTTTTATTTTTGTAAAATTTAATTGCTTACATCCACCTCAAATTTAAACTCAGGCGGATAGTTGTCTCCTTGGAAATCATAACATGTCTCCTTATTTTTTATGTTGTTTTTTTTTAACTGCACAAGACAAAAGCAGGTAGTGTTTAAATTGACTTAAAATAGCTGTCACTTTATTTGAACTTAAGGCAGAGGAGCTTCTAATGCATGCAATTGGAGAATATTATATACAAAAGAATGGTTTAAGAATAAGAATTGGTTACTTTAGGAATTATCTCCCTTAACGCAGATCATTTTTAACTTGGACATGTTGTGCAATAATGATTATGATTTAATTAAGGCCAAATAAAAGTATATGTGTGGTTCCTGTGACCCTACCTTCCCTACTTTTTCGTCTTGAAATTAGCCTACCCTAAAGATTTTATTGTCATTTTTCATTAAGCACTGTTAAAGTCAGAATGATGCTCCCATAGACTCATTGTAAAAAAATAACATATAAAAATAAAAAAAAAATTCCTACCTACCTACCCTAACTTTTTTTCAGATGTAACTGGAACCACACATACTATTTTATTTGGCCCAATTGTCACTACATGTATGCTTTTAAGTATCACCAATGCACTAAATAATAAGAACATCTTGAACAAGATTTCTTCAAATAACAGTATATTCTTTAACAAATCTCAAGTGAAAACAAACAACAAATCTAATAATGATACAAAATACTTCTACATAGTTTGTTTTATACAGTACAAACAAGGTAATTTGTTTTCTAAACAGGTGACACAGAGATATGTCTTGCCTTGAAAGATGTTATATTAGTAAGTAAATTATTGTTAAAGGTTGAATTTTTAAAGTTAGTATACAAAACATTTACAAAATGATTTAATCTCAACAAACTATGACTGAAAATGCAAAAATAAATACTTTTCCTTGAAATGAGATAATACCCATTGCAATGCTTATACAATTTACTGCATTGAAATATCAATGTTTTATTATATTAAAGTGGTTTCACTTAAAGTGACCTTATCGCAAACTTTGTAATCTTTGCAAATTAAAAGTTCCACAAGCCAATGAAGCATAACTGAGGGACAGGACCATGTATTATAATATGCTTATACAAATGCATACTTGTGACCAAATTTCATTGACGTACCATTAGTTTTTCATCTTAAAAATATGTAAAATTTCGAAATTTCAATTAAACTTTTTTAGATAATGAAAAAAACATTGTTTTCACGTTACACTTTGTACACTTTGTACCCGAATTTCCATAAAACTCGCCCGATTCAGACTAAGACCGGAGATAAATTCATCATCTACGTTCATATCCGTAGATATGGATATTTTAACACCCTGAAGTACCCTGTACACCCTTCGGCTACGCCTCATGGTGTACTGGGGTACTTCAGGGTGTTAAAATATCCATATCTACGGATATGAACGTAGATAACTTATAATATCAAATATAACTGACTGGCTTATTGCAAACTTTAACACTTAAACTAAGAAAAGTTTCAAAGTCAATAGCCCAAATTGAGTGACAGGGCCAAATGAATTATGTAAATGTACATGATGTACATAAAATGAGATATTCCAATGCTAAAAATAAATGCACATTAAATATCATTGGCTTATCATAAAAGATTCCCCTAAAACTAACCTTATCATAAAATAATCAAATTGGTGATCTCACCACCACTGACTTGAAACAGCATACTTAAATCTTGCTTCCACTAAACTTTGCAATCACTATTGCAAGTTTTACTGTTTCAGAGAACTGAACTTCTTGCTGTTTGATTGGGTTGTTGTCTCTTTGACACATTCCACATTTCCATTCTCAATTTTATTCTGTGAAACAGGGTGGCTTGGTGATTGCACTTTTGATGGTGTTAGATGAATCACTAACATTAGAGTGAAAGAGATGCCCAATAAGACAATTAATGTTACTTTTTTGGTATAAAAAACAACTCAAAACAAACAATAACAACAAACATTTTAACCAATTTAGTACAAAGAATAGGTAAATAATGTGGATGAAACCAATAATAATATTTGTTTGGCTCATCTAACCCAAATGGTATAATAAAGGGCATCTTTGGTACTTGCAGATTATGGCCACGCTTAAATACTCTCAAATACTACATGTTCATATGTACTTAATGAAATACACATGTAGACCCTGATATTTAAGAGGGAATCAGTCATATTCAGCAGTATCAATCATGAAAGATCACCAATAACATGAATAAGGCCCAAAAAAGTATATGTGGTTCCAGTTACATCTGAAAAAAGGTTAGGGTAGGTAGGTAGGTTTTTTTTTTTTACATTGAGTCTATGGGAGCATCATTCTGACTTTAACAGTGCTTTATGAAAAATGGCAATAAAATCTTTAGGGTAGGCTATTTTTAAGCTGAAAAAGTAGGGACGGAAGGGTTACTGGAACCACACATATATTTTTATTTGGCCTAAGAAGAATTTACTTGACTGCTGTGGATTAATTTTTTTTATACTATTTTTTGTGAATTTCTTTGGTATAGGTGTACAGCAAATTTCTGATAATTGTTAGATTAAGGTCATACCCAACACTTTCACTAAAATTAATTTGGCTCTTTTAATTTTCATAAAATTTGGTCAAAGTGTTTACTTTGAGACTTAAATAAAAATATAAAAATTTAAAAAATTTTAAACCATCTGTTTTGTCAGAAAAACTACACTGGTTAAATAGCAATTTGACAAACATCAATTTTGATCATCGAGAAGCGTAATATTCCTTTTACAACACAACATAATTAAAACGTTTAGCTGACTTTACAGAGTTATCTCCCTGAAGTGTTAGGTACCACCTTAAAAGCACAAATTTTCTATGGGCTTCTGTATACAAATTTTGTCAAAACAATAAATTTGATTATCAACAAAAACAATCGTTCCTTAATCCACAAAATCAGTACCTTAAAAAATAAATATTCCATAGTAACTTGTGTGTACTGTTCCACAATACAATTAAAATATCTAAAATTCATTTTTTTAACAAGACTAACTCTTGAATAGATCTAGGAAGAGGTAACTTTGGTACAACATTTGGCAAGTATCGTTGGCCTAACAATTTCCTAATAGTAAAACGACATAGATTTTCCAATGGTCGAACATTCTGTGAGAGTGGTAACAGTGTTTCGCATAACTTATTGTCTCTAGCTAAATCAGCTGGAAGTTCTGAATTTTCATTTCGAAAGTCAAACTGACCAACAGCTCTCAGTAATAACTCCATACAGTCGCTGTCTGCATCTGTGTTGAGTCCACTAGCTAATACCGATGCTATCCTATGTAATGCTGTTAGTCCACGGAGATTTTTACAATTGACACAAGCATTGTAATCTAACAGTAGTTTTATTATAGATACACTGCCTTTTCTAGCTGCCCAACTTAGAGGTGTGTCATCATTGAAATCATGGGCGTCAACATTGGCCCCATTCTTCAATAATAATATAACACATGGTTCGTTGCTCTTGAATGCTGCCCAATGTAAAGCTGTGTTTGAATTAGCATCTCCAGCATTTACGTTGGCTCCATGTTCTATCAACATTTCTGTACAAACGGAATCACGCTCAGCAGCATAGTGTAAAGCTGTTCTTCCATAACCGTCAGCATCATTAACCTGTAAAAAAGATGGCCATATAAATAATGCAGCATAACAATTATAAGAAGCTATTGTATAATTGCCGATGAGACAACTCTTTACCAGAGACCAAAAGAGGTACAAGTTTAATTTTAACATAAATATTTTACAATGTACATTTATTTGTAAAATTTGTTGAGTGTTAAAGTCAAATGGATAATTTTATGTTGGATTTCCCCTTAATTTTTGCAGTCTCAAGCTTTTGTCTTAAAAGGTACACAATTTTAGTATTAACAATTTTAATCAATACAAGTGACATGTTTTTATTTGGTGAAGATAAAGGGAGATAATTCAAATCTGAAAATTAAATAATTCAAATTTACTTCTACAAGATATAACTTAAATCTTCAACATCTTCAAGTAAATAAACATGAATTCTATAAGTTTTACCCCTGAATGCTAGTTTTAAATCTTCCAATTATATTTCATACATGTTGTTGTATTTTGGCATAGGGATCTGTAAAAATAACAACCAATACCACTGAATAATTATTAAATCTTTTCAATTTAACATTGTTTATTGAGTTAAAAAGTAGCTGTGTCATCTTCATACACTCATTACTAAATTTTGAGTCATTATTATCTTTTTCAGACAGTAAATTTTAATTTGTTGAAAATGAGTTTTGATACATGTACATGTATCTCTACCTTTTGACATGTTTGAGGGTTTTGATGGGGATATTTATATGTACATGTATGACTATAAAATTGAGAATGGAAATGGGGAATGTGCCAAAGAAACAACAACCCGACCATAGAAAAAAACAACAGCAGAAGGTCACCAACAGGTCTTCAATGTAGCGAGAAATTCCCGCACCCTGAGGCGTCCTTCAGCTGGCCCCTAAACAATTATATACTAGTTCAGTGATAATGAACGCCATACTAATTTCCAAATTGTACACAAGAAACTAAAATTAAAATAATACAAGACTAACAAAGGCCAGAGGCTCCTGACTTGGGACAGGCGCAAAAATGCGGCGGGGTTAAACATGTTTGTGAGATCTCAACCCTCCCCCTATACCTTTAGCCAATGTAGAAAAGTAAATGCATAACAATACACACATTAAAATTCTGTCCACGAGAAGTCCGAGTCTGATGTCAGAAGATGTAACCAAAGAAAATAAACAAAATGACAATAATATATAAATAACAACAGACTTACTAGCAGTTAACTGACATGCCAGCTCCAGACTTCAATTAAACTGACTGAAAGATGTAGTACTGTATATATGTATGTAGCTGGCCTCAATTTCTATACTATGTAGTACTGTATATATGTATGTAGCTGGCCTCAATTTTTATACTATGTAGTACTGTATATATGTATGTAGCTGGCCTCAATTTTTATACTGAGAGCTTCGCAACAATAAGGACTATATATATGGTGACCTGTAGACATCTAAATGTATTTCTAAAAAAAATTGTTCTTTTTCAAATTTTGGTTGCTTATTATTGATGATCATCCTACTTCTTTTTTTTTCTTGGCATATTAAAATATACTAACCCTAGCACCTTTGTCCAACAATAACTTGAGAGTTTCATTGTCGCTGACCATACAGGCACAATGGAGGGGTAACAAAGTACCATGCAGTCTGTTAACATCTGCCCCTGCATCAATCAGATCTTCTATGTCGTCTACAGAGGGAACACATAAATGCCAATTACTAATAGCTCGAATCAGACGCTCTGATAAAGCATACATATTTTGTTCATTCTCCATAGCATACCACATTGGAAAAGCAGCTAAAAAATAAGTGAAAAACTCATATAATTTCTTAAATATAAACTAAAAATTGATTGAAAAAGCATAATCATTTTTTTGATTCCACCAGGGTGAACTCTGGTTTCATGTTTTTCATGTTGCAGAAGCATAGAATTTTCTTTAGAGTGCACAGTCAGTCAGGGGGCTTACTGAAATAAGTGATTTTTAAATCACTTATTTGTGTAGCAAATTCAAGGTTTTGTCACAAATCGGGATTTTGTAGTTTTTTCAAAATTTTAAACACATAGGTTTAAATAATATCTTTTAATTAGTAAAATTAAAAAAAATGAACTTTTTGCTTCTTTTAAGTAGCAAAGTTTATGCCTTTGATGCTATCATTTAGCTGAAAATTCTATTTTAGTTGGAAAAAATGCTATTATAATGGCTTTACATAATGAACTGATACTTTCTTAAAAGATTTTTCCCAGCAGTGGGAGTATTTTTTCCTGTGAAGTTCAAGGTTTCATCTTTCAGATTATGTAATAAAATTCTACTGTTCGTGATAAAAATGTCACTGTTCAGGGGTGTTGAAATTAGTGGGGGTTATTAAAAGAATGATACTTAAAGAAGTGATTTTTGGGAAGGAAATTGAGGTCTGATACTTAAACAAGTTATTTTTATGTCATTAACCTAGATTCAGTACAAGGTGATCACCTGAAATGACCTGGTCATCCTAGACAACACAGATGTTGGTTCTGATAAGTTTAGAAACATAATTAGTCCCTGGATCATTAGTATTCTATATTTAAAGCTACAATAAAATTAAATCACTTCTTCTAGTGATTAATTTGTACTACTTAAATAGGTGATTATTAAAGAAAGACAACTCTAACTTCCAACCTTTATGGAAATAATGTTACTTGAATCAGTGATTTAGATAATCACTTATTTAAGTAAGTCCCCTGACTGGTCATTGACAGTAAACTACACTTTTACATAAACATTTTAGTGTGCAAAATTTATCTCACAATTAATACATGTGATATACATTGTACAAAACTGTTGTATGTATGACATAAATTGTCCCTAAAAAGGTGACGTTATATATATGCAATAATGCAAAAGTAATTTTCATATTTAACATTAATACTTCAAAAAGGGGCGAAAAATACCAGAGGGACATTCAAAGTCATAGATCAAAAATAAAACTGACAACACCATGGTTAAAAAGAAAAACAATAGTACATGTACACAAGACACAAACTAAAGACTTTGCAACACGAACCCCAACAAAAACTAGATCTCAGGTGCTCCAGAAATGTAAGCAGATCCTGCTCCACATGTGGCACCAGGTCACATTCGTTGAAAGGACAATGGATTAATTGTACATTGTACATTTTGTAGTTTATATCATGGTTATGACATTAAGAACATGTGAAAGTCAACTAACTCATGACAACATCTGTAAAGTTACAAAGGAATGATTTCAACTTTGATGAACAGTTATCACAAAATTGGGGGGAAGAGTTGCATGTTCCAATAAAGAGACAATTAATGCCATAGAGATTTATTTGGGGGAATTTTTATTTCAAATTTTAGAAAAATTGACATTAATTATTATTATATGGACCCAATAACAGTAGAAAAATCAATAAAAAAAAAAAAAAAATCGGGAAAATTTTCCCTGTACTAACATTGACTAATGAACTCAAAATCGTTCAATTTTTTTGTTGTCATAATTTGAATTCCTGCATCTGCACAGAAATCTACAATGCACTTCTTTTTCCAGTCTTGTTTGTATGAAACTTTGAGTAAACATGGTAAAATATATTCAGTCTAGTATAAAATAGGAAGGAACACAATCATGGCAATATATACCAATTTCATTTTTAATAATTCCTTGAAATGAAAAAACGTTACCTGATGATAGCGTTTCTTGGTTTACATTGCATATGATGTCATAACTTAAATAACGTCACAACTAAAATCCCTAACAACAGAACCAAAATCGGAAACGTTACGGTATTTTCGTTTCTTTTTTTTAACAAATATTTAAGTTACATATCGATCATCATTATGTAAATTAAGAGTTAGTGCTCATAACCTTGCAATTGAAAGAGGAAGATATTTAAAAGTACCCAGAGATCAAAGAATTTGTGAAATCTGTAAAAGTGGCGAAATTGAAAATAAACAGCACATACTGCTACACTGCAGAGGTTACTCCAGTATTAGAGAGACTTTTGTATTAAAAATGTTCAAAATTACAGGAAAAAGTATATCCACATTGTGCCACAGGTATTTGGGGCATGGACCCCCCTTTTTTGGACCTCACTAAAAAAAATATTGTTTAGTGTTTTTTTTATTTATTTACAATATTCTACAATGTATAAACACATATCAAGTCTCAACAGTCCATTGCTAGTCGATTACAATAACTTTTTTTACTATCCATACGAGCCCAAGTGAAAAAAATTCACTTGGGCTCGTATGGATAGTAAAAAAAGTTATTGTAATCGACTAGCAATGGACTGTTGAGACTTGATATGTGTTTATACATTGTAGAATATTGTAAATAAATAAAAAAAACACTAAACAATATTTTTTTTAGTGAGGTCCAAAAAAGGGGGGTCCATGCCCCAAATACCTGTGGTCAGCATTTTGTTTTATTGCATTCCAAATTTTAAATGCAAAGTATTTGTTGTGCTATTTTTCTATGAGTTTACGATCTAATTTTAAAAAATAACATTAGCATGTACTTCTTAAACGTGTTGTCACTGGACAGAAAGCTTTTTTCTTCAAATTAACAGCTGTCAACTATCTGTCAAAGTTTGTTGACATTTTTCTCTAAGGTAAAGTTTCTATGTACAGGAAATAAAGACAACCTAATGTTAAGGTCTGCTAAATATAAAATGGTAAATAACCAACCAGTGTAATCTTAACAAGAGACATTTAATACATTACATGTATCTGACTCAACTTATTTTTCTACTATTGAATCAATGTTTATATTAAAAATATCAGATTATAACATTGGTATATGGAATATTCACTTTACCGTAGAAATAAGATATGCAGAAAATAATGTATTTTACAATTATCTTCAAGGAAATATTTTGACAATATGCTTGTGATTTTAGTTTGAAATCATTATTTTGTTGTCATATTTTTTTCAAATAGGTTAAATTTTGTTTATATAAATTATTCTCTGCTGAATGTCAACATGGATGCGCCCATTGAAACTTGACCGACCTGACTTATAATTTTTCAACATCTACACTTCGAGCTGAACAGTTGACTATTTTGATACAACATGCATAGGATAATCAAACCCGGAAAATTTTCTAGGATTTTTGCGAAAAGGTATGTGACTGTTTTGTGAGGCTTACTTTTTCGAGTCTTGCATCAGAAAATTAACAATGATTAAAAAAAAATAATGAGTAACCTCTCTTAACCTTAAAACCTTTAATCATTGAATTTCAGCATATTTAATTGCAATTGTCAGTTGAAAAAAGTGGTCTCTGATTTTCATTAGTTACTTAAGAGCTGAAATTTTGTCTGAACAGCTAAAACTTAAAGGGGAAAAAGGGGGGGGGGGGACTTCATAGTCTTAGGAATAAGGGTCTGTTTGTGCATTTGAATTAAGTTAATGTGCACTAGAATACAGGGGGACAGATAAGAAATATGCATTAAATATTATTTAGGGGTGCCAGATTTTCCACAGGGACTTCATGGACTTGGTTTTTGTTTTTTCATGTTTCCTGTCTATTTGTATCTAAGATGAGTTATTTTGTAATACATTATTGACGTTTTTAATGTTGACATCAACATTTGTTTGTTTTCTAGCAATGTGCAGTTTATTATCCATATCTGTCATGTCTGTATACAGAAAATTTCAGTGTTTACTAAATTTCAGTATACGGATATGGGTAGTAAACTGCACATCGGTTGCTAGAAAATGCAGTATACTGATATGGATACTAAACTGAGTAGGTGGGAAAGGGACTCTGGGATAGAGTGTTTTTAAGCTCAGGATTTAGGGATTGATCCAGGAATTCTTTTTTTGGGATGGCAGGATTTAAATTTATTTCAATCGGGACCTCAGGATACCATGTTTTTAAGCCTGGAATTTCAGGATCAGAACCTCTCTGACCCCCTCTAAACTGAACATTGCTAGAAAACAAAGAAATATTCAATGCAAACATTAAAACCGTTAACAATGTACATTTAATGCAATGAGACAGGAAATATGAAAAAAAATTGTCTGCTAACCGAGTCCCTGTGGGATTTTCTTGCTTGGTTGAACACCCATTGGTGGCCTTCGACTGGTATCTGCTCTCTGGTCATGCAGATTATTGTCTATTTGACATATACCCCATTTCCATTCTCAATTTTATTAGGACACATATTAATAGATATCCAAATTTAAAACTACATGTTTAAAGAAAATACAAATTCATTTTCAGCCAAAGAATTCACCACTGCCGTTTGTGTTCCTCGGTACAAAATGCTGTGAAGAAATACAAAGATGGAGATAAAGTGCATGGTTATACAGTTAGAAAGGTAAGTTGAGGTGATATGACATGTATGATGTCAAAGTTATTAGTAGCAAAGTTTAAAAGAAGGCGTATTTGAATGTATGAACATAGTTAAATAGTGAAAAAGGTGACCATGATACATAATATAATAATACATGTACAGGGGTGTGGAAATATTTGTTGTGAGCACTTGTCCGTGGGCAAGTAAAACTAAAAATTTTACTTGTCCGGAAACAAATTTACTTGCCCTGATGATCCCAATAAATATTGAAGTATTTCTTGTTAGCTAATATATGATTCTTACTTAGCACTATTGTGCATCACTAACAAATGAAATCCATTTGTTTATATGTGTAAAAAATTAGGAAAGTAGGAAATGGGTTAACATCAGTGGGACAGAAACCTAACAGCAAACCAACCAATGAAATGACATGTAAAGGACAATTTTGCAGCAGTTTTGGAATAAAAATTGTAGCCAGTAGGTACATAATATACTAAATTTGAGGACAGTGATTCTCGCTTCCGTTTCTTTTTTTTTTTTAAATACTTTGTGTCCTCCGTTTGCATTTAAGGTTTTCTACTCGACTCATGATTCGTTTTGTCTTGCTTGCCCAGCTTTTTATTAAGTATTTGTCTATCTGAATCTCGATACAAAATTTAAAGAAATGACACAACCGGTAAATGATTATTTTTATTTATTTTTGTAATCGATCTATTTCCAGTATCATGTAATATTTATCGTCATGAACATTGATGTTTTTACTTGCTGAAGATTGGTTTCTTTTACATAAATTAAACATCTTTATACGTTTTGAAATTAATTTTATGTTTTTGTTGGATTTGAACTTTGTCTTGTACATGTTGTATATTTTTTTACTTGTCCACGGGCAACCAAGACACAAATAATTACTTGTCCGGTTGTTCAAATGTACGAGTCGGGCGAGTCGGGCGAGTCGGGCATAGCATTTCCACACCCCTGATGTACATGTACATTTTCTTTTATTCTCTTTGACGTTAATTTAGAAATTACAGTGTGCATTTATCATGTTTATATTTTTGCATTTATTGGACAATTGACACAAATGATACAAATAATGCTATCAATATTTAGCATTGTTTAGAGTGCAAGATTATATTTTTGGACACTTATCCTCTGTATTTGATTACACAATATTTTTATTCAACTTTTACAATATAAAGAGATTCATGTCGTCAAATGTCAAAGAGGACCTTTAAATTTACAATCAAAAGGGTGAGAAAAGTTTCCCAAATTTGAAAATAAAATCCTGAGAACTGACAACTCTAAGAACAGAAATGTCAGTACAGTGTATAGTTCATTTTCATAAAAAAAAAATGTTTACTAGAATGTTGTTCTGTCACCTCTCAACCAGAAAAAAAAACTTAAATTGGCTGTTATGATATAGCCAAGACAGCCAAGAGTGCTGAAAGTAGCACTTATCACAATGTATCACCTGGGTTATTGAACAATCAATTAATCATAAAACTTATGCATATCTTTGTAGGTTGTTGAGGTACCAGAGTTAATGCTAACCAGTGTTGTACTCCACCATGATAAAACAGGAGCAGAACATTTACATGTGGCCAGGGATGATAGCAATAATGCTTTCAGGTATGTTAAGAAAATATGTCATAACTAGACTAGAATGTGTATACCATGTTTCAAGAAGAAGTGAGGGTAAAACACTTGACCGTTCATATACAGATATGTTTACGCTCAAAACTGGATTAACCTTTAGTCATGCATGTTAGTTAGTAGATCTATATGTTTATGTTTCACATTGTTTGTTTAATTACTTTATATATACAACATTTGATATACATGATATAGTGAAAAACAAAATTGAAATACATGAAATTCTCACTGCATACATACATTTGTACCTGCCAGCTGTCACTATTTGTAGTGGATTTCCACCACAAAAGTTCAAAAATGGAAATTTTGAAAGATTAATTTTGTCCACAATTCAAAACATACAATATAAAAAAGAAGATGTGGTATTATTGCCAATGAGACAACTATCCACAAAAGACCAAAATGACACAGACATTTTAAAACAACTATAGGTCACCGTACGGCCTTCAACAATGAGCAAAGCCCATACCGCATAGTCAGCTATAAAAGGCCCCGATAAGACAATGTAAAACAATTCAAACGAGAAAACTAACGGCCTTATTAATGTAAAAAAAGAACGAAAAACAAATATGTAACACATAAACAAACGACAACCACTGAATTACAGGCTCCTGACTTGGGACAGGCACATACATAAATAATGTGGCAGGGTTAAACATGTTAGCGGGATCCCAACCCTCCCCCTAACCTGGGACAGTGGTATAACAGTACAACATAAGGACGAACTATAAAAATCAATTGAAAATGGCTCATCAGATGGACAAATATACAAGTGGACGTGGCCCGGTAATTTAATTATAACGTGGCTATAAATTTGTACAAGTATGAAGAGGCAAAAATAAGCAACATCAAGATCAAATTGAAGGCCCTGTTTATAGGTTTTATTGGATGAGAGCCGTCTTGCACATATAAACCCATGGGCATTTTGAAATGTTGGCAGGTATGTACATATGAAAAAAAATATCAAATAAATTCATATGCTGTAAACCGATAAGTTTTTGCCAGCATTTATTTTTTCAAGTGGAAAAATAACTTGAATATTTGAACTGTTGATTAAACTAACAGGGCAAGTGAAAATTGCAGCATTAGCTAGAAAAGGCTAGATAAAATCACATATTATCTCATATATTTTATAATTTCAGTGTTATGTTCAGAACCACACCTATGGATAGTACAGGTGTACCACATATACTAGAACACACCACACTGTGTGGATCAAGGAGGTTTCCTGTCAGAGATCCATTCTTTAAAATGCTGAATAGATCATTATCTACATTCATGAATGCTATGACTGGTATGCTACAGTTTAAGTTTTGCTTATTATTGAAGGTTGTATGATGACCCAAAATTGCTTTAATCCACATCATTTAAACACTGTTGGATAGTTGTCTCTAAATATATATGCTGTTATTGCACAGAAGTGTTCTGTATAGGATATTTTTTAGTTTTGTTTTCACTTTTTGCGCCTTTTCAACCTACTATCCAATCATGCATACAGTTAAAACAGGGTATACATATTTTGAAATCCTTTTGGAACACATGTATTGTTCTTTAAAATCAATTCTTTCATTCATGCTTATAAGGAAATATTAAAGAAGATGTGGTATAACTGTTATTAAGACAACACTCCACCAGAAAACAGATGACGTAAAAGTTAGCAAATTAAGGTCACCATACAGCATTGAACCTTTAAGAAGGAGCAAAAAAAAAATCCATACCACATAGCAAGCTATAAATTTCCATAAGATAAATTTCAAAAATAAAAATGAGAAACTGAAGGCCTGATTTATGAACAAGGCAATAAATGGAAAAGAAATATGATAAACAGCAACACACAGCCACTAATTATGTATATTTTTTCTTTTATATCTTCTCCTCATAATTTATGTCTACAGCCAGTGATTGGACAATGTACCCATTCTCCTCACAGAACCAAAAAGATTTTGAAAATTTGTTGTCAGTTTATTTGGATGCAGTGTTCTTTCCACAACTGAGAGAGCTTGATTTCAGGTTTGTAAATCTTGTTTTTCTTTTAATGTGTCTGGTGGCAGAGGGGTCTAAGAATTTAATCTTGATGTACCTTACAGATTGCTATATAACAAATCACCATTATCATGAAATTAATGTGATAGTAAAAGAGGATGTTTGCTTTTAAGAATTTCAATGATTTGTTAATGTTTTGTTTTTCTATAGAGTCATTGTGTACATACATGACATATATATACAAACAATATCTTGTATTTAAAAAAAGATAGAAAGACTTCAAAGCACTACTGGTAAAAAAGTTTTCTTTATTAAAATGTATTTTTTTTTTACAATTTAAATTATGATTCACTTCAAATTTTTCAATATGTTTTTGAAAAAAAACACCATTTAACGGTTAAATTTCACATCAGAAGGCATCTCTAGATTAAGGGGAAATAACTCTCAAAATTCATTGACAAGTGTGTGTCAACCAATTTTCGAAATATCTTAAAAGCTTCTGAAAATAATGCATCAAAAGCATTAATGAAATTGCCTTTGAAAAATTTTTTACTGATTAAAACAGAATTTTTCCTTTTCCTCGTGTAAAATCTTGCTGTATTTTCAAACCTGACATAATGCACTAAGCGGCCTAGCCACAATCAGATGTGCATTTTGTGTTTCACATGAAGTCAAAAATGAGTATCACCTCAGGAAAAAACTCTTTTGATATTTTGGTTTAAAAATGGTTTAAATTATGAAAAATTGCCATCACAAAGGCTAACACTGGAAGCATTAATGTAATTACATGCAGTTTTTGGAAGAAATATTTAATATTTTTATTAAATAAATGGTGTTTAAAAACTGTATAATTTTCTTTAATGGTTGCCTTCAAGACATTGTCACCAGTGTCAGATTTTTATACGACCGCAAAAATTTTAATTTTTCGTCGTATATTGCTATCACGTTGGCATCGTCGTCGTCGTCTTGCGTCGTCGTCGTCATCTTGCGTCGTCGTCGTCCGAATACTTTTAGTTTTCGCACTCTAACTTTAGTAAAAGTGAATAGAAATCTATGAAATTTTAACACAAGGTTTATGACCACAAAAGGAAGGTTGGGATTGATTTTGGGAGTTTTGGTCCCAACATTTTAGGAATTAGGGGCCAAAAAGGGCCCAAATAAGCATTTTCTTGGTTTTCGCACTATAACTTTAGTTTAAGTAAATAGAAATCTATGAAATTTTGACCCAAGGTTTATGACCACAAAAGGAAGGTTGGGATTGATTTCGGGAGTTTCAGTTCAAACAGTTTAGGAATTAGGGGCCAAAAAAGGACCCAAATAAGCATCATATTTGGTTTTCACACAATAACTTTAGTATCAGTAAATAGAAATCAATGAAATTTAAACACAAGGTTTATGACCACAAAAGGACGGTTGGGATTGATTTTGGGAGTTGAGGTCTGAACAGTTTAGGAATTAGGGGCCAAAAAGGGCCCAAGTAAGCATTATTCTTGGTTTTCGCACCATAACTTTAGTATAAGTAAATAGAAATCTATGAAATTTAAACACAAGGTTTATGACCACTAAAGGAAGGTTGGGTTTGATTTTGGGAGTTTTGGTCCCAACAGTTTAGGAATAAGCGGCCCAAAGGGTCCAAAATTGAACTTTGTTTGATTTCATCAAAAATTGAATAATTGGGGTTCTTTGATATGCTGAATCTAACTGTGTATGTAGATTCTTAATTTTTGGTCCCGTTTTCAAATTGGTCTACATTAAGGTCCAAAGGGTCCAAATTAAAATTAAACTTAGTTTGATTTTAACAAAAATTGAATCCTTGGGGTTCTTTGATATGCTGAATCTAAAAATGTCCTTAGACTTTTGATTATTGGCCCAGTTTTCAAGTTGATCCAAATCGGGGTCCAAAATTAAACTTTGTTTGATTTCATCAAAAATTGAATAATTGGTGTTCTTTGATATGCCAAATCTAACTGTGTATGTAGATTCTTAATTTTTAATCCCGTTATCAAATTTGTCTACATTAAAGTCCAAAGGGTCCAAAATTAAACTAAGTTTGATTTTAACAAAAATGGAATTCTTGGGCTTTTTTGATATGCTGAATCTTAACATGTACTTAGATTTTTGATTATGGGCCCAGTTTTCAAGTTGGTTCAAATCAAGATCCAAAATTATTATATTAAGTATTGTGCAATAGCAAGAAATTTTCAATTGCACAGTATTCAGCAATAGCAAGAAATCTATAATTGCACAGTATTGTGCAATAGCAAGAAATTTTCAATTGCACAGTATTGTGCAATAGCAAGAAATCTTCAATTGCACAGTATTGTGCAATTGCAAATATTTTCAATTGCACAGTATTGTGCAATAGCAAGAAATATCTAATTGCACAATATTGTGCAATAGCAAGAAATTTTCAATTGATTGGAGTTATCTTTCTTTGTCCAGAATAGTAGTTGAATTAACTTAAATCATTGTTTTATACAATATACAATGTATATTCACTTTTATTACCAACTGATAAATTAAAACAATCTTTACCATTCAGTGATTACAAGCACCTTTTGTTACATTTTAATATTTATGATGTATTTAAATGAGTAGTTATTGTTGCAAACTCCATTAGAAATTTGAATTGAGATCAGTTTTGGAAAAAGGGAAAGGGGGATGTAAAAAAAATGGCGGGGGGGGGGGGGGGGGGTTAAATTTTTCTCATTTCAGATTTCATATATAAAAAGAAAATTTCTTCAAACATTTTTTTGAGAGGATTAATATTCAACAGCATAGTGAATTGCTCAAAGGCAAAAAAAATATTTTAAGTTCATTAGACCACATTCATTCTGTGTCCGAAACCTATGCTGTGTCAACTATTTAATCAAAATCCAAGTTTAGAGCTGAATCCAGCTTGAATGTTGTGTCCATACTTGCCCCAACCGTTCAGGGTTCAACCTCTGCGGTCGTATAAAGCTGCGCCCTGCGGAGCATCTGGTTGGTCAATGACAAAGACAACAAAATATGTTTAAAATTATTGAATATCAAACATTTTAATTAAAAAAAGATGACAAGAACATGTTTAATTCACAGTTATTTCAAACAACAGTAGCTTTCTTTGATCATTAATCTTATCTGATAAAACTGTATCTAAACTTATCTATAAATAACAAAACTTCCAAAAAAAACCCTTTCTTTTGGTGTATAGAACATTAAAATAACTTGATGCATATTCTTACAATAAACTATCAAACTTAGCAATACAATTTATATGCTTTGTCTACGGACAAGACATTATATTCATATTTAATGAAATGCATTATGAAAACCTAATTTTGATATAGCTGAAAGTGTTTTCTTGAAAAACAAAAATACATTTTATCAGGTTTATCTATAAAATGATGCTTAACTTTAAGGAAAATGGAAACAAATACATTTTGATAATGTCTACTGACAAGACATTTTATTGATATTTAATTAAATGCTTTCAAAGATGATTGTTAAAGTTAAGATTAAAAGTTACCAATTAAATTTTAAGCTGTTTTTTTTAAATTTTGGAAAATATAAAAATGTACCCATAATTCTTTACATATCTCAATAATTTATTGATTAAGCTAAAATGAAGACACATCCATTTAACTGAAATCCATATATCTGACTATTTAAAACAATCAAACTATTATTAAAACTCAATTTTGACATAGTTGAATGTTTTCTCTTGAAAAAATAACATACATTTTACCTATCAAATTAGGCTGAACTCAAGGAAATTGGATACAAATATATTGTGGTAATGTCTACGGACAAGACAATTTCAGTTAAAAAAAAATCTGTTAGAATTAATTGTGACTATATTCATGTTGAAAATACTGAGTTTTAATATGAAAAGATAACTTTCATCACCTATAAATAAGATTTAAGTTCCATAGCAGACAAAGAATTGAATTTAATACTTGTTATGTACAAGTGTCTTGTCCGTAGACACTTCCTCATCTGCTGTTAATACTGAAATGCAAAAGATAAAGTTAGAGAGAGAGAAATACTTTTTCTTTATTTGATTTAGTTAATCTTTTAAGGTATGCAGCAATAGAATAAACAATTTTGAAGTAAAATAAGGTATGCTTTTTATGACTGATAATCTGACACTTTTTAAAATCCACTCCTTTAAAGTAATTTTACAAAAATTGAGAACACTTATTGAAAAAATAAAATAGTTCTAAGATTAAACAACACATAGGACTAATTAAGACCCATAAAGCCAAGCAATATTGATAAAACGACATGTCTACAGACAAGACATGTGTCTACGGACAAGACATTCTAACATATTTTTGAATTTTTTTCATCTATTAATAGATGGTAGAAAATAATGTTAGTAGTGTTTTCATATCTACAAAAGAACAGGAACTTAGCAATGCAACATTAATGTAATTATGCTTCCAGTTTACGAGGGAATGCATGTCTACGGACAAGACATTTTTTCACTTTATTTGTATATCAAACTTTGATGGCATATATCTCCAACTAGGGTTATGCAATTTTGATAAATGAGGTAGTTTTTGATAATGTATATACAAGAAGAGAAAACAAAACACATAATAGCATAAATTTGAATTATTTTTTCTCTTTTATCACTACACTGAGCAAGCTAAAAACAAAAGTACAAAATTTCATAACCAGCGCATAGTATTCAACTTTTTATCATAACTTTGTAACCACTGTAGATTTTTTGTTGCAACAACCAGTAAAAGAAAGATGAATAAATTGTCTATAACAAACCAATAATGTAGTTCAAATTAAGTTCACTTATTAACTATCAATTGATAAAAACAGCGAAATTTTAAATGAAACAACATAACGTGAAATTTTGCCCATTTTCAGCGTGTATTTTAGTGTTTTTTTTTTCAAAACGGTAACACCTATACATGATATTTGATATTCATTGTGAAATCCTACATTCTTTTCTTCAGTTCAAAGATGTATTACTTATGTAAAGTTTATCTTCTTGTCTTTACAAGCCTATAACATAGACCCAATATGAAATGCACATCTGATCTTGGCTAGGCCGTAAGATCAACTTCTGTAACTACATCTTCCACTATATACAGGATATCATTATGCTTTGTTTGTTGCTTTTGAACCCTATTTTACTGCAAATAAAAGAAGCCAGTGAAAAAATGCAGATACTCAGGTAGGGACAGAAAATATATTTTTGGATAAAATACTTCTTTTTTTTACAGTCAAGAAGGTTGGAGATTAGAAAATGAGAACCCTGAGGACAAATCTTCACCATTGATGTTCAAAGGAGTTGTTTATAATGAAATGAAAGGGGTATTTGTAAGTATACTTTATAGTGCTATTAGTGGGACCAAGATAAAGCAAAGGAAAAACAATCATTCTATCTTAAAATGTGATATTTTTTGGTCTTTCACTGCGATGCGACTGTCATACAAGTGAGAGGTTTAGCTAGCTATAAAACCAGGTTCAATCCACCATTTTCTACATTCGAAAATGCCTGTACCAAGTCAGGAATATGACAGTTCTTGTCCATTCGTTTTTGATGCGTTTTGTTATTTGAGTTTGCCATGTGATTATGGACTTTCCGAATTGATTTTCCTCTGAGTTCAGTATTTTTGTGATTTTACTTTTCACTAGTATTTTGAGAAGATTCAGGAGAAGTTTTAGATTTTCAATTTTTAATATGTTAGCTGGTGTTAAATGAAAGATACCTTCCAACAGGCCAACATTCAGAACCAAAATGCTGCCTCAAATTACTAACTTATTGTTATTTTGGATTAAGGGTTTACTGACAATTATAAAAAAAACAATAAAATGTTCTAGGCTCAAAGGTATTAAACAATGAATAACTGTATGCACCAGTTTGTTAATGATTTGGAAAAAAGGTCATTGACTGAATAATTAGCAAATGGTATACATAAACAAATCTGGGCTCAGGTACTTATATGTGTGAACATTCCTCCTTCCCTATAAACAGTTATACACACAAATATAGAAACACAAAAATAAACGAATAAAACTTGCAATCATAAGCTTCTTACATTAGCAAACATTCAACAGAAAAAACACTTTTGAAAATACATAATTTGATCCTTGATTAATTTATTGGCCATAATTGATAATAAAATAGATATCAAAATGGTAATTATCTACATTACTTTTGTTACAGTCAAATAAAGATAACATCTATTGCCAAGCTGTAGAGAATGAGCTGTTACCAAGTCATACATATGGTGTAGTCTCTGGTGGTGAACCTTCAAAGATAACAGATCTTACATGGGAACATTTAAAGAATTTCCATGCTTCACATTATCATCCTTCTAATTCAAGGTACATGTATGTCCATCCACACCTTGTGGTCATATCTATTTTGAGTACTCTGATTCAGAAATCTTCCTATCAAAATAATGGATTCATTGTTTCGAGCACAAATTAAGTACTTTGTCTGAGTAAAGTTTTATGGCTGAATGACTAGAAATACAGATTTTAAGATGGAACCTGTAAACATTCCTTGTGTTAAATTTAAATTTATACATGAAAACTTGAATACCTTAATGTCTAATAATGATCTGTGAGATCCTCATTAATTCCATTAATTCATGCCATTAGGAATTACAAATTTTGCATAGCTGTAAAAGAACTTAACATATTACCCATGTAACATAATTGTCAATACAAAATTATCAAATTTAATGTGCTCATTATTTCTAAATTTCAATTATTCTTAATTTTAGGTTCATTTGGGTCTAAAGACGCTTTATAACCCTGAATCCTTGTCTCTGTAATTACAAAGGTCTTTTAGTTTTCACAAAGTAATTCACAAATGTTTTTTGTTTTTTTTTTAGGTTTTATACATATGGTAATTTTCCTTTAGAAAGACATCTAGAGTACATCAATAACAACTATCTACAGAAATTTAATAAGATTGAGATTGACACTAAAGTACCAAATGAACCAAGATGGACTGAAATGGTAAGTTGAGATATTAAAAGTTGTTTGGTTACTGTCTAATTGATGTCTGTCATGAATCTCCTTTCAAACATATATTTTTTTGTATGTCTTAGACCTCACAGTATTATGATTTATATCTTCTAGATTTAGGGAGATATATTTAAAAATATGGATGTCAGAAGGTATCTTGCAGAGAGTAAGAAAATGGACTGAATTTAAATTTTAACAATATATCTTTTTCATTTCCTGGTATTTTACTGATATATGGACTTAATTTTTTACAGTTAACATTTACACAGTCTAGGGTATTTTTTTAGGCAAATAACTTTGTCAAACCTTAATACTGATTGAATGTCATAAATCTTGTGAGAGATGTGAACTTCAAGCTCTTATACTCTAAACCAAATTATTATAGCGTGTTTAGCCTTTATTTGCCCATTTCACGGCCATAATCTAGCAACTTTGAAATATGTTTTATGTAGTTATAAGAGGTAAGATTCAAGTTATACATATACACAACAATTTGTATTTGATTTATTTTTTTACTCTCAAAAGTTGCAAAAATTAATTGCTCAAGAAAATTAGTTGTTTACAGTATTCTCATACATCATTTTATATGCATATGTTTATTCAACAGAGAAGAAAACATATAACCTGTCAGCCTGACCCAATGGCACCTGACCCAGAAAAACAGACAACAGTGTCAGTCAGTTACTTGTTAACAGAGTAAGTTTCTCCATACAGACTATTTAGTGCATGGAGATGCAGAGAATATAACTAACCAAGTGCTGTGAGATAAATTTCTGCTTCAATGGTTAGCTTATATTCACTTTAAATTATGCAGTCTGATCACTTCAGTGTTTGTTCTGTTTCTGTTCAAAGATCACCTGTATCTGTTTTTCTCAATGGCTGTTGGAACAGGTTTTACTTCAGCTTTAATCATATAAGCTGCCATTACAGATAAAAAATCGTTCTTGTTCATATTTTCAAAAGTATACACCAAAACCTTATAAGTGAATTAATATTTTCAAAATAAAGTGATATTTAAACATATCTGTAATTATATACATATGTATATGTAGGTTGTTATGCATTTTATTGAATGTATCTAGAAAGTATGTGCTTCTACTGGTTAAAAGTTGTTTTTATTAGTTTTTATATTTATTTCAGTATTTCTGAAACATTTGAATCCTTTACATTGAGTATTATTGGAGCTTTACTGATGGATGGAGAAACTTCACCATTTTATCAGTCTTTACTGGTACCTAACATTGGATCTGATTTTGCACCAATGACAGGGTAAGTAACTGTATACCTGTATGGTCTTATTGGTACTTTACATTTCTATTGTCCACTTTTTAAAAGGGAAGTAACTGAAAATATAAAACAAAATTATCTACATGTATTTAAATTTATTGTAATATTTAAAAATTCATATAGATGATATCACAACGTTTGAATAGTAATGTAAAAGAGAAGATGCTAACTGAATGAATTAACAAAATATATTAACACATGGTTCTTTGGTTGTGTGTCTAATTAATCATGTTTAACTTGTAGTGAATAGAATTTCCATATGTGTATGAAATTGTATCAAGATGTCATGCTTTGGCACACAATGTGGGAAAATTATACTGAACTATTTCAAACATTCAACAAACCACAATATATATATTTATTGTTTTTAACTGGATGTTTGTGTCAAAAATGTCGGTTATTGATTTGGGGATGTACGGCGGGCGGCAACCAAATGTTGTCCGTGCATTTACTCATGAAGCGGTCAACCAAACCTTTTTAAATTTTAATATGTCGTTACTGACAACAAAATGGAGGTCAAGTTCAATAATGACGATTTTGACTTTTACCGTTCAGGAGTTACGGTTCTTGAAAGTTTAAAAAATGTTGTGTCCGTGCATTTACTCATGAACCTTTCAACCAAACCTCTTAAAATTTTAATATGTTGTTACTGACAACATAACGGAGGTCAAGTTTAATAATGACGATTTTTACTTTTACCGTTCAGGAGTAACGGTTCTTGAAAGTTTAAAAATTGTCGTGTCCGTGCATTTACTCATGAAACAGTCGATCAAACCTTTTAAAATTTTAATATGTTGTTACTGACAACAAAATGGAGGTCAAGTTCAATAATGACTATTTTGACTTTTACCGTTCAGGAGTTACGGTTCTTGAAAGTTTAAAAAATGTTGTGTCCGTGCATTTATTCATGAACCGTTCAACCAAACCTTTTAAAATTTCCTATTAAGAGTTTTAGTCCTTGTAATATTGATAAATGCCAGAACACAAATAAATGTTAAAGAATCCGGTTTACTGTCATTTTGACAGCTCTTGTATGTAATTTATCTTCTTTTATATTTTCAGTTACCATAGTGATACTAAAGATTCAGCATTCTCAGTTGGTCTACAAGGAATCAGTTCTAATGATGTGGAGAAAGTAACACAGATCATATCTGATACATTTGATCAAGTTGTGAGGTACTTCAACTACAAATATGTAAGATAGTTGCCACCAACTTTAATAGTAAAAATTTCCTGATTGTCATTATAAATAGACACATTAAAACCACTCTACTAGAACCAATCAAATAACATTTAGATACCACCAATAAAAATATCTTTAGATAAAAAAAGGAAATGTTTGTTGCACTTGAAAGTCAGTGACAATAAAAGGCTGTAATTTCACAGTGCTTTCAATTTTTAGAACATTCACTTGTCTCCTTAAGGTTTTTGTACCTTTTACGGAATTGCTGATAAAATGTCGTCTATTTTGGGGAAGAAAGTTAAATGAACATTCAGACCACACAACCTATACAGTCTATACACAGCCTGACAACTTATTGTATTATTCTTTCCACGATGCAAGAGGACAAACACATGTTGGCAGAATAATTTTAACAAACATTTTCACAACAAAAACATTTTATTTTAATTTCTTTTTATAGTTTACTTCCATACTTACAATGAACTTTCACTTTCACTTTCAGTTGCTATTAATAACGTTACTTACCATTGTAACATTGTGACATTTAAATTTTAACAACCCGATTTTGTTCTTCAGCATGATTTTATGTATTGTTTTTATCCTGATGACGGTGCCCTAGGCACCGAAACATGTCGATCAATAAATTTTCTGCAGCAGTCCCTAAAGTGTTGTTGTTATAAGACTCTCTACATTTTATGTTTTTTTATCATAACGACCCTGCATACCCGGCGAGGTATCCACTTTATGGACTCTACCGTACTACAGACTCACCAGGCGTTGGTTCACTTTCGTTTGTAATTGATTTTACTATATTAATACAATGTGAAAACAAAAGACTTACTTTATAAAAATACATCATACTACATTGATATCTTTCTGTAGACATTTTTTTTAAAGCCTTTGTACAAATATATTTTTTATCCAAATAATTTTATCATAGCAAAACCTAGTATTAGCCATACTTATACAAATAGGGAAGAGATGTATGATTTTTTTCATATGTGAATTTTCATTATTATAGTGAAGGATTTGAACAGAAAAGAATTGATGCTTTGTTGCATCAGATAGAACTTGGACAAAAACATCAGAGCAGCAACTTTGGAATAAAATTAACTTTAGTAAGTAAACTGCAGAATATATATATTTATGGAATAACTCATCGAAGAATCAAATTTAGAAAAATGTTCAACAAGTGATCTAACAACACATTTATTGATGAATGCGCATGAGTTGAAAATTGTTTTGAATTTTGAATTCTTTGATTAGTTATTCTATTTCATACACTATAAAAATATATCTGACATATATTGTAGAAAACTATAAATGTTGGCTTTGATAAATATGGCAGTTGAAAAATAATGTTTGACTTTTGGTGATTTATATATATGTAGAAATAAATCTATAAATAAAAGATGCAGTAGGTGTGCATATCAGAACATTATTTAGAGGACAAGTATGTGAACAACTGCATGTCACTGTACAGCCTTCAACAATATGCAAAACCAAAACCATATTGTAAGTCATATAATGCATGGGTGACAAGATGTGAAATGTTTTAAAACTGAAACAATTCAATAAAGAAAACCAATTGCCTAATTTTGCTTGCCTAATTTTGCTGAAAGAAAAATTAAGTGAAACAAATAAATGTCAGCAGTAGCCAACTCTCTCGTCATTTTTTTATTGATATTTTAGGGGATAAGTCATAGTTGGAACCATGACACAGATCCTGTAGAAAGTCTACAAATAAATAAATACGTCGGACAGTTCAGACAGAAATTACAAGAGGATCCACAGTTCCTACAGAATAAAGTTAAAAAGTATTTTAAGGTTAGAAAGTTTGAGAAGTCGATTGGTTATTTGTATGTCAATCAAGCTAGAATGTAATTTTTATGCCCTGCCTATAATAGAAGTTATGGGAGGAATTATGTATTAAGTATGTGTATTTGTACGTCAGTCAATCTTTCCATCCTGTAGAATGTTAATGGTTTTTGGATACTGGTAGTTAACCTTTACTTGACATTTGATACACATGTTCATTAAGATCATGATGGTATTAGAAACTATATCAGCATAGTGCATTTGAGATTGTTTAAAAAATCAGAAAAAAATGTGATAGGGGTTACACTACAGTGCAACTTGGGGAAAGAAGAAGCTTTTCCATACTTCACTTTGCTTTTCCTGACTGTCAAAAGGGTCATCTAGTTGCTCAGGTGTTCACAACAGTCACTTTTATCATAAAAAATGTTCCATGTTGATGGAACAGCAATTTAGCATGTATATATAAGTAAAGAAATTTAAAGACATAAATGATTTATTTCCTTAGAAAAGAGGTGAAAGGATTGACTTTACAGATCGATCATATGTTATCAAAAAGAAACTACTTTGAGAAGCATATTCTTTCAGCTCCAGTACTTTTTACTCAAGAATGCACATCAAAAAGTTCTAATTTTTGACAAATTAGATCTGTTTCTTCATTAGAACATAATAAAAATTTACCATTATCATGTTTCATCCATTGAAGTAAAAACCTTATACTCCTTTCCAAATCGTTGTCAATAGGAAAGAAAGGATGTGGGGAATCCATCCATAACACAAAATCAGTAAATACACAGTAAAAGGAACAGCACTTTTATTACTGTTCTTCATCTCAAAGTCACAATGCAGTTTTCAATGGGAGGCAAAAGAAACTCACCTCACTGCAAGTTCAAGACTGCCCCTAGCACTAATTGTGTCGAAATTCTTTGCATACATTGTTAATTTTTGTAGAGACTGCAATTTGTATTGGATGTCTTTGTTTTTTATCAGATATAAAGTGTGATTTATTTTGACAGAATAATAAGCATTGTTTGGTGTCAACCATGAGCCCTGATGAAAAGTTTGAAGAAAAGAGAAAGGAAGAAGAAACAACACGATTACAAAAAATGGTAGAAAAATTAACAGATGAAGATAAAGAACAAATTTACAAAAAAGGTTGGTCAAGACTACTACTGTTTTACAATTTAGAAGTGCCTTGAGCAGTTTGAGATATATGGTGACTCTTTTTGGACTACACATAATCTCTGTTACAATATAAATAGTTGAACCAAATAAATAATATGGTTTTATCACTGCATAGCATCAATAAAAAACGTTTTTCATATCTTTAAAAGTAAGAATATGACTGTGTTGAGAGAGCTTGTATTGGTTAACAGCAACAACATAATATTTTTAATCCATGTTAAGTTGCCAAATGCCAATAATGGTTAACTTTTTTTTTCTAAGAACTATACCAGGAAAAATGTTTGGGAGGGATGAAAACCACAAAATATTTTCAATGCTCTTATATATGGTTACATGGACTTGAAAAATTGTAAAAAAGAACTGTTATAATATGATTAATACATTTAACAAATACATTTTATGGTTTTGACAGAAATTTTGCCGTCCACAGAAAAATGTAAAAATGATAGTGCATGCAGGGAATTCAAATGAACTTACATTCTTGTTTTTTGTCTATACTTCAGGTCAAACACTACTACAACAACAGATGGATAAGGAGGATTTGAGTTGTCTTCCAACACTACACATCAATGAAATAGACAGAAAAATTATACCTGAAAAAACAGCTACTGTCACCTCTGGTAAGGGATCAATACACCTTATTGCTATTTGTCCGTTATTACTTGACACCACAAAGGTTCCCCTAAAATTTTGACGTCATAAAAAGACTCATAATACAAAATATCTGACTCCACAAAAGAAAAGTGATCAGTGCATGACCTTAATAGTTCAAACAGGACAGATTCTCGGGTCAAGCGGGACAGATTTCCAAATAGTGAGACAGAGTATAGCAAAGAACATTCAGCACTTTTAGAATCTGAAAAGTAAATAAGAAAATGCGACTCATACATGAGTATGTTTTTTAAGGAGTAGTAGAAAATGTGAAAGGGCTAGGAATAAATGAACCAATAAAAATATCAATTTATGGTGTAACAAAGAAGGATATTTAAACATGTTTTAGAAATTAATGTACTTAATATACAGGTATGTCTAGTGAGTTATCTTTTTTATATTGCTGTCATCTTCAGGTTTGTTCAATAGTTTCTATTTCATATTATGTATTCATACATATTTTGTAGGGAAAGTACCAGTACAGCTATGTGTCCAACCCACCAATGGCATCACTTATTTAAATATGATGTCAAACATGAGTGATGTACCTTCAGATCTTAAGCCATATGTACCCTTGTTCTGTGATGTCATAACAAAGTAAGTACAACTATTCTGTGACTTCATAACAAAGTGAATACTTATGTTGCAGACACTATCCATTTGTTCAGCAATTTTCCATCAATTGCTCATGTATCAACAGGTTGGAACAAAATTATTTGTAGATTTATAACTGAACAAATTTGATTTAAACTGATATGTGAATTCATAATGTTCATAGCAAATTTGTATAATCATGTTTAGGCATTTATGAAATCATCAATGAAATTTCAAGAGCTATTTCAAGAATTAATTGTATGGGGGATTGGAATACACCTGACATAATAATAAAGGGGAAAAGGGGACTAATGGGTCTTTGTGAAAAAAATGCTTGCCAATCTACCTTACTCTAATCAGCTAGTTTTTCCATTTGTATTTGTTATTCCAAAAAATTTTATTAGCTGTTGACTTGGGCGCTCATATTCGCCGGGGACACAATTTCGCCATTTTATGATTGAGGTGTAAAAACTTAATAGGATGGATGAAATGGAAGAAATATGCCGGTAAACTATATTATTATAACAAATTTGATTATATTTTAAACTTAGACAAAATTTCGGCACTTACTTCAAAGGACCGAAAAACAGACAAAGATTTTCGGCCATTTTCCTGAATGAAAAAATGATTTCAAAGAAGAACTCTTAGTAATTCTTTGACTGATTGCCCTAAATTTTAGTTCTTGACACCTTTGAAATGTCTACTATTCATCTAAAATGAAATTGATTTAATAAATATTGTTTTTAGCTGCAGTTATTTGGTTTTAAGGGGGCTCACAGGTCTAAATCAATTTTTAATTTATTATAAGATTTCGCTAATTTTTTCTATAAATGAACTTAATCTTATACCTAATAGAAAAATAAATAAAAAAGAGGGGTCACCGATCATTTAAGCTCACAATCTGCCTTCGAAAGAAGCATACATTTTTGTAAAGGTACTTTTTTTCTGTTGAACTAATAGGAGAAAAAGAGGTAATATCGAAATAAAAAAAGAACTTAATTACAGAAATCACTTAAATTTTACAATTATTTAGTTAATGTATAGCTTTTTTGAAAACAATAATAAAAATATAGGTCACCGATGAGTAAAAAAAAGATATTTCAATTTTAATACCAAAAAATAGCATTTTTGAACCAAAGGGAGATAATTTTGAGCTTTTTCAATGATATAAACATTTTAAAAGTCATCTGGGGCCAAACGGAATCGATTTTTTTGGTGATTTTTTGTATCTTATAAAGTAATAACTAATAGTGTAATAAATAAAATTGGTTATGAATAAGGAAATGTTTCATTTTTTGCTGAAATTTTTGTACCCGCGAGCCTCCTTAAATATATGTGTAAAAACGGCAAATATGTGTTCCCCTTTGACAAAATATCAGGAAATTTGAAAAAGCCTTTAGTCTAACTTTTCAGATGATTTTTTTTTCAAAGAAACATTTTTTGAAATATGTTGTTTTTGATGTTATCTTCATATAGAAATATCAGTATACTTCAAAAACAAAAAGACCTGAACATAAACTGCAGAAAACACGGAAAGTTATGGCGAAAATGAACACCCCACTCTATGTGCTAATTGATTTTTTTTTCAATGGAAGATATATCTCTTTTTAAATCGTTCTGTAAGTATTTATTTCATTGATTTGATTAAATAACATCTTTTTTAACAGAATGGGAGCTGGTTCCATGGATTACAAAGAATTATCTCAGCAGATAGAGCTAACCACAAGTGGTCTGGGAGCTGGTACCCATGTCAATCAACATCATAGTGATAATTACAGTTATGAACAGGTAATAAGCATGTCTCTTATCAGAACTTGCATGTTGTATGTGCTGTATGTCAGAGAGTTTTACAATATTTTTTATTGGGAGATAACTCATGAAGTGGTCGGAAACACTGCCTCCACTGTTATGCATAAAGTGTGGTTATTCTGGAGTATGGTGAGCTTACTTTTTAAAAAGGATGTATACTCAGGGGAGATGACTGCTTTTCAATATGATATATATTGGCAAGGGTTTGATTTTGAAGGCAATGGTCTAGAACCATTAATTTATTCTTATTTAGGAAGTTTACTCAATAAAAATTTCAACACTTTTCACCTGGACATGTTAATTTTCAGTGCCTTTCAGCCTCTACATACATTTTTATCTTAGAATAGCCTTAACCTTTATACTTTTCCCCTTATTTGAAATGCCAAGGTTGCATGGGTAGTTTAGATATAAAGCTACTAAAAAATTATTACTGTAAATTAAATATAATATTAATGCTACGATAGTAGAGGGGCATTATGTTTTCTGGTCTGTGTGTCCGTTCGTCTGTCCGTTCGTTCGTCCGTCTGTTCGTTCGTCCGTCTGTCCCGCTTCAGGTTAAAGTTTTTGGTCAAGGTAGTTTTTGATGAAGTTGAAGTCCAATCAACTTGAAACTTAGTACACATGTTCCTTATGATATGATCTTTCTAATTTTAAAGCCAAATTAAACTTTTGACCCCAATTTCACGGTCCACTGAACATAGAAAATGAAAGTGCATGTTTCAGGTTAAAGTTTTTGGTCAAGGTAGTTTTTGATGAAGTTGAAGTCCAATCAACTTGAAACTTAGTACACATGTTCCCTATGATATTATCTTTCTAATTTTAATGCCTAATTATATTTTTTATCCAATTTCACGGTCCATTGAACATGGAAAATGATAGTGCGAGTGGGGCATTCGTGTACTTTGGACACATTCTTGTTTAGATAATTTTGCATAATGGTAAAAGACGCATACTAATAAAAGACCCATGACCCACATTCAATAATTAAACTTCCCTTCCTATCTTCTCAAAATAATGTGCCATGAGTATATGATATTTTTGTATATATGCATGTTTGATGTGTAACTAATGAACGCAAGTTGTGCCTCTGTGGAGATAAATAATAATAATGTTTTATGCATATATTTCTTTTTCAGGGTGTAGAATTTTCATCTTACTGTTTGGACAGAAATGTTGATAAAATGTTAGATCTCTGGAACAATATATTTTGCAGGTAATAATTATATATGTGTTTGACGTGGTACATAATACTACAGGGAGATAACTCTGTAAAAATTGGTTGAACGTTTTAATCACATTCTAACATTAAGGCAATAGTAAGCTTTTGATAATTAAAATGAGTGTTTGTCCAACTGCAATATATACAGTGTCTACCAGGCCATTTGAAAAATGTTGACATTTCTAAATTATTCCAGATTTATATGAAAACAAATTGCAACAGATTTACATGTATATGAAAACAAATCGCAACATATTTAAATCATTATTGTCCAGAATATGATTATGACATTTATCTCCCACTTGAGAAGAAATTAGAAATCACCTCCTTACAATTTAATAATCATGATTCTTCCCATGTATCCTTCACCATGGCCCCAATTCAGTTCATAAACATGTGTTTATATTATCCTCATTGTTATGTCATACATATGTAAAAACAAGTGTATATTTGTCATTGTTTAAGAAGCTTTTTTTTTAATAATACACAGGCTTTTGTTATATTAAACAAAGTAAACCTGATGCATAGTTAATGAGATGACTAGGCACACAACACATATTTCAGGTGTACCTTACACTACAGGGAGATAACTCTGTAAAGTCAGCTAAACGTTTTAATTACGCTGTGTTGTAAAAGGAATATTAAGCTTCTCAATGATCAAAATTGGTGTTTGTCAAATTGCTATATAACCAGTGTATTTTTTCTGACAAAATGGTTGGTTCAAAAATTTTTAAATTTTTATATTTGTATGAAAGTCTCAAAGTAAATACTTTGACAAAATTTTATGAAAATTAAACGAGCCAAATTAATTTTAGTGAAAGAGTTGGGTACCTCCTTTATTATAAATTATTACCACTTCTGTAGTTCATGTAAACATTCCAATGATCTTATTGTGAATTTAAAGTACATATTTGATTTTAGCAGCTTTAAAACTTGGTTATAAATTTGCATACATAAATTAAAGGAGTATATACATTAATCTGAATTTTTGTTTTATGTTCTTTTCCAAATTAGTCCAAACTTAAAAGATGAAAGTCGTCTTATGACCTTAGTAATGATGGAAGCAGCTAACCTTTCCTCTTCAATATCAGGTCAAGGTCATTCATATGCTATGACACACTGCAGTTCTCGTATGAATGCAGCTGCCCAGCTAAAGGAAGTACTTGGAGGAATGGCTCAGGTATTTATTTTATACTTGCCATTGTTTTTTAAAAAATAGAACAATCAAAGAGGGACGAAAGATACCAGAGGGACAGTCAAACTCATAAATCGAAAACAAACTGACAACGCCTGACTAAAAATAAAAGAAGACAAACAGACAAACAATAGAACATATGACACAACATATAAAACAAAAAAATAAGCAACACGAACCCCACCAAAAACTAGGGGTGATCTCAGGTGCTCTTGAAGGGTATGCAGATCAAAGTGTTCTTGATAAAAAGAACTCATGTTCTTATATCTAATACATATATCTTTATGAAGATTTCCTGAAATTGCAAAAATAAACCTCAAATTTGTGTCCATTCTTCAAAAAATGTGCATTATAAATGTTTGCAATAATTTCTGAATTAAATATTTAAAAGAAAAGTTATCAACAAAACATTTCTGCAAGAATGATAATGATACATCTGAGAATAAGAAGATGTGGCATTATTGCCAATGAGAAAAGAGACAAAATGACACAGAGTCACTGTATAGCCTTTGATTTATTGATTTATGTTTTATAGATAGATAGATAGATATTTTTATTATTAAAGTACAACTTGGTACATATACATGAAATACAATATATTGCAGTTTTAAACATAAACATTCAATAAACATGTATAATTATTCCAACCAGCCTTTAGGGGCTTATGATGCACTGTCATTTATGTACGAATAATATATGAATAAATTTCAAATCTATTAATCAATTTTATATCTGAGGCTTAATTCTTATTTGATACAATGTAGTTTCAATATATCAGTTGTGTTTAATAATTAAATGAGAAAATAAGGATGAAAGTAACTTAATAACTTTTGTTTGATAATGTAAGGGTTGAAAATAGAAATTTAGGAAGATAAGAGTTGTCTCTCTTTGTATGTATCCACATCATATTATGAAAACTAGAATTTGTAACTATAAAAGATAAGAAAAAGAAATTATCACCTAGATTTGACAAAATTCTGACAGTTGATCTATATAATAATAATTTATCCCATTTGCTGTGATAGAAAAATAGCATGTAGACACTATGGCTAATATTTGAAAATGTAAACAGGTACATTTAAATGCATACAAAAAAAGTAAATAAAAAAAATATGACACTATTTATCACAATAAGTATATGACAAGCATAAAGTATGTATACATGTATAGTTTGGCTTTTCATCTTTGTGTTACTTTGGGTTATCTCCCTTTATCAAAATTGAAAATTTGACATTTGCTTCTCTTAGCTTTTTTTGTAGCTTTGTCATGGTAAAAGTATTTCTATTGTGTTAAATTGAGTTTGTAATATTGTGTATAGCATTGTCTCATGTGTGTGTGCACCAGTGATCATACATGTATGTTCAACAAAGTGTTTTATCTTGCGTTACTTTGAAACATAGTAATAATTCAAGTTTGTTTCAACAGAAAACTGGTTCACATTACATATTATATTATATACAAATTGTATGCACTATAAATGATGAAATGTAACCTCTCTTACTTTTACATTTATATTAAAATTTATATCACATTTTCAATACCACATAAAAGTAAAGCGTTCATGTACACTTTTCTCAAAAATTTTTAGGGGGTCCAAGTATAGATTTTCAAACTTTCTGGTGTGAATAGAATTGTACAGATACATGTGAGGAAATTCATATAACTGACTGATAAAATTTTGACTATTAAAAATGAGCTGTCATTGAAAGTAAATATTTATATTCAATGTAGGTTTCCACTATGAAGACTTTAGCAGAGGCTGATGAAAGTGCTGTTATTACAATTGTGGAAAAACTGCAGAAAATTGGTCAATTTTTACTGAACAAAAATAATATTAGGTATTTACTAGTATTTAATATCAAGAATATTTAACAAATGTTATGTTTTTTAAAAGTAAAATTGAAAAGTTACTGTAAATTAAGATATTTGTGTGTGCATTTATTATTAGAATTTTTAAATAACTTACAAAATGCTATATCAGAAAGGAAATATTGTAAATAAACATTGCTATCATTTTTTTTGGCAATATATATTATGCTGTAACAATTTTTGCAATAATAAAAACCTTGCCAAAAAATTCTGAATTTATTGTATGCATTTTAAGCTAAGGATTGATTGGTCAAAACTTTGGATCTCTTTTTTTCATGTATTAAGAATTTTTTTTGATTAATTAAGAATTTCATGTTTTGTTCCAAAGTAAGAAAAAAATTTACTACTATTTTTGTAATATGAAAACTCAGGTATTCATTTATATTTCTTGATAACTGATTCAGTAGGAGGTATTAAATAGTATAAATATGAATTCTACTTATCGACATAGTAGGTAGTTAATGTGTTTTGTCATATTTACCGCTGTATTTAAAAAAAAAACCAACACATATATATTTTTGTTTGATTCATTATTAAAAAATTTTCTTGATAAGGGGAGATAACTCAGCTATGTAACTTTTATAATAGAATGTGGTTTGCACTGGATTTACCTGTTTTATTATGTAGCAAGAAAACAAGTCCAGTGACCAATTTTATTTTTTTTTTTTTATGTCAAAGCTAATTATTAGAGGTTTCTTGTCATATTTTATCTTCAAAATATAAACTCTATCAACTACTTATAGGTAATTATAGAATGATACATTGTGTTTGACAAAATGAAGGTTAATTTCAAGTTGTTGATTTTTACTTTTCTGTTCATGAGTTATAGTCCTTGATAGTTTGGAAAAAAGGTATAGATTGTGGCAAATAAAACAAGCCTGAAAGTGCCTTTAAATTGAATTGTGAGTATTAAAGAGTTTCATGTTTTAATCCACAGTTAGCACATCTTTAACAGATAAGAAAAAAACAGGTATTTATCAGCACACCACCTAGTATGTAAATCAATACAAGTTGTTTCCATATCTGCCCTAGCCAGTTATTCTGAAATTCGTCATCTATCAGAACTTATTGTAAATTGATATATTGTTTTATTTATAGGTTTGCTATCAGCAGTACATCAGAACAAATGTCTACTAATCAAAATAAAGTGGAAAAATTCATTATCTATCAGAACTTATTATAAATTGATATATTGTTTTATTTATAGGTTTGCTATCAACAGTACATCAGAACAAATGTCTACTAACCAAAAGAAAGTGGAAAAATTCATAGAAGGAATTCCAGGAGATTTAAAATCTACAGAAAAATATACACAGGTAACTTCCAGAAGATTTTAAATAGAAAACATATATGACCATTTACACAATCTAATCAAAAACCGATCTCTCATCGCTGACGCTTTCTGATATGTCCCGTGGGAGATCTAGTGAAACTGGCTTTGAGGTCACATGTGAGTGACCTCGTAGGTGTGTCTTTTTCGACCAATGAATTTGAGTCTTCAACGATCTTGATGGTTTATCGTGAGGTAAAGGGATGTAACTCATTTCATTTACGAAGCTTGCCAAATCTATTCTGTAGCAATTTTTCCAATCATGTAAACATAGACATTATATACTACCTTGAAGTTTTGATTATTTGTAATGTTTTTTTCTTCAGCATGGTTATTTTGAACCAGAATTAGTCAAGACTCAGTTTGAACTTCCATTCTCTGTAAATTACATGAGTAAGGCAGTAGAAACAGTTCCCTACACACATGAAGATTTTCCAAAGTAAGTTTATATAAAAACAACTTAAAAAAAGACTAGAACATGGATTTAAATATAGGTGACAGTTTGAAAGGAGTATGCTCGGTAAGTTCCTAAAATGGCGCCCTTTTTTAACGTAAAATTTCAAATTTGGTTTTATTGACCTATATCACAATAAATTATAGCTAATACAGTGACTAGATAGAAAATATGCCATTTTGTTGAAAATGTTGCGTTTCTGCGTTTCATTTTGACGTCACAAATGGTACTCATGGTACATCACCAGGCGCTGTTAATTATGTGTATTGGTATATATACTATATTTTGGTACTCATATTGAGTTTTCACGAAATAATCAAGGAAAATGCGTAAATTTCCATAGATTATTGGACAGGAAACATAGAGCGCATACGTCGACAACAAAGATCTCTTAAAATAATGTTTTCGAAGACGTTTCACATGTCTTATTTGAATATTAAGTTTGTCGATGCCTGCACTCTATGTTTCCTGGTTCTTAATTTGGTTGAAATCCAGCTGATTTTGTCAAATTTCACCAAAATTCCTTCACTTGACCGTTTTGGGACGTAAAAATCAACGTGTTAGAATTAAACTTTGACAAAAATAGTTCTGTTTAACTTTCTCACATCTCTTTGAGGCAACTTAAAACATTTATTGTCTTGTAACTATGAACTTTATAATTGGGGCCAAATATGGCCTTTACCGAACTTACTCCTTTAAAAAAAAATTTCTTCAAATTTTTCTAATGACCTTTTTTATGTTTTATATAATGTAAATTCAGAAATAATTGCATGCATTTTTAATTTAGATTTTTCAAGAATGGACAAAAATGTGAGTTTAATTTTTGCGATTTCGAAAAAAATGCGTTTAGCTATCAGAATGCCAGTTCTTCTTATTTGGATACTGGTCCAGTCGCATTATTCGCATTTATATAAACCTTGCAATAATCTCTGAATTTACAGTATATAATATCATATAATGAAGAGTTAACATTTTTTTCAGCTATTAATTTTTTCGAGGTGTATGTATACAAGTCTAAACTAATCACTATAAATTTAAGTTTTCAACACTTTACATATTTTGCGTAAGGATTGGTTGCATAATTCATCAATATCATGAATATCCACAAAAATACATTTTTCCAATTCAGAAAAGAATAATTTTGCACCTCATGTTTGCGGTATACCATCTTCTCCGCAAGTTTATTGTTTTCTGTTTGTTATTATGTTAATAATTAAGATACATGTTATTAAGGGGCCAGCTGAAGGACGCATCCCGGGATGCGGGAGTTTCTTGCTACATTGAAGACCCATTGGTGGCCTTCGGCTGTTGTCTGCTCTATGGTCGGGTTGTTGTCGCTTTGACACATTCCCCATTTCCATTCTCAATTTTACATCTTGTTATCAATTTATTTGGCAATCATCTGTTTTGCACATTGTTTTCAATTTAGACTTGTTTATATATATATATATATACATGTGTTGTTTGTTATTGTAGATTGAGAGTTTTGTCAAGAATGATGTCGGCTAAATATTTACACAGAGAAATCAGGTAAAATTTAAAGTTATATATAAGCACTGGATGGCGTTTTCAGAATAGAAAATAAACGGGGGGAAAAGTACAGTATAAAGGGACAAAAATAATAGATAAAATTTGACTTAATTATTAAAAGTTAAGGTGGTGTGGGAGTTTAAATTAAAAATGATAGAATTTGTTCATACTTCGCCAACATATAGTATATATTATGATATGTTCAAAATATAATAAAAATGACGGGTCACCAAGCATTTTCTCAAGCTACAGGTTGTAACAAAATGACACATTTTGTATGGTTTATACAGGAAAATTTAATACTAAAAGATAGCTCTTAGGGAATGATTTAATAATATCAATTGAAAAGATAGGGTCATCATTGCAATATTTCATTTAGATTTCTTCAGAAAATGCACTTTTTCAGAGTTAACTCCCTTTAAATGCAATGTGAAAACAGTAAGAAGCAAGCAAAAGTAATCTATGCTTGTAAAAATATTAATATTTATAAGTTAAAATGTTATACTGTAATAAATTTATTCATTTCAATGAAAAATTACATTAGTTATCTGCATTCCTCTTCTAATTTGCTAATTAGATTGAAATTCTGGACCTTACACAACAAACTGCTCTGAGTCTGAAAGCACCATATTTTCATTTCATATGAGCATGAAATTTACTTGATATGACTCGACTTTATTTTGACAGTACTTAACTGTACTAAATGTAAATGCCTCTGGCTTCAACTTTACTTTTCAAAAATTGTTAAAGGTGGGTGTCTGAAAAGAGTCTGAAATTGAAAATTCTAGCCTTGTTTTACCTTTTAATTAAGTCCTCAAATTTGACAGCAATTAATCAAACTACCAAACAACCTGGCATTCACTAAGCTCAATGTATAATTGAGATAGCTGTACAGTTTTATGAAAATCCAAGTTGATGTGAAAAAGTTATAGACATGATAGAAGTTATAGAAATAATTAAAGGTCACTATACTGAATTTGAGGAAAACTGAAAATTCTAGCTTTTTATTTCCTTTTTATTAAATCCTTAAATTAGACAGCAATGAATCAAACTACCAAATTACCTGGAAATTTGTAAAATCAATATATATAATTGAGTTATATGGACTGATTCAGATCAGTCTTGACTAAATTTAAAGGTCTAGACCAGGGCTTCCAAAAAATATTTGAGCCAGCCGGACATTTTATATCTGATCCCGATTTTAATCCCTTAAGACTTAGTCACAAAAGGCAATTATGGTAATCAGATGGCCATTCCAATGATTGACATTAGATTAAAAAAAAAAGATTTTAAACCTTACTTTGATATGAATTTGATGTTCGGATGTAAACTGTTAAATTGGCAGTGCATCATTCATAGTGTGCACATCAGCGTGCTCATATCTGCCTTAGACTCTTTATTTGTGCAAAATGACATTGTCAAAAACTTTATTTTTGTTTTTAAAATCACATAATCCTAAACCGGATGTTGACTTGACAATGGTAAAACATGGACCATAAACGGATACGTAAAATCTGTATACGTTTACAAAGCAGGACTGAGTGACGAAGCTCTTTCCACGTTATTTCTTCAACAAAATACTTGAAATGAACGTTAGATACAGGTATCAATGATAATTTTTGCATTTTTGAAGAAATGTAGGATGCATAATTAAATTTCCCACCTGTGCACATGCGCACACATGTTCTAGTTCATACAAGGTAGTTGTGAGTTTTCATTTAAAACCTTTTTTAATTTTTCATCAAAACATGTTGATAAACTAATTAGGGCCCTATAGTGATCAGTCTGTCCGTCCGTCCGTCTGTCCGTCCGTCCGTCCGTCCGTCCGTAACACTTTGTGTCCGCTCCATATCTAGAGAACCATTATGATTTCATACTTTATACTTTACATGTTTATTAACCACCACCAGAGGGCGTGTCATGATGTATGTACAACTTCCTAGGTCAAAGGTCAAGGTAAAAAAACTTTGGTTTCAGTTGACAACCCTGTGTCCTGTGGTGAAGATTGTGTCCGCTCTATATCTTGAGAACCGTTATGATTTCAAAGTTTATACTTGACATGTATATGAACCAACACCAGAGGGTGTGTCATAATTTATAAACGACTGCCTAGGGCAAAGTTCAAGGTCAAAAACTTTGGTTTCAGTTGACAACCCCATGTCCTGTGGTGAAGAGCGTGTCCGCTTTATATCTTGAGAACCGTTATGATTTCAAAGTTTATACTTGACATGTATATGAACCAACACCAGAGGGTGTGTCATAATTTATGAACGACTGCCTAGGGCAAAGTTCAAGGTCAAAAACTTTGGTTTCAGTTGACAACCCTGTGTCCTGTGGTGAAGATCGTGTCCGCTCTATATCTTGAGAACCGTTATGATTTCAAAGTTTATACTTGACATGTTTATAAACCAACACCAAAGGGTGTGTCATAATTTATTTACAACTTCCTAGGTCAAAGGTCAAGGTCAAAAACTTTGATTTCAGTTGACAAACCCATATCCTATGGTAAAGATACAATTTTTTAATGCACATTATTCACAGCGGGGCCCACAGAGATGGCTCCCATCTCAATGATATCTAGTTTCTTATAATTTTAATCTTTTGGACTAAATCAATTAGATACAAACTGCTGAAATGTAAGAAAATAATTGTGAATAGACCGATAATTTTTACGATGTCCAGTACTGAAAATAGTTTATCTGTCACCTGAACAGGTATATTTCAGCTGTCCAACAACTAATTAGCCTTGATTAAAATTAGAAAATATTAAAGTAGAGGTTGTTATGATAGTAATTAATCATCATGTCACTTTTATGACCGGAAATGTGTGGATGTTAAAGGCAAAAGGTTGGGCCAAAAAGATCGATAATTATGTTAAAATGACAGAAAAAGCCTTGAAAACTAAAAAGTAGATGACCGTTTCATGCTTTGCTCAGCCGGACTTTTACCGAACATTATACAAATGACCGGAATATATGACTGTTTTGGAAGACCTGGTCTAGACTGGTCAAGAAAGGTTGAGACTAAGTCAAGACTGTTCCAGCATTGGTCAAGACCATTTAACTGTACTCAACTGTAGTCGACTTTGGTCTCAACTTTACTTGATAAGTCTGATTGAGTACTTGATAATCTTGGTATAGTCTGAAATGCTTTTTGGAATACAGAATACCCAATCATGTTAACATTGTTTTCAAGAATCATAAATTAAAAGCTTACTGTAAATTTGTGGATGTTTTATAATTAAAAAAATTGTGACATGATAGGTTCCAAAATAATTATAAACTAACATTTAAACTTTTGATAGAATAATTGGTATGTAGAATTCCCACAAATCCCAACAATAAATCTTGCATTCCTGTAAGTTGTTCAACAATCATAATAACAGATTCTTAAAAAATTTCTGAATTTACAATACATTATTGAAATATCTATCTATTCCAGAGAGAAAGGAGGAGCCTATGGTAGTGGTGCTGTTTGTGGTTCGGGAGTGTTTAGTTTCTATTCATACAGGTAAGGACTATTCCATTATATTGATTGGGGGAAGGTTTTCACTGTTTTTTCTTCATGCTTGAAGATATTGATTTGATATTTGATGCATTAATTGTTTTATCATGACAATTTACATTTGAAATTTGATTTTTTTCCATTCTGAGGATTATGTGCAGAGCTATTGTCCTTCTACTTCAATCAAATAATCAGTTTTCCACATCTTTTTATTGTGGGATGCTTGAAGATATTGATTTGATGATGATATATAGTTTTATCATGACAAGTGACAGATCAAGCTTAATCTAAAGATTTTGTGCAGACTTATTGTCCATGGACTTAAAAAAGACCATTTGGAACATTTCCATGTTTATCTGAAAATGATTGTCCACAGCCGAATCATTTTCTTATTATTCTAGCTATTAAGTAAGATGGAATGGTTGTTTATTGACTTGATATTTGTTTTAAAGTTTACACCATGACAAGTTATAGATCGACAAGTTAGCATTTTGTTCCAGTATAATGAATTTTTAAACGATACTCAAATAATGCTTGTTTTCTCTAGTTTCATAGACCAAATATATATATATAGTGTTTGTTCATAATTAAAAAAATTGCATTTAATAGACACCAAAATACATTATTTACATAAATATAATGGCAGTAGTAAATTAATAGAAAAAGCATTGATAGACAGGTTATTATATATTTTATAGAGATCCCAACTCCAGTAAAACATTACAAGTGTTTGACGAGGCAGTAAAGTGGGTGGTTGAAGACAAGTTTGTACCAGAGGATGTTGATGAAGCAAAGTTATCAGTTTTCCAACAGGTATTTATATACTTTCTAATATTTATTCTTTTTTAAAAATATTTTGACATGCAAAAAAAAACCAACACAGTATATTATTAAACCATTTATTCCTTTAAGCTTCTTAAAGGACTTTTAGTCCATTTTGTGTGTTTAGTGGAGGGGGTACGAAAAATACAAATAGTTCTGCCCTTTCCTTTTTATTTCACCTTGGTCTACCCATTTAAGACATTTTTAGTACTTACTAAAAATGGTTTAAAATTGATACTGTGAGTCGGGAAAGCAAGTTAAGGAACAAAATAACAAAAATATTGATAGGTTATTTAGATTCTTTTCAAGAAATAAAAAATAGCTTGAAAAGAATAACCCAGACTTTCACCTTATATTTGCATTGGTATTATATGGGTCTCAAATAAAATAAAAAAAATCTTAAATCTGTTTGAATTTTAGTAAATCACCTTTTATAAGCTATTGAAGTCCTATATGAAAAGAAAAATGGGTTTTATGGGGCAAAATATTTTACCCTGTATCCTACAAAAGAAAACCAAGGAGTCCTAACATCTGACAAAAGTTCCTCAATCCGACCTAAGTTCATCCTTAAGTATACATTCATGGTGATAAATGCACATCGGTAGTAGATTAAAGCCAGATTGATCTAATCTCACAAATTATTATAAAAATCAGACATGTTTGCATTATAGCATTTTTTGTATAAAAGTAAAAAAAAAATTTTAAAAATGCTCACAAGAGACATATTCATGGCTGTTGAAAGCAAATCCTTAATCAAGAAACAATCCATTTGGTCAAATTAAGGTCGTACCAAACACCTAAACTTAAGTTAATTTGGCTTGTTTAATTTTCATAAAATTTTGACAGCATACTAACTTGACTCTTCTATCAAAATATTAGAATAAAAAAAAAAACACCTTATCGAAATTAGTTTTACTGGATATATAGCAGTTTGACAAACACTAATTTTGATCATTGAAAAGCTTCATATTTCATTAACAATAGAACTTGATTGAAACTTTCAGCTGATTTTTACAGAGTTATCTCCCTGTAACGTTATGTACCATCATAAATCTTTAATTTTATTTCAGACTGACAAGCCTATTACTCCAGGGTCAGCTGGTATGACATTATTTTTGTCAGGAATCACTGATGAGATGAGGCAGACTATGAGAGACAGATTATTCCAAGTATCAAAACAGGATATTATAAATGTAACAAAAAAGTAAGTAATGATGTGAATGAAGAATATTTGGGTATAAAACACAGATGGACAGATATTTATCAACACAAGCAAGAAAACCACAAAAAACAAAATATTTAACATTTTTCTTGTCAGGGTGTTTTTTGCATTGTTATGGTTTACTATGTTTTTCTTATTGTTAAAGGATCTGCTATGACCTATAATTCTCTCTTCTATGTCATTTGAAATCAGGCGGATAATTTTCTCATTGGCGGTCAAACCATATCTTCTCACCTTGTGTTTTTTTTTTGTATTTTGTTGTCAACTTTGGACTATGGTAGAGTCAAACATAGCCTATTGCAAGTTAGGAATATATTTAACAGAGACAACACACATTTTGTTGCAATTGTTATGTATACCTTTTGATAAAAAATACTCATCAGCCATGAGCATTTCTTTATCAGATCAGATAGTATCAGAAAAGGTCAATGTGATCATGTGTACTGCGTTAGATAGAAATCGACCTATGCAAATGGATCTCAATATATCTGTTATCCTATTTTGGGTTTAAAAATCTCTACATAAAGTTTGTAACTGGTTGTAAAGAGAGTTGTCACAAGAGCTAGAAACAAAACAGACAAAAAAATCATCTTGTATTTCCTATACCAATGTTCCTAACTCAATTAAAGTATTTTACATGTACATAGATGGTCATGCACTTGTTTAGATTAATTTCTATCCGACACATGTCTTATTGCAACTCATGTGTGCTAGAATTTTCCATTACAGAGATTTTAATAGGACCGCAAAAAAGATTTGGAATTGTATAATAGTATGATGTCTTCGTCATCATCTGTGTTGTCTGAAGACACATTTGGTGTATGGACAATAACTTTAGTTTACGTGTATGGATCTCTTTGAAATTTAATAAGAAGGTTCAATACCACAAAAGGAAGGTTGTAATTGATTTTGCGGATGATGGTCCCAACCGTTGGGGAATTAGAGACCGAAAACAAGCATGTTTCTCCTTTCAGGATAATAATGCGTGTATAAGTATTTAAATTGCTCTGAAATTGTACCACAATGTTTAATACCACCAGTAGAAGGTTTGGATTCATTTTGGGGGTTATGGGGCCAACAGTTAAGGAATAAAGGACCAAAAGGGACAAAAAACAAGCATTTTTCTAGTTTCTTGACAATAACTTGTGTGTAAGTATATGGATTTATCTGACATTGTATCACAAAGTTCCAAAACCCAAAAAGAAAGACTGGGATTGAGTTAGGGGGTTAACACAGGAATTAGGGGCCAAAAAAGGGCTAAAAACAAACATTTTTCTAGTTTCCAGACAGTAACTTGTGTTTAGTGTATGGATCTCTCTGAAATTGTACTGCAAGGTTCCATATACTACAATGGGAAGGCTGGGATAGAGTTTGGGGATAATTACTCCAAGGGGGGATTCAAAAAGTTTAAGGTTTACAATTTTTTTAAGGGATACATTTTTTTTTCTTCAAAATTTCTCAAATTTTTAATTTTTGAAAAGTTTGAAGGAGAAATAATTGCACAGTATTGCATAATAGATTTGTAAGATCTTGACATTTGTTTTATGTCAGAAACCTACATAATGTCAAAAATGTTATAACAATCCAATTTCAGAGCAGTATCAAGCTTGAAAGTTGTGTCCATACTTGCCCAAACTGTTCAGGGTTTGACCTCTGCGGTCGTATAAAGCTGCGCCCTGTGGAGCATCTGGTTATACAATGTTTTATTATATGAAATCAGCTCAATTTCCAATTTGTTTACATTAATTTCAAAAAAATTATTGTATTGAGATCAATGCCTTTAAGACATGAGATTGAGTCAATTTTTCACATGTCACATATTAAACTTGTATCCCCTTGCTTTGGTTGGTAAAAGTAATATCCTAAACAAATCTCATTTATATTTATGTACACTCAACATCATCAAATCCTATAAACCATAAAACAACCTTTTTTTTCATATTTTTTAAATATTCATATTTGTTGTTGTAGAGTTATGAAACTTGATTTAAATTATGATGATCCGGTTATTTTTTTTTTTTTTTGGACTTCTATATATGATACTAAATAGGAATTAAGCTTTACGCTATGTATGACAAGAAAGGGGCATCATGTTTTTCCGTCCTTTTGTTTGTTTGTCCATCTGTTAATTCAGGTTAAATAAAATTGAGAATGGAAGTGGGGAATATGTCAAAGAGACAACAACCTGACCAAAGAACAGACAACAGCAGAAGGTCACCAACAGGTCTTCAATGCAATGAGAAATTCCCACACCTGGAGGAATCCTTCAACTGGCCCCTAAACAAATATGTATACTAGTTAAGTGATAATGAACGACATACTAAACTCCAAATTGTACACAAGAAACTAAAATTAAAAATAATACAAGACTAAAATAATACAAGACTAAAGTCCTTGGTCAAGGTTTTTTTTTATGAAGTTGAAGTCCAATCAACTTGAAACTTAGTACACATGTTTAATGATATGATCTTTCTTACTGTTTCATAGATTGAGGAAATCTTGCATTTTCGCGGGTATTTGATTTCGTGGTTTCGTCTAAGTCTGTACACAGCCCAATAACAAATTTGTGATTACTTGAACATTTAAATTCGTGGTTCACCTGTACCTGAGAAAACCATGAAAATTTGTATCCCACGAATATAGTTTTACTCAAATTTCACAGTCCACTGAACATCGAAAATGATAGTGTGAGTGGGGCATCTGTGTACTTTGGACACATTCTTGCTTACTTTTATTCTATGATTATACATTTGTAGGTACCTGACAGGAGACAGACCAGCCGCTGTGTCATTTATAGGACCTGAAAACTCTACAGTAAAGACAGACGATACATGGAAAGTTATAAAAGGATGATTATTCACGAGTTTTAGTGTGAAATCAGCATTCATAGACATGAAATTCATATAGAAATATAGAGCTTCCAGGAACACAATGTATTGAAATGCATTTAAAAACAGTGAAGCAAGACCAAAGATGGTTTATGATGAAAATATTGCAGTAAAGACAATGACCATGAAAAAGATACTTATGGAGTTTTATTGTAACTATCTGTAATTTTCAAAGTGCTATTTGAATCTTTAATAAACTTTGATTCGATTCATGTTTTAATCTTCTGTTAATATTCTATTGAGATTTTTTTCGTAATTTTAATGAAATCTATCTGAAATTGCATATTTGTCTTCAGTGTCAAGATTAAGAGCTCATTGGTTCTAAGACAGAAGACTGAAATTTGGGTGCTGCTTCTCTGGAATCTTTAATTTTTAGTTGGATGGAAAAAAATAAAATCACAAAAATACTGAACTCCAAGGAAAATTCAAAACTGAACGTCCCTAATCAAATGACATAATCAAAAGTTCAAACACATCAATCGAATGGATAACAACTGTCATATTTAAAAGACAAATTGCATAAAGACAATAAAACTGTTTTAAGTTACAAAAAATGAAGTACTAAGGAATGAAAAGTATAGTATAATAATACATGCAATAGTTGTATAGAAGATTGAAAACTCCAGAAGCTCCAAAAATTTGAAACAAAATTTATCCAGAGCAAATGGAAACAAACTACAAGCAAAATAAGAAAATATGAACTCATACTTTAATTAGACAATAATGAATTTTAACAAATCTTTTATAAATATCTTCTGCAATGTCTCTATTGATTGTTCTTTATGAAATCAATTTCCAACAGTGTGCTCCCAACAAAGTCTGAAGTTATTCTTCAAATTCTATTCAATTTAAATTGTAACAGTAGATTTGTGATATTTCGAAAAAATAGCAAGCTTAGTTTAATTTTGCCTATTGTTAAAAGCCGTATGTTGACTTATAATTGCTAACTTCTATGTCATTTGGTCTCTGATGGAGAGTCGATTCCAATTGAAGCACTGGAATTATTTGTCAACTAAGTATGCTTCCCTCTACCATAAGTTCAGAAACTGTCATACGTTTCATAATACCACTAGACATGCAGAAGCTTTAATCGTAGGATGTACTTTATTTCACAAGCATTCTTCTGAAAAGAAACAAAATCTATATTATCAAGATTTAGTACATGGTTAATGGATATTGTTTAATTCAAATACAATTCATTTGAAAATGAGGAACGTTCAATTCGTTTCATTGTACAACCAATTTCTGGGTTTGGATTTACTTTTGGTCCTTAATGATTTTATTAGCTCTTTAACACTTATTTTAGATTTTGTACTTTTAATGGTTTGGACTCGAGCAACACTGAAAAGACATGAATTGTACAAATGTTCATCTGCCCTCTGGTGCAGTAAAATTGGCACCATTAATGATGATCTTAACTGCTGTTTAATTAAAACACCCTCAATGAAATTTCGGAAAGGTTGATATAGAAATATCAAATTGTTAAAAAGAATACTAGTAACTATAAATAATGATTCAGTTAAATAATTTGTTTTGAGATTTAGACAAAGTATAACTTTCACACTAATTTCAGTTGAGACCCATTGATTGTTAGTAATTTATATTATTCTATTATATTCTTAAGAGGACGATCATTTTATTTGCTAGACTATTATAATACATTTGTATTGAATTAAACAACTAACAGTTTAATCCATATTTTTATAGCAAAATTCATATTTTACAAAAGCCTTGCTCGTTGTCAGATTAATTTAGTTTGTGTTATGTCATAATACAAAAAGTATGTGGAACAATGACCTAGTATTGTTGATTTATTTTAATATGACTTGCCTTCAGTCATTTGCAAACATTTTTCATTTTCTGAAAATTGCTTTTCATTTTTGCTGTTCTTCTTTGTTCCTGAAAAAGAAATTAGTCTATATGAAGGCAGTTGGAGCCGACACAGGGATTTTGGTGTTTACCATGGATTTCTTTATTCAGTTTAGTTTAAGTCCCATACAAATACCCTCAAATTAGAGTGAAAACACTTTTTGTTGGTGGATACCCCCATTCCAAATTAACTGGAACTTTATCACAAAACCTAACAAGAGAAGAAAATTACTTTCCAATACTGGAAATATTCAGAATGCCTGTCAAATGCTATTTTGCATATGCCTAGAAATTTATACTTCTCATTTGCACTTCTTGTTTTTTCTTTATATTATAAAAAAAATAACATTTTTGTTATCAAACCTATATACAAATAGATTGATATATGCTTTAAAATGTGATTTTAGATAATTTTTGTAGTAAGGCAGCAACCATTTGATTTTCTGGGGGGGGGCTATGGTTTTTTTTTGGAAAAAAAAGTTTGTTTCCAGTTTTCGGAGAAAAAAATAATTTGTTTTTGATTCTGAGAAAAAAAATTGTTTGTTTCCCCCTCAGCTGCCACTATATGTAATGCTAAAATTGAAAGAAAAAAATTGTTTTCGACTTGTCGCGAAAAAAATAGATTGTTTTTCGCCGCAGGCGAAAAAAAAAATTTGTCCAGAAAAAAAAAACCATAGCCCCCCCCCCCAGAAAATCAAATGGTTGCTGCCTAATATAGACATGATTTTCGACTGTATTTACTTAATCATATGATAGAAGATAATGCAGTATTCTTTACTAATATTTGTATATCCAAAACTATGTCAGAGTTTTGCATTTCACGAAACTACTGTTGTCTATAATTTATACACCAAACACACAAACTTATTGCCTTAATAGGATTAAGACCGATTGAAGTTAATATTATTAGAGATCAAATAAATACAGCGTTCAGTAAATACTGGTGCAACAAATACATTTATTTAGGTCTTGTTTTATTTCAATTACCTTTTCGTTGGTGTTTTCGTTTAATTATTACAATAACAATTACAGCAACTGCTACCACAATTATAGCTAAAGGAATCAGTATAGCTAACACGGTGGTCTTTGTTCCCAGCTTTTCTGTAAAGAAAATAAATATCATATAATGAGCACTTCAACATTAACAAACATTCATCAGCCATCATTCAGATTTTATAGTGAAATTCAATGTTTAACCTCATTTTAAATGCTTTGTAAGATGTAAGTTTAAAGCCATAAAGTATGCATGCAATTATGTGGAGACTTTTAATGCGACAAGTATGATGGCATCATATATATACAAATTGTAATTTTGGAATAAAAAAAGAGCATTTCACCTACATATGAATAAAAATGTCACTTGTATCAAAACAGTCGAAAGGACCAATCATAAAGCAGCTAGAAAGAATTGCAAACCTACAATTATCTTCAGACAAGTAATTAATTGTTTACATTTCGTATGTACTTGTCATCTTGCAACAAAGAAAAACAGATGTTAAAAAGCTTTTGACAGTTAGTTACGCTTTAATAATTTGGAAAATTTTAAAGCATAAGTAGAAGAAAAGAAAAAACCGAATAAAACCCACAGGAAAACAGGAAATAAGAAAAAACAGAAAACCCCTTCAAAAGCGAGTGTGACGATTGAAAAAGATCGAAAAGGTTGCAATTGCTTATACCGGTAGGGCAAAAACGAGTAAAAAGTGAAATTACAAAAAAACAAATCTCCAAGGAAAATTCAAAACGGAAAGGCCATAATCAATTGCCAAAATCAAAAGCTCAAACATATCAAACAAATGGACAACAACGTAACTGTCATATTCCTGACTTGATACAGAAAAAAGTGGATTAAACCGTGTATTATAGCTATGTAAACCTCCCACTTGTATGTAATACTTCATTGTGAGTATGACGGAAAATGCCATTCATCTAGGAAATATATTTACTTACAGAAAACTTAATCTTTTTAAAATGCGTTCGTCAAATATTTACAATGATGATTTTAATGCCTTCTTAAAAGAACTTATTGCATAGTCACTTCCTTATATCAGAAAATAAAGAATTAAATGAATACAGAAGGAAAAGCTTACCGTCATATTATCGTAGATTGATGCTTGTATTTCAACCTATATGTGTGCTTAAGGTCTCTATAATGATTTTGATATATGAATATGATGATATTAATTTCCAGTCCAAAGAATTATTCTTTTATTTAAAAATGTATATCGTACTGTCAAAATCAGCTTGGTCAGCAGAAAAGAAATCTTTCCACGAAAAATCAAAGGACAAGGAGATTTACAACAGACGTTCACAATAAGGCTTTCAACAATGAGCAACACCTTCATACATTTGTAAAAGCAATACAAGATCTTGAGTGGTGAAAGATACCAGAGGGACATTGCAACTCATAATTCGGAATGACCACGCATAAAAAAGAAACAGACAAACAGAGCAGAGACAAACAATAGTACGGAAGCCACAGCATGGAAAACAAAGACTAAGTTACATGAACCCCACCAAAACTTGGGTTGATATCTGGTGCCCCGGAAGGGTATGCGTATCCTGTTCCCATCCGGGCACCCATCGTTTTGCTCATGTTAGTACAAGCCCGGTAAATAGTCCCAATTCGGAAGGTCACATTCGGGAATAGGCGACGAGATTTTAGTTTCGACAGAAGGAAAAAGTGCGCTATCATCTGTGGAATGGATATTCCATAACTGTCAAAAAACTGGTGATGGCGTCCGTTACACTAAAAAAGGAATGATTTCAACATCACCTCTTGGAACTCTTGGTTTCAGAGTCTTCTTGAATCTGAGCAGCAATCCTGCATCATGGAATTCATGATTGAAAATACAAGTCCTGGAATATCGTATCAATTGAGAGATATAGACAAGATTCAAGTAGAAATATGTGTTAAAGTTCAATTTTATGTTTATTGTCCAATCATATTCCAATAGTAAACAGACTGAAATAGACTACCTAACTTTTGTTTACAAACATCCAAACAAATATAGCAAGCAAGTTAATGAATTGTTTGTTTTGCATGCTTTAATAGAAGAACTGTAAAGACAGTCACCGAATTATGAATTATTTAGTGAGAGAACATCATCGGAAATTTAATTTAATGATCCTGCTAATTTCTATTCGTTCTTTCTACGCAGTTCTTTAGGAATTCAGACTCCTATTAATAAAGAAATAAGTCGAGAAGAAGAAGGGCATTGGTTGTTCCTATGGAAATACCGATTGTTTGCTGAGAGATAACTCGATGTTAACAATTTAGACAAGAAAACTAATGTCATGATTTGCGATACTTCCATTGAACGCAAAACATAAATGACAGACGACAACCAAGGACAGCTAAGCGACGTTAACTCATTGGCTTGGTATAACAGTGTACGACGTGTTTGTGGGTGTTAAAACCGTCACTCTAACATGACCCATTTTAAATTGACGTTTATTTTTCTTCCATTAAAGTTTAAATCCGGCGGTACCCTTCAAACACAATTTGTTAATAGAGTATATGAAAAAACAAAATTCAAATATAATTTAATTGTTCATCAATGTATACTGTAATAAGAAATTTAAGTTGTTCTATCCTATTCTTTTTGTATATTTCCCCCTTATTGACAATCTGACAGTATTTAAAGAAAAATTAATGAGCAGCTTGCATAAAAAATATTGAATTTTCATGTAATTTTTAACCTAGAAATAATCATTCAATTAAACATAAAGTGTAATCAGATAAAACAAATCAATAACGTTTCTCCTTGACAAAATTTATTACAGTGAGAATAGAAACGGGGAATGCTTCAAACAGACAACAACTGGACTAAAGAGCAAACTACAGCCCTATGCATGTATCAGAAATTACCATGATAACCTTAATCGACAAATTGTTCGTATTCTTTTTTTCCCCTATTATGCCCCTTCAAAAGTAGAATAGATGTGTATTTTTATGAATCCCACTTTACGACTTAACTGATTGATATTTAATCTGGAAATCAGAATTGATGTACTATCTGTATATTGCTTTGAAATGGTTTTCAGAAACTTCTGTTAGTTTATCTGTGCTCTTTGATCTATTTGTGTTGTTTTGGTATATGTTTTAGTGTCGTACACAATGTCTCTGGTTAGTGGGAGGTTAGCAGTCCTATGTTTTCATCGCCACTTGCTTTATGACTGTCAGAAGTCAGGGGAAATGATATATCATTAAGTGGAGGTTAATGCTCTTTATAACATATCTTTTGTTATATATCTTTTTTACCCAATTCAGGCCAATGGGTTTCTCGTTTGAATAGTTAAATATTTTCTCATGTCGGGACCTTGATAGATTACTATACTGTACTGGTTTTTGGTTTTGCTCATTGTTCAATGCCGAATGATTTCTTATAGTAGCTCGCATCTACGTTTTGATGTCAAGGATATAGTGATTATTTTACAACCTGTCATGATTTTATATATATATAGTGCTACACCATGTACTTATGAATATTTAAACAGTTTTTACATAAAAATGAACACCTACTAGGCTTCCTAATACAATTAAAATCCTATTTAAACACCCAAAATGACATGTTTAAAGTTCCACGTTATGGCTTAGATATAATGTTTCGATAAACGTTTGAAATTGTGTGCTCGACGATTATGATTATGTTTGTTTTATTCGTTTGTTTGTTTGGTTTGCACAGAAACAAAATTCATAGGCATTTGATATTGATTCTTAAATATCAATCAGAATATATTTAAAAGGAGAACCTCTTAGACGATTTCAAACATTTAAAAAAAAGAATTACTCCTGCCTGTCCTAAACATTTAAAAACATAATCATTTACACTCCTTTTACATAAGATTGCAGAAAACTGTCATTTAATTATTGACCCCACTAGACCTTTAAATTTGAACTGATTCTAGCTCGAAAAAATGCTTCGTGTTTTTGACAGTTGGTAAAATAAAAATAGCAAAATTAAATTTCGATACATAAATTAGATAACTGACTATCTAAATATATGGCAGGCTCCTGTTACACAAAATTTCCACAAAGGAATCAATATATTCACATCTCAAAAGATAATTTCATTTGTTCATCAGTAATATAGAATGGAAATGAATTTATTATAATAGTTAGCTTACCTTTAAAGGAAATTGTAGCATTACGTTTTAAATTCCCTTCGTCATTTTGGATTTCTGCATTATGAGATGATATATTGAATGAATGATTACTTGGGACTGTTTTATGTAGACTTACACTTTTGTTAATTTGGATGAAGTATGTAGCTGTATCAAAACCATATCGACATCTATAAGTCACATTTACATCTGCTTCTGTCACATTGCTAATTTTAAGTCTGAACTCATTCCTTGGAAGAACTGTTTCTTCATACTTTTTATGATTGTTTATTCTGCCATTGTAGCTTAATAGTTCGTCATGACTTCCCATTGACCATTGTCTTGTGACGTCTCTATCTACTGTACTTAATCCATTTACTGCGCATGTCAATATTATATCTCCTCCGAATATAATGGAATCTTTCACCAATCTTAATGACACTGAAAAAGCACAACAATACTAGTAGCTAATAGTTATACTTTTGAAAATCAACATATAAAAAAAGCTGCCATACGTAAATATGTATATTTGTTACGCATATACACTTTAGTGCTCATTAGATATATGTGATTTTTCGAACCGATAGATCACAATTCAATGTGCATTTATTTATTATTTATTTGTTTAGAAGTAAACTTATAATATAAGCGTGTGTTATATGTTTCGTACGCAGACCATGATAATCTATATCGTCTCTATGTATGTTAGCGGTTTTTTTCCTTCAATTTAGTGTTCTTGTGTTTCGTTTGTTTTCCTCTGCTGCATATTAGAATCTGTTTAATTAAACGATTAGTTTAACATCTAATTCAGAAACATCTAATCGTTCAAGAAATTGTGTAATTTCACGACATCATTATGCACGAAACATATAGTTTTAATTAAAAGGTTATCCATTTTCGTTATTTCTATTATATAAGACCTCATACTTACAATACGTTTTTGGTTCGTCTGCCTCAATGAATTTACTTGCTGCATCAAATCCATAACGACATTGATAAACAACGTTGAGATCCGATTCTGTCACATTGAATATTGTAAGACTAAACTCATTTCCTGGAAGCACTTCTTCTTTATACTTCCTGAGATTATTTATTCGACCATTGTAACATAACAGTTTGTCATCATCCCCCATCGACCACTGTCTTGTTGTTGTGATGTCGATTGTTTGTATTCCATGGACTGTGCAGGTCAATACGATATAATCACCAAACGAAATTGTATCTATATCCATTTTTAATGAAACTGAAAAGGACCAATCTAAATATTAATGATGATAGTGAGTTGATCGTTTCATGATACGAACATATCCCTATTAAATTTGATTATTAGAACATGTAGAAATAAATTGAATTTTATATTATTGGACGTATGTTCGTTAAAGGTCAAACTATTTGGCTATACATGTAGAAAATTTATTTCAAACGGAATAACACATCCATAATTTTACGGTAATGTTGTTAACAAAGCCAAATAAACTGAACGATGCTTTAAATACACTTACTCTTAAATGTTATCAAATTCAAAACTGTTGTCGAATCTATCAGTAATGCTTAAATTGGTGAAGATAAATATTTTGTTTTGATCTTAATAAAACCATACTAAATATAATTATTAAACACAAATGCTTTTTCACAGTCCTCGATTCTGACTTTACTTATATTTTAGCCTTGCACAAGGTCATATTTTCTCTGACTGCTTATGTCGTCTTTTCACTAAATCAATTAAGTGTTTGATGTGTACTGATTGGTATTTTAGTCTTAGATACATGATCTGATTTATGGAGTGTTATCTTTTGGCTTTGACATACGAACTGCGAGTACTCTCATATGTATTTTATATTGTTAGGGATGAGTGATGGATAAATACCCTCCCACGTCCTGTCTGCTGTTTTGTGTGATGCATTTCTGCTTTGTATCGGTCTGATGAGTTAATAGAATAAATATAGAAGGATGTGGTATAAGTGCCAATGAGACAACTCTTCATCCAAGTCACAATTTATAAAAGTAAACCATTCAACACGGAACAGAGGCTGTAACATCAAGCTATGAATGACCCCAATAGCTATTGTAAAACCATTCAAACGAGAAAACCAACGGTCTAATCTATATAAAAATTGAGAAACGAGAAACACTTATGAACCACATAAACAGACGAAAACAACTGAACATCAGGGGCCTGTTTATCGAAGCTCTCTTAGGATAAGGACGTGTCCTAAGACCAACTTAGGACACATCTTAGTCCTAAGTGGGTTTATCAAACATGTCTCAATTTAGGAAAATCCTAGGAATTGTCCTAACTTTAGGATACCAATTTAGGTGTCTTAAGATGGTCTAAGGATGGTCCTAACTTTAGGATATATTCAATTTCGTCTTTTGTTCATTTTCACACGTATTATTATTTTTAGCAGTAGTAAAATAGTTGAAATTCTCCGTATTTATATGAAAAATGCACGAGATTTGCCTTTGAACTGTAAAATATTGAAACCTTGACACTTCGAATTCAACTCACTCAAAAACATGTAATGAATTTTACCGATTATATATCTAGTTTACAATTAGTTTGTTAAATTTTTATATAATATGTAGTTATTATTTTTGTCTTGTGTTCTGTTTTATACAGTTTAAATGTACAAATAGTATACAATACTCGTTTATTATCTTTAATGTAACATTAATAATTAGTTTCTAATTATTAACTATATTTAAAAAACAAAATTAATGATAAAATATGATATCGTCTATTTATTTTTTCATATTTAATTTGTATTTTCTTTTCCGCCAATACTTAGGACATCGGTTAAGACTTCCTAGCTAAGATATTCCTAAGATAGCTTCGATGTGCATGCTGAGACGTGTCGTAAGTCGGTCCTAACTTTATCCTAAACTCTGTCCTAAGAAATTCTTAGGACAGAACTTAGGACAGTTTCGATAAACAGGCCCCAGATTCCTAGCCTGTTTAACTGATTTTTATGGTTTGTTCTTATGTAACTGTAACACCATTGTCATGGGTTATATTAAGAGGAAGGGTTGATCGCTCACAAACATGTCTAAACCCACAACGTTCTGTATGTGCCTGCCTGTCCCATGTCAGGGGCATGTAATTAAGTATTTGTCGTTGGCTATTGCTCTGTTATATCTGTTTTTCTTAAATGTTTTTGGTATAGATTAGGTTACTAGTTTTCTCAAATAAATCAGTTAATATCTTTCAGGTCGGGACCTTTTATAGCTTACACTATGATGTGTGGTTTTCTCGTTGTTATAGGCCGTACGGTAACATTTAATTGCTAAAATCCACTTGATTTTAACTTTGGTGGATAGCTGTCTTATTGGCAATCATACCACATCACCTTATTTTTATATGTGTTTGTCTCACAGTACTTGAAGATATTAATAAAATTGAATTGGACACGTTTATCGTTTGCATAGAAAAAAAGATTGTAGTGTAGCATTTATAAAAAGACTTCATACTAGCTTTCATATACATGTATTTTTGATATGTTAATATGACAGATATTAACTCAATTTGAATTAATACAGTTTAATACACGTTTTAAACATTTGTAAATGGATCGACTGTTCTAATCTACAATGTTTATAAATGCCTACATTATTGTGTTGTGAGCCGTTAGCACATTTATGTTTATTTAACTTATACCAGTGTATTACTTTTTTTTTTGTCAAATTTATTTCTAAATATTTATTATCTGTACACAACCTATTCAAGTAAAACACCAAATTTTAAAATCAAAGGATTTCAATGGCTTTCATTTAGTCATGAAAAAAATATAAATAGTTGTCAGATGTATCATTTCATCGATCATGATGATTCAATACACCTAATTTATCAAGGTGAGATGTTTTGCCCTACAATATGTAAATGTCAACCCATTTTCGTCCTTTTATCATAAGTGAAACAGTTTTTTTTTCTCTTTTTTTTTAATTTAGATTTAGAAAATGATATTGATTTTGTGTTATTAAATGTTATATATATCATGTATATATTTCATCATTTTCGTTCTAGCATTAATTTTCCTTTGAAGATCAAATAAAAAAGAATAATTTTAAATATTTGTTTGTTTCTTATCTTTAAGAAAAAGTAATCCAACGTAGGTGGATATTTATTTTTACCACGAAAGGATATAAAATCCTACCATCTTTGATGTTTTGTACTTGTATATTAAACCTGTGATTTTTTATATGAAGGAATGCAATTTTATTAAGTGTATAAAAAAAGACTGTGAGGGATTCGTTTGAGGTTTAACACAGATTCACATTTTTTGCCAGTACTTTATATACTTTTCATCGTTATTTGTCAAATGATTACACCCTGGGTTAATCAAACAAATACTTGGCAGCGAATGTTTGTTAAATGCAAATATATTTCTCAACGATTTTAGATTAAGACAACGCGATGTCAATAAAAGTCCTGGTCTTTATGTAAAATATACTTTTAATACTTTAAGCAACATGGCGGGTGCCACATGTTGAGCAGGATCTGATTAAGCAACACGGCGGGTGCCACATGTTGAGCAGGATCTGATTACCCTTCAGGAGCACCAGAGATCGCCCCAGTGTTTGGTGGGGTTCATGTTGTATAGTCTTTAGTTTTCTATGTTGTGTTTTTTTGTTCTATCACTTGTCTGTTTGTCTTTTTATTTTTAGCCATGGCTTTGTCAGTTTATTTTCAATCTATGAGTTTGACTATCCCTCTGGTATCTTTCGTACTTCTTTTAAATAGTATTTCAATATTGGGATATGTATTTTATGAAGAAGAATGTGATACTTTATCAAACAGCATTATGAGAATAAACAGCAGAAATAAATACAACATAGATTATACTGTCAACAGCACGGATTGTCTGATCTTCAGATACCAGAAAAGACTTCTGATTTTCTGCAATTTTCCCTACTTTTTACTTTTCTAGATTGCAATATTTTAAATTGGTGTTAATTCTCGTGAAAGGGAACATACATATAAAATTAAATACTTGCTATGTCCACGCGCCCGGTATCCGTCCTTTTTTTTTATTAATTTAAACGATGTCTTAAGTTTCTGTTAAATGCATTGATTTGTCCATTCCTAATCGATATGTGGGATTTGAATATCGATTGATACGTTTTGCCTTGATATATGTACATGTTTTACTGTGAGTATTGTTGTTTGTTTGGGTTTTCTACATTGGCTAGAGGTATAGGTGGAGGGTTAAGATCTCCAAAATCATGTTTAACCTCGCCGCATTTTTGCGCCTGTCCCAAGTCAGAAGCCTCTGGCCTTTGTTAGTCTTGTATGGTAATTAATTTAAGTTTCTTTTATATATTTCGGAGTTTATTATGACGTCCATTTTCACTAAACTTGTATACTCTTTGTTTAGGGGACAATTGAAGCACGCCTCCGGGTGCGGAATTTTCTCGCTGCATTGAAGACCCCTTTGTGGCCTTCGGTTGTTATTTGCTCTTTGGTCTGGTTCGTGTCTCTTTGATACATTCCCCGTTTCCATTCTCAAATTTTTCTACTCCAAGTGTTTTTCAACAATCAATTTAATGATTTTGTTCAGTATTTCTTAATTTGTATGCGTGAATTCTGTAAATATAATCCAAACCCTCGTGTATGCAATCAGCAGGCAAACTTGATTCGATTTTTGTCAGTATTTTCGTTATTTGGAAATGAATTGAGATCAGTGTCTGTAATAACCCTTGTTATTTTATAAACAACATTTTTCTTGATACATATGAAGCCGACTTAAATAGGACTTCCAATACAAATCGTAAAGAAACTGACAACTAGAATATTCTGTTATTGTACAATTCTGTGTATTGTCAATGCTCTTAAACTAGGTAACCTAAAGTAATTTCAGGAATGTTGATTAAATATACATGATATATACCACATGAACTAGCTTAAAAATAAATAAATACATACAATACACAAAGGTAGGACTACCTGTCGTCATGCTAAGCACTAATAAACCTTGAACTTTTGCTGGGTTTATTTAGTTCAATCTAAAGATTTGTTTTCACTATATTGTTAAAACTTAATTGGACTCCACTGTTCTGATCTGTTATCTATGGTAAGGTTTGACATTGATTGAGCTGCCAACTTTCTATTCATACATTTAACTAATTTATACAAACTTCTAGGTTTCAGTGATCAAGTTATTTTTAAATTTCAATGAAACAAAGCCTTATCTGGTAACAACATGTATAAAGTACATACACACAGGTTTAAACAAAAACATGTTCGTGTAAAATTGTTTTTATGACGTTTTTCACTTGTTTTATTTTCAATTTAAAATTAGAGATAAAAAAAACCAGATGTATGACAACAAGGCAAATGATAAATGACAATATTCTGTACTCTATAATCAACAGGTGTCAATGCAACATTATAATGTCAAATTATTAAGGCATTTGTAGAGAACTTCAATAATAGGATATTTGAAAATCTATTCCGTTAATTTTAAACACGTTTTGGAAATATAATATTGTGTAAATGTATTTATAAACATAATTCCTAGTCTACTAACCTTGACCATTGATTCCAATTATAAAGCTGAATATATAACATGTATAATGCAGAAAAGGCATTCTGGAAAACTACAAAAAACATACAGTTCGTAAATAGAATGATTTTTTAATTAATGAGAGTGGTTTACAGAATAGAGAATATTGGCAAAAACGTTCAAAGAATAAAGAAAAATAACCAAGCAAATAAGGAATAGAGATTAACGAGGAGATAAACTCACATGAATAGAGAATTATGCAACTCAGAGAGGCAACAGTATAAAGAATAGATAATAATGGCCCTTAAAAATGAAACATAAATATGAAGGAAGCCCGTTCAGATCCTCCTTAATTTTTTCTTAACTGCCTTAATTAAATCACACCAATTAGTGAAGTTTAATATTACAAAACAGCCAGATTTGTTCATATTTTATTTTATTTACCTTACCCACTACTTTGGTTTTATAGATAGTGACGCGTGTTATAAAAATTGTCTATTATTCAGTAATGAGCTTTAAAATGTTTGTAAAATGTATTTTTGTCCGTATAGCAATACTATTGTGAAAAGCAGGAAAAGGCAGCTATAACGCCTATATCATTTGTGCGCGCCAATAACATACCGTAGATATGTTCGTGAAAATATTTGTTTTTTTTAGATAAAACTAGATAGTACTGTTGATAATGATATTTTAATTTGAATAATAAGTGTTAACTTAACATTAACTGAATGAAATCCTCTGTAAAAAACCAAGCACATGTATTCGAATAAATTTGCATTCACGAGCTGACATATCGAAAAAAAAATCTAGAAATTATAAATGAAGCTACTTTGACTGTATTCGATCGAAATACGTAGCTAATATCAGTTTATATCCTTTGCGAAGGAGAAAACATGCAAATTCTTGTTAACATATATGCATATTTTTAAAGAACCGTTTGTATGTTGTTATTATAGCAAAACAAATATCAACCAAACCTTAAGTAACTTTAACATGTTTAATTCACAAAACATTAATGAATTTAGGCGTGTAGTGTCGTGTATTTCATTTACGTATTTAATGTTATACTACGTGTAGTGTGGGTAGAGAAGATAATTGGCACTTTATTCAAACGATGTTTAAAAATAAATACTACAAACATCATTACAAAAGTCAAACATATTACAAACATTTCATTCCTTTAAAGTTTGAAGTGCATGGTCATAAATCGTGTTTGAGTTGAATATACCAAGCATTGAATTCCTTAATAAAATCGTATCAAACACTAAAGTAGAAATTTTAAATTCAATTTCAACAAGTCTTAGATATTAAAAGTATTCTAACTTGTACCTAAAGTGTTACACATTTAAAATACAATGAATTTGATATGTTTATCTTTTTGTGAACACAAATCAATACTATAACCAAATAAATTGCATGTTAAAGACATCTAATTAAAATAATAAAAATCATCAATCTTTCAATCCAATGATTAACTCATATTGCATTGTGGCAAAACCAATTATCAATCCATAACTAATAATGTATTTAAATGTTAACGTATGGTTATTTTGTGTGTACCTGTTGATATTAGGTTACTATTTTTGACCTCAATTTGATAAAATTTACCTGATAGTAAAAATGCAAAATGAACCGTTGAAAAGAATGTGATTTTTAAGGATGAACACTCAAGTTTCAAAACAAGGACATAACTGAAAAATTGTGAATGAGAGAAAGGCGGTCTTTGGATGAACCTGATGATATGGAATATTTGAGATATTTGAAGTAAACAAAATTTGTCATACATTTATAAAAATGTATGTGTTTCTAGTAGGTTATTTTCATCAAATACCGTTGTTGTTAACTTTTAATAATCTCTTCTACTCTGAAATTCCTGGGACACATTTGATCAAAGTTACAATCATTCTTGAGATAGTTTAAATAAACAGCTGCACCATGAGCGCATGATACGCCCGACGTCTTGTGTGTAAGTTTTATGCAATAATCATAAATAGTTTCTGAGAAAGTTTTAAGCAATAACCATATCGTCGCTGGGCTTCTAAAATGTCGTATATGACTTTTTTGGCTAAAAATACTTTTTAACACCAATGGTCTGGGCGGGAGGAAATCTTTGTTATCACAAAATAGCATACAGGTAGACCAATCAAAATGTGTGAAATAAGACATATTACAAAATTGCCTATGTCAGTTGTTTGTAAAGTTTGCTTCCAAAATGTTGTATGAAAACTTGAAAATCGTTGTAGAATGGTTTTGGGAAAAAAAATAATTGTACATTTCTTTATTTCTGTGAAAATAATTTAAGTTCTTGGATAATCCAGAAATGTCAACGTTTTTATTTCACTGCTATTTACAAAAATGTTCAAGTTCACATACAACATTTTGGAAGCATGCATTTTGCCAAAATTTTCAAAGCCTGTTTGTGAGAAAAAAAATTCTTGAAAAAATCGTAATTTACAACATTTTAGAAGCCCAGCGACGATATATGTTGTTTTTGAGACACGGCGGGACATGTGAAACCCCCCACCCTGTTTTTTTTACAAAAACTAAATATCAATAAAAATAAAATTTTGAATCAAAACTAAAAAGGATACAGATATTTAGATTAATATAACAAAGAAGTGTGTAAAGTTTTAAGTAATAATCATAAATTATTTTGAGATAGGGTGTGACATGTAAAAAAAAAACCTCCCCTGTTTTACAAAATACTCAAAAATAAAATTTTGAATCATCACCAAAAAGTATACAGATCTTTAGATTAATATAACAAAGAAGTGTGTAAAGTTTTAAGCAATAATCATAAAATTGTTTCTGAGATACGGCACAACATGTAAAAAACCCCTCCCAATTTTTACAAATTCCCCCCAATAACTCAAAAATGAAATTTTGAATCATCACCAAAAAGTATACAGATCTTAAGATTAATATAACTAAGAAGTGTTTACAGTTTTAAGCCATAATCAAGAATCGTTTTTGAGATACGGTGCGACATGTGAAAAAACACACCCCTGTTTTAGTTACAAAGTGCCGTAACTCAAAAAGTTTTAATCTTATTTTCACCAAAAAGTATACAGATCATTTGACCATCATAAGAAACAACTATATTAAGTTTCATGAAATTTGGATAAGTCGTTCTCAAGTTACGGTGCGACACGTTTACGCCGGACAGACGGACAGACAGACGGACACCGGACATTTGTATACAATAATACGTGCCGTCAAAATTTTGACGGGCGTATAAAAACGTGTGTCCCCGCCTGTGAATAAACATAGCTGAAATGGCCAACAATCGAACTGCAGAAAAAAAATCTGCAGCTAAACTAATATTTCATTTTATTTATTTGATCGTTGTTTTTTTTTAAATTTCAGTTGATACTAGAATCCATGAAAATCTTAACCAGTCTAATTGTGCATTAACAAAATCAGGTTTTCAAACTTTGGTACAAAATAAGGCAGATTTAAAGAAAGTATTTAAAAGATAATTGAACATACGAATACACATTTCCCTGTTGACAGAAAGAAGGTTGTCTAGATATGCGTGAAGAAGAAAACAATATAAAAGTGTTTGTTCAGATTTTTTTCAGGTTTACGGGCAATCATATCCGCAATATATATATTTCTAGGTTACTCTTTTAAATTCAAGTGAAAGCATTTAGGTGCCCAACCCATCTACAAAAAAATGAAAAAAAATTAGATAACAGTGTTTTCAAATTTTGTGATCATGCAATGTTAAATGCTAAATCTGAACTCATTATGTTTTTGGTTATACGATTTCATTCTATGACTTTAAAAGACAGAAAATATGACAAAATTGCAAATTATACAAATTAAATAATTTCACGGTTGAAGCAGATAAATATAATAGAGTACATGACTCTCCTTAATACATTTTAATAATCACATTACTATAAGACGTGTCACGGTACTTATCTATCCCAAATTCATGTATTTGGTTTGATGTTATATTTGTTATTCTCATAGAATTTTGTCTAATGCTTAGTCCGTTTCGGTGTGTGTTACATTTTAATGCTGTGTCGTTGTTCTCCTCTTATGTTTAATGCGTTTCCTCAGTTTTAGTTTGTTATCCCGATTTTTTTTCTCAATGGATTGGCGAGTTTTGAACAGCGGTATACTACTGTTGCCTTTATTTATACATTTTATTAGACAAAAGAACTCTAAAAGTTGCCTAGAATTAGATCAATTGTAACAAAGTATTTGTTTTCATTAGTTTAATGACGTCTATGTCAAATCCACTTTTTAAATCGTCCTTAGGTTTACGGGACAAAATATGTTTACAATAATCGACCTCTCTGCTAGCCGCAGAATTATCAGTTACACGGAATATTTTTGTATAGTTTAATCATGTTAATTATAATGTGAAAAGGTTTTGATCAATTTATACCCAAAAAATATAGTTCTTTCTGATTACAGATAGCATAACCTATAATACATTATTATATCTAAGGCGTTCATTGTACACAATCTTTTAATTTTAAAAAGAGTCATGTCAAATGAACTTGCTTTACGACATTCTGTCTTCCTTAAATTAATTTTAAACAAATAAACTCTCATTAATATCGTTTAATTTATATCTTTACTTTAAAATAAATATAATTTAGATTAGAAAAAAAAAACAAACTTACTTGATTAGAAATATTAAATTTTGATCGATCTATATATGAGTACATCGATGATCATTAATCCTTAAACATGAACTTTGTATATGTGAAACTCATCCTTTGTTCCCACAAATATTCTATATATTACTCACCTTCAGATAGTAAATCGCCGCCCTCAGTTATTTGTGGCAATTTAATAATCATTTTCACAGCTAATTAATCATAATTTAGAAAAGCTTACCTTGGATTTTGCCAACACATTTGACCTTCAAATTCCTAATTTAAATTCTGTCAATTTTTAACAAAATTCGAAGAACATGCTTTATAATATTTACGTACAGTCTATACATTTATGATTTTTCCTACAAAATATTAACCTTGTTATGCATCCAATAGAATACAAAGTACCTAAATATCCTGTTTCACATATACATAAAAAGTTTTAAAAGGTCTATTAAAAACTAGTATCTCAATTGTTTGTAAAACAATTGAAAGGTCTTTCCTGTAAAAGTGATGTTTTCGTAATGTACCTTGTACGACCTTTCGTTTGATATACGACACGCATACCTTTTGAAACTTTCTGTTTTTAACACTTAATGACCTCATCCGCCTACATTTTTGAGATCGGAATTATGATATAAATAACATAGAGTAGATGAGCTTTCATTTGATATGCAACAACTCTATGTTCTAGAAAGTTTGATTTTTGCACTTAATAAGCCTATCCAACTAATTTTTCGGAGGTCGGGATTGATATTTCCAATGTACACATCATGACCTTTCATTTGATATACAACAACCCTATCTTAAAAGAAAATTTATTTTTTGCACTCAATGACCCCATCCAACCCATTTTTGGGAGACGTCAATTTTAAATTTGAAATGTACGCTTTATGTTCTTTCATTTGATATGCGACATGCAACCTTCACATCTGAGAAATTTGAATGTTTGCACTAAATGACCCCACCCGTCCTCCTGGGATGAAAAGGGGGTTTAAAATTTTCATTTTTAAGTACAGTTTATTAAGACCTTCAATTTGATATATCAGATGACCCCATTTGATAAAGTGCAAAAAATGATGCAATATCAACTAATATAAATAGATGTTATGAAACTTACAAAGTCAATGCAAAACTTGAAAATTTCAATTTGAATTATTGGCGTTTTTTTCCATGGAATGTTTTTGGTATTTGGTCAAACATATAACTATGTTAACCTCTTCAATTTTTAAAACATTTTAAGAGGTACGTTCTTGTTGATTCAGAAATACATGCCTCCGCTCGCAAAACTGCAAACTGCATTATCTCTACAACGACAATAGATATCTCAAATCTGTTAAATGATAAATGATCTACAGTTGAAGGACAACATTATAGAAAAAGAATTGGAACAATTTCAAAGTTCACCAAGGTCACAATTAATCATCAAATATATGATGCAATACCAAACTTAAGAACCGGAAGTCGTAGAGACATGGGACTAGCACTATTCAACTCAGGACCACTTGACCTTTCAAATCTCACAAGGTCAAGGTCATAGTATACTGTGAAGGTCAAGGTGAAATTTCATCATGACCTGATATTGACCTCAAATTGAAGGTCTTGAATTACTGATCATCTTTGCAGTTTATTGTAGGTTGATATCTGTTACTTTTAAAAAGATATACACACAATACTATACTTTTAAGAATCATCCCGTTGTAACTTTTAAACAGACGGTTGGACATTTTTGGGCTTATTGTATAAAATGTAGAGCTCGTCGAGAGGAACAATTTACACCTGTATGTATGCAGCAAAGTCTTATCGTTTTTCTAATATGTAGCTTTTTTTGCACTCGATGACCTTTGACCTTGGGTGCATATTGAAGTTCACATGAATTAAAGATTATTGGTGAAAGTTCAAGGTCTCTATGACTTCCGGTTCTGAAAATAGAATTTTTCAAAAATTATTTATAATTTTTAAAGGGGAATATAAGTAACAAATTAATTGTTTATGTTTATAAACATTGCCATCTGTTCTTGTACATGATGTCATTTTCAATTACATTCTATCTCTAATACTTTTTGAGAAAAATGCAAATATAAAATTGCTATAAGGGAATATAACTCTCAAAGGGGATGATGAAATCCTATGCAGCCTCATATGGTAATACGTCATGATGATATCTAGCTATTGTCCATATAAGGTCATGATATCTTTTAAAACATTAAAGGTGGACCATGTTGAAAAAAATCAATAAAAGAAGATAACTTCTAAAGGGGATGATGAAATCCTACAAAAATTCATCTGGTAAAAGTTCATGATGAGGTCTATCGATGGTCCATATTTGGTCTTGATAACTTCAACAGAAAATGGATGAAGCCCTGTCAAAAGAATGTTGGAATAAAAAAATAAAAAAAATAAATAAAAAAAAAAACATTTGAAAAACAATAAGGGGTTTCCTCACGGAGAGGAAAGACCTTAAAATAAAGTAAAATTGTATCCATACATGGATAAGGAATCAGAGAAATGCATACTGCAGTTTTAGAAATAAGTAACAGTTATAAACTGCCATGGCAGCAATAAAGAACAATGATGTCGGTATTTTAATGCCAGTTTCGTATTACTAATACAGGGCTAATGGTTAACTATGGGATAAACAATCCACCTGTAGACGTATAAGCAAAGTAGTTGTAATCTCTTTCAAGGTACAAATTTACCACACCAGGTGCGCATTTCAGAAATCGATTTTTGTTCAGTGATGCTATAGGTGAAAATATCTATAATCATTTGAACTCTTAGTAAATTTGAACTCTTCGTAAATTTTACGGACGCCATCACGAGTTGGTTGACCGTTATGGAATAACCGTTTCACAAATGATATCGGATATGTTCCTTACGTCGGAACTACAATCCCCTTCCCTTTCATGAATATGACCTACCGAATTAGACTATTTACCGGATTTGTAATCACTTAAGCAACACGACGGGTGCCACATGTGGAGCAGGATCTGCTTACCCTTCCGGAGCACCTGAGATCACCCCTAGTTTTTGGTGGGGTTCGTGTTGTTTATTCTTTAGTTTTCTATGTTGTGTCGTGTGTACTATTGTTTTTCTGTTTGTCTTTTTTATTTTTGGCCATGGCGTTGTCAGTTTGTTTTAGATTTATGAGTTTGACTGTCCCTTTGGTATCTTTCGTCCCTCTTTTATTATTATTCTGGTTTTTATACTGATTCCCTTGAGTTAAATTGGTACTACTGGGAAATAACTCAATGATCAATTTAAGTGTTTGTCAAACTGCTATATAGTCAATTAACTTTTTCCGTGAAAGCGATTGGTTCGAATTTTTTTGAAATTTTTTTTTTTTTTCGAAGGGTCAAGGAAAATGTTTTGTAAAACATCGATGAAAATAAAAGAAGCCACTTTAATTCTAGTCAAAGCGTTGGGTATCACATTAAGTATGTCTCTGCTGATAAACTCTTATTACCAGAGGGAATAATAAGTTTAGTAATGATTTAGCTTACATTTCCAAAAATCTAATTTGATAAACTAAAATATTATTAAGAAACTTTAGCATGTATAGCTGGGTTCTTACTCCTCAGCCAAATATGAACGTACATTAGCTTGACTATCAACATGGGTCTTCTCGGGTCAAATAGATTCTAAAGTTTCTATAAATGTATACTACTGACTTTCAAATGTGTAGTACTTACTTCGGTATTGGCATAATTTATAACAAAACTTTCCAAAATAATCCGTTATAAATTTTGTAGTTATAAGAAACTAAGGTTTCACACAAAATTGCCCTAATATGATTCTAATATGGATTTGACAATATTTTGAAGATCTTTTAGGTCAGATAGCTCATCAAGCATCAAGAAATGTGCATTATAAAGTGTCATTTGATTGCCTATGACAAGAAGAAGATGCCACAAATGGACATTAAAACCCATAAGTCTAAAACGATCGGACCTCGCAAACTGATAAACTGATACAATTTTAATGAATAACCATGTGCACAAGAAACGATATTTAATTAGACCATGTTATTCCGTGCTCATATTTTCATTTTAAATATTTTATATAACACTAACACACTTAACAAAAGATATAAAACTGAAAGAAAAGCCAAAATGTCCGTAGTTTGACATTTTCAAGTATGAGCATATCACAGTTTCTAGACCTTAATTTTACAATGACCTTTGCTATATATTATAAGTTATCTACGTTCATATCCGTAGACATGAATATTTTAACACCCTGAAGTACCCCAGTATACCATGAGGCGTAGCCGAAGGGTGTACAGGGTACTGAAGGGTGTTAAAATATCCATATCTACGGATATGAACGTAGATAACGAATTTATCCCCGGTCTTAGTCCGAATCGGGCGAGTTTTATGGAAATTAGGGTACAAAGTGTAACCTGAAAACAACGTTTTTTTCATTATCTAAAAAAGTTTTATTGAAATTTGGGAATTTTACATATTTTCTACGGGGTGTAGGGTACTACCTTTGGTAGAACCCTACAGGTAGTCAAATATAAGACGTTTTTAATAGACTGAGATTGAGTCAAATTTGGCGCTCAATGTTGTGAGAGTTACGTCATAGATGATGTGACGTCAACGTGGGTCATTTGCATAGTCCCATTCCTTGAAAATGTGGCAGTCAAGTGGTGCATTTAATAAAATGAGTGTAAATGATCGACATCATAGGACAACATCTTTAATGAATTAAATATTTGATAACAAACATCATGGATAATCTACAGAATTCAATATTTCACAAGAAGCAATCATGGAACTAAGGAAAACTTGCGTTATGTTCCCCAGGATAAATGTTAGCAACGTCCGGGGATATGGGCTAGCAACACCCAGGGGCTATGGGTTTTGTAACGACGTGCGTTAACCAATCAAAATCCTAGATATATACTAAGCCGGGGATAAATATATATATATACATTTCGCTTTTTTTTTTAATTTTCTGTTCATACCTTTAATTAGTGATTAAATTTTATATAAGTTATCCAGTTTCATTTTCCATGAATTTCGTTTTGTTGTGATGCAAGTGGCTTAATGAAATCGCTTATCTAAGCCAGACTCGCAGTGCCTTTCTATAGTATAAACGGTCGATACTATTTAATTATTCAAAGACCGGTAATAAATTGAGTACAGCAGTTTTTAATTCTCCCATTCAATAAGCTATTACGTAAATACAATAATACTTTGTTTTTCAACTTTCTTTTACGCGAAATATTTACACTAATGTATTTTTTTTATGTTTCTTTTTTGATTTCGCCTGAATAATGTGTTACATTTTGTATGTTTTCATTAGTAGTCAAAATAAATATGTAACTGCCTTTAAATACCATCATTGTCAGCCAAATTATTTGGACTGGTATTGTTAAATTTACTTGTATTACATTCGAGATTGCATGCTCGTTATGTAGTTGCGTCACTGTTGTGATGTCATGTTGTATCTGTCATTGATGGAAAATGGTTGTTGCTGTTATGCGGTTTTTATGTTTTGTCGACTATCATATTATTTGTTTGTACGCTTCATTGTGGTGAGTGTTCCTGCTTGTTTTTGTGTTGTATTTCTGCAATGTAGTATTGTCAATTGATCGATATTGTTTAACATTGTCATATAAGTGGGAGCCATCAAACAAACCAGTTTCAACCCAACATTTTTCTCTTGAAATGACCTGTACCAAATCAAGAATATGGCAGTTTTATCAATGTTTCTATGTATGTTGGTGTTTGTTTATATTGCATTTTAGTGTCCCTGATAACTTCTGAACACCGGTATACTACTGTTGTCTTTATTTATATAAAATTTCTTTGAAAATAGTGGAATTAATTACTTTTGGTGTGTCAAAAACTCGTTGGAAGTACTTGATAAATCGATGCATATATTAGTGATTTTCAATCTGTTCAAAGTTTTGAATTTTCTACCCTATATACCACTTTGCTTCATATAAGAATTCTTATTAAGAAAAAAATCACATTCCTTATTAGCTGGGCATTTAAAAAGTCAGAATGCGAGTACATATGTTCAAACTCTTTTATGTCATTTTTTAGTAGAAATAAACAAAAGAACTATGTCAATTGGACATACTTTGATACTATATCTGCGCTTGAATTTTTATTTGATAACAGTTTTGTTCGCGAGATTCCGTATATCGTCAAGTTATTGGAATTCCAATGGGGACAAACTGTGTACCACTTATTGCGGACTTGTTTTTGTATTGTGATGAGTTACAATTTATGACTAAAATAAGCAAAGACCCATCGAAACAACATTTGATACAAACATTTAACAATACTTTTAGATATTTGGATGATATATTGGCTCAATAATGACGACTTCAGTATGCATACTAAAGAAATTTATCCTGTTGAACTTACTTTAAATAAAGCTAATACTAACAATGACCACTGACCTTTCCTTGATCTTGATATATATATATCATTGACGGTAAGATTAATACAAACATTTATGATAAAAGAGATACTTTTTTCATTTCCTATCATTCATTATCCATTTTTAGATGGTGATGTGCCCTTGTCACCATCTTATGGTGTTTATATATCTCAACTTGTACGATTCGCTCGTATATGTAACAACGTATTAGATTTTAGCGAGAGAAACTTTTGTATTACTGAAAAATTATTTCATCAGGGTTTTCGATATGACAAACTAGTCAAAACATTTACTAAATTTTATCATCGGTATAAGGAAATAATTCGTAAATATAACTCAACATGCAAACATCTTATACGTTCAGGTATTTCGCATCCAATCTTTTATGGCAGTATATTGTATAAAGCACAAAAATGTCAGTATTCACCTAAAATGCTTACAAAACCTTTAAACATAACTATTAAGAAGGGATATAGTTACGAAACTGTTGTCAGGACATTACAGATTTCATATTTTTGGCTTTAATATTGATTCACTTATAGGGTCTTTGCATCTGAACTCAACACATTTATTTTTAAAAAACAGTTGTTGGCATGACACGGATTATGTTCTTCTCACATATTTGATGATAGTATTACACTAAACCCCTAACGGGAGGAATTCAGCCTGATATTCATATATAAAGACATCATCTTTTAATCAGTTTAATTGAGGTCTGGAGCTGGAATATCAATTAACTGCTAGTAGTCTGGTTTTTTTTTATGTATTATTGTCATTTTTTCTTTTTTTTTCTTTGTTACATCTTCTAACATCGGACCTCTCTTGAACTGCATTTTAATATGCGTATTGTGGGAGGGCTGAGATCTCATAAACATGTTTAACCCCGCTACAATTTTTGCGCCTGTCCCAAGTCAGGATCCTCTGGCCTTTGTTAGTCTTCGGAGTTTAATATGACGTCCATTATCACTGAACTAGTATACATATTTTTTAAGGGGCCCGCTGAAGGACGCCCCCGGTTGTGGAAGTTTCTCGCTACATTGAAGACCCATTAATGGCCTTCGACTGTTGTCTGCTCTATGGTTGGATTGTTGTCGCTTTGACACATTCCCCATTTGCTTTCTCAATTTTATATTCATATCTAATAAGGCTCCAGCACAACAGCATACCATTAAATTTGTTGTGATTGAAATAATAAAGCAATGTGTATGTTGTTAAAAGGAGAAGTAATTTATAACCCGGCTGAATTCTCGGTGAAGTATTACTTATAATCATTTTACAGAGAAGAATATTGAAAGGTAAAGCAATTAGGATTTTTCTGTTAATAAGAAATTATTGGATTCCATGTAGAAAGTTTTATAAAAGATATGTACATTCAAACTCATAGTTTATCGCAGTTATCATTTTTATATGGCGAAGTTCCATTGCCACCATCTCATGTTGTTTATATATCTCAACTTTCGTTTCGTATCTGTATTTAACAACGCGTTCGAATTTACCGAAAGACATCTCTGATTAACTGAAAAGGGTTTTCGATATCACAAACGTTTACTTAATTTTATCAACGGTACAAGGACACCTTTTTGTAATATAAATCAGACATGTTATACGTTCAGGTATTTCACATCCAGTTTTTGATATCAATATTGTTTAAAAAGCACAAAAATGTCGGCATTCACCTCAAAAGCTAACCAAACATTTAAACAGACTTATTAAGAAGGGATATAGTTACGTTGCTGTTGTCATGTGTCTGGGGATGGCATATTTTGGTATAAACATTGATTCACTTACACGGTCTTTGCAACGAAAATATACATCTGTATTCTAAAACCAATTGTTGGCATGACACAGGTTATGTTTTTCTCATAAATTTTTTAATGGTATGATACTAAACTAAAAACGGGAGGGATTGTACTAGAAATGATTAGTTTTGGGTTTGGAGATGGCGTGTCTGTTACTGTTAGTTGTCTTTTGTTAATTATGTAAAAAATGAGGTAGATGTTGTTGTATTTTCTGATTTGTTGCGAAAAAGGATTTGCTACTTTCCGTTAAGAACAGCTCTATCCGTTCTCATTAGATATCTCACCCCACACTAATTCCCAAAATATTGGATTTCGATAGTCTTTTTTCCAAAAATTAAAGAGATAACTGGCCACATTCGATTAATAGACGGCTATATCCGCTCGTTAATGCATGACGATTAAAAAAATAGTTGTGGATACATTTTCATAAAAAAATGAACGGTTTTTACTGCCGGTTTACTCACTATCACTTCCGGTTGATATTGTTCAGTGTAAGAAGTATACCCACTAAATATCCATTTTCTGCCTACTTGAAATCCAATGAATGTCATGTCATATGAAAACAAATTGATCGCCTAAATATGGGAGATAAACCAGTTTTTTTTTCTTTTGATCTGATTGTTAAATGTATTTATGATTAATAAAATGTTTGTCTGTCAGTTGAATTTCGACAAGAAATGTAGAGGTGCCATTTTGCATATGCATTTTCCCACGCAAGAATACACCACTAATGTAGACGTTCTGTACCTGTATTATACAAAAATAAAGATCTTCTGAATCGAAATGTTATGAATACTTCAGTTATATTTTAGTCTGGTGTGCATGACTTAAATAAAGTTGTTATGCTTTTTTCCGTGCAGATCAATTTTGAGCTGATTAGTTGAAATACATTGTTTATCTATAGATAAAATTAGTTTCTCCAAATAGAAAAAGCGGGCTTCATGTTGGTCGATCTGTGAAAGACTTGTTGACTTTTTTGGCATGAGCTAATTTAATCCTGTCCAGTTATTCAGATAAAATGTAAATTGTATATAAGATGATAAACATTACTGGAGGTTAACCAATCAAATGTTCACCACTTTAACCCCCTTACAATCTTAAGAAAACATGTAATCCGAAGTTCTTAAATATTTAATAGAAAAAACATCAAAGACAATGGGACTATGAAACACCTAAAGATAGAATTAATGTTTATGACTCACGATTTGTTTTTGTCATGAAATGCAAGATTAAATTCTTACAACTGTCAAATTCACTGGTATATTTTTTTCTGCACGTTTTCGTATGAAACCAGATGTGAAGTACTATGCATATTGTCATCAAAAAGTTAAATAACACAAGTAATAAATACGTTACAATAACAAATAAACTTAATTTAAATTACGTAATTTTAGATTTGTTTCATTCAATTGAAATTGTGTCACATCGTTGATTTAATTTAATTTATATTATTATTTGAAAGTTATGCGTCAAAGCTTTTATCATTCAAAACTAAATGTTTATAAAAAGAAAATTGAAATAGGCTGATAGAAATATAATTTCAATTATCATCAAAAGTGCCAGATTGTTGTAACTATAAACGCTTTTCTTCTATAAAACAAATTGAGTTCAAAATTAAAACAATGCATATATATATATATCGCTTCATGATCTCAAAACAAAAAATCAAATGAAAAAAAATTAAACGAATGGACAACAACCTTCCAATTCCTAACCTGTTGAAGACATTTTTAAATGCAAAAAAGGTAGATTGAACCTGCTGTTATAGCGCACATGTATGTCAGTAGCATCATAATCCCATTATATTTATAACAATGCATACACAAATATTGATATGTTATAATGGATTAAAATGTACATTTAAATGAAGAAATGTTTGAACTCGTATTCAATGTAATAAAAAAAATAGGTATTCACATTTTGTTACCCTGATAACATCCACATTTTTGAGAACATAGCTCATCCGCAGTTATTTAAAATATCATTTACTAATAATGTTCATTCATTTTATTTAATTGAAGAAGAATAATGACATTTGGGGGTTCTTTAACAATGCCAACAAATACTTAGACACATTTTCATGTTTCAAAAATAAACCAATGATTATTCATGATTACCATTCAAAGTTAGAAATGAATATCAAATGAAATGTAAGAAGGTAGATATTCTTACTGCTTTGTTGTTAAATGACGCACGACTACTCTAAAAACATTTTTTTTACTATGTTAATAAAACTTAGTAATAAACTTTAAAGAGAGTTTTAATTTTCAAAATAGATTGCATGATTTGTTAAGTACTATGTATAGACATTCTTACATATTCATACAGGACTAATGAATGATCCAGAATTCTATTGTAACGTTCATTGTAATCATTCATTCATAATATTGAATTACATCTAAAATACGTCACCTACCACGTAAGAGTTTTATACTCATATAGTTTATAAGTATGTTGCCATAATACATTACTTTGATTTATAATATCTGAATAAACGTTTCTACCGGTTATTATATCTTACCCTTTTCATAAAGTCAATTTGTGTTGTGTAAATTTTTTGAAGTGTTTCTATGCTCAATAGTACGTTATGATGAAAGGTGAATAATGTAATTAGTTTCAACAGTACTACCGTTTTAGGATATAAAGATACATGTTGACAGTAAAACAGGTTTGTTGGAAATATATCTCCCAAAAAATAAAAAGCTTTCCATTCAGCCATGGATTAAATAAAATTTTCGTCGGATACACAGTCACAACTAAATGGTTTGAAAGCCGTTGTAGTATTTTCGATTCAGAAAGATATTTGATCATATTTTGCTATTCCTTGTTGCACAACAGAAATATACCTTTATGGATTACCTTTAAATTTAAAACAAGATAAAAATTAATTTTATCATGTTTTGCATTCTTATTTTAATTTTTGTTATGTATTACTGCCAAACATGGATAGGTCAGGTGTTTAAAATAAAAAGAAAGTTTTTCGTTATAGAATTACTATAATTAATGATGAATTACTTCTAATACAATTAAGGGCATACGATACAGTTTTGATCCCGTATTTACAGTTTAATGAAAATTTTCATATAGGCTATTTTTTGCCTGATCAACTTAAATATGTAATAAAAATATACCTTCATGTGCTACTTTTTGAGTTAAATGAGGTCGATATTTTGTATATTTGCTAAAAATTCGGATTTGGGGCCGTATTTTCCTTTCGAAAGAAAGCCATAACTTTTTTGTTTTAAAAGATAAACTCAAATTGTTTTTGTTAAATAATTTGTAATTTCTGTATTTTATAAGTATCTTTAAAAATTTTTAACTTTTGATTCAGAAATGACTCATATTTATCAAATGGTCATGAAAAGTCTTTTTTTGCTGTATATTTATAAAAAATTTTAAAAAATGCACTATTTACAGCTTTTTAAAATTTGGTCCACATAATCTCCCTGCAAAATGAATCAAAATGTCGTTTTAAAAAATAGGGGTCCATGCACTCGTTATCAAATTAAATCAGTTTGAATGATAAAAATCAGTCGACAATTGCATCTTTTCCCGATATGTCAAAGTTTGAAGTCGCGAAAATAACATTCTACGTTAGCAAAGTCATTACCTCCCTTGTATCTTTATCGTATGCCCTTAATGCGATATTATCAAGAGACACTCTAGATACATACGGAAAATACATATTTTGGATTTGTTTTCTGTTTTAATATGTATAAAATATGAAATAAGGGTTTTGTGAGGTAAAATTTATAAACAAAAGACCCTCGTGCAATTTATTTCTATCTATTCTAAAAATTATATCACTGGTGTTTTCTATAAACAATGACATCGATAATATTATCCAGTTATCGAGAGTGAATTACATATATATAAAATATGCTATTAAAACTGAATAAAGAGCATCTGACTTACCTCATTTTAGAAAAAAGACGACGTAAATTCCTCTGTGAAGGACATAATGTCTAAAGTTCTTGCTTACGAAATATTTGCTATAACTTATTTCAAATGTCCGTTTCTTTATTTTAGCAATATATTTCACAATAATTTAAAAGTGCCCATTCTATTTTATGTTAAAAATTTAATCAAACATTATAAATGATTCTCTCGTGTAACATGTGTAAACGATAGTCTTACGATATGTATCGGCTTTTTCCTCACAAAAATTATCATACATCAATGTATTGTATATACTGATTATGAATATTTAATATGTCTCATTAAAAAGACAAAAAAAAAACATTCTTAAGTGCACCTTTGCTTACCTATATGTATAACACATGACCTTTAAATATTTAACATTCAATGAATAGGTATAAAAGCTTGTTTGTTATTCGTTGACGTCACAGAATATTGATCAATTGCTTTCACTATCGATCTTATTTTTTTGTTTAGTACGGTAGATACTTAAAAAACTGGGACTAGTTTACAACTAAAGAAAAGGAGGATATCCGTCGTCATTTAATTTACTTTTTCTTTTTATCTATTGTTACCTTAAAGATATTTACAAAGAATAAGTTCAACTTCACTAATTTCTCAAGTGAATGCATTTGTTTTTATTATCGGTTGGCGACTGACTTAATACAGTAGAAGTAGAAAAAGATGTTAGCAAATTATTATGTATGTAATAAAGTTGAGACTTTGATCAGTAAGAACACACAATAATATATAGACAATATTAGTGTATGGACTTAACGATATAAGGATGTGATTTAAAACGGGGAAATATGAGGTTCTGCTGAGCTTTTGTCCCCGTTTCGGGTCGAATCCATATATCATTGATATGTCAAGTCAATGCACTATTTTTGTCCTTATGCTACAATCTAAATAAAAAACATTCTAAATTGTTGTTTATGTGTTATTGTTTGTGGTTTGATTTACACATTTTGAAAAAAAACCCTTTAAAAAGGCCTTATATCTGGCGGAGTAATTTTATAATAAAATGTGATCTGTCAGTTAACCCAATCTGATGGTGAACGAATTCGTTTGAGTATGAACTAAAATATCAACAATAAGCATAACTCATTGAGATTTATAGGTCTTAAATAAAAAATATTAACAAGTGAAATATGTTTTCCATTACTTGCAAAAGATATAAGTTTGAGTAGTTCCATGCTTCGTTGTTCACATTGGAAAAAAAGACAGGTTGAAGAGGTTGCCATGAATGATTAAATATAGTTCCGTCAACTTCTTTTCAAATATTCATTAGGAAAAGTAACTGTTTATGACACAGAAATAATCAGTTAACACAAATTAAATGTTCAAATATTTTATCTGTTACGAAAAGCATTATACATTTAAGATACATATTGATCAGGACTATAACATGTTTTTAAATGTATTCAAAATTATGAGGTATTTCCCTCTCGTGATTAAATCAGCAACGAGATTGTTTAAGTACTCGTGAATAGAGCATAGTCACGGGTTTTAAAAGAACATTGAGATAAAAAAAGAAGATTTAAAAGACAAAGAAAAAATACTAGTAGATATACACCAAGGGATGAAATAAACCATTTTAAATGCGCTTTAGTTAACAAAAGGAATCAAAGGTAGACGATATGTAATCTGAACAACATCTTTTGTTCTCCTTTTTAACATATACTTACAAAACATGTGTCCTGAATAGACATATAACACGTAGACAAAATTATCTATCTTTTTAAAAAAAATTCCCTTAGAACTAAACACATGCTTTATCAATTTGAATTCTACATTCATATTTTAGAATATTTCCTAATACTTTAACAAATTGTGACAGCTGTCTCATTGACATTCATACCACGTCTTATTATATTAATAAGTACTGTGGAATACCCTTATTTAAAATTCCATGAATGTCGGTTTTAACAATGCAGTGCTATAATCCATTTTCGTATGAAAAGATACCGGGTAATCCATTCAAATTCATATTTATTTAAATTTTCCAAAGTAGGTTTGAGTCCTTAAATGAGGCTAATCTAGATGGCTTTGCATGTCACTTTTACATTAGAATTGAATATTCATATTGAGGATGTACATTTGCATTTTAAATAATACAAACAAACACTTAATCTAGAAAGGTCTTTCGATAGAATCGAAATTTAGGTTTGTTACAATTATTGCATTTGTCCTTAACTTTTGTACTAGTAAAACCAGAACAATAATAGTCAAGACCTTTCCGAATAATTCTTTGTATTTTAAGTGAATCAAATCTATAAAGCGTCAGAAATTGGCACAGGTCTAAGTGCCAGTCTTTGTTAGAATCAGGTTATTTAGAAAAATTCAAAACATGGCCAGAAACCTGCACACCGATCGGACCATCCTATCTTGAAATTACCTTCATCTTGAGTTAGAAATGATAAGTCTTTTGTTTCTGCATGTCTAGTAATTCGAGGTATCCCCAGCTACGTTTTTGGTTAGAATGATAGCAAATAACTTATTTCTTTATTTCTAGTGCACTTCAACCAACTTTTATCTTGAATAATCAGAACAGGTAAAAAGAAAAGTATGTTTTATTTGTGCTGCATTACATCATTTGAACATACATTAATGTAAACTTTAGTGGGTTTTTGTTTGTCATGTTTTCTCTACTGTCTTATTTTTAGGCAGATTGGCACTTAAACAAATTATAGAGTATCGCACTTTTTATAGGCAGTATTTTGAAGTCAAATCAAAAGGTTTTTTTTTCTGATATCATTGATTACAGACAAGTATTTTCGTAATTACGACTGTTGACATCAAGGTTTTGTATGTAGATGAAATCATCTTCACTATCATTATCGCTGTGGTCTGAATGTACCACCCCTCTATTCAGTGAGTGATCTATTCCGGTGTAAATTGTCCTGTTTTCTATCCCATGAATTTTCATTTGCTGTGACATCACTTGCTTGATTGAAACCTCTGCATAGTGTAAACCCGGAGTGCATTCCTATAATAAATAAGTACACAAATAAAAGTAATATGACATTTTGTCACGTCATTACCCTATTTCTACTAGGAAAACTTAGTTATAGCTTATAATTGAAATTTAATTTTGTCTAAAGCTTTACTGGATGATCATGTCTTGCGAGTAATTTTTCCTTAAGTGTCATGGTGATTAAACAGCAATGAAATAAGGAACTTCTTAAGAAAAAGTAGTAGTTTCCTATATCAACGTTTGTATAAAAGTAATCACGTGCAATGAAACACATGACTTATGCATCTCGAATTAAATGATTCGCAATTTCTACTTGTATTCCAGAACCTAAAAAGGAAAACATTTATTATTATCAGACTTATAGTTCAAAGGCTTTTGTCGCTTACAAACAATTGTTAGAACGTAGTATATTTGCAGCTTTCATCGAAATCTAAACTGTAAAAAAGATATTTTTATAGGATTATCTTACTTAAATGTGTTTATGTACAGCACTCATAACTTAACATATTTATACCAAAAAGGAAAGAATATTAATGAAGAAATATAAACACACATTTTAAAATTAGGAGATGTGGTTGTATTGCCAATGAGACAACTATCCCCAATAAAAGTGGATGTAATAAATCATAAGCAATCATATGGCCTTGAACAATGAAAACAATTATTATTTGGAATGTTTTGAAAACTTCCTGAAAATACCATGTTATAATCAAATTAATTTCATTCATTTTTATAAAAGCATATATAGTTTGACCTAACCAGGAAATAATAACGCTCATTGTTTGATTCATTCATTATGTACCATAAAACTTTCAGTACATAAACCAATTTAGTTCTTTTACCTGTATAACATTTTCATGCTATCCATTTTTGAATTCAAATGACCGACTAAATTACCTATTTCAGTCTTGAGTACAAAAGGTATGGATCAGATTACTTCGAAATATCATTGTATTTCATTTGCAAGACACATATTTTGCATTAGGCTTACAAAACAAGTATTGTAAACCTTAGTCGACTTGTACCATTATTTTTTTTAATGTAAATGTCACAAGGATGTTTCTCAGGAAATATCCCAAGATGTGTATTTTTTATTTAATCATAACATTTCTGCAGTTTGATAGTGATCATATGTCTAAAGATGATGTTAGTTTAAATATAAGAGGCAGTAATCTTTTGCCATAGAAAAAAGAAAATAAAATGTCTATAAAAATTCCAATCCTTAACATTCAGTCCCTATCAGTAATTCCTTGATAAGTGTTTGTTTGCTGATTTAAATTAATGAGGATGTTATTGTACTAAAGAGAAGTCGGCGGGGGCAATACAACTATTTTATGATAAGGACAAACAATTAGACGGAAAAATATTGAAGGTTAACAAATTAAGAACAAGATGAAATACCAAAGAGTACAATATTATCTATCATAAGGAGTCTTATTTAAAATCAATCACTATTGTAACTGGAGAAGACACGCCATTATAATTACATATAATCTAACTGCAGTTGACTCGTCGGTATTTCTGTAATTGCTGGTAGTACCAGTGTCCTCAGACACACCAAGATCTGAAAGGTATAATTTTACATGATAAAAAATGCTTAATGTTTCAAAATCATTCATGAAAGAAATTGAATAAGAAATGAGAATTTAACACCAATTTTAATTCAAAACATACCTAGCACATGTAGCAGTCCGGTGAACTTGTGTGTCATCATGCATCTAATTATACCGTTTATATCTCGAAACACTATTGGACTTAACACATGATGACAATCTTATCAAAATAGAGGCAAACCTTTCTACGAATGTATGTATAATATTGAAAAAGCAAATCCAAACAAATTTTATCAGGCTTGCATTGTGTAGCATTTATTATAAAATGCTTTCCACTTTCCACGTCATTAATCAGTGATTTGTTACAAATCTTTAAAAAAATGTCCGTTTGTAAATTTCGAAATAAAAAGAAAGTAAGACGCAACCCTCTCAGGCAAATTTGACTTTAAGTGGATTTAGCTATTGTTATGTCCTTATGGATATATAGCTCTTAAACTCTGTGTGTTCTTTTATATCATTGGCTTTCAAATATTCGGCTTTGAGTGTTCCTGGTGAAGGTAAATCCAGAAAAGCGCGTCGGACGCATGAAAGCTATATCGTATAGCTTTATTTTTTGTAGTTACTTATATAGGAAACTTATACATGAATATATATATTTATGTAAGTAATAAGCTTCTAAAAAACGATATTAAAAGTATAAAACTGATTGCTTAATAAACAAATTTTGTTGAGGATACATACAATGTGTTAGTAAATACTTTCACAAATTCGATCTGAATATACTTTTTATACTGTTTTAAGGAATTTCGCGGGTATGAGATTTTCAGAAAAAAAATAAACATTAGTTTTTCATTACAAATTTAATTTATTACCTTAAGAAGTTGTTACTTTATCATATGATACAAAAACCATTCCAAAAAAGCAATTCGTGTTGGCCCCAGGTGACTTTTAAAATGAAGTTATCATCGAAAAAGCTCCAAATTATCTCCCTTTGATGCAAACGTGCCATTTTATGGCATTACAATTGAAATATCTTTTTTAACTCATCGGTGACCTTTATTTTTTATTGTTGTTTTCGAAATAGCTGTACATAAACTAAATAATTGTAAAATTAAAGCGATGTCTGTAATTTAGTTTTATATTTCGATATTACCGCTATTTCTCCTATTAGTTCAACAGAAACAAAAAGAACATTAACAAAATTGTATGCTTCTTTCGAAGGCAGATTGTGAGCCTAAATGAACGGTGACCCCATTTTTTTATTTCGTTTTTCTATTAAGTATAAGAGAAAGGTCATTTATAGAAAAATATAGAGAAATCCTATAATAAATAAAAAAATGATTTAGACCCGCGAGCCCCCTTAAATAGAATGCAGTTAATTCAATTCAGGACATTTTACATTTATATGTAACGTCATTAAGTTACAGTTTTCAGATTGCATTCGAAATGAAACGCATTACATGCTAATTTGTGATTCAATAGACATGCTTCTCATTCTTTAACTTTTTCTATTTTGGAAGATAAAAATGTACACCCTCTTCCAATTAAAATATAATAACTTGATTTTCGTTTTAAGTAATAGTGTAAAAATTTTATAATACCTGCATCACGATCTGTTCTGTCAGTAAATGGTATTTCCGTTTCGGATGAATTGCCATTTGGTGGGACATTCGAATTCTGGTACATCTGATTTTCTACAGTATTATCTTGTTCTAAAATGTTAAGACTACATAATGCAAAAATGTGTTTTTGTTAAAACAATTTGGTTAAGATCGTACTTAATAGATTGAGGCAACTTAAAAGAGCTCATCGGACGAACGAAATAAATCAGGTGTTATCATAATTTAATAAATAACAGCTTTTTTATGATGTCTCTTCCTGCACAAATTACTTGTGCATATTGTATCTTGTTATTCATATTCTACATTAGAAAATGCCTGTACTAAATCAGGAATGTGATAGTTGTTTTCCATTCGTTTGATGTGTTTACGCTTTGGACTTTGTCATTTATCATGTTTATTAAGGGACTGTCCGTTTTGAATTGTCCTTGGAGTTGTTTTTTTTGTTATATCATACTTTAGATTAAGGTCATTTTTATCAACGAAGGGACGTCATATTCGTGTTTTAATCAGTTTTCAATTGAAAAAAATTAAGATTATAATAATTAAGTTTTTACATGTTTACTTCAAATAATGAATACATGAAAATACACAAAGTAGGATAGCGTAATTTGTCGACTTTTTTGTATTAAACATTAAAAATCTTTGTATTTTTTAGAAAAAGGAATCGGTCAAAGCTCTAACATCAGATACTCTTCAGGTAACCCTGCAGGCTGGTGAATGAAAAAAGGTGTAGGTAATTTAGAAACCCTAGTAAAACCACTTTGTTTTGAGGATAATAGGTGATGAAAATAAAGTGAAAATAGACAAGTTTTTTTTATTAATGGTAGAAATTAAACTTAATCGTTGTTTGTCCCTTGTTTCTGTTATTTTTTCTTCTTTTAAAAAAAAATATTACATAATTTTGTATTTAAATTATCATTGCTATGAAAAAGATCACATGCATTCTATTTACCATTAATTTCTTCATTTGATGCATGCCTAAAATATAAGTTTCATTTTATGTACACAATGTAAACAATAATATAATAATATTTGCAACCAAGTTCTGATAAAAATAAATCAACATCTAAGTCATCTCTACCTTTTTACGCAAAATTAGTTAGTTCAAACTTTTTTTGTTTTAAAACATTATGTTTGCCATCACATTTTCAATTTTTAACATAAAAATCTGATATCATCCCTTTAATTGAATTAGCAGTATATGCAACATTGGCTATGCAAGTATAATCGAAATCGCAGTGGTTGTTTCTTAATGATTTTAATTATTCTTTAATGATTATTTTACTTAAACCTTTGAGTTAACTCTACTAATATCGCTTCAAATGTAAAAGTGTTTGACCTCGATACACATAAGAGGACAGTAAAAACAAATCTTGTCAAGGGTTAAAAACTCAATACTGTTGTTGATATTTGTCATACGATACATTTACTGGTATTCTGAAATTATTGTCAAACACTTTTCTGAAGTTCAATATTAAGCATAAAGTTTATGCCTATCTAACTACAGCACAAAGTTTTTGCACATATCTTATTTTTAAATTTCAAACTTGAATTGTAATAACATTTTTTACCTTCCAAACATATCAGCAAAGGTTGGTTTTATTGATTTCATGGTATGACTAGGGATGCATGAATTATAATAATGATAGTTGGATGCATTAACCATGTGAACCAGTCTAATCTCACTTTATTTGAAACATAAACGATTCTATTTTACTTGATACATTTTTCATTTACTTTCTTCATATGTGATATTCAAAGGACATGCATGTGCATTTTGTTTGCCTTTCCTAAAATGTCAGCATTATCAAATTGAGGTAAAAAAATATTGTATATCCTCTTCATGTCTTTATCTTACAGTTTTTTTAATGTATTGGTATCACCGTGTTCTTGTCGAATACAAACGTTGAAAGTGTAATTTAAGTTAATGTAATGTTAAACTCCTGGTTAAAGTATGACAATGCGGGATATGACAATAAGACGAGTAAAACATATGCATCGCACATTAAAATCATCACTAACAATAATGTAAAAATTAACATACATTATAACAATCAAGACCTGTCTATGTAAATATTGATTAATTGAACACTAAAAATATATTTGTTACCTCTCTGTATCTCTTTGACATAAGGGATGAACGGATCTTAACATTTCACCTAAAATTATATTATCTTAATACTATATAAATTTAGGAACTAGAAATTAAATTTAAAAATTATTTGTCCCGTGTGTTTTACTCTTTCGTAATAGCGGAAGTTTTACCGGGATCAACTTTTATCAAGTGAGCTTAAACATTTTACTTTGATATTCACTTTTTTGTTCATCTACTCCCATAAACTCCGAATAAATATCGCACACCAGAGAAATTCAGTTTATAGTATCATCATTATCTGTGCCAGTGTTTTACGGACATGCTCTGTATGTTGACGTTACCGTTCTATGTACCGTTCTATGTACCTTTTCACAATTGTTACAAATATTCACGTGGATGTAAAACATATCATTAACCTTTCGTTCGATACGTTAATTTTCTGCATAGTTAAATATTGATACCTTGGAGTAGAAACTACTTTATTTTTGATATGTATTACTTTCCAGTATAATCTGTTTGAATTGGCCAAATTTGACGAAGATACATCTTAAATATACCTTATATTTTGTAAAAACCAAGTCGATGCTTTTTGCCGCCTTATTCTTGAAGAGGGGTTAGAATCTTTTTGACTCCGGGTTAAAGGCTGCATTGTGACTCTGAGCAGCAGAAAATGCGATGCTCCTTGTTATTTTGAAATGGTTCAGAAATTGAAATAGAAATTATATGGCTACTATTACCTGCATTACAATATCGTCCTTAATTGAACCAGACTTCAATATATGCTATTTCAACTCTTTTCAATATACTATTGAGGTGGTTACTGTTTTAAAAGCAATGGTCATTTGACAATTTATATTATAACATAACTTAACCACCCGATACACTTTTTTTTTAAAGTCCTTGTACACTCAAATCAGAAGGTTTTTTTATACGGTTAGTGTTGAATTATCAGTGGGTATTAATTTCAATGATTTCTCATAAAAAGAATAATGAAAATGTTTTCTTAAGTTTATTGCGATACAGGATGATCTTACAATTGGTATTGACCATAATAAATTTTTAAACCAGGCAATCACTAAGGTTTTCGAAGCACACGAGAGCCCTTCTTTTTTTACCGAGTTTTGGTTTCATAGTATGTAAGACTTGTATGAATTTGCTTTTAATATATTTTGTGTTCTGGCTGAACAACGTTGTATTGACCCTCGTTTTCAATTTGTCTCTACTTGAGTTTTAAATGTACATTTGGTATCTTTTTGCCAGTCAGTCTATAAGTCATCTTTTGTATTCAACTGATCGACACTAAAAATGTAGGATTTAGTCCTAAGAAAACCTCTAACACAACCTTACCACGTAGTAATGTTCATGTCCGAAATGGGGAACATCATCAGTGGATGTTTTAGAAATAGTTTTAAAATAGTTTAATATTGTTTTGTTTTTGTTTTAAGGATAACAGAAGGTGAAATTATAAAATGTCTAGAATTCGAGATTGATACTATCAGTAAAGGGAGCATTAGTTAACGAACAAAATGAGTTAGAATATTGATTGGTAATGCAACTCCTTTTCGAGATATTTGACTTTTTAAAATCTGACTCAGACATTTACTTTTTCTTTTTCTTTGCATTATTTGGGTCTCAAAAAGATTGAAAACAGATTTAGAATCTGCATAAATTTTGATTCATGACCTTAAATGAGTAATTGGAGTCTGATAGGAAAAAATAATGGGTGTTATGGGGCAAATATTTAACCCTTTATCACTAAGGAGTCCAAGCATTTGACAAACATTCATAAATCTCTTCTAAGTGCCTCATTAAGAAACAAAGTGTACAGGACAGATATACACGATATCTCTCTTTCTATCAATAACTTTTGTTTTAACGGTGTTTTCTTACCAAAAGATGTCCCTTTTACTCTTGCTAGGACTCCAACAACTGTTATAGAACCTCCGAGTAGAACAATGGGAATCATAACAAGCAAAAATATGAAAGTCTTTTCGCTGTTTCCATGTAGATCATTTGGAACTGCAACAGATAGAAATATATTAAAATATACACGCATGACATTTTACAGTAAAGTTGGTTGCCAAATTTAAGCACAATCATAATGTATTAATTATCAATATTAATAATATCTTCAATTGGCCTTAATTGGTGGAAACTTGTATTAAAGTTTTGTTAACATTTAAGTGGATTCACTGTACTCACTTTGAAAATTAGTTGTCTTTGCATTTATTGTAATACTTGATGTATTCCGGAAGTTTCCACCTGTAAAAGTTCTTGTCGTGGTTTCATTTTTGTTGTCTTTGAGGTGCACATACAATGAAAAAACGATTTATCAATCAAATTGTTTAAATAGTTAAAGTCACTAAAATTTTAATGACATTCCTTGTCATTGCAAATGTTGTAAGAGGTAAATGCAAATGATTCCCTATTTTTGTTATTGCAACGGTTGTAAACCTATTGGTTAGGGATATCTGTCTGACAATGCAAAACGTAAATACTCACCCGTGACAGTTCATTAAGGGGACACTGAATTACATTCTTTTAGTAGGGTGAATGTCAACGGGTAACAATGACTTGAGACAAATTTCGTAGCAGTCTGTATGTCACGTTCTCTACAGGGTAACAATTCATTGAAACATATTTTGCACAGCTAAAATAATACTCAAATACAAAGTGTCTTTTCTAACTTATAATTCAAATTTCAAAGTATTCCTCCTAGAAGATTCAGTTGGCAGAATCCATCTATTTATTATCGTTATTTTTTCTTATTTAAAACAACTCAACAAAAAGTATGCTTAACACTAATCAATTGAATGAATCAATAAATAAATCTGCAATCATCGATTTTTTAAAAGAAATAATTTAAACTATCTTACTGCTTATTCTATCAATTGTTATTCTAATTATAGTCTAAAGGAAAAAAACCCTTCTTTTAGTGAGATTTTTATTTTTGGTTAAAATTAGAAGATCAAGACATACTAAAGAGAGAATCCTAATCCTATGTACAACATACATAGGTAAAAGAGAAAAAAAAAAAACCAACATAATGCATGTTTATATAAAAGAGGGACGAAAGATACCAGAGGGCCACTCAAACTCATACATCGAAAATAAACTAACAATGCCATGGCTAAAAATTAAAAAACAAACAGACAAACAATAGTATACATCACACAATATAGAAAAACTAAAGACTAAACAATACGAACCCCATCAAAAACTAGGGTTGATCTCGTGTGCTCCGGAAGGGTAAGGAGATCCTACTCTACATGTGGCATCCGTCGTGTAGCTTATGTGATAAAAAATCCGATAAATAGTCCAATACGGTAGGTCACATTCATGAAAAGGAAGGGGATTGTAGTTACGACGTAAGGTGCATAATCGATATCATTTGTGAAACGGTTATTCCATAACATATGAATATAATGCTACCTTTATTTACCATTTATATATATCAGTTACGTCAAAAGTTATAAAAATCTTTAATCCCTTTATGTTTACACCTAACGAATCATCTATTGAAATCGTGATACAAGACGGTATACTAACCTGTTAAATAGACGTTATACCTCATCTCACGAAACGGTCCATTATTTTCAAATCTGCATTTATAACAACCAGTGTTTTCTTTCCGGAAATTTACTATTTTTAGATCATAACTTCCATTATTTTCCACCAGTAAATATTCGGCTTGATTCAGAGTTGGGTTCAATTTGTTTTTTAAAAAGTAAACAAGCTCTTTTTGTGCCAAATTGATGACATCTGGTCCTAACCAGGATGGGTCACCTTCAGAAGTCGAACATTGTAAAACAACAGTTTCGCCTTTTTTAACTTTCATTTTGATTGTGTCATTTCCAATGCCTGTAACTGAAGAACATATGAATACAATGCTAACTACATTTACCATTTTATAGTTCTTCTGCTGACAGTAGTCTCTCTATAAATATGAACATTAAACCGAGATATTTTTGATAGAAACACACGTTAATTAACTAAAATTTACTACTGTTTATGTTGATAGTATTGCAGCATCGGTCGAGTAACCGACATTTTCATAATGGCATGACATAAATTGCATGATTAAAAGAAAAAATGCGTAGTATGCTAAAAGGACAGCAAACAAATGTCCAAAACTATGTTTAACTCTTGCTCGTTTAAAACATAAATGCATCAACATCTGTTGAACATTAAAAATCCACCAAATAAAATACAAAATCCATTAATATGAATTAATTAACATACATGCAATTGAACAGGAACTTAAACACGCGGTTTCAATCGTTTAATTAGATTAATATCTGACCTTTTTTCTGCTAGAGCCATAACTATGAAGGCTTAATTTTGATATATCAACTGCCAACATATAGAGCACGACTTCAAAACTCGCAGTCGGAGGTTAAACAAAGGAGAAGGTCCGGTAAGGGCCGATTTTGGCCTCAAATTTCAAGTTCATCTAACGAAAGATTTTGGACACTTTTTAAACCCTTAAATGTCTATTTCAATTGATTCAATTAGTTTATGTGAAAGATTTTAACAGATAAATATATCAAATATGCCTAAAAACGTCACTTTTCAGAAGTTTTTTGTCAAAAATGAAAGTAGCCGCATCCGTGTTCATCCTCAACCTTTATATATGTTATGATTAATCATAAAATACAACTTACATTTCAATATTAGGAATGAACACGAATACGGCCACTTTCTTTTAAGACGGAACCGTCTAAAATTTAACAAAAATGCTTAAATTGTGAAGATTTCAGCAAGTTTGCATGACTTAATGATGCTAGTACCCGATATATGTGCATTGTATTGTCAAAAACAGCCCATATTTATGTAGAAGAATTATTTTACTTTCCAGTAAATAGCTAAAAGATCATCTTTTCAAAATTTTGTAAAACTGCTATATTTTGGGGCCAAAAAGGGGTCATACTGAACCTTTGTTACATACTTTTACTTTACTTGTATTGTTGCCCTCACGTAAAATTGGGACCATGTTTTTTATTGATACAATTTTAAACTAACAACCACATTCATTCGAGATGACGTTTTTCAATTAACGAAATCGAATTCATTCCAGAAATCAACTACTGTCCAACCTTTTGTTGTGTTTGCACTGTATAATCCTGACCTTCACATAATCCAAGATTATTTTGTATGGTGGAATCCAACATTGTTATTACCGGAAGTGTTAGCGTTGAGTTCCAAGGGTTGTCTTTTTCTCGTGTCTCTCGGAGCTTTTCATCATCTTTAGGCAAAAAGCGGGAAATTGTACCATCAATGACAAGGATATCACCAGAGAGCGACAAATTTTATGTAAGTAAGGGATCCTTATAAAAACCAAGATGGCGGTTTTACAATGTAAATAATCTTGAAAAATGTGAAGGTCAGGATTATACAGAGCAAACACAATAAAAGGTAGGACAGAAGTGGATATTTGGACAGGATTTTTCTTCCGCTAATTGAAAAAAAACATCATCTCGAGTGAACGCGGCTGATAGTTAAAGTATTTTTGACAAAATCATTGTGCCAGTTTTACGTGACGGCGATTTTAGTTTGATTAACTATATATATACTTAGCAGTATGTTTTGCTTTTATTTAAGGTATCCTGCTCCATTGTCAGCGCCCCAATCTTTTATATTATTGTTATAAAAGAAATAATTTGAAATATTTCTGATTGTTCTACTTTTTAAAATTAATGTATAGTACACAAACACAGGTGTCAATGACCTAATTGAAAGTTAACGATCAGAACAGGACGTTAAATTAGATGATTCGTGTTTAGAGAGTTCCACGCTATTTTCACACGAAGAAACCTAGCAACAACTCTTTGAGGGGTCCGCATGTTGCCTGTAGCAAGGCACAATTACTATTCCTATACAGTGTATCCTAATTTTTCAGTGTCAGTCAAATTTTCCTGACTATAATCCCACATGGCCTCTATAACAAGACCTACCTATTGCAATAATTGAAACTTGTTTTCGTCCTGAACATGAATGAAATATTTGCCACTTGACGTTAAGCAAACAACAACCAATCAATCAATCTTTAACACTTATTCCTTTAAATCGTTTTTAATTTACTTTATCCATTATAGATACTAATGTTGGTCTCGTGTTGAAGGTTATCCTCTTGGTGAACAAATATTCACATATTTATATTATTTTTCTTTTCGATGTTTATCATTTTTTACAATACCGTTGTAAATATTGTTTCGAGTTTCGGATGTCCTCTTGATATATATTTAGCCATATGGTTTTTTATCTCGCATCTTTGAATATAGTTTGCAGTTATAGTTCACCGTGCATGTACTGAAATTTGATATGTTCTTACATAATATACCTGAAACCATATGTATCTGAACTGATAGTGCAATCAGAGTTACAATTGCTGACATTTTAAACATGTTCCAATAACTTTGTCTGAATAAAAGAAATAAGAATAACAGAAAAAAATCCTTTCTGGAATTTCAATGAGATTTGTAGACATGTTTTTGGAAGGTATGAGTATTTGGCCTACATAGTGCATGTAAAAATAGCAGCGAACGAAACGAATTGTTTTGTATGATTTAATGCAAAATATATATTATGCAATGTCGGGGTCGAGCCAACGCCCTGTACCACCATTGCCTCCGCCTCTGGATACTGTAAATTATTAACGTCTCAAACGTCCGTCATAATATATAGGCAATCAAGTATGGCATAACGTATTGCAGTTAAATACATATAATGTTATTGATAGAGCGTGTATAGAGAAACCTCGTGAAAGTGGAACATGATGATAAAAAATGTGATAAACAAAGTCAATATATGAACGCTTTGAATGAGTAAACAGCTCATCCATGCATAGCGGACACTCATCCTAAATAATGGACCTGATAGCATCCCATCAACAATTAATGCACCCATTGTTGATACTCAAATGTTGCATGTCTTCTACTAGATTTGTATTGTATGTATTTATACTAATTGTTTATTGTGTGCAAGTGACGGACGCCATCACGAGTTGGTTGGCCGTTATAGAATAACCGTTTAACAGATGATATCGGATATGTTTCTTACGTCGTAACTACAATCCCCATCCCTTTGCATGAATGTGACCTACCAAATTATACTATACACCGGGTTTTTTATAACACGATGAACACGAAGGGTGCCACATGTGGATCAGGATCTGCTTACCTTTTCGGACCACCTGAGATCACCCCCAGTTTTTGGTGGGGTTCGTGTTGCTCAGTCTCTATTTTTTTTATGTTGTTTCTTGTGGACTATCATTTGTGTGCTGTTGGGGAATTTTTGCTTTGTTTTATTTTTAGCCATGGCGTTGTCAGTTTATTTTCGATTTATGAGTTTGACTGTGACTCTAGTATCTTTCGCCCCTCATTTAGTTTCACCTTATCAAAGGTATGGGTTTTTATTCTTACTAAAAATGGGATAAAACACGTTGTTTATGCTTTTTAATATATCAAATACTAATTAAATAACGAGTTAATGACTAAAAGACCTACACTTATGTACTGTATGCAAACAATGTGTATCCATCATTTATATTACTACGTATATGAGAGTTGTCACTCTCAAAACAAGCTCTTGCAAAACTTTACAAAAATATATGCACATTTTCGTATATATTGTAAATTAACATTGGTGAATAATGGGTATCAATTTACCTTTTTACTTGGTATTTGTTATCCTCTTTGGTGGAACCGCGCTTCAACGTATTTTCTCTGTTATTCTAAGTAATTCCAGATTTAAATTGCAATTAAATTTATTTGTTGTCATATATCGTTTATCTATTTCCGTATTGTGGCATGAATATTCAAATTTGTAACATTATGTTACCGGCACAACTTCCGTTAATAACTAGTCAACAATGGGAAGTGCTAAAGTTCAAACTAATTGAAAGTGGAAATAATTAGTATTTATCAAGTTAAATTAGAAATACTCTTGAAAACTTGAATATCATAGCTAAAGGTCGTGTGTTAATCAAGACCGGGGAACAACAGATCTGATTGACACCATAATGCAACTATATAAATACATATTATAGATTAATAATGAAAAAAAACCTGCTTCTGATTTTCAATTATAATTTAGATTTTTGTTCTTGTGTCTGTGATATATTTGACAGAATAATTGACCAATAGTTACAGTATGTAATCAAATGATTTAAATGCGATGTTATAGATATAGATTACATGGGAAAATATTGCAGTCGGTATAATTGTCACTTCAGAAAAGAGAGCAGTCAGATATAATTTGTTAAGGTTCTTGTACATTTTTGAAATTTTGTTAACTGTTATTTGGAAATGTATGTACTGTTTACTGTTATTGACAAATAAGCTCTTAGTGTAAAGAATAAACTAATCATAGATACCAGGACTAAATGTTGTATATACGCTAGATGCACATTTCGTCTACAAAGGACTCATCAGTGACGCTCGAATCCAAAAAAGTTGATAAGGCAAAACAAAGTACGAAGTTGAAAAACATTGAGGACCACAATTCCTTAAAGTTTTGCCAAATACAGCTAAGGTAATCTATGCCTGAGGTAGAAAGCCTAGTATTTAAAAAAATCTTAATTTTGTAAACAGTTTTTACCTTGTTTACTGTTTTTCTTAAAAATGTTGAGTTACTGTTTTCTCATTCAAGATAATATACAACGATAGAGTGATGTCCCTTTTTAAATGAACGTGTGAGTTTTTGTGCAGCGGAAAATTAATCTAAACTCCTTATATTGGATATTTCTCGTGCCATTTTTTTCAAGATTTTCATATATTTGTTCTTCAAAAGGATTTAGAAAACAAAGATAATGACATTTTGCACAGTATATGCATAATTTGACTTTGTTTATGTGTCTTGTTGTGACATCCTGATTTCAACTCTGTCAGTGAAAAATGTCAGACAATTATCCATACATTTTTACACCAAATGTTTCAAAGGGATAAAACACGATGAAATTCTAACAGAAACAAATTCATATAAACAATGTTGGATCTGTACAAATTACAGAAAAAGAATGTAATGTGTCTCTTAAAGACGTAGAGTCAAAAGATACGGTGGTAGTAAATGGTATAACATTAAGGAACAGGTCAGTTAACCTTTTTGATGTAGAGAAGTCAATAACACATGTTACCATACAAGATGCTCCGTACGACCTTGACGATCGTTATATTGTTGCACAAATGATTCGATTTGGTCATATTGTCCTCGGCTCTGTTAAAAGAGGTTATATAAAAGGGACCGAAATAGAAAATGGGGCACGGTATATCGATATATTGAACTGTGAGCCTGTTCTCCCTCTCAGAACTAGCCTAGGCCGCTTTGAAGTTCGCTTGTTTGCTGACAATAACCGTACACCATGCTTTAATTGTAAGTTGATCTGTCATTCCTCATATCAATGTAAAGATCGTCCTAAAATTATGAATGAGCGAAGATGCCATAACTGTGCTGCTATTGGTCATTTGGCTAATGCTTGTCCAAATGAACCGTATTGATATTACTGTAACATAAATGGGTATTCTAGACGAGACTGTGAAAGTTTTAAGCAAGACCAAGAAAATCAAGTTTATAGTTAGCCTGGTCTGGAAATAATTGAGGGTAGACAAGAAACTAAATTAGATGCACACTCAGATACACATTCAGTTTATGATAACGACACCTTTTCCGAAAGTGGGAAAAATGACTCTACAGATACTCCAAACGTCCTTATTGGCGCATCCAATTGTACAAGACTCGGCGAAACCGATGAAAATTTATTGATTGCTTCAAAATCAGGTGCAAATTTTGAAAATTTCACACAAATCTTAGACATTGCTATTCAGAAAACAGACAGTTTCAAAGTTGATAAGGTTGCTATTTGTCTCGGTTCAAATGATATAAGTAAACATAAGGATGACAGTGACCAAATAAATTTACTTGTGACAAAAGCAGTAGTTCAAGTGAAATCCGCTTATCCAGAGTCGCATGTTGGTCTTTGTACCATCATACCACGTAAAGGAAACAGTGTGTAAAAAACAGACTAAACCAATCGGAAACAAGCGTTAAAATTGTGCGCTCGCGAAGACAATGTAGATAATGTTGATTTAAAGAAAAATGGAACAATCATCAGCTCTTTGTTTAACAAAGCCGACACCAGCGGTGTGCATATAAGCACTGAAGGTGCACAAAATATAAATAGAAAACTTGACGAGTTTTCTCATTCTACGAAACCGTGCGTCCAGGAACTACACACACCAATGGACCCAAAACGAAAGAGAAGTGACGGAATAACCACACCTACCTCCGCGGATAGAATGAGTTAACGTTCCAATACTGAACCCAACAAAGCTTATCTCAAAATATGTCAAATCAAACTGTATTATGTTAATAAGAAATCAAAACCTAAAATTGAAAAAAAAATGCATGCCTGAGTTTTTAAAATTTGTAAATATGGCCACTTCTTTCAAACATCATATTTGTATATTGTTTCTATTGATTGTAGACTGTAGTTTTTATTTCATATATCATATGTATAAAAATAACTGTTTCAGGAAAGGTGAGCAGTATAAAGTCAAATTATTTAATATTTATGATAGGTTGTTATGTTTAATCAAATACGGTAATGCAAACGCTTTGTATGTGATATGTAGTGTATATAGTGTACATGCACATGATGTATGTGTTAAAGTTTTCGTAAAGGTAATTACTCTTCATGAAGTTAAAAGTCTATTGTTTGGAAACAAAATTAAAGATCATCACGTGTCATTAAACGTTACACCAGAAGTAAACAAAATTACCCTTTTCCAACTTCTACAATGAGTACAACAATAGCATCAATAAACGTAAATGGATTAAGAAATGTTAATAAACGTACATTAATTTTTAATTTGATTGTTTCACAAAACATAGATCTTGTCTGTTTACAAGAAACACATTGTACAAAGGACCAAACGTGGCTTTGGCTCAAAGAATGGAATGAATATGGGGGTGGTGAAAGTTTCCGGAATTGTGGTACAAACGAATCGAGAGGTGTGGGAATTTGATTAAAAAAAAATGTTACTCTTAGCTTTGATGTCTCAATGAAAGATGATGAAGGTAGAATGCAAATTGGTGAATTTAAAACTAACACTGCGGTTTACCATATATTTAATTTGTACACCCCAAATAAGAGTTCTGAAAGGAAACATTTTTTTGAAAACCTGAAAAACTTTAAAAAGGACTTGTATTCAGATGAGGAGATTTTGATTGTGCGTTAGATAGAAAACTAGATAGGTCCCCTTCGCACCAAAATGACGATACAGGCTTAAACGAGTTGAAAAGTCGGCTATTGAATTTTGATTTATATGATATATGGCGATCTAAATTTCCAACAAATAGACGGTATAGTTTTCAAAGAGGCAATTCAAAATCACGAATAGATTATATTTTTTGTACGAAATCCCTTACATGTAGCTGCAAAATTTTAAACACAAGTATAATCAAATTTCCATTTAGTGATCATGACATAGTTTCTTCAAAAATAAAATTAGATGACATTGAAAGAGGACCGGGAATGTGGATCATGAATCTAAATACAATTAAGACTGATGAATTTTCAAATGCATTTAAAACGTTTTGGGAAAAATTGGGTTAAAAGCAAGAACCGATTCAATAGCTTTCAAGAGTGGTGGGATGTTACAAAATAAAAAATAAATTTTTTGACCATGGAAATTAGTCCAAAAATAAACCGTTTATCAAAACAAAATAATGTCATTGCTTTAGAAAAACAGCTTGAAAAATTGAAACTTCAATTAAACGAATCAAATAAATCATGTGACAAAATTTTAGAATTCGAAAATAAAATTAAGGAATATTATACTAAAAAAAATATGGCAACGTGTAAAAACAGAAAACGGTGAGTATAAATGTGACATTGGTTCAATTTTAAATGAACAAGTAAAATTTTATACTTAACTTTTTGCCACGGAAGGGTGGGACAAAGCAGCGGGCGAACAACTTTGTCAATTTATCGTAGACAAGGTAAGTAAGGAAGATCAAGAGATGTTAGATAGAGATATAAATATCTCTGAAGTAAAAAAGGTACTAAAATTACTTAAACAAAACAAATCACCTGGCGAAGATGGTATGATATCAGAATTTTATGTTTTATACTGGGATATAATAAAAGACGATTTCTTTAGTTTACAACAAGAAATGTTTAATGATACTATATTGAGTAACTCTCAACATAAGGGGGTCTTAACCTTATTACATAAAGGAGGAGAAAGGGAAAATATAAAAAAAAATGGAGACCACTAACTTTACTAAATTGTGATTACAAAATTATTGCAAAGATTCTATCTGAAAGACTTAAAATAGTATTGCCTAAAATTAGTCATTCCGATCAGAAGGGGTTTGTTAAAGGAAGAAATATAAGCGAGGCTAACCGAATGATTTAGTACATTAGAGAATATATTGACAACGAAGATGAAGAAGGAATTATATTATTTTTCGATCAACAATAAGCGTTTGATATGGTTGAATGGGAATGGACAGATTTTGTATTGGAGACATTTGAATTTGGCGGGAAGTTTAGAACATGGATAAAGAGTCTATTATACAATGCTACTACGTGTATCAAAATTAATGGGTTTGTATCAAGATACTTTTCTATTACTCGCTCCGCTAGGCAAGGGTGTCCAATAGCGCCTCTCTTGTATATCATACAAGCTGAACCCATGGCATATGCGATAAGGGGTGACATTTAAATAGAAGAATTAAAATTACCAGGAGGGGAGGGAACTTTATAGAAACCAAACTATGTATGTTTGCAGATGACACCCAGGTATTTAATAAAAATGAAAAATCTGTAGAAAATACGTATACGAAAAAGTTTCGGGTTCTAAAATAAACTATGACAAAACAAAAGGCTTACTATTAGGGGCTTCTAAAAGAAAACGATTAAAATTTAATAAAATCAAATGGATCACAGGCAATGTTAAAACATTAGGGGTGAGCCATGGTTATGGAATAGATGACGATGATATTTTGAGAAAAATAATAGAAAAAGTTAAAAATTGTATACATGTATGAAAAAGTCCACGAGCAGTGGCATCGACCCAGTGGTGTAAAAAGTTATCAAAGGTACCAAGATTATAATTTCGTACGCCAGACGCGCGTTTCGTCTACATAAAACTCATCAGTGACGCTCATATTGAAATATTTATAAAGCCAAACAAGTACAAAGTTGAAGATCATTGAGGATCCAAAATTCAAAAAAGTTGTACCAAATACGGCTAAGGTAATCTATGTCTAGGATAAGAAAATCCTTAGTTTTTCGATAAATTCAAAGTTTTGTAAACAGGAAATTTATAAAAATTACCAAACTATTGATATTCATGTCAACACCGAAGTGTTCACTACTGGTCTGCTGATACCCTCGGGGACAAACATCTTATATGATGCACATGTTGTTACTAATTCATTCATTCATTATGTAATGTGTTGTATTCTGAAATTGACATATTTGACCTAGATACGACAACCGTTCATGCCGGCTGTTCAAAAACTCCTTCCTCTGTTTGCTTCTTTACAAACAAAATGGGAGGTTCATAGAAGAGCCTACACAGCTACTTTTGCGTAGGTACTTTTTCTGTACTAAATATTTGCAGTACTGGAAATTTACTTTTAATATTCAGTACTACTGTGTTACTACAAAATTATGGTAATATTTAGGTTCCTAAATATTACCATAATTTTAAAGTAAAGAAATAGTACTAAATATTAAAAGTAAATTTAAAGTACTGAATATTTTTAGTACAGAAATAGTACCTATGCATAAGTAGCTGTGTACACAATCGGTTTACCTTTCTACACATCAGACGTAGAAATTACCCTAATTGTCTTAATCAGAATCGAAATAATTGATGTAAGCTATACTTTATTGTAGTTTTAACATACACTATCGTTTGGGCAAAAATAATCACGAATACAATACCTACCCATGTTACAACTACAATAAAGTATAGCTTGCATCAAGTATTTCTTAAATTTTAATAACTATGACAACAAACAAATCCGTAAAAATAGAAAAACACATGACATATTGGCAAAGCAAATAAGCAAGAATGAAAAAAAAAAGAATACAAAAAATAATTATAAAACAATTACACAATGACGGGATGTATTAGTACCGAGCCACGCAAATAGGACTAAAAAGTACAAGGAATATTTTACAAAACAAATAAATCAACACTATAACACGTTATTTAGATGATAAACAACGTCAGTACCTAGAATCTATGCGTCAAGACCATAAGTTGGTGCGGAATATTTATCAATAATATCAAAATTAAAATCGTCTCGTCTGTCATAGAATCTGGTACTGGAATGAGCGCTTATGTCAAAATGATGTGAGGTATAAGTCTTAAAAGGAGGTGGAGGAAACCGAACCCAATTATAATATTATGATTTGTTGATAGACACAACATCAATATATCTGAATGTGACATTAATTGATCTTGCTTCTTTGCCCTTTGTGCTTTTGACAATTGTATGACAAAAATCTGACTCATTTCAAAACAAGAAGAGGTCGGCAAAGAGATGCACACAGCTAGTTCATTGATGAATATCGACAATTCAATATCTACGTATGTTGTCAATAAGAAACTCCAGCATACTTATCACTTGTTTCGCATGTGTTTATACATTTTTGCTCACAATTAAGAAATATACCGTATGGTGTCCTAAGGTAATAAATGGGAATGCTACAATTTTGTTTTTCATTTTGAGTATTTCTTTTAGGTCGAGATTAAAAATTATCCAGACGTTCTTTAGAGTTGTTTTGGAATCCACATACGGAATATCAGTTTAACTTTATTTTTTTAGTTTACAAAGGATAAATAACTGGTAATAAATTGTGGAAATTTATCTGATAATAGAGATGAATAAGGGTGTTTTGATGGGTTACAATTAATAATACAAATCAAACAATTTGCTATTAACACTTTTGTTTTTAAATTTAAAAAATCAAATGACACCAACATTTTGATTCATAGCAATTGTCATCTTACCACAATCTTATAAAACATCAAAAACCATTGAAACAAGTTCAATTAGAAAATAACAAAATCCACACTATCTAGTTAAACCAAATATCAATTACACTCATGCATAAGATGTAATTAATTATTATTATGTTATTCTGTACATTGACTCTGAATTTCCCTAAACAATAAGCATACGATTTGTGCATGTACCAATATGAAGGGTAAACATAACAACCTAAAACAATGAAAAAGGAGAAGATATAGTTTTCCTTGAATATTTGTCATTGTAACCATTTGAATTATTTTAGTATTTTTAAAACTTGTTAATTGAAATTCCTTACATTTTCACATTTCAAAAAAGAGGTCCATGTATCATTTCTTTTTAAAAAAAATTCACAAAGTGTGCCTGCAAAATAGTTACATCTAGACTTCAGACTCATGTGGTTGTTCCATCTTCAGATTGCACAGGTTGGAATAATTATCTGAAATACAAAGGTTTAATGTATCATGTGCGTTGTATTTATCTATTTGATTTTGAAAACGGTTTTTGTGATGGCGTGCCGGTAACGAATTTTATTAAACTATGCTGTTTGCTTTTTTTATTTTTAGATTTGAAGTTTAAAACTAAATCTGCCTTTAATTAGACGCGCCATACTTGCTTAATTTTGCGATCGGTCTTTGTGTGCGTTGCATTGACATATCGTAAAAATTTTAATATCTGCCTTTAAATTACTGAATTAAAATTCTTTGAAATTCATTTTTATGCGAAACTCTTCATCATGCAACAGTTAAAATGTTTATGAGTAAATCAAATATCTTTTATTTATTATATACGAATAATATATGTAAATAAACTCATCAGAGATACCAGGACTAAATTTTTTTATATACGCCAGACGCGTATTTCGTCTACAAAAGACTCATCAGTGACACTCGAATCCAAAAATCTTGCAACTTGTTTCCATCAAAGAAGAATTGGACATACTTAATTAGAACGAAACGAACAACATTAAAACAAATGCTCACGCAAAAATTGAAATTTTCAAATTATAAGAGTAATCAAATCTAGATAGTTGTCTGATTGAATATCATGCATATCTTATGATATTCGCTTGAAGAATATGCTTATTTGAATCGATAAGAAGTCGTAGAATTCTCTAAAATTCCTAAAATTCCATGAAGTTTCCATTAACGAACGCATCAATCCCATTGAACTAGAGATAAAGGATACAACAGATACAGTTAAGTCGGCCTCATATCTTGACTTACATCTAGAAATTGACAATGAGGGTCGATTAAAACAAAACTTTACGACAAAAGAGATGATTTCAGCTTTCCAATTGTTAACTTTCCATTTCTAAGTAGCAACATTCCAGCAGCACCTGCATACAGTGTATACATCTCCCAATTGATACGATATTCCCGTGCATTTCCTATCACGATTTTCTTGATAGAGGGCTGTTGCTAACAAGGAAGCTATTAAATCAAGAGTTCCCAATGGTGAAGTTGAAATCATCTCTTCGTAAATTTTACGGACGTCATCACGAGTTGGTTGACCGTTATGGAAGAACTGTTTCACAAATAATATTGGACATGTTCCTTACGTCGTAACTACAATCCCCTTCCCTTTCATAAATGTGACCTACCGAATTAGACTATTTACCGGATTTATTATCTCATAAGCAACACGACGGGTGCCACATGTGGAGCAGGATTACACTTCCGGAGCACCTGAGATCACCCCTAGTTTTTGGTGGAGTTCGTGTTGTTTTTTCTATAGTTTTCTATGTTATGTCATGTGTACCATTGTTTGTCTGTTTGTCCTTTTCATTTTTAGTCATGGCGTTGTCAGTTTATTTTCGAATCATGAGTTTGACTATCCCTCTGGTATCTTTCTTCCCTCTTCCATATAGTTATTAATGTCTTTGATTATTTATTGTTTTATTTGTTCAAATTCGAAACTATTTAAGACAAAATGCAGCTAAAGGATTCTAATAGTGTTTTTTTTTCAATTCGTCTTTTGAAACTCGTGTATAAGATCTACTTTATATTGATTCTAGAACAAGAGGACAAGCAAACATTATAATATCCAATTAATGACTACCAAATTATAAGTCAATAATGATTTATGCTTGATCATTTTTTGAAACATTTTTTTTAATCAACTTTATAGCCATTATATATATACCAGTTTTCAAAATAATTTTTCTATTTTTTTTGTGTGCATGTCGCTTTGAATACAAATGTAAGTGAAAAAAAAAGCTGGATGAAGATACTATTCAAGGTGTAACACCACTAATTCGGGTCCGGCAAGAAAGCACATACCAGAAATTAGTACATATCTAATACAAAATAGATTCCTATGCATGAGTGTAACTTTCTAAATATGTAGGACATTTATGTATTTTTGGTATCAAATAAAAGCTGAATGACTGGTGATCATTGTAGAACATTTTTTTACTAATAATTTTGGATATTTAAAAAAATGGACCAAATTTAAAAAAAGAAGGTACATTTTGCCTGTTTGTCAGATCTGAAAAATCTGTTTTGGTATAATCGAAATTCCGGGAATCAGTTCTTTCTTATATGCCATTAAAGGTATGTTGATTTTTTCAGTACAAGACACCATAAAGTATAGCTTTGACATGCAATGAATGTCATTTTATTTAAACCTAAAATGAAAAAGCTGTGTCTGCTTGAAATTGAGGAATTTAACATAGAAAGCAATGGAGCCATGCATTAGTGGTGTACTTTCTTAATTCATATCGTTTGTTTTCTTCACAAGAACACAATGTAAAATGTCTAAAGTATTTGAACAGATGACACTTTACTATACATGTGTTTATCTTAAAGAAGAAATGAATTAATACAAAACAGAAATATGTTTTAAGTGTAGAATAAATTTTGAATAGATAAAACATAAATGAAAATTTGTAGAAATTAAATTTCTGTCTCTAGTGTATGCAATGGTATCACAATCGGTTCGGTTGTAAAATTGCTATACAAAGTTATAAATAATGTTTAATGAAATAGCAAAAAATGTCACTGATTGAATAAAAGACAAATTCCAATTTGAATATCTAATATCAAAAAAATATCTTATGCTTTCTCATGTCTTGAGTCACTTACCTTTCAAGTGGTATTTGCGTTCTTCTAATACCAAACGTTTTGATTTAACAAGACCAATTATCAACAGTCCTATAGTAATCGATGTAATTGATATGAAGATAACTGTATCGAGTTTGCCTGTGAAAAGGGACAAATAAATATCATGAAATACGAATCTGAAAGTACTGATACCACCACATGAATATCATAATGCTAAAAAAAATTAACGCGAGAAGGACTAAATGACAGACTATATGTACTATTTATTGAGCTGCGACTCCTCTGTAACCATACCAAGTCGGAAACATTTGTGATATAGTGCATATATGCAGTGTACTTCTTAATGTGTTTGTGAAACAATCTTTTCTTCACAGAAAACGCAAATGTTTGAGAAAATATGCAATTTCTTAGACCGTCGTCGATTCATGTATAGCACACTTTCGTGTATCCGCAGTCGAAGTATTGCCCGACAACTCGGCCTTCTACCAATTTGCACCACTCAAACAATCTCACTTATTATTACAACTTATTGCACCACTCAAAAGAAAAACAAAAATAACAAACTCGAAGAAATATGTTAAATCATCAGATTGTTTTTATTGTCTTTTTACCTCTTTCACGAAGCACCTGCATCATACAGAGACATATTTCATCAGTGCATAAAAACAGCTTGAGAATAAAAAACCAAATCCAAGTATCACCACAGACATTTCAAGTAGTCTTTATGCTGCGCTGTGGGGACTCGATTGGTCTAAGTAGTTACTACTGTAATCACTAGCCAGTCAACACCGAGGTTGTGAGTTCGAACCCTGATTAAGCAGATGCACTCGGTTACAATCTTAATTGACAAGGTTTGTAATTTTTTTCTATCGAAGGTGTGTGATTTTCTCCAGAGCACTCTGGCTTCCTCCACCAATACAAACTGGCCGACAAGAACTTACAAGTGGCGTTAAAACACAAAAAATCTAACCAAAGCAAATCAAGCCGCGGTTGTTTTCAAGTAATGTTGATTTTGAAAATAATACGAAAGCTTAAAGAATCCCTTAAATGGCCATCTAAATAAAGAACAGCTATTAATGTGACTTGAAGATAATAAGACTTACATGATACAAATATTGTAAAAACTTACAAAAAACGTGATGGAAATCATCAATTCAATATTTTGAGAAGAACGGTCAAAAAAGTTATCTAATGTACCAGGGATTATAGTTTAATACGCAAGACGCGCGTTTCGTCTACATAATACTCATCAGAAATGTTCAGATTGAAATGGTTATAAAGCCAAACAAGTACAAAGTTGGAAAACATTTAGGACCCAAAATTGCAAAAAGTTGTGGCAAATTCGGCTAAGGTAATTTATCTATTCCTGTGATAAGAAAATCCTTAGTTTTTCGAAAAGTTCGAAGTTTTGTAAACAAAAAATATATAAAAGTTCAAAGATAAGTAAACAGGAAAGGAGTAGGTTCAGTAAGACCCTTTTTTGGCCAAACAGGAAATTTATAAAAATTACAATATAATTAATATTCATGTCAACACTGAAGTGCTGACTACTGGCCTGTTAATACCCTCGGGGACGAAACTTCCACAAGCAGTTGCATCAACCCAGTGGTATAAAAGAGTAATCAAAGACATCAGGTTTATAATTTTATACGTCAGACGCGCGTTTCGTCTACATATAATTTCATAAGACTACATAAGACTCATCAGTGACGCTCAGATCGAAATATTTATCAGGTCAATCAAATACAAAGTATAAGAGCATTGAGGGCACAAAATTTAAAAAAAATGTTCCAAATACGGCTAAGGTAATCTTTACCGGGATAAGAAAATCCTTAGTTTTTCGAAAAAGTCAAAGTTTTGTAAACAGGAAATTCATAAAAATTACCATATTATAGATATTCATGTCAACACCGAAGTTCTGACTACTAGGCTTGTGATACCCTCGAGGACAAAACGTACATCAGCAGTGGCATCGACCAAGTGGTGTAAAAAGTGAAAACGTGTACCAGGATTATAATTAAATACGTCAGACGCGCGTTTCGTCTATATAAAACTCATCAGTGACACTCATATTGGAATAGTAATAAAGCCAAACAAGTACAAAGTTGCAGAGGATTGCAGACACAAAAGTCCCAAACAATTGTGCCAAATACGGCTAAGAAAATCTATACTGGGATAAGAAAATCCCTAGTTTTTCTAAAAATTCAAAGTTTTGTAAAAGGTAAATTTATGGAAATGACCATATAATTGATATTCATGTCAAACCGAAGTCCTGTCTATTGAGCTGGTAATATAATCGGGGACGACACGTCCACTAGCAGTGGCATCGACCCAGTGGTGTAAAAAGTTAACAAAGAAATACCAGGATTAAAATTTAATACGTCAGTCGAGCCTTTCGTCTACATAAGACTCAGCAGTGACGCTCAGATCGAAATAGTAATAAAGCCAAACAAGTACAAACTCGAAGAGCATTGAGGACCCAAAATTTCAGAATGTTGTCACAAGTACGGATAAGCATATCTATTCCTTGGGAAAAAATTCTTAGTTTTTTGAAAAATGTAAATTTTGTTAACATTAAATTTATAAAAAATCTAAGTTTTGTAAACAGGAAAATTATAAAAACCACCATATAATTGATATTCATGTCAACTCCGAAGTGCTGACTACTGGGCTGGTGATACCATCGGGGACGTAACTTCCACCAGCAGTGGTACCGACCCAGTGGTGTAAAAAATTATCATATGTACCAGGATTATGATTTAATACGCAAAACGCGCATTTCGCCTACAGAAGACTCTTCAGTGACGCTCAGATCGAAATATTTATAAAAGCAAACAAGTACAAAGTTGAAGAGCATTGGCATTGAAGACCCAAAATTCCAACAAATTGTGACAAATACGACTAAGGTAATCTATTCCTAGTATAAGAAAGTTCGTAGCTTTTCGAAAATTTCAAAGTTTTGTAAACAGGAAAGTTATGAAAATGACCCATTGCAGAGAATATAATCACTGCTTTGTTTGTCTGAGTAACAGAAGAGAAAGGACAAGAACACAACCACAGATTGCAACTATGGTTAGGTAATTTTGTTTGGTTTCTCTGTCAATTCCGGTTGATTACAATGTGTGTATAACAAATAGTTAAACATTAGCAAGACATATATTTTATTATGTTGCTATCGTGACAATAGGTATACAGATATATAACTGATGCATGTTTTTTGGCTGGTAATCTTACCTTTACAGGAACATTCATCTTTCAGCTTTAAGTATCCTACTTCATATTGTCTTCTTGCAACATGACAAGTTATGTTGAATGAACGGTTACATGCAATTCTTCTCTGCAAACTTAGACTTAAGTTAACTGCCATATCTATGTCATGCTCACGTAAGTCAGTAATGTGAAAATTGAAGTCCTTTTTGAAGAAAAGATAAACTTCGAAATAAAAAAAACTAGTGCATTTTGTTTTTAGAGCAGTACAAATACAAGTTATATGTTCTTTTCCTCTAAAAAGAAACTTAAATAAATCCTTCTTTGCACGGAAGTGAAACGATGCTTTTTTTTGTCATTTGCTGGACACATTTATTGAATTTATTTTTTTATAGCACCTTCTTTTACACATTGTTACATATATTATTGCACCCGCATCCAATAAATTGTACCAACACACTATATATTCTGGTTTTAAAGCAAACACATTTTCGTGTCATATTTAAAAGCATTGCATTGTCGAATTTTATGTATATAGAGTTTAAGTAATTACGAGGTTGTGAGTTCGAACCCCGCTCGTACGGGAGCACTCGACTTCTATCTTTAATGACTATGATTGTCAGTTTTCCTATCGAAGGTCGGTGGTTTTCACCGGGCCTTCCAGCTTCCTCCACCAATACGCTCACCCCATGAAAAGCCGGAATGTGGTGCTTAAAAGTGACGTTAGAACACCAAAAATCATTCAATGCTTGATACACAATAAAATAGTCTGTATTGTATCCGATTTCGGGTTGATTGTTACACTATGCATATACTTTCCTGGATAACCAATGTTTTGACTTGATAATATCTTATAAGCGGCACGGTTATGGATAAAAGTGAAGTTAGAGTTGTTTCATCTGTTTGGTGTGTTGAAGAGTTTGAATTAGCCATTTGATTAAGAACTTTTCGTTTTGAATTTTACTTGTGAATATTTTTGTTATTGTACTTTTTACGGACATTTCATGATGATATAGCTTCATAATAATATTTTCGAAGGTACAGAGAAGTACATGTACTGCAATACACTTACATACTAACATCTATATTTGAAGAACAATTCGGGAGTGGAAACACTTTTTTCAGATAAACCGATATATGAATTGTATCCGTTTCTTTCTCCAAGAAATACCTTATTGTTGTAGACTTCGATGTCGGTGGATCTGAAAATATAAGTTGCTTTAAAAACTTTAGCTTTTGCTTTAGAAAATAAATCTTAACGCCTATTCTTAATTGCAAGATCACAAATCACAGTGATGCAAAATATAAAGAAGCAGAAATAAGAAACAGATATTGTTCTCATCTAACTTAAATTTTATTACAATGTGTATTAATCAACTAAAATCTATGCTTCAAGACAATCATGTATTAGTTGTGAAGTTGTTTCGGAATATTTATTGTTAATTAGTATCCCTTTTTATTATTTTTGTTTAACATATGTTGATGTATTGTAAATACTGTTAATAGTCTGATCGGTTTAAAGTAATAAGACATTTGCGGAGACACATACGCTCAGAATGTTATTTACACTAACAGGTAGCATTTAAGTTTTGGGTCGTCTGAAAGGGTAAATATAAACCATCGTTCAAAGACATTGTCGAACTCCTTTGATTGTTTAGTTTGACAGCAAGGTTACTAAGATTTGTACGGTGTAATGTATACACATGTCTACATTTTGGTATCAATCAAAACAAATCCAAACCATACAGAAAATAAATACCTGTTCATGTTATGTATGAAGTTCGTTAGATTGTGTTGAATGTAAAATATATGTACTAAAATCCGGGAAATGTGGTACATATTGTATATTTTCAAATAAAAGAGTCAAAACGGGGTTTACACTGGGTACTGTGTATTTTTTTTTTTTTTTTTGAGATCTTGGAAAGAATTCTAGTGTGGACATTTTATATGTTAGTATTCTCTTTCTTAAACAGCTCGGGGTTTGGTGTGCTCGAAGCATGAGCAGTAAACCCTGACCCGAGATTGGTATTATTTATAGGGTCTCTTTCGATGTCTATTTAACACATTTAAAACAATATTAGTGAAAAATGTTCTGTTGATTCAAATAGAAAAAGGTGTATAGTGGTGTGTCTGCTTGTTGAAGTTGTTGAAAAAAAAGGTCACACAATCATGTCGATTGTTGAGACAATTGCATTTTTTTTATTTGCAATTGCACAGTCTTTTCTGAACCAATTGTGTTTGATACTGATTTTTTATGTTTTGATAGTTTAAGGAATATGAAAGCATTCCATCAAAATATGTACTATGTTTCCTTATGAATTCGTATTCCTCTCTTTTCTGCCTGGTGGGGGAGAAAAAAACATCCTAACAGAAATCTAGTAATAAAACATTTCTACACAAGCTTTAAGACCACAGATTGTTCGAAACCCCAAAAATATATAAAGCAAGTGTAAAAAATAAAAAAAAGCTATTGTACACTTAGAAAAAAACATAAATACACCATTGGATAAAAAGAAAACCAAAGTTATAAAGACTTTTTTTGGAGATTTCCAAGATAAAGATTCGTTATTGTGTACTCGAAAGCACTTATTCAAATAATCAAATACAGCATTTACATTTACTGTATCTTTTGTTTTTTTTAGATGACCTCATGTAATCGGAAGTCTTAGTGTAATCCTAGGTATAGACTTAGTTACTGGTAGTGACTATTACGAATAACAATAACAATAAAAAGGAATAGTATCATATATGTACTTACTAGCAAAGTTATATTTATTTATTTCGATGAAGTATGTGGCTGAATCAAAACCATATCGACATCGGTAAGTTATATTTACATCTGATTCTGTTACATTGAATATCTTAAGACTGAATGCATTTCCATGAAGAACAGTTTCGTCATACTTATTGTTGTCGTTTATACGGCCATTGTAGCTTAATAGGTGGTCATCATTTCCCATTGACCATTGCCTCGTTACGTCTCTATCTACATTGCTGATCCCGTTTACTGCGCATGTCAATATGATATTTCCTCCGAATATAATGAAATCGGTTACCAATCTTAGTGATACTGAAAACAAAGATCAAAACAATTGATATGACTAAAATGTCAATCCTCCCATTTTTTTAAATTTAAATCAACATTTATAAAAAAAAAATGTCCATTATTCAAATGATACGAAAGAAATTGATGATAAAATAATATATCTACAGTTCAGTTTATGGTTTGTAGTCATATAAACATTTGACATTAAATGCAAATAAGAAATATTTTAATAATTAAAAAACAAATCTCAAATAACACATAAAAACTGGAAAGAGTATAAACGTTGCTGAAACCTACAAAGCAAACAAGTTAATTTGACTGACTGGACCGATTTCTGTTGTATGTCTCGATGCGTACAATTTTGGTATGGTCATTTGAACATGTGGAACATATTCCAACACATCGACAAATCTTAGTTTTATAATTAAACAATGTAACAGGTTCTGAGAATTACAATTTGATCACACTATAATAGCTTTATTATATGAGACACAATACGTACAATGTGATATGGGTTTATCTTCTTCAATAAATATACTTGCTGCATCAAATCCATAACGACATTTGTAAAGTACTTTCAGATCCACGTGTGTTACATTGATTATTGTAAGACTAAACACATTTGCTGCAAGAACATTTTCTTTGTACTTTCTACGATTATTTATACGGCCATTGTAGCATAAAAGTTCGTCATCGATTCCCATTGACCATTGTCTTGTTGTTTTTCTGTCGATATCTTCTATCCCATGGACTGTGCATGTCAACACAACATCTTTTCCAAGCAACACCGCATCTGTTTCAATTTCTAATGACACTGAAATGATTCAGAATATTTATGATAAGAACACTTATTGTCGTGTTGATGATCTAGGGTTTATTGATCGAAGCAGTCTCGGGACTAAATTAGGATAACAATGATCGACCTAACACGCGACTTAGCATAGACTTAGAAGGTATTTTTTTCCAATCTTAGCTAAGAAGTCCTAACGCTTTTTTTTATAGTGGCAATATGAAAAATTGGAAATATAAAATTTAAACATAAAATAGAAGATAATTTCAGCAATAAGAATAGTAATCATTCTAATAAGAAAAATAATCAGAAGTATTACTTTAATTGTAAAGTCAATAAAAGAGGGACGAAAAGTACCAGAGGGACAGTCAAACTCAGTCTCATGAATCAAAAAGAAATTGACAACGCAATGGCTAAAAATGAAAAAGACAAGCAGACAAACAATTGTACACATGACACAACAGAGAAAACTAAAGGATAAGCAACTTGAACCCCACCAAAAACTAAGGGTGATCTCAGGTGTTCCGGATGGGTAAGCAGTTCCTGATATAACATGTTATAACAAATTCGGTGAATAGTCTTATTCGGAAGGTCACATTAATGAAAGGGAAGGGGATTGTAGATTATGAAACGGTTATTCTATAACGGTCAACCAACTCATGATGGCGTCAGTAAAATTTACGAAGGGATAATTTTAACTTCACCATTTGGAACTCTTGGTTTAATAGCTTCTTTGTGAGCAACCCCTCTATCAAGAAAATCATGATAAGAAATCCAAGCACAGGAATATCGTATATATTAATCGTAGATATTGGCATACATAGTAAACATAGAAATTTAAATGCCTTTAACATAAAATTGAAAATAGAATATTAATACTTTTAGTAAATAGTGACAACTATATATCATGTATTATGATCGGCAAAAAACAATAACTATGTAGAATTCGCTGTCACAGTTCCATGCTTTACAGAGTTTGAAGTCAAATCGCGAGCATTTTTTGTAATTACGGATTACTTCAATTATTTCATTCTGGACATGGAAAATATGTAGGCCTGTAAGAGTTATAGTCCATGTGTATTTCTAAGAAAATATGGACAAACAAAGAGAGGTCAAAGATAAAAAAAAAATTAAAAGAGGGTACAAAAAACTGATAAAGCCATGTCGAAAATGAAAAGGACATACACACTACAATATATTAAGTATGAGATGTAAGTATAAAGAAAGAATATGTGATATGATTGCCAATGAGACAACTCTCCACAAAAGACCAAAATGACACAGAAATTAACAATTATAGGTCAACGTACGGCCTTTAACAATGTGCAAAGCCCATACCTCATAGTCAGCTATAAAAGGCCCTGCAATTACAATGAAAAAAAAATCAAATCTGTAAACTAATGGCCTTATTAATGTATAAAAAAGTAAGTCAACATATAAGACAGATTGTACTGTACCTGTTGTATCCTTTATTTCAAGTTTGGTTTGATAGATGTGTTCAACATAGTCACCAAACTTTTATTTCTTAATTTAGTGAGAGGAATTCATCCATATAGCGGAATGTGAAGTAAAAGAAAAAAACTAGCTTTTTTCATTCGTCCTAAGTAACACCTGCACAAAGTATGTCCCATATGAATAAAAGAACATGCTGGAAAGAAGAAGGTCATATTTGGTTCTAAATGGAATACAGATTGTTTGTTGAAAACAACGTCCTCCAAATATAAAACAATATTTTTGTTTGATTTACTTTAATTAACTTTGTCATAAATGAGAAACTAACTCAGATAGTACGAGAGGTTAAACATACAGTAATTTGTATAATAGATGGATTGTGAATTTACCAAACTATATTACCAATCCGGTGAACCCATTGTTTCTATTCGTTTTTCTTTTTTTTTCCAACTGTAAGCAGATTTTAAAAGTTTTCTGCTGATATTTATCTTAAATAATTTATGGTGTAGTTTTCTTTTTATCACACAAAGTTGGATAAACAAATAGAGAGACGATTTGTTAAAAGATTTCAAATAAAAAAAAAATACACGTAATTTACTGATTCGATGATATGTTTTTGTTGAAAACTTTATTGTGATTAAACAACATACTATAGGTCTTTGTTCGTTGTAATTCTATCTTTAAAAAGCTTTACATTTTACCTTGTTTTTTTTGCAGTAATTTCGAGATCAAAAGATAAAAGCCCTTATAAAGTTGTCGAGTTTTTAATTTGATTTTAAAGATATAGTAAATCTAACTTTTTTTTTTGTAGTATTGGATACAGCAACACACGTAACTATATAATAAAATATTGCTAACATTAGATTTTGAATAAACATATAAAATGTTGAATGACAAAACAGAGTGTTCAATTATAGTTATATAATAACCCTTATTCTGTATAATCAAAATTCAATAAAAGTGAGGCAAAGGATACCAATTGAACAGGCCGAAAACTAATTGACGTCGTGGCAAAAAAAGAAAACGACTTAATCAAACAAACAACTATTCACAACATCGAAGACTGAAACTTAGTAACACTAACTTAAACAAATTGCCTGTGGTCTCATTTTGTACAAGAAGATAATCAGATATTGCTCTTCATGTGGCATCTGCTGTGTTCCTTATCTTATAAAAAAAACTATGATAAGTCTATTTTGGCAGGTCTTAAGGAATAGGACGGATCGTAATTACATCAATTGAAATATATATGTCATTTGTGAAACTTAGTTTTATTAGCGTCTGCGCAACATGGAAAGTTTGGTTTTAAACTTCCTTGTAAGTATTTTTCCTGAGTATTTTTCTGTTTAAAAACTGTTTTAGGTAGAATTTTACAAAAAAAAGAAGGAACATGCATTAACGGTACCAATTTTACTGCACCATATGCCCATTTCGACTAATCATGTCTTTTAATTAAAAAATCAAGGTTGAAATATTTTAAAATCCAAAACTTATTAAAGGATCGAAGAACAAATTAACAAAAACATGACTAAAAGTAAAAGAAAACTTCGGGAAAAGAATAAGAGTACATGAGGGATATACATATAAATGTTTATATACTCACCGTGGCCATTTATTCCAATAATACTAATTATATATATAACAAAGCTGTAACATTTCAGAAAAGACATCTAAGACCCCTACAATTAACAAAAGTATATAATTTGTATGAGCATATTGGTCATTTCTTGTATAGATATCGTTCGTACTTCTGAAATTCAAGAAAAAAACCAAACGGAAGTGTGTTTTGTTTCAATTATTAGAAAAAATGTTTGTGTAAAATCACTGCGGTATTTTTGTTTGTTCTCACTTTCTATATATATATATATATATAGGGATGTTTAAAAAAACTATTTTAGAAACTTACGAAAAGTGAAATCACAAAAATACTGAACTCAGAGGAAAATCCAATCGGAAAGTCCATAATCACAGATACCGACATCAAATAGGGTTTATTGAGTGTTTTCTAAGGGTTCATATACCGTTTTAAGAATATTTAATTTGCAGTTATAGTAATGAATTAATCCTACACGCCTTTAAACATGAATGTATGTAATAAAGATAATCCCATGGTCCGAAAGACATTGGGGTATTAATATCTTAACATTTTTCACACTGAAAACCTTAAAGCGGTTGCATGAATTATGTTAATACAGTAGAAAATGGATATGCCATAGGCATATCTACAGCAAAATTTAAATAGTGTTATAGTATATTATAAGGACAAATTATCCTTATCTTTTAAATTATAGCATTTCTATTCATTATGTGCTACCACTCCAAAATTAACTTTTATGGTGAGAAAAAAATTAAAATACCTACATCAGTCAAATGGACAGGTGCATTCATGAGTAAATAGCAAGAACACATGTGTGTTATCAACTGTACATTTTGTTTTAACCGTTTATTTCTGTGTATCATCAATACCATCATCAAAGTAATATTATACGTTTTACTATAAACTTAAAAAATTGATGCTTTTCATCTTTATAAATGTGAAAAATGAAAGTTTATTCTTTTTTTACATTGACATATTCAAAAGCACACATCTACTTTTTATCAAAACAATCAAAAGGAAAAATAAATTTTGGCCCATTATCATATGTTTTTTGCATTAAACCATATGTTAAAAGCAGATTTGCTCATGCGTATTTATTGCTTTTAATCAAAAACGAATGTAAATATATTTTTTTTTACCTCAAAATGTGTAAGCAAGACGTGACTATATTTATCTTTAAAACGTTAAAACATTGATTTCCTACCTGCGTCAACTTGTTTGTAACTCACAATGTTTTAGATAACCTTTTCTCTCTCTGATACAACAAATGTAAGATGTCCTTGAATCGCTATTGATGAACTGATTGATTATCAAAGTGTTGAGATTGAAACAAAGAGGATAAAAGGACATCTTTACTTGTTAAATGTATCTTGTTTGCAATGACCCTACTTAAAATTCAACAATATGTTGATGTCCAAAATGTTGTCCCTTGTTTTAATTAACATAAGAGACAATACGATATGTAGATATCAGTGCTATAACATGCACAAGCTTAAGTGCAAAATTATCTATGAATTCTACTGTTATTGATATCGAAATTTGTTGCTTTTAAACCTTTGTTTCAGATAACGTTAGTTGCACAACTGTTTAATAACATTTCAGGTTTAGTTTACCACAGTCGTGAAAACAGTCTTGAAAGACAATACTTAAATTTGGTCTCAGGGTGTTGATTTCTTTGTATTGTGTATATTATGAATCATTCAAGTACAGATTCTGTTATTATACACATTATTATTCACATTAATAAAAAATAACACAAATAAAATACATTAAGTCGGGTGGGAGGGTGGGAAACTTTACTGCACCAAAAGCGAACCTCGAATGACAATATCTTTAATTTACAAAACCGCCAAAAGTATAGCACGAAATATTTGAAGTGACCGCATTAAAATATTATGGTCAGTTCTAACTCGACCAATGAAAAGCATTTAACCTATGATATACTTTCAAATACGTGTAATTTTATAACCAAATACACGTGGGAATGTTTACATACCGGTGTACATAACTTTAATAAATATATTTATGTTCTAATTCATAACTTCAAATATGTTTTTGTCCCCGCAGACAAAGCCCCAAATAACATCGTGTTTTTGTGTAAAAGTCATTACATTAACTGCTTGATAAACGAATTAGGTATTGACAATTCACTTGGAAACTCAACATATATCCTCACGACACTTACCAAAGAGGAAATCCTGGATAATCATAGGTCTGTTCTATGTTCCTTTGGAATGTCAACCAATGATGAAGAACTGGATCTCCCATCGCTGTATTGGATACCTAAACTACATAAGTTTCCTTACAAACAATGGTGTATTGCTGGATCTTCCAAGTGCTCCACGAAACCTCTTTCTTAATTATTAACATCTATTTTATCAGCAATCAAAGACGGGCTTCAAAGTTATTGTGAAACTGCCTATTCTAAAGGTGGCGTGAATCAGATGTGGATACTTAAAAATTCCATAGATCTTTTAGAGTACATACAATCTAACTGTCTTTCATCTTGTAACAGTATTAAAACATTTGACTTTTACACAACTATTCCATATTCCAAACTAAAAGACAAATTGAAAGAGTTGGTATTGTTTGCTTCATAAAAAAAGAATGGTCAACGTAGATACAAGTAATTTGTCTTAGGGAGGAATAAAACCTACTTTGTAAAGGATCACTCTGATTCAAACAAAAAATTCTCTGAAACTGATATTATCAAGATGCTTGATTTCTTGATTGACAACATATTTGTAACGTTCAGAGGACGTGTTTTTCAACAGACTGTCGGCATTCAAATGGGAACAAACTGTGCCCCTCTACTTGCCGACTTATTTCTTTATTATTATGAGGCTGACTTCATGCAGGAACTTCTTAGGAAGAAAGATAAGAAGTTAGCAATATCCTTTAACTCTACTTCCGCTATATAGATGATGTTCTTTCACTAAATGATTCAAAATTTGGTGACTATGGGGAACGCATCTATCCCACCGATCTAGAGATAAAGGATACTACAGATACAGTTACGTCGGCTTGATATCTTGACTTACATCTAGAAATTGACAATGAGGGTCGATTGAAAACAAAACTTTACGACAAAAGAGATGTTTTCAGCTTTCCAATTGTGAACTTTCCATTTCTAAGTAGCAACATTCCAGCAGCACCTGCATACGGGGTATATATCTCCCAATTGATACGATATTCCTGTGCTTGTATTTCCTATCGTGATTTTCTTGATAGAGGGTTGCTGCTCACAAGGAAGCTATTAAACCAAGAGTTCCAAATGGTGAAGTTGAAATCATCCCTTCGTAAATTTTACGGACGCCATCACGAGTTGGTTGACCGTTATGGAATAACCGTTTCACAAATGATATCGGATATGTTCCTTACGTTGTAACTACAATCCCCTTCCCTTTCATGAATGTGACCTACCGAAATAGACTATTTACCGGATTTGTTATCACATAAGCAACACGACAGTTGCCACATGTGGAGCAGGATCTGCTTACCCTTCCGGAGCACCTGAGATCACCCCTAGTTTTTGGTGGGGTTCGTGTTGTTTATTCTTTTGTTTTCTATCTTGTGTCTTGTGTACTATTGTTTGTCTGTTTGTCTTTTTCATTTTTAGCTATGGTGTTGTCAGTTTGTTTTAGATTTATGAGTTTGACTGTCCCTTTGGTATCTTTTGTCCCTTTTTTTTTTAAGCGAACATAAATTATTTACAGAATAAACTTAACACCTTTGTATGGGATCAGCTCGCCTGACAGTGTGCAGCAAAGCTTCGAAAAATAAAGAAAGGGTAAAGAAGAAATAAAAGAAAAAATACATAATTAAAAACTCATTGTTCAGAGAACAATTGAAGGTCTTTCCACATCAAAGAAATTTTGAAAAGCTAGTTTCTTTAGATTAATGCGATAAATAAATGGTTTTGATATGAACTTAAGGAGATAATGTGCTACTTCCAGTTAAGTAAATATTACTTCCGGTCTCATATGTTAGCTTCTTTTACACTGATTCCAAGAATATACAGTTTTATATACATTTGTATGTTTACACGGATGTAACTGACCACTTCCGGTTTACAGAAAGTCACTTCTAGTCTTTAGTGATAAGAAAATGTTTTTAAATTACAAAATGTATCGATTCTGAGTACTTTGATATGAAAAAAGTGCAAAAATAGCTACTTCCGGTTTTCTTAAGGTCATTTCCGGTTGTCATTTTTCAAGTTCATATGTCACCTTAACTTTTGTACAAGGTCATATGGATTTATAATAAACTTAGTTGAAGTTGTAATCAAATAACCTTATATTGGGACATTTCAGGGGCACTCACTCCATAAGATGCCATTGAAATGTATCAGAATAAATGTAACATATATTCATAACAATAAAGCAAACATTTTGAACTTGTTCTTTAATATGAATCTTTAAAATTGTCAGAGAAAATGCAAAAACAAGCAAAAGTCCAAATTTAGAATTTGACCTTGACCTTTGACCTGGACCTCATTTTCTAAGTTGATTCCTAGAGACCTCAAATAAAAACATTATTATATGGTTAACAGTTTATGAATTAAAAAAACATACCGACAAATTTATTTCGTAAAGGTAGATAACTCCTATAAAATTTCATCGATCCGCTTCGAGCCGAATAAGTCAAAAATTCTTTAGGATGTAACGAACAATTTTTAATAGAAATTTAGTTGGTATCATTTTTTGTTACGAAGGAGATGCACACATCAAATGAACAGTGAATAGGGAGATAACTCTTACAAACAAAATTGTTCGTCTTAGCAGGGTGAAATTTAAAACCGCATAAACTGTACGATAATATATAAGAAATATTTAAGCGACACATTGCGAAACAAAAATTTCAAGATGTGGCGGAAAAAAAAAATAATAATCAGAACAAATACAATAGATCTTTCAAAAGAAAAGTGGAAATACCTAATTAAATTCCAATATTATTTGTTAAAGAAAGTCTATCCTTCAAAAACTCTTCAACATAACCGTCTTTTGCTGTGTCACTTTTCCACCGACCATGATTTTTTAACAATCTGTCCTCTACACCAGCCGCTGCAGCAGCCGTAGCCCCTCTTGAACGGAGACTATGCAGTCCACATTATTTACTATCTAAGCCTATACTCTGTAAACTTGAAAGTATTATTTCCCGAGCTCTCGTGTATGACAACGGACCTGTACTTATAAGTTTATAAGAATTATCAGACTGATTGATAAAATGTCCCAATTTTCTCTGTGCTCCTTCGTTAACAAACGTTACTAATTTAGATGTACAAGAACTATTAAATCCAGCCAGTTTATGTGCCGAGCTAATGGCGTACATTATTTCATTTATCTTGCTAGCCGATTTTGCATTCTGTGAAATGTGAATCAAATATAGAGAAACTGTATAATCAGATGAAGGTAATGGAGTAATATTATGTATTTTAGTCCACTTACAGAAATCATTAAAAGCATACTGGTACTTTTTCCAGAGTGTTCAGTGAACGTGAGCTCAAGCAATACTCTGGTAACCTACCTTTCAAGGTAGAAATTTCATCCGAAATATCTGAATTCTGTTTCCATCTACCGACTCGAAAAAATATCTGTAAAATGTGCAATCGTGAAACAAACATTATAAAGTGTCAAAGTATTAAAACTTATATACAAGTGAACCATGTCACTGTAAACATAACAGGACCTTGTCCAATATTTATTTGACCATGCCAGCTACAATGCTATATGCATTAGTGCCGTGTTGAATACAACCATGCTTTCTACAATGTATATACACACTAGGGCCTTATCAACAACAACCGTGCCTTCTACACTACACATTCGTGTACTAGGGCCTCGTTACTTTAACCTCGCCAGCTACAATACACACTAGAGCACTGGGGCCTCGCCACTTTAACCTCGCCAGCTACAATACACACTAGAGCACTAGGGCCTTGTTATCCTTATCGCAACTTATTTCACTGCCAATACTGGGGCAATAAAAGGCTCAGTGCCAAAAATGGATTTTCTATTAGAACTACTCACAGAAATACCACTTGTATTTTTAAATTCAATAACATCAGATATGTAATCTCTGTAATTTATATTTTCATAAAAAAAAAATGAAAGGCCAATAGGTCGCAAATATCCATTTTGGTACAATTAAAGTACCTCTAGCTTTTCAATTAATTACTATTTTATAGCTCTCAAAACTAAGTAAATAGGTGGTACAATCCAATTGTTTTCACCAGACAAATTCTGAGCATAACAGTCTACAGATTCTGTATTTACATTCTAGAACAAAGAGTTAAATCTTTCTAATTGTGTGTTACGAGAAATAGCAAAACTATCGACTGTGTAAGAACACCAAAGGTCGCTAATAAAAGTATAGAAAAATTCTAAAACACCCCAGTCTTCATAATCAATGATTTTACTGATATAAATGTATAATCAGCTTTCGAATTTTCACCTCTCGGAATCCATTGTATGTTAATGGAGATTCCTTTTTGTAAACAAATAGAAAAACATGGAAATTGCTATATCTTGCAGTTTTTCTTTCATGCTTCCTGCTTGAACAATTCTGACACAATTTTGATTATCAGTTAGCCATTTTAAGGATTTTCCAGCAAATGCATATGCATGTTGATAAGACACCAACGCCAATTATATGGCCTTTAGTTCCCTCCTCGTTGAATTCTCTAACATTTCAGTGGATTTCTACATAGTGTGATGTTTTTTTAACTTTTCAACTCTACTGTACATTTTTTTCGTTATTCATACCAAATCCATCATCAAAATATAAAACTATTCTTATACCATTTTTTCTCCAATCCTTGACCAAAGGTCTGAGACACTTTGTAAATATGTAAGGACCCGTTGAAAGACCAAATGCTAAAAAAGTGAAGCAATAAAATGTATCTTCCTACGAAAAACCTAGATACGTGTGCTGCTGTGGACATATATCCAAATGAAAATAACCAAATTTTAAATCAAATTTATACAGATAATCATTTTTCTGAAAGTGTTGCACAGCTTTTTTCCAATCTTCAAATTTAATCTTATCCTTTTTCACCGATAAATTAAAAGTGCTTAAATCTAAAATTAGACGCCTTTTCCCAGACTTTTGAGTAGCTACACTGAGCGGATTGACAATGTAAGGTTGAAATGGGACTTCAATGATGCAATCTGGAAGAACAATTTCATTTACATACTGTGAAAGTACTTTTAGTAGTGGGGTTCCAATTTTCGTGGTTTTCGTGGATGACTTTATCCGGTATTGATATGCCTGTCTGATAAAGTGTTCATTTTATATCCTCATAGTTCTCGTACATATGGGAAAAAATAATTTCATGCTGGACTTGATTTTGAAAAGAATTATTTTACAATTCAAGATTCGTTTATAGCATTTGTTTATGTTACTGTTTTCTTTAGGTGACATGCTTATGGCCTAATTAACACATTTGATGGTATTTAATCTGTTGATCACTTTAACTTGGGTTAATTCATTTGTAATTAGTCTTGTCACAACGATTTATACTGGTCAATGTTTACTTAGCAATTTCCTTCAATCCTGACTAAGTGTAACCGTCGTTTCTAAAGGCTTGATTTTTGTTCTTTCTAGAAAACTTAAATCCACGAATTTAAAAACCCACGAACATGTAAATATTGCTGAAACCACGAAAATTGATACCCGCGAATTAAAGTACTTTCACAGTATTTGCTAACAAAATCATCATTCTTAAGAGCAGATTTGTTATTTTTCATGTACATGCTCGAAGGAGTATCAATAAATAGAATAAGATAACCATTTTTCAGTGTGTCCAGAATGAAAGAATAAGCACCAATATGCTCCCAGTACTGAATTCTTCTAGCTAACCTTCCCCTTTACACCATAGAAAATACCCGTGTTAGATATGAACTTTTCAAAAAATCTTACTTGTCTTAGCAAAATTTCAATATCATGATTTAAACAATAATCACTATCAAATTCAGAAAATAAATATAAATACTTATCATTAACTAACTGTTCGTTGTTAATTGTTCTGTTGTGTATTGTTGAAGTTGAACTGGTTGCGTTTGAAAAGTGGACAGTTCTTCATCCAGTAGCCAAACTGTTTAAAGGCATGGCACATATCGTGCTGGGACGGCTCTCGAAAGGGCGGCGGGTTCTGACGCTGATACTGATTGGAATAATAAGGATTAGGAGCAGTTTCAACGGGAGCCTGTCTAGAAGTTGTCTTGTAAGGATTTGGGCGTCGGGATGTGTCTTTAGTCGAACGCATGGCTCTGGACTCCGTCTGGCGGATTTTCTTTTCATCTTCACAATGTGAAGCGATAACATTTGCTTCATAATCTCTGACAGTAGCCCAATCACCGTCTGAAATATCTGCTATGCGTATCAGTTTGTTTCTGCCCTTATCCTTATCTATGAGGTCTATATTGATACGTGAAACCTTGGTTTCGGAACGGGGAACAAAGCTATAAACCTTTTTAACTCGGTAATAGTTTCTTCGTTTAATATGTATTGTATTTTGTTGCCCTCGTGCTTGAATTTAAGGGAAACCTTTTCTTTTAGCTTTTTTACGTCCTGTTCACGGAGCAAATCTGATTTAAGATCTACTAGCTTATTGTCAAAATACACTTTAAAAGTTCAAAAGTATCAGCAAAATCACGGCCCTCTTCTACTATGTGGTTGCTACTTTAGTTCCGATGCAAAGAACCTATAAGTGAATTAATATTAACGCCAAAATATGCAATCTTTAATGACCTGATAATAGTATCGAAACTATGTCCCTTCTTAATAAGTCTATTTAATGGTTTTGTTAGTTACTGAGGTGAATATGGACATTGTTTTTCTTTATGAAGAATATTTCCATAAACAAATTGAGGAGAAATACCTGAACGTATAAGAAGTCTGCATGTTGAGCTATATCCACGAATAATGTCCTTATACCGATGATAAAATTTAGTAAATGATTTGACTAGTTTGTGATATCGAAAACCCTGGTGTAATAATTTTTCAGTAAAACATAAATTTCTCTCATTTAAATCTAAAACATTGTTACATACACGAGCAAATCATACAAGTTGAGATATATAAACACCGTAAGATGGCAACAAGGGAACGTCACCTACTAGAAATGGATAATTAACGATAGGAAATGAAAAATCACCTCTTTTATCATAAATTTTAGTATTAAGCTTTCCGTTAGCTTTACTTAAAGTAAGTTCAACAGGATACATTTCTTTAGTATTCATACTTATGTCGTCATTATTGAGAACTAAAATATCATCCAAATATCTAAAAGTATTATTAAATTTATGTATCAGATGTTGTTTCGATTGGTCTTTGCTGATTTTTGTCATAAATTGTAACTCAAAGCAATACAAAAACAGGCCCCCAACAAGTGGTGCACAGTTAGTCCCCATTTGAATTCCGATAGCCTGACGATATACGGAATCTCCAAAGCGAACAAAAAAGTTATCTAGTAAACATTCAAGGGCATATATAGTATCAAAGCATTTCCAATTGATATAGTTTTTTTGTTTATTGCTACTAAAAATATCCTAAAAGACTTTGAACATATATATATTCACATTCTGACTTTTTAAATGCCAATTAAGTTAGGTGTGTGATTTTTTCCTTAATGAGAATGTGAGGCAATGTGGTATATAGGGTAGAAAAATCATAACTTTGAACAGATTAAAAAATCAACACTATAAGCATGCAATTTATCAAGTACTTCCAACGAGTTCTTGACACTCCAAAAGTAATCAATTCCACTGTTTCGAAGGCCTTATTTGAACAATTTATTATAAGGCTTTTGATTGAACCTAGTGTACTTGTACGAAAAATAGACAATTTAGTAGTGGAACAATGACTTTTGAAGACGAAATAAATCTATATTTGTAAGGTGTTTTGTGTAGCTTCGGAAGCCAATACATAGTTGGGACTTTCATTGTATTTTGTTCTGCTTGTAAAGCGGTAGCTAGAAGTTTATGTCTGTAACAGATGTCGTTTCTGAAAATGGAGTCAGTTGGAATGTTGGTGAATTGTTGATTTTTTATTTTGCAGAACGTCAAACAATAATGATATTATTAGCAGCTTTATCGGCAGGGACAAAAACAAATTCCTTGGATAGTTCTTTAAGTTAATGATTGTTACGAGAAATAGGTTTATTGTGGTTATTATTAAGAGTAAAATGTTCTTTAAAATGTTGAATACGTATATCAACTATGTTCATTACTGAATTATAAAAAGAGTCAAAAAAAAATTTGTCAGCTTTTTCCCGTTTTATCCATTTCTAACAGTAAGTACGGAAAGAGTCGTGTATGATAATACGACAATCATTCCAATTAATAATTGACAGGGGGCGATATTTAGGTCATTTACTGAAGAATGATTTAAACTCTCGGTCTCGGATGTTAAGATCTCCTGTTATTACATGGGAAATAGGTGCCTAAATGTATTCGGAATTACATGAACACAATATAGGCGTATTTTCACTGATATAAACATTTTTACACTATTGGCTATAATTAAACACAAATTGCCGGGTAGATTTCTTGTAAATGTAACAAATAAGAGGGAGCTCAGTATTATCAAAATATCAAGGAACTTGTTCTTTAACAGAATGATCATTAAAAATACCGGCAATATTTACAAAATCATAACCCTTATTGGCATACTTTATTTTAATAAAATGTTTTTTTATGATCTTCAAGGCGATCAGTTTTGGGAAACAGTTTAGAATAACAATGTGCCATTATAACTTGAAAAATTTTGTGTTGCAATCTTTAACTTAGCAGATAGTACGGCGGATACAAGCATATTTCAGACGAATTGTGCACATCCTGCTACAAGCAAGAAATTTGGCATAGACCTTCCTCAACTATTTCTCCTTTATTTCAGATAGGGAGGCATTTGAAAAAATCCAAAATGATGGACTTCATATTTAAATAAGCCCAATATCGAAGGCTTGTATTTGAAAAGATGTTATTATCATGCTACTATCATAATATTTGGTACAAATCTTTGTTATGTACTACTTTTGGATATATTATATAGATTATATGTCCTCAAAAACCCTACTTCCGGTAAAAGCCAACATGGTGGACATTGTACCAAAATAAGCCTATTTGTTAGAGAGGGTAATTGAAATTTGTTTTAACGTATTGCTACTATTTTTACATTGTGCAATTTCCTTTCTTTGGTGCTTTTCATGTATACAGTGTTTAAGAAATCTATCTTTAAAACTCCTACTTCCGGTAATATCCAAAATGGTGGACATAGAAATATCAATTCATTATTTGAATATTCAACTTGTTTTCAAAATGTAAAAAAAATGTTGTTTTTTGTGCTGGTTATTTAACGTTCGGCTATAAGTTATCATCAAAACTCCTAATTCTACTCTGTTGTAAATGTTTAAATACAAAATTGACATATCCGGTAAAATAATATGGCGTAAATTTCATATATTAGTCCTCAATCCATTTCTTCGATGTAGAGTCTTGGATGGATTGATTAAAACAAAATAAAATCAAAATAATACTAAAACATTTTTTAAACCTACTACTATTTGGCCAAAAATACATGTTATTCACAATCACCACCACATGCACACAAAGCAGTGCACTGGAGACCCGATTTTCCACATTAACAACGACCGCGACATCCTGTCTTACATCCGCAATGTACAAGCTTTTGACAAAATGATGAGGCCTCAGAAAGAGTTTTTTAAAAGGGATCTTCTTTGTCCCTTCGCCATTCATTAGCACCTGGACTAGGTAGCATACGAGCCAATCCTAAACTTGTCCCCTAAACACCTGCCCTATTATATTACATGTTTTACATGCTGGAAAAGACTAGACCAATCTGATAAGTGTATACGATCTTACAGTAAAACCACGGTGATTTAGGTTGATCAAACATCATTCTTTATGTTAAAGACACATCTACAAATTCAATGTCTCCCACGCAGTCTTTTTTTTCAAACAAAGAGAAAACCGTATCACAACCGGTATAGGCATTGATCACAATAAGTGTCTGTGATCATCCATTGCCTAGTACATCTGAAGGGCCATTGCTAGATATTAATCCAAAGTTTTTTGCCTTCCCAAACACAATCCATAGTTTGTCTACCCCTATGTCACGGAATAGAGAAACAATATTGACAGCATCATCAGTAACGACTGTTTGAGTCATGACTTATTTAAGTTCGTGTTACACTGCATCAGACACATGTACCATGATTCTATTGTCAGCCTCTTAATGTGAAAATGGTGCTTAACTTGAAATACATCACGTGGTGGATAACACTGAACATCTATCACTACCATACTCATCAAAGATTTCATCCACTCTTGTTACAGTTTTAAGGTATTTTATTACGGTGAGGACCAAATACCCAATCAACATTTTGGTTAGGAAACACCTTGATACTGTAACAATAGTCGATGTAGTCTAGGATGCGTGCATATAGACAATACTGGTAGTTTGAAGGCTGTTACAAGAAGCAAGAGCTACATTTTAGGCGAAAGGGAATACACAAACGTTTCCAGGGTCAAATCAAATTCGTCACAATTGGCAAAGTTCTCTGAGAAATGCCAACAAGAAGAAAGAACTTTTTAGTTTTCATTCACAGCAGCTTGCTCAATAAAATTTTGAGGAAAAGGTAGTTGTAGCAACAAATGCTCAGGATATTCTATCGTATGCACCATGTTATGTATTTCAAGTGCCGTATTTGGCACAACTTTTTGGAATTTTTTATCCTCAATGCTCTTCAACTTTGTACTTGTTTCGTTTTATAGATATTTTGATTTGAGCGTCACTGGTGGGTCTTGTGTGGACGGGACGCGCGTCTGGCGTACGAAATTAAAATCCTAGTACCTTTGATAACTATTAACACCACTGGGTCGATGCCACTGCCGGTGGACGTTTCGTCCCTGAGGGTATCACCAGCCCAGTAGTCAACACTTCGGTGTTAACATGAATATCAATAATGTGGTCATTTTTTTAAATTTCCTGTTAACAATACTTTGAATTTTTCGAAAAACTAAGGATTTTCTGATCTCAGGCATAGATTACCTTAGCCGTATTTGGCACAACTTTTTGGAATTTTTTATCCTCAATGCTCTTCAACTTTGTACTTGTTTCGTTTTATAGATATTTTGATTTGAGCGTCACTGGTGGGTCTTGTGTGGACGGGACGCGCGTCTGGCGTACTAAATTATAATATTGGTACCTTTGATAACTATTAACACCACTGGGTCGATGCTACTGCTGGTGGACGTTTCGTCCCCGATGGTATCACCAGCCCAGTAGTCAACACTTCGATATTGACATAAATATAAATAATGTGGTCATTTTTATAAATTTCCTGTTTACAAAACTTTGAATTTTTCGAAAAACTAAGGATTTTCTTATCCCAGGCATAGATTACCTTAGCCGTATTTGGCACAATTTTTTGGAATTCTGAATCCTCGATGCTCTTCAACTTTGTACTTGTTTGGTTTTATTAATATTTTGATTTGAGCGTCATTGGTGGGTCTTGTGTGGACGGGACGCGCGTCTTGCGTACTAAATTATAATCCTGGTACTATTAGCACCAAGTTCACATTAAGAGGCAGACACGAACTTAAACGAGTCATGATTTGAACAGTCGTTACTGATGATGCTGTAATGACTGTTTCGCTTTTCTGTGACATAGGGGTAGACGAACTATGGATTGTGTTTGAGATGGCAAAAAACTTTGAATTAATATCTATATATCAATGACCTTTCAAATGCATTGGGCACTGAGTCATCACACACACTTATTTTGATCCATGCCTTTACTGGTTGTGATAACGTTCTCTCTTTGCTTGAAAAGAAAAAAAAAAGACTGCGTGTGAGTTCTAGACATTGATGGTATTTGAAGATGTGACTTTAACATAGAGAATGATGATTGATCAATCTAAATCACCGGGGTTTTACTGTAAGATCGCTAAATCTTAACAGATTTGGTTAACATGGTTAACGAAGCAAGAAAATGACTATTTGCGCAAAAGGGAAGGCTTATTGAGGATATTCCCTCAACTTGGTCCAGCATGTAAACGTGCAATATACTAAGGCAGGTGTTTAGAGGAAGAGCTTGGAATTGGCTCGTATGCTACCCAGTCCAGACGCTAATGGGTGACAAAGGCACAAAGAGGATCCCGTGTACAAAACTCTTTCTGAGGCCTCAACATTTTGTCAGAAGCTTGTACATGTGGATGTAAGAAAGGATGATGCGGTCGTTGTTAATGTGAAAAATCGAGTCTCCCGTTAACTGCCTTGTGTGCATGTGATGGTGATCGTAAATAAACATGTATTTTTGGCCGAATAGTAGTAGTTGTTTTAAAAATGTTTTAGTAATTAAGTGATTTTATTTTGTTTTAATCAATTTATCCACAACTCTTCATCGAAGATATGGATTGAGGACTCATCTTTGAAATTTACGCCAGATTGGTTTTTTTTACCGGAAGTGCTAACTTTGTATTTAAACATTTACAACAGAATAGAATAAGTGGTTCTGAGGGTAACTTAAAGCCAAAAATTTAATGACCACCACAAAAAACAACATTTTCTTTACATTTTGAAAAATGTTGAATATATAAATAAGAAATTGATATTTCTATGTCCGTCATTTAGGATTTTAGCGGAAGTAAGAAGTATGTCTTATACATTGTACCCATGGGAAGCACAAAAGAAAGGTTCCTGCACAATGTAATGATAGTAGCAATACGTTTAAACATATTTCAATTACCCTCCTTAAAAAATAAGCGTATTTTAGTACAATGTCCGCCATATTACATTTTACCGGAAGTAGGATTTTAAAGACATCTAATATATATTATATATCCAAAAGTAGTACAAAACAAAGGTTTTTACCCAATATTATGATAGTAGCATGATCATAACACCTTTTTACATACTAGCCTTCGATATTTGGCGGATTTAAGTATGAAGTCCGCCATTTTGGATTTTACCGGAAGTACGACATTTTTTTCAAATGCCTCCCTATCTGAAATAAAAGAGTTATACATGTTATAGTTGAAGAAGGTCTATGACCAAATTTTATGCTTGTAGCAGGATGTGCACAATTTTTCACAAAGCCGCCGTACTAGTCTGATTCAGGGCAGATATATCGTAACCGATTTAACATTTAACCCATGACAGATTTGCTATAAATACCTTATTTTAAGAGATACTTTGGTAAGCAAACGAGGTCATCACATTTTTTAAACTAAATACCCGAATGATGATTTAGGCTAATTTTGGTAAAATCTGACCAAGTAGTTTTGTAGAAGTAGAAAAGATTTTTGTAAAAGAAAACAGATGACGACGATGAGAACAGCTTACTTTGCCCGGTAGTGATATTGGAAAAGTGGAAGAAAAACTGAAACTTCTATCGATGTCATATGTATTGTAAAAAAAGGTCTGATGGTACAAATGCAGGAAACACAAACACCGTAATCAACGTTTTAAACATCGTATAAATTATACACTTATATACTAAAGTTTTTGAAAAAAATTGCTTTCACCGTACACAATTTTTTTTTAAACTCGAGAGTGACAATTTGTTAATACATTAAAGTACAATTTATGTCAGAAGCGAGAGTATCCTTCACGCTTCCGGAAAAGATCATCCACATGTTGTCTCATGCTTTGAACTAAGCGTCGTAATGTTCTTACAGGAATTCTGTGCCATTCTTCAATCAAGGCTGCTCGTAATTCGTGTTAATTCTTACTTGCTGGAACCCTGTTATTGATTTTTTACCAATATCATCCATAACATGATCATATCCGGTTATATGGCTGGCCAAGGAATATTGTTAGTTACTTCCTGGCGTAAATAATCTGAAACACTGCGTGTTCTGAGTGGCCTGACATTATCGTCAATGAATATTGGTCTAGTGGCAAAATTGTGATAGTCAAAATGTGGCACAACGATATCCCGGATGATGTTATCGGCATATTTTTCACCCGCCCTAGTTCCACCAATAACATAAAGATCCATTTTGCAGTAGAATTAAAAGCATCCCGTAACTGTCAAACCCAAACCACCTAAATCTGTAGTTCCACGAATTTGCTGTTTCCTGTATGCTGTATTACGAGGACGCCATACTCGCATGTGCTCATCAAATGATGTTGAAGTAATCTTCTCTCGTCCGACCAATGGACTTGAAACCACTGTCTCAAAGTCCTATTGCGGTGACCAAGTGACAACAGATGTCGAGCTAGACGATGCCAACGAGGCAGCAATGGTCTGTTGACTGGTCTACGGTCACTTAAATTTAGTGTGCGGTTAACAGTTACATTTCATAACACGGAACTTACGAGGAAAAACATGTATGTACCTTTATAAAACCTGTTTTCTAAGGTACCTAGGAATAAAATGTATACATAAATGTTTACCTGTCGATTAACAATATATTAACAAAGTTTATGGAAATAAAGCAGTATCAATTTTAATTTTAATACTAAAAATAACAGCAAACACATTTAGGTGCTGCTTAACTTTTATAACTCTTGCGAGGTGTAATATATAATAATAGTAGACATCAAGTAGTATGCATACTTAGTCGTATACCAATAAGTAAATTAAAAGTGTGATACAATTTCATTTGTTATGCCTTTGTATGAATATCCGTATCATTACCATCTTTTGTCATCACAGGCATAATATCAATACAAATCATAAACGGCATTTTCATAAAATTTAAAAAATAGAGTACTTTATGATTTTATTAACTTATCTAGTATATAAAATGACTCTACCGTCCGTTGACAAATACTTCCATACTATACTGAAGCCCCTATTATTTCATATATTTTTATATTATATGTATATATATATATATCAAAATAATAGAATATCAAAATAATAGAAGCTTAATTCTTATTTACAGGTCAGTTACATCATGACGTCAATAAAGAAAATACTAGTATTTTCACTTGAGACTGTGAAACATCCAGTTTTAGTTATTTTCGTATGATTATGTCATTACAGAAGACCTCAACATCATAGAAGACTGTGGGGTAAAAACTTTTCTTACGCAAAGACCTTATAGTGGAGTGACAGATCAAGAAAAATGTGCTTATTTTACGACTTTAATGGACCGGCATACCTGCAGGCTAAAAACGATCCTTTTAACGTTGCCGATCATCCTTAGCCATTGATGAATACTAGTATTTTTACAGAAATGAAAGCCTCAATAAATGTTCATAATTCTCTTCTTAAATCTCTTGAATGTGGCAACCAGATGGTTAAATCTTTTGTGGAAGGCTGCTTTAATGAGTCTGAAACCCATGTCTTCTACAGTCCTATGTCGAGGTCTGCTCTCAATACTTTCAATGATACGACCAAGACCTCAAAACTCAAGTGTAAATTAGGTGACTTTGTTAAGGCACATATAAACCCAGTAAAAATAGATCGTCGTGCTTTAGTTCTTGCTAATGTTTGTGAGAATGAGACTGTAAGCAGGACATTGGCATATCATATTGGTCCCAAACCTTCAGCTCTGTTTCATGATGATGGTACCATGTGGAAATGTTGTAAATGTGATATAATTCATCTCTTTTAAGAAGAAATTTGATTTTCTTTCAATCTTCCAAGTTATGATAATATTTATCAAAGGTACCAGGCTTATAACCTGATACGTCAGACGCGCGTTTCGTCTTATCATTAGTGACGATCAGATCAAAATAGTTAGAAAGCCAAATAAGTATAAAGTTGAAGAGCATTGAGGACAAAAATTCCAAAAAGTTGTGCCAATCCGATTTTCAAACTGTAGATTAGGAATCGCCGTTAACAATGGAAGTGCATTTATCGCCTCATTGTTTGACAAATGTTTGATCCGAAGGGAAAGTTCATGTATCTTCATGATGATCTAAACAAGCTGAGGGTGGAGTTTGCCGCCCCAAAGGATGCCAGTCTTGTGAAAATTCCCCTATGTGAAAACACGTTTACAGCACATCCCAGGTGCAATGCTTCAAACGCAAGTTTGGATAAACTCTCATTTTGCTAAACCAGCGATCACATTTTCCAAAGACTATGGTTGGTAAGATGGTAAAAACGGTTTGCTCTCGGTTTTTCTTGAGGGACATATATCAGTAGATTTCCTTCAAGACCTTGTTTGTACGTATACAGACAAGGGAAAACAGCTTGCAATAACAACTGTGTTTGAAACCAACAGATCAACGTATACCAATTTTTGATCATGTGTTCATGTGAAGTGTCTGATGGTTGTAGGTATTATTTAATTCACCGATCATTGGAAGACGACGACGATGAAAACGATGACCGATGTTAGGTTTTCGAAAGTTGTCATGCCCTTTGTTTGTTAAAATACCCTATACAACCACTGTTTCTAAGGTGTCCATGTGTATTTTTGTAAGACAAAGGCCCATAAAACCTAAAAAGTTCATAGAGCTAGAATATACGCTGAAACTTTAGTCCATCATTAAACTCATTTGATTTAATTGCCTTGTGAAATATTTGTGACTGGCAATAAATATACATCAAAGCAAAAACCAAATTGACCTCGATTCTTTTAATACATGCCGTAAAATGTGAAATATATCTCTAAAAGTACATGCGAAGCAATCGCAAACAAAAAATGAATTGAGAGTTAGCTGTCCCTTTTTCTATTTTGTTGCTAGTTTGAATTCATTTAAAATGAGCATTGGTGGTTTTATTTTTTTCAAATTAAGTTGAAAATGAAGTGTCACAGTTTATTTCATTATGAATTTCTTGTTTAGTAACAATTCAGATGTTTTTTGGGAGACTTTTTATAACCTCTTGTGAAATAAATTGACAATAGTGAAAAACTCAATCACTAACATTGGACCTTATTTAAAAAAAAATTGCACCATATTTCAATTCTACGACCAGGCAAAAATTAAAGAATAAATATTTCTCTTTCCAAAAAGTCCTAATTTTGCCTGCAGGTAGGGTGGTCCATTAAGTTGAAAAATTGTTGGCTTGGTCACTCCACTATTAATCTCGTCTTCCATCTATAATAGATTAAAACAGTGTCGTCATGTCATTTAAGACACTTTGTCTGCCCACTATAAACATTGGTGTTCACTTGAAATATCTGATAAAAGTTTTTAGACATTTATTTGAATAAAGGTATGTATACCGTTGATATTCGAATATCTAATTTTGAAAACAATTGTGAAAGTAATAATAGGGTCCATGATATACCGATTTCTAAAAAAAAAATTGATTCTAAGTACTCGCAAGGCAATTTGTTTTCGAACCAGCAGATACAGCAGCCAATAATGTAGTGTTGGTATGACACATTTGCTACCCAGCAGTTCCTCATACCGGAATTATCAACTCGTCTACATTCAGGTCCGGCCGGTCCCCAGAGATTCAAGTTGTAAACAAGCATTACACTGCCACTACCTAGCTTATAGCTTTATTTACTGTACCTTGTTTAAAGCCTTTTTTCTGTAGCGAAAATAATATAATGGATTACTTTTACAAATTGTGACTTGGGGTTGTCTCATTGGCACTCATACCACATCTTCTTATATTTATATAGTTTGTTTAAACATCGTTTGAATGAAATCGTACGTGAGGGCCAATTAAGGGTTTTCTTTACAATTTTTATCCTAAAAATTCTTTAAAGGTTTTATAAGATAAACACAATTTCGTATTACTTTTAGACAATTGTCCAGAACAAATGCTCAGATAAGTTATACAATTTGAACCTGGTTCCCAATTTCTAATTAAAGTGTTGCCAGACAAAAATAAATCATGAAACTTGAGGAGTAAACCTAGAATCGTTTTTATAAATTTAACATTATAAATGTCTCACTAAGTGACTTTTTTTTCATAAACCGAAGCCGACAGTGCAAGACACTCGTGGGTAGTCAAGATTGTTAAATCAATCTTTTGTAACAATTATGTTAAAGCGAGAACCATGAAATATAAGGAAATACATAAGTAAAATCACCATCTGAGTGTTGTTTTCTCATGACAATGACAATGTTTATATATGGTATGGTTAAGAAGAAATTGACCCATCGAAACCTGTCAGATTCAAAGATAAGTTCTTGTTTTGTTCCAAAAACAAAATCGTTTAACATGAATGAACAAAGAAAATGATAAACCAGCAAAATTTCAACACTGATATACAATGTTATCATACAATGTTACCATACACGGAAACATTCCTTGTCTATTTTAAGTCTAGATGAAAGATACGGAAACTAATATGTTACACAGGGCGTTTGGTTTTTTTTTCTTTGTTTTCTGTCGTTTTTAACAAGTTGTTGATTCATGTGGTCATACTAAAAAATACTTTAATCTTAGGTCATTTTTAAGGTAAAAACGCGAAATCGGAAAGAAAAATAATTCGCGTTTTCGCCCTACAGAATATGCAGGGAAAAACGCGAAACGCGAAATTGTCTTAACCTGCACCATCCATTCTCGATAAAAGATATACATCCTATTTCTTTGAAGCATAACAATCAGTTAATTCTTTTCAGCCACGGATATCTGCAAATAACATATTTCAATTGATCTTGGATGAACCAAAATGTATCTAGAAGGATAACATGAAAAAAAAAATAAAAAAATAAAGGTTTATAATTTATACATGTGAATATTTGATCTCATAAAGGATCCGTTGTGTGAACTTATTGTACCTCGAACTTAATATTGAACCGAGAATTTCAATGTCACGTCTCGTAGACGAAAAACTTTTGATGACATAAAAACCGGGTTTCTATTTACAACCATCCTAGATTCATGGGGTTCAAAATATATTGGATCTTTTTTAATTTTTTAATCCAAAACATACAAAATGTTACGAACCGTCATTGTATGTTCAAAGCAATAAGAAGGAATCGACTACTACATTTAATATTGCATAGCACAACGCAAAGTAAATCATTTTTTATGTACAAAATAGTCATTTATGACTGTACATACAGTTTAAAAAATGTATTGCAAAAGAAATCTTTATTCCATTTGTTATGAAAAACATGTATAGGATATTGTGCCAGTGAGACAACTCTCTATACAAACTAAAATGTTTAAAAAAAGAAATACTTATAGGTCAATGTACGGTCTTCAACACATAAAACAGCCAGCTTTAAAGTGTTCCGCAAAGACTACAGTGTAATGTTATTCAAACAGGAAACCAACATTGTATATACGACGACGATTAACTTCTACGTTGTTTCATCTCTGGTGGATAGTTGTCTGGTTGGCGATCAACCACTTAACCTTATTTATATATAGCCAATATAAGGTTTAAAAAAGAATGTAAAAACAATGCTTTGTTTTCAAATGACAAACAAATAATGCGATGAGTATTATTGATTTTTTTTTTTTTAAGTATCATTGTTTCAATATTTGAAACTAGAATTATAAATCTATTGATCATCAATGGAATATTAAATCATGCTCCCAATTAAAATACTTTAAGATACCATATTTCAAATTGAATAGATTCTAATTTGATTATGAAATGTTTGATACACAAAATAAAGGTAAATTCAAACCTCGTAAATGAAGTCTCCAAAAAAGTTCAAAATTGAAAATAGATTTCACTCAGTCGTTTAATTCAGGATTATAGGTAAATGCTTTTAACAAATGTCTGTTGACACGGATGCACATAAATTTTATTTCATACAATTATGTGTCATGCCATGTCAAACTTATATATAAGTACGTACCCAGACCACTCGCACAGTGGAGGTTATAAGTAGACTAAACAAACACTGTTTAATTCCAGAAATATACAACACTATTTTCAAATAAATTCCAACAATATGAATATCTTGTTGTTTTCAATTTTCATTTTGCGAATTATGTACTCCCTCAAGAATGTGGTAACAAATTTAAAAGTAAGAACTTAAAAGGTTTAAAACGTTTTTCAGTTATTTAAAATCGAAAATACCTTTTTCATTGATAAACAAAAGAAAAAATGTAAAAAAAATCAAATTTTTTTTCAACTTTTAAAGAACATGTTTATGCCATGATATTAATTCAGATGTCTTAATAAAAATATTCATTAAAACTTTTTTTTATTTTCCAGATTTTTTTCTTCAGGTCAATCAATAATGGACCAAAATAAAGTCAAAACGACTTTTTCGGTTTTACATTCAAACACATCCACAAAACAAAACAAAGAAGAAACATTTGGAATGTGTTTATGTCTAGCACAATACCAGAATGAAAGACAAGTCATAAATAAAATCTGCACAACTGAAATAGATTTTAAAACGATATAATAGACTTTTGACTGCTTACCTTTTTGTAGTGTTCGTATTGTTTCATACATATATAGTAAACGCCTTGACTATTCTATAAATAATCATACCTATTGTTTGTTGTCATATCCGTAAACATAAAAGACGTATAAACATGAAATAGATTAAAATCCTTTAAGAAAAAACGTTTTAATTTTCACATAAAATAAAAAAGGCTGAATTTGATAGGGGACATTCCTTTTAGAATATTCCTCAGAGTTCAGTATATTTGTGACTTTACTTTTTATTTACAGTTCGCCGAAAGTTAAGCAACACCTACAAATGTAAATTGTTTTTGTTTCTACTTTTGGTTTTGAAATTAAATTTGATACTGCATTGTTTCCAAATATTTAGTAGATCTATTGTTAATCGACAGGTAAGAAATTTAGGTAAAGATTTTTTTCCTAGGTATCTTAAAAAACAGGTTTTGTAAAGCTACATACACTTGTTTCCTTGCAAGTGTCGTGCAATTAAATATAAGGTTTTTCATGTGCTGTTTTGTCAGTGTATACGATAAATATACTGTTGGTGAAAGATGCCAAGACGTTAGTTAACAATTGCACAGAAACGGCAAGTCATTGGTACGCGCACTACTGGTTTGATTCTCCGCAGAATAGCTGTTCAATAAGGTGTATCATACGGTTTAATTGCGAGGTTATTAAAGCGCCATAGAGAAAGTGGGACCGTTGATGAACGCGAACGTTCTAGTAGGTCACGTAAAACTTCGCAAGAGATGACAGGGCTCTTTCACAGTCAGCTTGTCGACATCCATTCACTACAACTCGCCGCCTCAGAGACAACTGGGAAATATATGAATGGTCACACGAGTCTACGAACTGTTATCCTCAGACTAAATTGTGCCAATTTACGTGCCCATAGGCAAATAAAAAGTCCATTGCTGACTATTAGACATCGTCAAGCTGGCCATGGACATCAGTGATAACGTAATCACCGCAATTAGACTTTGAGACAGTGGCGTCGAGTCCATTGGTCTGACGAGAGCACACTCCTCATATTGATTGGCGCATGTGCGTAAGGCGACCTCGGTATACAGTATATAGGACACAGAACATGTACATGTACATTTGACAGTTTTGGGATGCTTTTCATTTGACTGCATAATGGACCACTACGTTCTAGATGGGACTATGACGGGTAAAAAAATCGCAATTACATCATCCGTAATATCGTTGTGTCATTTTTTAACAATCGCAATCTTGCAACTAGACCAATATTCATGGACGATAATACTAGCCCACACAGAGCACGAACTGTTTCAGAATATTTACGTCAGGGGACAATTTACACTATTCCTTTGCCAGCCATGTCAACGGATATGAATCCCATTGAGTATGTATGGGATGATATTGCTAGAAAAAAACAACAACAGAGTTCCAGCTTATCATAATTTACAGGAATTACGAATAGCCTTGACTGAAGAATGGCAAAGAATTCTTGTAAGAACATTACGATGTTAAGTTCAAAGCATGAGACGACGTGTGTAAGGACTTTTCCGGAAGCGTGGAGGTAACACTCGCTACTGACATAAATTGTTCTTTAATGTATTCCTAAATTGTCAATCTCGAGTTTAAGAGAATTTAGAGTATAAACACTAGACACTTTTAATTTGCAAAACACTCATTTGCAAATCCGCCGCCGCCTCAAATAAGAGCTACAATGTCATGTATATAACCAAAATGTGTGCAATTACATGGGATTCAATAATGTCATTGGTTTTCTACTGTTACTATTACATTTAGTTTGCTATTTGATTTATAAAAACATGGGATTTTCAATATTCCATGGGACAGGGTAAAATCCCATGGGATTGACCATTATTCCTTGGGATTTTGGTTAATTCCCATGGGATTTTTTTTTATCCCATGGGATAATTGTAGTCCCGTGGCATATTTGTTGACAAAGTCCCTGTAAAAGGGGTCTGTGAAAAGGCAGTCAAATCCTAACAGAACTGTAACTTATTATACATGTATATCAAGGTCCAACACCTCATCCAGCACCCTGCCCCAGCACACTGAGTTAGCAAACTGGGGTGTGTCAGTCGTATACTATAAAACTGCGTAGGTTCATATCGTTAATTTTGGATTTTTTGGGGGATCGTTGTAAAATTGTATACATTTGTATCTTCATCTTTGTTAAAATACGATTTTAAATTGTTTAATTTTTTCTATTTCATAATTTTGTCAAAGTGTTCTTTTTAAAGTTTTAAATTTTAAAGTTGAAATGAATATATATATTCCATTTTGATTTGAGGAAAATCTTTTTGAACTGTAATGACATGGTTAGTCAACTGATTTGTTGCAAAGCTGATTACAGGTAATTATAACATATAGTAATTTCCCATTACGACAGTGCGTGTACTCTCCGGCGTGTATAACGTTTTCTAGAGAACATCCTGTTTACGGGTAATACAGATTGATGACATTACACAAAATTTCTTTTTTTAAATGTGTTTAGGTATCTGTGTCCATTCCCTATTTCAACACCAGAAAATTTTCGAAGAGAACAATCTAAAAATCATTTATATGAAATAAAGAAGAAAAATAGCAAATATAAACTTCAGTAACTGTGCATTGAGTAAACATAATTTCAATATCGCATGAACCAACCCTTGACAAAACGTGTACATGTATGTAGATGTGTTTAAAAAGATCACTTCTTATTGGCTATAATTTACACTAGGACCTAACACTAAGATAACTAGAACTAAGCAGTGGTTGAACCAGAAATTTTCATAAGCGGGGACCCATTGACTGCCTAAGAGGGGGTCCCTTCTAGTCATGCTTCAGTGATTCCCTATATACTCTCCCATTTTCCAAGATTATTTTTTTTTGGGTGGGGGGCTTGAAAAAAACCTAATTCCGCCTCTGCTAATTGGGAAGTCATTTGGTCTGATACACACATATATATACCTATTTATGTACAAAATTAAGAACAACTTCAAATATATGCATATAAAATAATGGTACGTCTAAAAACCGTTCAGGATCTCCTGGGTGCACGCAGGACATAAAAAGTCACTTTAAATAGGACATGTATTTTAGTGTTGAGGGTATACATTCGATTCATAACTTATTTCATAATCTTGTAATTTTTGTTTTGATAAAATTTGGACAAATAATACATGTATTATATTTCTCTGATAAAATCAAACCATCTTTAAAGAAGTTATTTAAGTTTGAATCGACTGTCTTTTGCATTGGGATGCCAAAACATTAGTGTTATTTAAAATATGCCAAAAGAAAATCTGCAAATATATTTTAAGCAGAAAGAGACATTTATAAATCGATGATTTTCACACTAAACGTTTTCATAATTTGATAGAGAAATATTAATAAGTACAATGTACATGTACATAGTTTTATCAAGGATTTGTATAGTAACTATACAAATCCTTTGTTTTATAAAGTTTTATAAAATTTATACAATTGAAACTTACATTAAATTAAGCATTAACGAAGCAATTTTCCTTCTGATTCATGTTTTATTGTATTTTTTTTTTTAAATCATATAAATGGTCAGTTTTATAATAGTAATAAATCAAGAGAAACAATTCCCTAATTAAATGTTGTTAAAATTGCTATGAAAACACAGAGGTTTAATTTGTTAATTTAATATTTTTATCTAAATTCACATTTTGCCTTAGTTCAATTCCCATCTGGCCTTAGTTATTTTCTACCTTTTTTACCTGCAATTCACAGTTAGGGCGAAATGAGAACACACCTTATAAAGTCCTTCATTGCTTCAACCCCTTGGTGAAATTTAAATGGCGAGACGTTAATTAATAAACTATCATTCGTAAATATAGCTCAACATGCAGACTTCTTATACGTTTAGGTATTTCACATTCATTTTTTTGGAAATATTCTTTATAAAGCACAAAAATGTCAGTATTCATCTCAGAAACTAAAATAACCTTTGAATAGACTAATTAAGAAGGGATATAGTTACGATACTGTTGTCAGGTTATTAAAGATTGCATATTTTGGTGTTAATATTGATTCATTTATAGGATCTTTGCATCGGAACTCAACAAATTTATTAAAAAAAACAGTTGTTGGCATGACACGGGTTATGTTATTCTCATATATGTTATGATGGTATGACACTAAACCCCTAACGGGAAGGATTGTGCCTGATATTCATATGATGAAATCATAATCTTTTAATCAGTTTAATTGAAGTCTGGAGCTGGCATGTCAGTTAACTGCTAGTAGTCTGCTGTTATTTATGTATTATTGTCATTTTGTTTATTTTCTTTGGTTTCATCTTCTGATATCAGACCCGGACTTCTCTTGAACTGAATTTTAAATGTGCGTATTGTTATGAGTTTACTTTTCTACATTGGCTAGAAGTATAGGGGGAGGGTTGAGATCTCCGCCGCATTTTTGCGCCTGTCCCAAGTCAGGAGCCTCTGGCCTTTGTTAGTCTTGTATTATTTTAATTTTAGTTTCTTGTGTACAATTCGGAAATTAATATGGCGTTCATTATCACTGAACTAGTATATATTTGTTTAGGGGCCAGCTAAAGGACGCCTCCGGATGCGAGAATTTCTCGCTACATTGAAGACCTGTTGGAGACCTTCTGCTGTTGTTTTTTATATGGTCGGGTTGTTGTCTCTTTGGCACATTCCCCATTTCCATTCTCAATTTTATCTTATCTATCTAGAAATATTGTAAATCTCTAAAGTTTTGCATTTTTGGTTTTTTTTGCTGATCAGAGCAACAAATGCTTTAAATTAAACTACACTAAGTACGAAGCGTTTTTCTGTATTTTCCACCGTTCGGAACGCTCCAACAAAAACATTAGAAAGCATGGTTGGAATAAATAAGTAAAAATATCAGCAGCTCTATGTCAAATAGAAACATGAAAAAATAAGATAAAATCTGCTAATGGGTGAAAATTTCTAAATTTATTTCATCTAAATTATTTTACACATCGGGTGCATATAATGAAATCAATATTTGGATATTGAACTTCAATACGGATAACAAAAAACATGGAAACTTACATGGATATATTCGATAATTATGCAGCGAGCTATGAGATGAGACAGTATCTGACAAGCGCAGTTAATCGGAAATTCATCAGATCAAATAAAATTTTCGAATAGAAGATTCAGATAATGATGATCGGACAAAGCAAAAGCAAAAATACATTAGAATTAAAAGTTATTTTCAAGGTGTATTTTTGGAACGAAGCAAAAGCTTTTCTAATCAAATATATTGTAAATTTCCAATGTTTTTGTTTTGTGTAGAATTTGTTGTTACTTTTGAACGTCGGGCTAGCTGTCTGGAATAAATAATTGGGCCTGTTTTAACGTTTTAAGAATTGTTATCTGATTTCAAATTTGAATGTCATGATAAACTTTTAATTATTATGAAACAAACATGTAGTTGTGAGTGCGATATATAAGGTTTTCATACGGAGAAAACGTTGTCAACCGAAACGAGAAAGACACAAGAATTAAAATGTGTATATGTTAAAACAATCTTAACCGTTTATCAACAATATCTATTACACTCAAAATGAAATAAATATTCCAAATGAAACACTTCATAGCTATTCAACCTTACTACTTAAGAACTTTTTATCAATAAACAACAATCATGTCTAAGGGTTAAGTTCCTTGCTCTGAAACATAGTTATCGCTTATATTAAAATAAATCTAGAGTAACACAACAACGCTTGCGTGAATAAGTTGAAATGTTGAAAAGTTTTAATTATCTACAATAATGTTTGAGTAGTGCATAAGTTAAAGATTTTTTTTTAATCCATATGAAACAATTTGTTAAGGGCATGCATGACTTCATATTTCAAAATTTTGCGTTTATAAAACGTAATCTTGAATCTTTAAATATCAATTTGAATATTGAATACAGAACTCTAATTATTTGATAAATCAACTTTTAAACATCAAATCTCCAATGTCCGTTCTTCAATTTGTTTACTTGCAACGTTTTGTTTGTTGTAGAATTTGACTGCTTTTTATTTGTTCTTCTGTTTCAAGTAAACTCATCATAGATACCAGGACCAAATTTAGTATATACGCCAGACGCGCGTTTCGTCTACAAAAAGACTCATCAATGACGCTCGAATCCAAAAAGTTAAAAAGAGTTGAAGAGCATTGAGGACCAAAATTCTTAAAAGTTTTGCCAAATACAGCTAAGGTAATCGTTGCCTTAGGTAGAAAAGCCTTAGTATTTCAAATAATTCAAAATTTGTAAACAGTCAATTTATAAATATAACCATATCAATGACAATTCATGTCAGCACAAAAAGTGCTGACTACTTGGCTTGTGATACCCTCGGGGAAATAAATCTCCACCAGCAGTGGCATCGACCCAGTGGTTGTTAGTAAACTCTTCATAGATACCAGGACCAAATTTAGTATATACGCCAGACGCGCGTTTCGTCTACAAAAGGACTCATCAGTGACGCTCGAATCCAAAAAAGTTAAAAAGGCCAAATAAAGTACGAAGTTGAAGAGCATTGAGGACCAACATTCCTAAAAGTTTTGCCAAATACAGCTAAGGAAATCTATGCCTGAGGTAGAAAAGCCTTAGTATTTCAAATAATTCAAAATTTGTAAACAGTAAATTTATAAATATAACCATTAAACATAGTATCTGACATTTGAATCAGATGTTTTGTGCCACCAATGTAGGACATTAATATGGTTTGATATGAAGCGGTTTTTTTTTTCGTCCCTTTTTTAAAAACCCGTTAATTAAATGTTTTGAATAATTTAGTTTAGTTTTTAGCTAACTTTAAGTGATTTGAAATCTCTCTACGACAAAAGTGAACAATGTTATAAAGTAATTCAATTTCTGCTGGTTTTGGGAAAGTAAAATAGCCCCAAGATCAACTTTTCATTAAATTTATATGGATAATTTAGCTACTTTTGTCTGTTTCAAAAAAATTTCAAAGTTTTAAATGAAATTTTGTTTAATATGTTATAAAAAATCATTCATTAATTATGTCTCCTATATTCCTCGAATTCCTTTTTGTCGTGATTCAAATAACTCCATCCATATAGTTCAATCTTGGTGTACATGCCTATGATATAATCGTGTGATAACTTTGCAATAATTCAAAGTGTATTTATTAGAGGGGCACTAATTGTCAAATCAATGTTCACCGATTTGACTCAAATTCTCATATTTGATTTTTTTCATACTACTAATACATGATGATAATAATAGTCTTTTATTCGAAGCTGTACAACTTAAAGAATTAACATAGACAAATATAATAGCATCAGGTAATAATTACATACATGTTTTAAAATTAAAAACAGTTTGTATCAATGGCGGTGAATGACAACAAATAATATAAATAATGAAATATAAGTAAAATATTATAAAATTATTAAGCGTATATCCAAATTACAATAAATCTTAAATAACCAGTTTACCATGCACGTACACAATAATATATATCAGAGTTTCGCGTGTATTTTAGTTAGGCGAAATCTAGTTAACTATTGAAATGACCTCCTTATACTGCCGATGGTCACATAACACAATATTATCATATGTAAATAGCCTAGCGACGTCGTGCAATTGGAAATTGTATAGGTCTGTTTGATTTCATGTTATAGGTTAAAAAATAAGTTAATTAACGTGTCTACCTGTGTAAAGAATGATTTTTCGTACAGCGAATCAGTCAACGAAATGGTTCGCCTTTGTTTCACTCGCAATGTTGACATTCTATACCTTTTAATGGCTGAACAAAACGTATGCATGCGTGACCGATCTTTTTCTAATGGGTTAATTTGAAGGTCACATGAATACAGATGTCATAAGATCGAATTATTCACTTGCAAGTGAATACTTCATCAGCGATGTTTCTTTGCTTTGTTTGACAAAATTGAACCAAATTGGCTTTTAAAACGAATTATTCTTTTATTATTACACTGTTATAATAATTTAGTGATTGTATCAACTAAATTATTTTCATATATCGTAGCTAGTGCCCCTTTAAGAGTATTTTGATACAATGAAACAATAATTAAAATAAATTACATTTCAAGTATTGTCTTACATCTTTATCAGCATCAATTAATAATAATACCAGAAGCTTAAACATTGCATATTATACACTCTTGCTTTTTTTCAAAATTTAATATCTAAACTCACTAATCTATGTTTTTTCGTTTCTAACATTTTCGTAGAGAAGTAAGTAATGTATGTGTTCAAATAATCTTCTGTTGTTAAGTCAAGGAGGCTCATAATGAGGTCTCATAATGAGGTATCAGAGATTAATAATTGTTAAATCAGCTTTTTACAATTTCCAATATTGTGAAAATCTTTTGTTCTTTTTTTTTTTTATTCGAAAACAACAAATGTTGGTAGCGTTTCGATCACTTAACAGTTATAGAGTGCTAAGTACATGTTATACAACAATTAGTCGATATCGTTGCTGGTGGACTGGCAGTGCACGAGGATTTCATTAGCTCAGAAGTCAATACTTCGGTACAGGCATGATTTAAAACAAACCTTTCTTACATAGTCTGTTTATAATTAAGAAAATATTAAGTGACTAAGCTGACCTAAGACGGATTTGTCAAGTTCTTTTAAAACCTGTTTGGTCATATGACTGCAACTATTTTGGTACTTATAACTCTTTGACCGAACAGTTCGGACGCATGTAATTTATAAATTGTTGTTTTAAACCTATTCAATGTTACTTGAACGAAACGACTGTCTTTTGTGTAATGTTGTATGTTTGTGTCTGTGTATACGTTGAGGATTTCAATAATCGTTATCGATGTATTACGTGATTGATTAAGTCAGGGATTTGGTTTCCACACACTACTAACTTTGCTAAATTCGTACATAGATACAAGGATGTGATTTTGAATTTTGGCAATACGAGATGACACATCTTTGTTTTTACTCTAGTGTTGTTTACCGAGACTATGCATTTAGATACGATCCAGGTAAACTTATCGATCCTTTAAAATTACTATTTTTTTTCTAAAGAGTATCAAATCAATACTATGATTAGATCTTTGAATATTAAGTTTGTTGTTAATAATACTGATTTTGTTATCAGTGAATTAGAACCATATTGAATATAGCAATAAATATTGTTATACCTGTTATACACATATGCACAATCACCTTTATTTTAGCATTGCACAAAGTCGTGGTTTTCTCTGACTGTTAATGACGTGCTTAAACTTAATATGTTTGAATGTTGGATGTGTACTGATTGATGCTTTAGTCGCATATACATTATTTTCTTCTTAGTTTTTATTGGCTTGTAACGAGTTATCAGTTATTGCGAGTACTCTTTGATCTACACCTTGTCCATTTTGATTTTGTGTAAGGGATGTATATATACCCTGCTTTGTTTGGTGTTTTATGCTTTGTGTTAATCTAATGAGTTAAGCTCTTTTCAACTGTTTTGATAGTGTGTTCTAATGCTGTACTGTTACACCACTACCCAAGGAAAAGGGGTGAATTTGGCGGCATCAAACATGTTTAAACCTGTCACATTATGTATATTCCTGTAATTTAGTGGTTTCACTCGTTGCTGTATATCATATTTGTTTTCATTTTATGTTTTGTACATAAATTAGGCTTTTAGTTTTCGCAAATGAATTGTTTTACATCAATTTCGTTATTTCGGGGCTTTTTATATTTAAAAATGTGATATGGATTTTGTGGAAGACCGTAAAGCAATCTTAAGTAGTCAAATTCGAATCAATTGGTCTCTGCTAAGGAACTATGGTATTGACAACCACGCCACATCATCTCATGTTTATATATACAACCTCATTTGAATGTGGTTTATTATGACACATCGAGACTATGAAGACGGTTCCAATTTTCTTTGGTGTAAAACTTCTATATCACTTTAAAATTAGCAAACTCCGATTTGCCTTAAATTTATGAAATTTGATATAGTTCAACTAATATACAAGTTAATCAGCCGCGAGGTAAGTTGATGCATTACAGTTTTAAGGTAGCACAATACAAAGATTTTTCATCCCCAATCAGACATCTTTAAGCTGATGTAATTCCACTCATCTTTCCTTAAGACACAGTTTTGGAGGTCAAGCTGTGTTGTACACGAATCTATAAAATATTTTGGGATGCTATGAAGAACAAAAAGGCTAAATTCATTCAAGTGTGGACATCACAATATAGCAACTAATTACATAATAATTATGTCATAATGAAATTATCACAATTTGAAAGATTAATCTTTCTTCTTTCTTTTGGTACCTCATTTGTAAAATATAAAGAAGGATGGAATGAATTACATCAGTTTAAATTTGTCTGATTGGGAGTGAAAAAATCTTTGTATTGTGCTACCTTAAATTAACCCTATCTGTCATCGTACTAAAGTCCTTAAATTGAAATTGGATTTCTAATTTTAGGTAGAGGTGAGACATTGAATGTAATTATATAACATGTTGAAGTTAAACGATTTATTTTTGACAACTGGCTATTTGTTGATTAGGTGTGTGTTTCACGTTTTTCGAATTTAACACCTGTGGGAAAATCCCTCTTATCTAAATGTGATTCAGACTGTTAACATTTCCTGTTATTTTAACAAAGCATTAAGTTTTCTCATATGAACTACTGTCCAATTATAGAATAACATTATTCTGCAACGCATTACAATTATTCGGAAACTGATTTATAAAATACCAACATGTTGGTTAAATAAAGGGAACAGTAGTTTACTGCTGTTCGAAAGTCATAAATCGACTAAGAAAAAAAATATTCGGGTTACAAACTAAACCCGAGGAAAACAAATCGACTATAAGAGAAAATCAACGAAACAACGAAGTGCAACAAAAAACCAAACGACAATACAACACACACAGAAACGAACTATAAGATCACAACTGCAATTTTCCTGACTTTGTACGGGACAGAACAAAATGGTTTGTTGAACATGGATTTTTAGCTTGCCAAACCTCGCGTTTTTTATGGCTGTGTTATACAGTATATAACATTAAAATGACACCATTACATGACAAGACTACAGTACAAATCAATGCAAGATCATTTAGGACACAGGAATAAACAATTCAATGGAACATTTCGACATGCCAATAGTTAAAAGGTGCCAGGCTTATAATTCAATACGCCAGACGCGTGTTTCGTCTGCATAGGACTTATCAGTGACGCTCATTTATTATTATTATTATTATTATTATTACAATTTTTCTATAGCGCTAAATCTAAAACAATATTACTCAAAGCGCTTTACATCACATGTTAAACGAAATATACACACAGACAGTGATAAAAATATAGAACATGAACACACAAAATAAATATTTAAGTGTTAAAACTTTTCTAGATAAAAGGATTAATAACGCTCAGGTCATAATAGTAATGAAAGCCAAACAAAGACCCATCATTCCAAACTATTGATCCAAATACGGCTCAAGTGATGATAAGACAATAACAATCAAAGGACATTTACATCAACAGTTTTAAATAATAATTAAGAAACAACACGAACTCCACTAAAAACCGGGAGTGAAATCAGGTACTCCGCAAGGGTAGGCATTTCCTGCACCGTATACGGCACCCGTCGTGTTATTCCTTTGTTCAGTTCGGTAATGATGGAAGGTTATTTTGACTGAGGAAAAATATCAGATATGATTTCTGAGACACTTTTGTCATAATGGCCAATCAGCTCATGATCACGACCGTGAAATTTCTTGATTGGTGACCTTTATTTGAATGATTCATAGTCCTGTCTTAGCAACTTTTGAGAAAGCAGTATTCCTCATTCGTCAAAATCAACGTACTTTGAGCTAGCTCTAGAGTAACGCATCAACTGAGACACATATACTCCATATTCTTGTGCCACTGGTACAATGTATGTTGATAAACGTTATTGTGCGACGATGGAAGTTTCAGTAGTTTATGCTCTCAATTGCGTTGTACACGAATAAATAATGAGCGAGACCATAACGTCCAAGGATCACATAAATCCAAACACTAAGGACAACACAATTTTAACATTTTTAATTTGATATTACAAGTGATGCCCAAAATATACCTAAATATGATGGAAAATTTTTAAGGTCTTATGCATCTATTGCAATTATTAAACTCATCATAGATACCAGGACTAATTTTTATATATACGTCAGACACGCGTTTCGTCTACAAAAGACTCATCAGTGGCGCTCGAATCCAAAATTGCCATATTATATGTTACATGTACAGTGGTTAAATTGTACACATTGTTTCACATCTTAAAAAACAATGGCTAATTTCACTGCGCTATGTCTGTTTTGTGTTGAAAGAGTATGCATATCATGTAATGATTAACACCAACAATAACTATGTCATAATGACAGCACCATTGATAAATTATTGATTTATGCATCTGTATTTACTCTACTTGAATCAAGAACATACGAACTAAAATAAACACGCATTTGGATTTGAATCTTACTCGTTTTGTTTTTCTTACTTATTCTAACAATCTAAAATGGTATTCAGAATTTCATTTCAAAATAAAAAAAATATATACATGTAGGTGTCATACAAAAAAAGGTACACTTACTCAACCTGAAGCTAATTTTACAACTTAAAATGTTTTAAAAATAGCCACAATTATCTTTGAGAGTGGAGGCTATACCACAATAGTGTCTTGACGTTTTAATTATCTACAAGTTAAAATGTTAGTGACATGAATTTCCTTTTAAAAGACATGACCTTATGTTTAAAACATTTATAAACTAGGGGGTCTAAAGAGCCTGTGTCGCTCACCTTGGTCTTTGTGCATATTAAACAAAGGACACATGACAAAATTGTGTTTTGGTGTTGGTGCTGTGTTTGTAGATCTTACTTTACTGGACATTCTTGCTGCTTACAATTATCTCAATCTATAATTAATTTGGCGCAGAAGTGACGATTGAAAATAATTTGTAAAAATTGACAAAAAATTAAAAAATATTTGAAAATTGTAAAAAAAATTACCATAAAGGGCAATAACTACTTAAGGGGGTCTATTGACCATTTTGGTCATGTAGTTCTTACTTTGCTGTACATTATTGCTGTTTACAGTTTATCTCTATCTATAATAATATTCAAGATAATAAGCAAAAGCTGCAAAATTTTCTTAAAATTACCAATTCAGGGACAGCAACCCAACAAACAATTGTCCAATTGGTCTGAATAAATCTTGACCCAATTAACAATTTCATCCTTGCAGATTTGCTCTAAATGCTTTGGTTTCAGAGATATGAACCAAAAAATGCATTTTACCCTATGTACCATTTTTAGCCATGTCGGCCATCTTGGTTGGTTGGCAGGGTCATCGGACATATGTTTTTAAACTAGATACCAAAATGATAATTGTGGCCAAGTTTGGTTAAATTTGGTGTAGTAGTTTCAGAGAAGAAGATTTTTTTAAAACATTACTAAAACTTTAGAAAATGGTTGAAATAACTATAAAGGGCAATAACTGCTTAAGAGGTCAACTGACAATTTTGGTCATGTTGACTTATTTGAAGATCTGACCGTGCTGAACATTATTACTGTTTACAGTTTATCTGTATCTTAAATAACATTCAAGATAATAACCAAAAACTGTAAAATTTCCTTAAAATAACTAATTTGGGGGCAGCAACCCAACAACGGATTGTCTGATTTGTCTGAAAATTTGAGGCAGAAAGATCTTGACCTGATAAACAATTTTATCCCATGTTAGATTTGCTCGAAATGCTTTGGTTTTAAAGATATAAGCCAAAGTCTACATTTTACCCATAGGTTCTATTCTTAGCCATGGTGGCCATTTTGGGTGGTGGGCCGGGTCACCGGACACATTTTTCAAACTAGATACCCTAGTAAAAATTGTAGCCAAATTTGATTAAATTTGGTCAAGTAGTTTCAGAGGAGAAGATTTTTGTAAAAGTTAACGACGACGGACGACGGACGACGACGGACAACGGACAACGGACGCCAAGTGATGAGAAAAGCTCACATGGCCCTTCGGGCCAGATGAGCTAAAAAGGGAAAAGACCGAAAGAAAATCAACTGTACACAAAACGTAAACATAGAATACTAAAAACTGACCAACACAAACCGTACTAAATATCGGCAGTGATCGTATTTGTTTTGGAAGTATAGGCAGATTGTCTAATAATCATAATAGAAAAAAAACGTGTTCAAATATGAAAAATTATCATCAATACTTTTCTAACTAAGGTATATAAAACAAATCGCTATATGTTTTTCGTTATCGTCTTCAGGTCATGCTTATGACTTTAATGAATGATCAATTTCTGTATACATTATTCTGTTTTCTGTTCCTCGAATTCTGGTTTGCCTTGGTGTTAGTGGCTCCGTCAAAACTTCCACATAGTTCAATCCTTTCTATAATTCAAAAGTGATACTTATTCAATATCTTTATATATGATTTTTTTTTCAAAACAAGAGAAAACTGTAATCAATAAATCATTTAAGAAAATAAATTATTTACATTTTTCAATTTATTTTTACCTTTTTTATAAGGGTCGTAACATCATTCAAAAATATGTTAAAGATGAACTGTGATAATCTAAGATTAAAATGTGTGTACTGCTTAAGCTATATAGTTTGTTTTTATACAGAGGTTTATAAATTGCTCACAAACGTTACTGAACAATTATTCATAATGCATTACTTCTTTTCTTTCATGGCAAAACAAATTAAGGACACTATCCAGATTTTTGTACATGATGTATTATATGAAGATTTGTTTATACTTTATTAGTTAACCTACATGGTAAGGGTCTTTTATTTACAATACAAAAAATGAACATATTAGTTTAATAATTTCCTGTGTTCAAACTGCGGTTTTAACCTTCACCAGGAACGCTGAAATCCGTATGAATTTGGAAGCTAAGAATGTCTTACAACCAAAACACTAGAAAAGCTATATGAAATAAAAGAACCTTATAAAAGCTTTGTTTCAAATGCATACACTGGGACATCGGTGTCTTGCGTAATTTAAAACAAACCAATAAGTTAAATAAGATATAGTTTGCTTACGGATTGCTCAGCTGGTTCATCAATGCTATCATGCTGTTCTAAAATAAACGAAATGATAAAAAAAATCATCAATGTTTGTTTCTTGTTAAATGCCTTGATTGATAATACAGAAATTTTTTTCCAACGTCGTGTTCCCTTTCAAATAAATAGATTTATACTAAAGAATTTGTTCACAATTGTTAAACTGTAAGATGCAAATAACAGAATTCGTTAAAGGGGAGATAATTCAATTCCATTTTGCGAAACGGCGGTAGTTCATATTTCTGGGTTTTTTTATTCATTAAAAACTATCCTTATTTAATACTCATTTAGAAGAATGAAGAGAACAAAATATTCTTTTTCTATCAAGGTTAATACAATTTATCAATTTTTTTTACTGACTCTTAGACAAATATGTTTTCAAAAGTTTGCGATTTTGTATATTCCTTTGCCTTAATAATCTTGTTTTATTCAATTTGCAGTATTGTCCTCAGATCTTATACATGAAATATGTGTTAATGTTACGGACCATATGAGTATTTGGACCAAACGTGTATGTTCGGGGCAATTAACATTCTGTTACAGCTTACTTTTAATACATCTAAACTCTTCATATGGTATGACCATGCATTAAAAAGACGCTATCATATAGGTAGTTTTATTATTATATTATGATAAAAAGATTAGCTAAATGAAAATTAGAAGTTTCACGAAGTTTATTTTCCTTACTTAGCAAAACTAAAATAAACACATTTTATACCGATGATTACCAAATCATTACAAAATGTTGCCGATTGTTATAACGGGTGAATAGCGATATGTCGACTTAACGAATTAAATTTCAAAAATTTCTATAAAACTGTTACACACGAAGTTACTGGAAAGTAACATAGTTTATTTTAAATGTCTTGTAAATATGGTGTACTGAAGTCATTTTGCGATATTTGAGATATAGTAAGAGGTTCTGAAAAACGCCGTAGAAATCAGAATGACCAAAGACCTCGGTATCACTGTACGCAGCTGCAAAAAGGCTAGCGTTTTACTCGCAAACAAAATATGCAACTGAAAAGGATCGTGCACTACCAAGACTCGTAAATGCAAAAATAAAACATGATACCGGGTGGTAGTAAATGTCACCAAAAGTTTACATGCAAGAATGAAACTAGCGTGAAACTAACTATGGCATCAATAATTTTGTTTACGTAATTTTCAAATTATAAAATAAACAAACTGTCACGTAACCATCATTATTTTTTTAGATACAGTTTTTGTATTATTGAAACGTTTATAATGTAATTTGAAAAAAAAAATATACCTAAATGGTCTGAATACTCATATGGTCCGGCCCGTTAATAATCAAACGAGTATTATACTCATATGGTCCGACCATACGCATACGGTCGGACCATACGTGTATGGTCGGACCATTTGAGTTTACGCATATGATCATGATCATACGCGAATGGTCCAAATATTCATATGGTCCGGAACATTATCATTCGTCTAAGGACAGTTTTCAAGGACATGTAAGACATTTTGATGGAGTTGATTTGATTAAATTTTAACATTTTGTTTTATGCATGACTTATGAAACACATAAAACAACCTATGGATGTTATAGGACTAAAAGTAAAAGTGACACGATTTAAAGCTTATGAATAAAGTATAATTAAGTTGGCAAAATGACGTAGCTATAGATAACACAAAAATGTAAACAAATATGTTTTATATTTACCTCTAGTATCTTCAGCTAGAATAGTCCTGAAACAAATTTGCGTTTTTTTTTCTATTAGAAAATGTTTGGGTATTATATAAAAGTAATTTTCCCTCCGACTTTTTTTTTCAAGTTCTTCAATATTAATAACCATTGAGGCAACAAATATTACCGTATTTTTTCAGAGAAACTTAAAACATTTAATATATAATTCAACTACCCATTGGTAGAGCCATGGGTATTCATGATAAGAAAATGTGCAACAAAAACGTAGCTAAGGGCCCAATTAAATATTCAAAATACTTTATAAAAAAAAAATAACATCCGCATCGATGCTGTTAAACCAAGGGTTTCTAATGATGAAGTTGAAACCCTCAATTCGACGAATGCACAAATGCACAAATGATATCATGAGTTAGTACTTTCATTAGGGTTACAAACATGACGCGTGTCATCTGAGGAAAGGAGGAGCAGGATCTGCTTACACGTTCAAACGCCTAGTATCACCTTTAGTTTACACCAGGATTCATGTTGCTCAGTCTTAGTTTTTTTATTAGGTGTTTTGTATACTAATAATTGTCCTTTGGAATATTTTTCATTTTTTAGACATGGCATTGTCAGAGAGTGTTAGACCTCTGAGTTAGATTGTTCTTTCGTATTTTTCTCCTCTATTATGCACTGAACAGTCACTATGGTTCGTTTTTATTGGGTACTCTCCAAAGGTTATAAACTATATGAAGACATATTTAAACATGCAGACAATCGTCTTTTGATATGCCTGTTATGGGTATGAACCATGCTGTTAGATATTTATCTCTAGTTGCTGTATGTTTGTCAATTTATCTCTAGTTGCTGTCTGGTTTTCATAATTTAATGTTATATGTTTCTTCAAGTTTAATAGGTTTTTTTTCTGTTGTATTTATTTTGTTGTTCAGTTAGACTTTGAGTATATCTGCATTTACATAAATAAAAGTATATATGTATGTACCCACTTAGACTTTTTGCGTAAGTAATTAATATTTTAATAATTTTAAAATGAAACCTTACCTTCCTGCATCTCCTTTGAATGATACAATGAAAAAAAACATTTTTCTACCTACAAAACATTTTAACCAATCTTATAAGAAATTACTTGGCAATACTATGTACCTAATAATATTTTATTGTTTCCTTCGGTCGAAGAGAATAAACCGTTCTTTAATCTTTTCATAGCATTGGCACACTTATTGATGGAAGAGTAAAACTATACTTTAATTACTTTATTGCAGTACTGTCAATTTGTCATTACATAACAAATTAATTAATTATATTTTAAAAAAAGGTACATAATTCACAAAATTTTAACCGTTTTGCTTGACATTCTTATTTCGATTGAATGAAAGAGTCAGCGTTTTCAAAACATCTGCTACATTTATGATAATATGACGTCATACAGAGAAATATGTCTTGTGTTTCCTGAAATTCAGTATCCCTTCGCTAGTAAATTTTACTCTATGCATAACGATAGGATGAAAAGAGACAAGTTTAGTATTTATAAACAGACTATCAAGTTGATTTAAAACAACGATCGTCTTACGTTAAGAATTATTAGAATTTGATTTGTAGTATTTTTCTTCTTTTCAATTTTTATATATGGCGCTTTTATAGCATTTTTGTTATCTATCTTACCTAAACTTCCCCATTTTCTCCGAGCAATGAATCCAAGAAGTGCCAATGATATCACAAGCAGAAAAACAACGATCAAAGAAATCGTTAAGTTAGAGTTAGGTTTTGGATGTCTTTGTTTAGCTGGTACTACAACAGAAACATACCATTTTTCAACTATATTAGGCAAAATTAAAATAAAAATGTAATCGAGCTTCAAATACTAAATGAATTCTTGACGTGAATATCTATTTAAAATCCGTCATTGAGATTGGATGTCAGTATAAAATACACATCAGCTATGACTGAACGTTTTATCTATGATACTGATTAATAAATACATGAATATCGGCTCTTTAGTTTGGGTTTTGTCTCTTTGACATATTTCCCATTTCAATTCTAAATTGCATAGCAAAACAAACGGAAGTTGTTGATTTTATGCTTGTAGCATGACAATGTAATGATAAGAAATTTAATCTTTTTTTGATATTTTTTTGGAAAAGTAAAAGCGTAGATAAACTCATCATAGATACCAGGATTGAAATTGTGTATTCGATCCAGACGTGCGTTCAGTCTACGAAAGACTTATCAGTGATCGCTTACTCATTTTAACTCGAAGCGCTTCAGCTTTCCATTAAACTTATGTTGAATGCACACGTCCATTATAGAATATGGAACACAATAAAAAATTATAAGGATATTTTGTCTTCTTGATAATTTTGTTCTAATGTACTTACATTGAGAACTGGTTTCCTTGAAATTAACTTGAATGCCCGGTGTGTTTTCTAAATCCCTTATTCTCTCATATCCCATTGTACTAATTGAAACACCTTCATCTTGTAAAAGAGAAATAAATGTGTTATCACATTATACGAACATTATCTACTTTGTATTACACATTTATAACTATAAAGTTTCAACCTTGTTATAATTTGGTACTTTTGAATCTTCGATTGACTAAGAAATTTAAACACGCCATTGATAACAGACCTAAATTTGTGTATACCAGACACTCCATTCGTCCACAAAAACTCATCAGTGACGCTGGAATAAAAAGAAATCAAAGCAAAATTACGAAGGAAGTTCAAGAGAATTTAGGACCGAAAATTCCAAAAGGATTTACCAAATCAAGCTAAGATACTAGTAATCTTTTCCTACTATAGACAATCTTTTCCCTCTCTCTTGCCCGTTCTTCTTGATACATTATTATATATATCAACATGTATTTAATAAATAAACTGATGCGTTGATAAATATCTTATTATTTACCAAGCAGCAGTTTTAGCGAGTTTAACATATAATGTTTATGGGGAAACCTCACCAGTGAAATTTTCCCTATCGTATTACAGATAATCAAATGAAGCTAAAGCTCACAACGTGATCCGAATAAAAGCTTCACGTGTTATATTTCCCCGAGGGTATCAACAGCCCAGTAGCCAGCACTTTTTGTGCTGAAATGAGTTATCATTGATATGCTTATATTTATAAATTAACTGTTTACAAAATTTTGAATTTTTGAAATACTAAGGCTGTTCTTCCTCAGGCATAGATTGCCTGATCTGTATTTGGCAAAACATTTAGGTATTTTGGTCCTCAGTGCTCTTCAACTTCGAAGTTTGTTTGGCTTTTTTAACTTTTTGGATTAGAGCGTCACTTATGAGTCTTTTGTAGACGAAACGCGCGTCTGGCGTATACACAAAATTTAGTCCTGGTATCTATGATGAGTTTATTTACAAATTAAACTCTCATACCCTTAGAACTTTATTTTAAGGGTTGAACTATCAGTATAATTTGTATAATGAAGCATCGTCAAATTGAATAACGATTTTAATTGGTATACATACCTAATAATGAAACGTTATACTTAGTTTCATAAAATGTTCCGTTATCATGGTCATTGAAACATCTGCAAATATAAAGCCCGGTATCGGCCTTTTGGAAATTAAAAATAGTCAAGTCATAGTTTCCACTTTTCGCCTGCACGGAATATTTCGACATGTTCAGTTTTGGGTTTTTGAGAAAATTTGAAAAATAAATCACTGCTTGTTCGTTTGTAAAATTGCTGCCATCTGGTCCTAACCAACTTCTCATAATTCCGGAGCTCAAACATTTCAATATTACTGGTTTTCCTCTTTGAATCCTGACTGTGACTTTACCATAGCCATTTCTAATGCCTGAAGGTATAAACACACATATTAATTTAAACATGTTAAATGAATCTTATGATACGAAAGTAAAGACTGAAATTATCAAATAATGACACAAAATAGCTATGCAAACATGAAGAATACTCGGAAAGGCATGTGATTGTTTTTATATCTTTGTCATCAATAAGTAACAGTGAGTTCATCGGTTTCATTTCTTCTTAGGTGTCGTTTTCTTGTTTTTGGTCGTCTAAATCACTACCTTTGCTTTCCGACTTGCAGAATCCACTTATTGCCATTTTGACATTATAAACGATATGATCAAGAACGGCAATACCACAATAAGACACCAATGCAACGGTACATCAACAGTTCAGCATACTGTATCAATAGACATATTTAAATACAACATATTTATATTGCCTGTTGTCGTTGCAGGTTTCAGGTTGTAAAAAATATATTTTGATATATTTATTATGTAATGCTACGCAACTCATTTCTACAAAGTTCATCTAACATAATTTTGTCTATTTTCCTAAGTCGAGGTTGAAATTGAAATGATTTGAGGACATTTAAAGATATGTTGTTGAAAAAGAAAGAAATGCATGATAATAACAGTAATTACTGCATTTATATGTTTAAACTAACAGTTCTTGTAAACCGCCACTGCTGTTGAAATAAAGATCTACAACAATTTACGATAGAATGATTTAAATACATCCTTCTAAATGAGACAGTACGTTAATGTGCTGTTTAAAATTTTCCAGTTACTCATGCTTTCCGACTGTATGGAATAAAAACATTAAGCTTGCTACAGAGAGGAGAAAAATAATGTATTCAGTAACTGAAAATAGAAGTCGAAAAAACACCAAAAATTTGCATAGTGCAAAGAGGAATATTCGAAATCCTTTTACACCTATATTTCATGTCTTCTCCATTGTATATTAAGAATTTTTTGTAATATTTGTAATTTGCTGTTATTTTATTTTGATTTCATAAGTTTAAACATATTTATTTATAGTGGATTGGGAAGGAAGTTAATGAAACTTTTATTAATCCCTTTCCACTTTGCGGGTGCGAGTGGTGCCTAGTAGCGGCATTAGCCTGATCATTCCGAAATCTACAAGGGTGTCTTTTACGTGCAAAAGATATGGCTCTCTTAACACGATTCAATTATTGTTCATCCCCTCCCGACGGACTATCATCGTTTCCTCAAAACCATACTCGCAAACGGTGTCAAGGGAGAGCCGAAAAATCAGTTGCTAAAATTTTATTTATATACCTGAAACTATTTGTAAATGAAATGTTACTGCCATCAAAATCAATACTGGTGACATTTTCCAACTTTTTTCAATATGCCTGAAAAAAAATATATTATACACATGTTATATGAACATATTTGGCTAGTTTTGTTCAGTCCCTCAGTCCAAATTTTAATATAAATTATAAAATAAAAAAAAAGTTATAAAATGTGCAGTTGTAAGTTATTTGCATTGAGAAAAAATTACTCCATACACCGATACGACCATCTTCAACAAGAATATTTCTATTTCATTCCTTTGTGATGAAATTTTGAATGAATGTGATACGACTGGAATCCATAGATTATTTTGTTTTGGGACCTCTTTTTCAAATATCAAGCCCCCCCCCAAAAAAGACATTTCTTAAATAAGCAGAGGCGAAGTCGATGAGAAAGGATAAACACGAATACAAAAAATAATCTGCTATAATAAAATACGAAACTCATTATATTTAGACACCCACAGTAATTTGGATATATAAACAATACAACTGAAAATTTTATATATGATTTTTCGACCAGAAAACAGATCAATGATTGTTCATAACGCTGCAAAACCAGATCAGTTATGAATTGGGCTTTTCAAAACAGTTTAATCTTTTTTCAGTTTTTGTTTGTGAGATACGTTTGCAAATGTATTTCTTAAGGCTGACTCTATTCTAAACTAACAGTATTAAACACTGATACGTTCCAAACTTCAATCCCGTCTCCTTTCCCTAAATTTTCTCCAAGTTAGACTAATACCGGGTCTGTACTAACATAAGCAACACGACGGTGCCACATGTTGGCAGGATCTGCATACCCTTCCGGGGCAAGTGAGATCACCCCCGTTGTTTATGGGGTTTGTGATGCTCAGTATTTAGTTTTCATTGTATTATGTACAGTTTTTTGTATGCGAGGTTGATACACTATACTGACTTCTGAATTAATAGTGAAGTGACAGTTTGGGCTCCACATTCAACATCTACATGTAGTATACATAACGTGTTCTTCATTCCTGATAATTGTTTATCTGCATTTTGGTAATAATGGATGACTGCTGGCAATCCTGTGGCAAAAAATATCCATGTCACGATGAATACATGTTGCTAAAACATTAATGGTTACCTTGTCTTGTACTAGACCGACACGATGAGCCGCATTTTTACATCGCTAGTTCACAAGGTCACCAGAAAGACAAATAAAACCCTATCCAGACACAATATTCTGTTTCTGAGCCAACCAACATTTGCTCTTAGTCCTTAATTGCGCGTGGTGATCGAAAAGCATATACAAATTTTAAAGTCTTTGATCCGGCCGAGTATTCACTTATGCCCTTGCTCCCTTGCAGCAAACACGCTACCAGGATACCACTTATCCATTTATCATGATTTTGTGTCATAAATGTTTACACTCAGAACCTTCACTATTAAAAAGTATTTATCATGGTAAGCGCTTTTGCTTTATATGTTACATTTTCATTTTCATGCACACATTCAAATATAAAATAAAAAACAAAAGATTTTTTTTTATTTGTATATTGTAAAAGCGATGACAATAGTTCACGCACATTGATAAAACAAAATATATATTCAAATGAAATTTGAACCCTAATTATTCTAATTATCTTTAAGTAAAAAGACGAGTTATATATATATAAATTGATGTTTGAAAAGGTTATAAGAGATTAAGTATCTTCAATTTAGATAATGCAAATACAATTTATTAGACATGGATATGAATTGAAATTAGTGTTTTATAATTAAAGCACTTTACCATAAACGTATTATCCCCTTGTTGGTTGCACACACATTACATCATACTATTAATGTTTTAATAAATGTAATGGCAGATTCAAGGTGAGGTTTAATTTGTACTCGATTTTATACATAGTTATAGTACTTAATTTCCGTGTATTGGGAATTTGGTGACACCATTGACACTTACAACTTCCGAGAGAGACACGTTAACAATGGGAAGTTTTTAATTGCAATAGCTGTAAAAATAAAATCCATACAATTGTTATATTGTTTTTCGTATTATTTTTTTGTTTATTATTTTTACATTAATCAGACCGCTGGTTTTTGGTAATATTAAGCCGTAATGAGACTTCTATGGAAAACACAAAAATGAATAACTAATAAAAAAAATAGCAACCCTTTGATGGCAGATTATGAAAATTGCATTGTCTGGTTGCATTATATTAATTTTGTTACAAACTTAAATTTTTAGCAAGCAAACAAGTGACAAAGGTACACATTTACAATTGTTTTTATTACAGTAAAGATAAATGAGTTATTTGACAATATATGACTAATTTGTTTAACATCTACTTACTGTCGTTCAATAAATCGGGGAAAAAATAAGTTACATACTACAAAAGCTGACGAATTTGCAATTTTCAAATTCTATTTACATATTTGATCACATGACAACTATATGTTATACATATTATACAGTAGTAGCAGAATTGATGTTGTAAAAAACAATTGTAAAATAATAAGAAACCTTTATAACATTAAACATGTACATGCATGTAGAGTTTGTGAATTGTCAATATATCTTTTAGAAAACAAATGGAGATTATAAATCAACAGACTCGCCGCGATAAAGCCTTTTTGTGCTAATGCGGCGTAAAGCAAACAACAATCAATCAATCAATAAAACAACCGACAATATTCGTTCTACACCAGACACTATTCCCTTTTGCATCTGACATTTCATACAGCATATGCTGTTACTCTGTCACACTCTGGAAAGCTTTCAAGGAACGTTACAATTTTAGACGTTTTATTACTTTTCCTTCCCTGCTGTGTGCCTTTCGGTGGTTATCTTGAGAACTATTCTTAATATAGCTTAAAAAACTACAAATATAGAAACCTCTAGATTTAAATTGATCAAACCTGGCATAAATAGAGGTTACCAGTTGTCCTGTGAGTGGCTCAATTACTCTTGATATCTTTGTTTTAAACAGGTTTATAGTATGTGAACATCGATACACTGCCGATGTTTCTTTATTTTTATGTTATTTATAAAAAGTATAACAAAATACAGAATTCAAATACAAATTTTAAAATGTCGAAGTCCATAAACGAACAAAACCAAATGATATATATCAACGGACAAAGTAAAAAATCAACTGACATATTTCACGTACAAGCATTTTCTGAAGAAACTTTTTTTATAGCTAGCTAAACCTCACACTTGTATGACATTTGTTTATTGTTCAATAATAAATACAAGTACTACAAACAGACACAATTTCTCGGTTTTTTTTAATGTAGATTAGACCGTTGGTTTTCCCGTTTGAATGGTTTAACACTAGTAATGTTATGGGCCCTTTATAGCTTGCTGTTCGGGGTGAGCATACGCTCCGTATAGAAGACCTTACCTTGACCTATAATGGTTTACTTTTATAAATTGTGACTTGGATGGAGAGTTGTCTTATTGGCATTCATACCATATCTTTCTATATCTACTAACAATATGCTAATATGACCATTATTGGGATCCAGAAGCTAAAACTATGTAAGCATACATCACAGAAATTCAACGTGACTGACGAACCATTTCGAACAAACGGAATCTTACAAAGCAGACCAACTTTGATAAATAAAGTGTATATTGTGTGGCTATGTTAACTCGACCATCTCTTCTGTATTGCAATCTGTTTCTTTTTTATGAAAGTGCACGTGTTTGAAATCTCAAATAATAAAAAAAATTAACACCGTATGCATGAGAGTAACATGAACACAATATACAACAAATGTTTCCTTTTTTATCGGTTTTCAACTTCTCGAAATATCATTCTGATGCTCCTTTTGTTATATAAAAAAAAATATTTACATAGTAAGCTGCCTTCCTTTTTCTCTTTTTGTTCATGTTATTGTTTTTTAATCACATATCTAATTTTCTATGCGATTGTAGATAAATAGCCATGGGGTTTTATCACCCTGATCACCTTTTATTTTTTTACTTGTAATAGGAAAAACCACAGTATTTTCATATACGCTAGTTAAAGTTGTGGTGCTAACGTTACATGTTTTTAATTCATGAATATGATTTTGAGCTAGGTTGATTGGTTCGTGTGTTTTTTGAGATCCATCTGTTTTCCTGGATAATGAGTCATTGGTAGAACTGATGCTTGAAGTTGCTGATTTGATTGAATGTGTATCAATGTCATAGACACTAGATGATGGCATGGTGTTTCCAGCACTCTTTCTCGGTTCCTGAGTATCATTTTCATCAAGGTTTATTGATTGGTATGTGTTTTCAGATCCTTCTGTTTTCCGTGATAATGAATCATTGGTAGAACTGTAACTGAGAGCTGGTGATTTACTAGACCGAGTATCAATGTTGGTCCCAGACCTATGCAAAACCGACATTCGATCTCTTATGTCGTCACGCAAGGTTTCACTATTAACAACGTTATAGTTAATGATGCCTATTTCATCATACTGAACATCTCGTGGAACATTCAATATATCCTTCGATGCTTTCTTGTGTATCATGTAGCAATATAGATTTGAACATATTAAACATACAAGAATTCCTCCTACAAAACTGCCCAATACCTTCCAAAATTCATTATTCAATGTTGAGTTACATGAACAAGGATTATCTGAAAGAAAATAACGAGAAGATTTTAATTATATAAAGTAAAACCACAACAATACTGAGCTCCAATGCATATTCGAAACGGAAAATCCCTAAACAAATGGCAAAATCAAAATCTCACCAAACACACCAATACTCAGTCGATAAAAAGACTTTTTTTGCCACTTCATCTTTTTTCATCAATTGAAATATCTAAATTTACATTCTTAACATGGCAAACAATGCAGTTACGTTGTAAATTGAACGTATCTGCATCAAAAAAGGTATAGGACAAGAATATAAAGGACAGCGATTAAAAAAATACAATGCAAAAACAGTTTCTTTAAATTTGATATATGTTATAAAATCATTTGAATTTTGTTTTAATCCATTTAACTTAATATTTAAATCACGCTAATTCTTTTTTTGATGAACGGCCGATATTTGAAAATTTTGTGTTGACATATTATATATAACAAAGAATTAAAACCATTAATTGGAAGTCAATACATGTTTTTGTGTACCTAAATTTGCTATAGGGACATTGTAAACCTACTCAACATACACACAACAATAAGCAATGTTTCAACAAAATCATTTTGGATGTTAAACAATTTTGGTTTTACGACAGCAAATTCGATACATAAATGTGTTGATATCGCCTTCATATATTGTACAGTATAATCAAAATTGCACGTGTTTTTATAGATATATTTTATTTCAATGTAAATGCAATATTAAGGAACAGTTTCATGGAAAATGTTTGATCAAAAAACAATTATTTTATCACCTTCTTGTGTTGCGTTTGTTTCCAAATCAATAGTAGTATTTTCCACAGTATGACTTCCTTGGTAGTACATTAGTGTACTACTTGGTGGAGTACCTGAGGTAAAACAAAGTGAAAACAATCAAAAATTAGATATAACATATTGTAACTTTAATTTACATCTTGTTTTTGTCTTTTAGATAACTAGTGATATTTTATATAACAAATTTTCAATAAAAAATATTAGAATGCTATGTTCACACTTATTCAATGTGGTTGGTCCCTTGTAATCAACTAAGTTCTGTTCATTAGCTTTTAAGGCAATTCGGTTTATAGTATAGATATAGATACAGGTAGATGTGGTATGAGTGTCAATGAGAAAACACTCCATCCAAGTCACAATTTATAAAAGTTAACCATTATATATGTAGGTCACGGTACAGTCTTCAACACGGAGCCTAGGATCACCCCGAGCAGCAAGCTATAAAGACCCCAAAAATAACAAGATGTGTAAAACAATTCAAACGGGATAACCAACGGTCTAATCTATACAAAAAACGCGAAACGAGAAACACTTATAAACAGACAACCACCACTGAACATCAGACTCCTGACTAAACAATTGCAGAGGGATTAACCGTTTAAATGGTACTAAACCTTCTCCGTTTTCTCAAACAATAGTATAACATTACAACATAGAAAGACATTATTAAATATCAATTGAAATGGATTAACTCGATCAAAAAACGTAATAACACAAATTAACACACATTTGATATGTGATACAATGTAAATACATAGTTCATAAACATAATGGATGAATAGTTAAAGTAAAATTATAAAACTGCTGTGAAATAAAACAGATGATCTCAGAAAAACATCAATATTGAAAAAATACGTCATATACTATATAAGTATACGTCTTCTGACTATATAATCTTTCGTTTAGGAATACTAAGATATTGACTATATATTTTCTTATCGGTTGAAAGCATATAAAATCATTTGTTGATAAAACTTTTAATTCACCGCGTCAAAATCTCAAGAGGTTAATTTACGATTTGGAACAGCGTCCGTGCATCTAAATGTGGTTTTTCGAAGATAACGTTTATATCGGTTATTTTTCCTGTTTTCTGTGAAATTATATATTCTTTTTTTTTTTGGGGTTTATGATTTTAGTTATCTTTATTGTAAATTTCGACTTAACTGTTTAATTATTAAAATTTTTACATAATTTTATTTTTTATTAACTTTTTTTGTCATTCCAAATTATACCAACTACCATAAGGTGAAAACTAAATTATTGAATGTCCAAAACGACACCAGCCATTTCGACCGTCAAAGGGATGTAGAGCCAGTCAAGGTCGTTAAAAACTACTATTTGTTTGACAGTAAATTAAGCCAATACTACAAAATTAAGATTGATTAAAATTCATTTACTAAATCAAGTGTTGACTTTTGATTTTAGTTGATACAATGATTTATCAACCAAAGATATATATATATGTATATCTGTATATTTGATTCATATGTAGTTTGCCTCGGTGAATATCATATCTCTGGGGTTAATAAATCATTGTATCAACATAATCAAAAGTCAATAATTGTTTACTGGTTTGTACCGGTATAAAAGAACTGCTGCACAGTCTGAACTCAACATAACTGATCTCTATTGATTGAGAGTGAATAGCATGAACAGTACATAATATAACGTTGTTGGTGAGTCCGCATGTTGACTGAAAGACTGGAAACCGTATAAAGGTGTATTGTTCTGACTTTTAAGATTAACTCATTTTTACTTGTTATCAGAAGGGCAACATTTTGTAACTTCAAGTTAAAAGCTTAAAGTTATTTTTAGTTATGTTTAGGCTTGGTCTGTTTCATTCAAACATACAAACGAATAAGTATCTCTGTTTGAAAAAACAAGCCCTTTTCATATTTTAACGATCAATTGAAAATTAGTGTTTTGAACCATAATTAAAATACTTGATATAAAAAGTCTGATGAAAATGCACGTTTAAAAAGTTACATAGATTTGTTAAAAAGGCCTGTGGTTTTCTTTGTTGTATGAATTTTTCTCATTGATAAAGGTCGTACAGTTGTCATAATTGCTAACATCTACTTCATTTGCACTCTTGTAAAGATTTGTTTCATTACGACTCATGTCCAATCTGAAATGTATATTAAACTGAAGAATCAAGAATGTGAACAAGCAACATCTTTAACGGAACTTAAGGTTGACTTACTATAGGACAGTATTTACCTATTGTATTACGGGTATCATTAAGAAAAATCGAGCATATTCAGGATATGATATTGTATACAAACCTTTCAAAGAGACTTTGAACTTGGTCTCATGAAATGCTCCATTATTTGAAAATCTACATACATAAAAGCCAGCATTCTCGTTTTGAAAATTTAGGATAATCAAATCATAGTTTCTGTCATTTTTCTCAACGAAGTACTTTGACTTGTTTAGTTTCGGGTTAATGATATTTTTTGAAAAGTAGAGTAAATGATTTTGCGATGCATTGTTGGTATCCGGTCCTAACCAAGTCCTGTCATCTCCAGAGCCACAACATTTCAAGACAACTTGTTCTCCCTTTTGAACAATCTTTGGGACTATATCATTCATAATGCCTGTAATCAAGAATATAATTGTCAGTCTCTGTCTATAAATTTTTGCTTTAAAAATATTTTCTTTACGGAAGCAATTTCACTCAAATCTAACGACACAGTCTTTAACAGTTGACATACGACCATAAGATATACACGATATAGCAGGCTTTTACTCGATTCGAAAGGGAATGATAACAACACTAATAAGCGACTGGATTCTTAATCTATTTTTTTTTTTAGATCAAACATATTAGAGTAACATATTTGTACTTTTTAAAGTAATAAAAGCCTTTTTGTTTGTCAGACATCGGAATTTATATATAAGAGCAAAGTCTATTTACTTTCAAGAATCAAACTTCTTAACTTTACTCACAAAATTCAAAAACAGTCAAATTGCATGGTTTTGAACATCGGCATAAAATAAATAAAGACATGAAGACATATGCATAAATTAATATATGTTTACTTTAATTATTGTTGGCTGTGTTTTAGTGCATAGATAATCGAATAAGATTGTGCCTAATTCATTACACGTATTTTGTCCACGATCTTAGAAATGTGTTCACGTTCGGAACATTCTTTCTTATGCAAACCAGAAACAGATTGTTGCATACATCATAGAATAATATACACCACAATGCAGGTGTTCCGATAATCCTATTTTATCAAATTAAAACTATTTTCGTAGTAATCTGACATGATAATATAATTTGTGCTAACATTAGAACAGGCGTGAATTCACAGAAAATCTAAAAACAGTATACTGAGATAATTTTGATGTAATATGATATTTGCTGAATCAGGCCAGAAAGAGATTGAATGTTTTAATCTGAGAGTCGGAGTAGTAAACATTTATCTATATTCAGTAATTTTTTTGGCGAGATGCAAGCAGGGATATACAAAGTAATAAGACACGATAACAAAGTCAAAGATCATCGATTAGTTTGCTTCGTTTCGTATATTTATTGGTTTTATATTTGTCGTTCGTTGGCTTCTCATTCATATTATTCTATGTTTATATATACCTGGCACCATTTCGATATAAACTGTTATCACCATCAACATGATCAAAGATAAGATTGATGGCATTTTATAACAAATTCCTTTCGTCAAATCTGCAATATGTAAACCAAGAATGACTGTAGATAGCTTGTAAGTGACAATTCATTTAGATTTTTTTTATATTCCAAAAAAGAAAAGAATTATATTGTATTATTCGCGTTTTAGGTCATTTTATCATAAATGACTTAAAAATGTAACCGAAAATATATTTTCTTTCAACATGTTCAACAGAGCAACACGACGGGTGCCACATGTGGAGCAGGATCTGCTTACCCTTCCGGAGCACCTGAGATCACCCCTAGTTTTTGGTGGGGTTTGTGTTGTTTATTCTTTAGTTTTCTATGTTGTGTCATGTGTACTATTGTTTTTCTGTTTGTCTTTTTCATTTTTAGCCATGGCGTTGTCAGTTCGTTTTAGATTTATGAGTTTGACTGTCCCTTTGGTATCTTTCGTCCCTCTTCTATTAAGAAGAAATTGTGCAACCGGTTGCAATTGTGTATCTTTATAACAATATTGTTCAGTAAGAGTTTCGATAAAAATAAGAAGATGTAATACAAGTGCCAATGAGAAAACTCTCCAAGTAACAACGTGTAAAATGTAATCAGTTATAGGTCAAAGAACGGTCTGCAACACGGAACCTTTGCTCACACCGTTTTATCAAAATTTAAAAGCCTTTTAAAGTCATCAAATATTATAAATAAACAATAATTCAACATCAGACGCGAAATAATCTCCATCAAACTTATCCGAGCTAATCAAATAAAGCAGTTGAAGGGCCAAGTCAAAAGCACAGTTAGGAGAGTCAAATAGTTTTCAATGATTTCAAACAAGGTATCGCAGTGAGTGTGGGTTGCTTTTCAAATTTTACCCTATGATGTAAAGATGTTTAATACAAGATCAGTTTTTTTATAATATTTCAAAATGTATATCTTTGTCAACCATTTGCTAGATTACAAAATTAACAGCAACATAATAACAAAAATAAGTTAACCCCTGAGACAATAAAAACATCAACCTAAATGAATGAACATGCGAATAAATTTAAATTTTCTGATTACTAATATTTCTATAATAATACTATTTAATGCACTTTACCATTTACTTAGATGTGTATTATGTCCACGTTAACTGTATTGATTGACAGGTTTTTAATAATACATAATAGTGAATTGGAAAATTTAGTTTTTGTCGTTTGTTTATAATTGAATTGTATATTGTTTTATTTCCGCTTATTGACCTTTTTATAGTATTATGTTAAATTAACAACTTCCTATGGAAAATAAGTCAACAGTCTGTTATTCCATGTATTCCTTGAATCATGTTCCAACCACAAATAACATTTTGGCCGTTTCGACTACGTTTCCAGCAAAACATCTCGTGCAATATATTGAAACATTCACGTATATATAAATCGTTAACATGGTTAATCAGTTATTGCTTTGTGATTTATACATTTTATCAGTCTATTCTATTAAACACTACTAGTCGACCAAAATTAAAAATACCTACTTTAAGGATTTGTGTTAGTCTGTTTCAAAATTACAACGATTTTAACATACATGTACTTATTTAAATTGATAGAAATACTAGTTTTAAATAACGAAACTAGCAAGGCAGAAACAAACTAAGGATCCGTATGCTTGTTTTTTAAGATATAAGCCATTGACAATGTGCTAGGAAATAATACTCTGTAGATTTTTCATACACTTAACATTGGTACTTTTTTTTTGTCAAAAACTATGGAAAATAGGATTTTCTTAGATATTGGTTTTTAAACTGAACATATTGAAAAGGGGCGAAAGATACCAAAGGGAATTTAAATTCCTATATTGAAAATAAACTTACAACAAACCAGTTGATTGATGACTCAGTTTACACGGGAAGTTTTAAATGTAGCTAAATGTTACAAGGTTAATACACGGAAATAAAATACAACGATAAAAGCTCAAATTCCAATTTCTCTATATTTTAAATCTACCATACACTTCATAGAAAATTAAAAACAGAGCAACATTTATAAATTAATACGTATATAATCATGTTTGTTATAAAATTTGCAACTTTCAACCAATGCATTCTTTTAATGTCGGTAATGAATTCAAATTTTTAACGAATTGTGTATAATTTTTGTTTGAATGAATACACTGTGGAACCATCTTCGTTAATAGACAGGGATCGACATCTAAACATTTTCAGTGAAACTACATGTAAATGATCTCGACCACTGCAATATATTTTACACTTGATTTTGAGTAGAGTAAAATTAAGCATATAGTTTATGTGGCTTTTTTCACCTTCATGTTTCAAGCGTTACTGATGAGTACTTTTGAATCCTGGTATCTATTGAATCGAAAGTTTTATTTAGCCTATCTTCTTATATATACCTCTCTGTATTTTTGTCTGTTGTTTGTTAAATTAAGAAATAAATCATGGAAGCCATAGATGGCATGGGCTGTGACATTTTAATTGTATCATAAGCGAGGGATAAAATTAACGAATATCACGGCCCAGGCCATGTGTAAATGTTCGACCAATGTATGGCTTAAATGAATTATGTAGATTCTAGTAAAAACAAAATATGAAATTAAAGCGAGGGTGGCTTTGGCGTGTGTGAAGCTGTTCTTTTTACCCCCTGTTAGATGAAGCTAAATATTTCCCAATAAATCTAAAGCTTATGCATCAATTATTTTTTAAATTACCAGAGAAAATTTAAAGAAAATTGTGTTTAATTCTTTTAAATCTCAACCAAAATGTATTGTGATCTTTATTTACATTTTTTTCTCGTTAACTTCTTTAAAATCCACAGTTGAAATTTAGTAACTAAGGAGCCGCCATGTTGACTTGCCTAAATCAGTAAATATGAGAATACTGCAATAGCTTATCAATCAAATGAGTAAGTGAAAACAACCGGCATAATCCTGACTTAGTACAAGTATGAAATGGTTGGTTAAATATGGTCTTAAAGAAGAGAAAGGTACCAAGGAACAGTCAAACACACAAGACAAAAAAAAACGAAAACCCCATGACTGAAAACAGGGACAAACATACAAAAAACAGAACGAAAAACACATCATAGAAAACTCAGGTAAACCGGAAAGGTAAGCGGATCCTGCTACTCATAAGGCACCTGTCGAGTTGCTCATGTGAGTACAAACCCGGTAATAAATAATAATGCGGTAGGTCACATTTGAGGGAAAGGGGGTGGAATTGCAGTAATGACATTTGGTACATATCTTCTATCTGACATTTGTGAAACGGATATTCCCTATGATTAACCAACTCGTGATTTCGTCCATAAGATTTACGAAGAAATTATTTCAACTTCGCCACTTTGAATTCTTGGTTTAATAAATACCGTGTGATCAGTTATTCTCTATCAATGGAATATTGTAACAGTATCAACTCGGACATATATTCTCTGTTTGCAGATGGAATTTCGGTACATAGAAAATGGCAAGTTCACACAATTGGTAAGCCGAAATCATCGATTTTGTCGTAAAGTTTTGTTTTCAACCGACCATCATTAACAATTCCTAGATTTTCGACTGGATATATGCGCTCAATAAGGTCATCAAATTTGAAATAAAATTAGTTTGGAATTAGGAATACATGCGTAAAGTGTAGAAAAATCAAACGTAATTGGTTTGCGATAGATAGCTAAACCTCACAATTGACAGTTGTTTGTGAATTTAACATATTGATAAAATGGATGAGCGACCCAAACAGACATAATAGGCCAATGTGACAACACCTGAAAGTCAGCAGCCAAAACGTGCTTACATACACCGCACACATACAACAAAGAAAGAGATATCAGATATTTTTATAAATTAATTTGACAAAACACTTGAATGACCTTATTAGACATTTTCACCATAAGCCGATACCGAAACCGAAACCGATACCGTAAACGAAACCAAAAAAAGTAGTGAGGTAAAGGAATGGTAAATGTTTATAATGTTTGAGTAATGCAACCCTGTTACTCCATTATATTGTGTGGAATTTGAATGAACTAGATGGAGTATTACTTCAATTCAACAATTTACATGAATCTATAAAAAAAAAGTGGAATTTAACTAGTATTGCATTTCAAATATAATAACGCAAGTTATATACAATTAAGATATGGATTCAAATCTAATAAAATACATAACAATATGAGTTAGTAAGAAGAAGGAATAAAAGGAAAGGTATAGGCTGGCTAAATAAACTTTTAATGGTTTTGATTTGGTTGAAATGTTACCCTACATTTGAACTAATGGCTTTGATATTTGATTTTAGCAAAACTTCAATTCATAAAACTATCCATGAAATTATTCATGAAACATTCAGTTAAGTGATAACATGGCCTTCAGCTGAAGAACGGGATTCTATGAAGGAAGATTGCTCAGAACAGAAAGAAGCAGTTAGATCTATTGATTGCACCAACATCTTAAATTGTACATGTATATATCTTATTTAACTGTATTCAATAATGGTTGAATTTAAGTTTGCTTTTTTGATAGATTCATGTGAATTGATGAATTGAAATTCATAGGTACTAGGTATCAGGCTTATAGTTTGATACACAAGACGCACGTTTCGTCTACATAAGATTCATCAGTGACGCTCGGATCGAAATAGTATAAAATTCAAGAGCATTGAGGACTCAAAATTTTAAATAGTTGTGTCAAAAACGGCTTAAGTAATCTATGTCTGGGATAAGAAATTTCTTAGTATTTCAGATAATTCATACTTTTGAAGTAATACTCCCAAGTGTATTCAAATTTCAAACAATACAATAGAGTTCAAAGGTTCAGTTAATTAACATTATGATTTTTTTTTTTCGTTTGCCTCACTACTTTTTTTTTTGGTTTCGGTATTGGTTTCGGTTTCGGTATCGGTTTATAGTGAACATGTCTATTTATAAGATATTTGCTTTTTCTTTAATGAAAAGTTAGCTCAGTGTGTTATCCCTTCAAACGCACCTGATATCCACCTCGGATTAATGGTGGGGTTCATATTGTCACGCGTTTAGGTTTCTTTGTTGTGTTTCATTCACTGCTGTTTATGGTGTTTTTTTTCTATTTTTTACTTGGGTGTTTTGACTAAATAAAGTACATAACACTTAGAAGAAGAGGCTAAGGCTACTGAAATGGAAGTGACTGTCAAGTACATACCCTGGTTCATATTTATGTTATATGAGTATGTTATTATATCAGTATTGTAAAAATTTAAAAATAGAGTAGGGAAAGACTGGACTCAAAGGAAAATCCTTTATCAAATGGCAAAATGAATAAAACCCAAATACATCAAAGGAATGGAAAACAACTGTCATAATCCTGTGAACACTTGGATATTTGAAGGACTTTTTTATGTAAGGTAAACTACCTGAAACTATCTGAACACTTAACCACAAATAAATACCCATTCAAAAAAAAATCCTGTTATGACCAATATGGCTAAGATCAGGCAAGAGTCATTTCAACTTGTTACCCTTATCACTCTTGATAACAATTTCTATTATATGTCGACTTTTTAAAATAAAGGATTGCAGTATGAGATTGAACTTAACTTCTTTAAAACAGGATTGAGTGTGTAGGTTTTTTGAATATTTGTCAAAAGACGTTCAGGATATAAGAAGGTAAATATGAGATGATAAAGTAAGTTATACTACCCAAATCACAACTGCTGAAGTCCATACAGTTCTGGGAGGCTTTTACCGGTATATTGAAAGTGCAAAAAAAAAATTTGGGATCATATCTTTCACGTGTCATACTTTAATGAACCTCAGTGTCTATATCTAGATGAAAGTTAAGATGTGAATCTTTGGAATCCTTAATATATAATTCGATTGAAAACATGAGCTTTACATACGTAATTAAACTATTTTAAATTATCGCAAACGAAGTATGAAAGAAAGAAAAGTATAACATAACAAAATCAAAAGAAGAGGAAATCTTGTGATTTTCCACGTGGGAAATTACAAAGTAGGAAACGAAAAGGGGGATGAAATTCTACATATCAATGAGTTGTATTGAAAATGAAAACTCAAGAAACTTTTAAAATTTGAGACAAAAGTTATCAAGCAAGAGCAAATGAAAACAAATTAGAAGAAAAGTACAAATAAAGCCCAACAAGAGGCAAAAAACAAAGAAAAGACGAACACATACTTTAATTGGATAATAGTTAACTGTTACAAAACATTTATAGCATTTTCTGCAATGTCTCAATTGAATGTTCTTTATGAAATCAATTGAAAATAGTGTGCTGGAATTATTCGACAACGACGTTTGTATATACATTGAACGACAAATATATGTGATACATAAAATGTTATGACGTCAGACACGCGAATCAATGAATGTGTTTGTAGATAGATGTTTTTGTGTTCTGTTAAATTGTACCTTTTAAAATTGTTACACGATGATAACTGCTGTACCCATATTCTGTTTAGTTCCCGAATCATTGTAAAATATAACGGAATTAAATGAGACTGTCATTTAAGTGAGAGGTTTAGCGCTTTAAAACCAGGTTTTATCCACCATTTTCTACATTTGAAAATGCCTGTACCAAGTCAGGAATATGACAGTTCTTGTCTATTCGTTGTTGATGTGTTTTGCCATTTGATTGTGCCATGTGATTATGGACTTTCCGATTGGATAATCCTCTGAGTTCAGTATTTTTTGTGATTTCGCTTTTTGATTCCATCATTCTTAAGAACAACACTGCCGTTCTTTTTATAACATGACTTGACAGTAGCTTCAATCCTAGAATTTACTTTTTTTACAAGCATTCATCTGAAAAGAAACACAAATGTTATTATTTAGGGTATGGTTGTTAACGGATATTGTTTGATTCAGTAAACATTCATTTACAAATAATGAATGTACAATTCGTATGCGCATACATCCGATCCTTTTCCGGGTTTAGAAATTACTTTTCGTCCTTTTTTATTTCATCAGCTCTAGTGTTTGTATCAAGTTTTAGACTTTGTCCCCGAGCATCACAGAAAAACACCCATTAAATGTACAAATTTGCATCTAATGTTGTAAAATAGGCACCATAAATGATATTGTTAACTTCTGTAGAAAAATCGAAAAATAAGAATAACTATAAACAATATATCCGTTTAATAATTTATTTTTAGGTTTATTTTCAAATATTTAGACGAAATATTACTACCAAACTAGTTTCATTAAAGACGTATTGAATGTCATAATTCATGTTATTCTATTATATTCTTAAGAGGACGTCCATTTAATTCGCTAGTCTATCACAATTAATATAGAATTACTATAGACATATTTGTATCGAACTTAACAGCCAGCTCGTTGCTGTGATTTATACCAAAATATACATTATAATACTTATTTGGTCATTTTCAGAGTAATGTAGTTTGTGTACCATTGTTATACAAAATATGTGTGGCAGAATGAACTAGTATTGTTGGTTTTTTTTTAATATGACTTGCCTTTAGTCGATGGCAAACATGGTTCATCTTCTGGTATGTTTTTGTCATTTATTTTGTTCTTGTTCTTTGTTCCTGAAATAAAAATTAGTCTAACTAAGGGCATTTGGCAGCGCCAAAGGGATTTAAGTAGTTTGGAACCATTAATTTCCTTTTTTATCCGATTTACTCAAGTCACATACAAATTGTCCACAATTACCTTTTTGTAGGTGGATACCTCCATTCCTAAATTTCTGGATCTGTGCTTGAAATTTATTAAAATAACCTAACCAAAGAAGAAAATTACTATTCAATACAGGAATAATTCAGAATGCCTGTCAGATACTAAGTTGCATATACATAGAATGTCATCCTTTTCATTTGCACCTCTAGTATTTTCTTCATATTTTAAGATTTTTTTTTTTTATCAAACCTATTTACAACTAGATTGGTATATGTTTAAAAAAAAAAATTAAGATAACTTGTCGAATTTTTTGAATTATTATTGGCATGAATGAGGGACAGTCAAACTCAGAGATAAAAAACTGACAACGCGAAGAACAAAGAAAAAGACAAACAGACAAGTAATAGTACACAAGACACAACATAGAGCACTAAAGACTAAGCAACACAAACCCAACCAAAAACTGGGCGTGATCTCAGTTGTCCTCGAATGGTAAGCAAATCCTGTTCCGCATATGGACTTTCGACTGTTTTACATAATCATATAGATCATGCAGCATTCTTTTCTAATGTTTGGATACCCAAAACTAACGTAAGAGTTTTGCATCTGACAAAACAACTATTATAACTTATACACCAAACACACAAACATATCACTGCCTTAAAAATATTTAAACAAATTGAAGTTAATATTATAAATGATCAAATAAATAGAGAGTTTAGTAACTACTGGTACACCAAAAAAAAATATTCAGGTAGTGTTTCGATTACCTTTTCTTTGATGTTTTCGTTTCGCAATAACTTTATAAATTACAGCACCTGCTACAACAATTATACCTGTCGGAATCAGCGTAGCTAGCAAGGGCAGATTGTTCTTTGTTCCAAGTTTTTCTGTAAAGAAGAAAATACATGTAATATAATTAGCACGTCAAAATTAACAAATGGTTAACGGCCACCATTCAGATAAATAGTGGAATTTAACCTCATTTTAAATGGATCGTATACTATAAGATTTAAGCTATTATTTATGAATGCAATCAATTGTAATGCTATAGGCAGGAACGCATCATATGTATTCGAATTGTAATTTTGAAATTTAAAAAGAGCGTTTCACCTACATATGAATTATCAGTGTTGCTTGTATCAAAACAGTCGCGAGGACATTTAATTTTAAAAATTACAAAGCACTGCTTACTAACAATATTCTTCAAACAATGTAATTAATTGTTTAAATTTCGTATGTACCTGTCATTCTTGCAACAAATAAAACAGATGTTGAAAATCTCTTGACAGTAAGTATTGATGTTATAAATAAGAAGATTATTTACACCCCCCCCCTCCTTTCCAGAAACTCAAGAAAGAATGAAAAAATAGAACAAGTTTAATTTGAGCAATGAGCAATGAGAACCCCTGTGATAAAAAGATGAGAAAAGGTCGCTTATACAGGTGGCTCAAAAACTGGTAAGACGTAAAATCACAAAATCTGAACTCCAAAGGAAAATTCAAAATGTAAAGTCCCTGATCAAATGCCAAAATAAAAAGCTCAAACACATCAAACGAATGGACAACAAATGTCGAAAAGGTGAATTAAATCTGGTATTATAGCTAGCTAAACCTACAACTTTTATGTAGTACTTAATTGTGAGTATGAGAGAAATGGCAATCATCTGGGACGCATACATTTACCTACAGAAAAAACTTAATGTTAAAGGCGTTCGTAAAAAGAAAATTTCAGTGTTTCAAAAAGGGGGACAAAAGATACAAGAGTAACAGTCAACTTAACTCATAGATTGAAATGAACTGACAACGCCATTGCTAAAAATGTAAAGACAAACAGACAAGTAATAGTCAGAAGACACCACATAGAAAACTAAAGACTAAACAAAACGAATCCCACCAGAAACTGGGGGTGATCTCAGGTGCTCCGGAAGGGTGAGCAGAGTCTGCTCCAAATGTGGCACCTGTCGAGTTGCTTATGTTATTACAAATCTGGTAAATAGTCTTATTCATAAGGGTATTGTAGTAACGACATAAGGAACATATCCGATATCATCTGTGAAAATGTTATTCCATAACGGTCAACGAACACGTGATGGCGTCCGTAAAAAGCTCTTGGTTAAATACTTCCTGGTGAGCAGCAATCCTCTAACAAGGACATCATGAAAAGAAACACAAACCCATGAATATCGTATCAATTGGGTGATAAATACTCCGTTGCAGGCTTTTAACAACATCTCCACTGAAAGCAATGCAAGATACGACCTGCCTAAAAACGAAAAAGACAAACAGGCAAACAAAATTACGCAAAACACAACATGGAAAGCAAAGACTGAGTATCACGAACCCCACCAAAACTGGGGATGATCTGGGTAGCTTCGGAATGGTATGCATATCCTGTTCCATATGTGGCACCCATCGTGTTGATCATGTTATTACGATACCGGCAATAAGTCTCATTCGGAAGTTCACAGTCGGGAATAGGCGACAGGATTGTTGTAACGACAGTAGGAACATATGGCTATCATCTGTTGAATAGATATTTCATCCCAATAAAAAAAATTGGGATGTCGTCCATAAAACTAGCAAAGGTATGATTTTAACATCAACACTTGGAACTCTTGGTTTTAGAGTTTTCTCGCATCTGAGCAGCAATCAACTAATAAATTAAACCATGATAGATCATGCAAGCCATAGCATATCGTATCAACTGGGAGATATATACGGCATGTACAGGCGCTACTGGTATGTCGCTACATAGAACCGGACATTTGATAGTTGGGAAAGCTGAAATCATCTCTTTTGTCGTTTAGTTTTATTTTGAACCAACCCTCATTGTCAATTTGCTAAATATGCAATATGTTAGTCAATATACGGGATGTATCCTCTATGTAAGATTCAGAAATAAACTTAATAAACAAATTGTTCGTATGCATATTTATGAATCACACTTTACGAGACAACTTATCTTGGAATCAGAATTTATGTATTAGAAAATTGCTTCGAACTGGTTTTCACGCAGAAACTTCTGTGGCTTTATCAGTGCGCTATGCATTTTGATGTTGTTTTGAGATGTGTTTTAGTTTCGTACACACTGTCGCTGGTTATGGGGTGGTTGTGCAGTCCTATGTTTTCATCGCCACGTGCTTTATGACTGTCTGAAGTCAGGAAACATTATCTATCATTCAGTGGTAGTTAATGCTGTTTACAACATTTTTTTTCGTAATATATTTTTGACACAAAGAAGGCCAATGGTTTTCTCGTTTGAATAGTTTAAAATTTTGTCATTTCGGGACTTTTTATAGATTTCTGTGCTGTAGTGGTTTTGATTTTGCGCATTGATGAATGCTGAATGGTTACTTAAACAGTTGGGTGCAGACATGCTGACGGGCCGAAAAAGTTAACGCAGCGTTAACTATCGTGCACTTCAAGTAAACATTGCGTTAACTGTGCGTTTTTTTCGAAATTTCAGAAGACATAAAAAGTAATCGGGCGTTCTCTTTCGCGTTAACATCCGCGTTAACGCATATTCGGCGCGTCCTCTAATTTTGTAAAGAGTAAACGGGCGTTTACTCTCGCGTGCACTTCCGCGTTAACGTGAATAAATGCATGTCATTAGATTGTGCGTTTACTGTTTTTAGTAAACGCGCGTTAACGCAAAACGTTATCGAATCCTGGATACACTGACCTTAAATATCAAGTGTTAAAGTACAGCAAAATTAAATGACCATCTGTTCATTTTCGATTAAAATATGATAACAGTTAATCTTATTACACCTTTTTAATTAATTGATATTAATTATAATAAATTAAACAGTTCAAGCATGTCTTTTTTTATTCAAAAAATTAAAGCCGCCATAATTAAATCATCACGTAAATCCAACAGTTTTCACATCTCAATCTGTCTGAATCAGGATGATTCGTGTAACAAATGTTTTTGAACTCATTAACCAAAACTGACCATGTTTGCCCTTCATCAAGTTAATCTATATAGCCGCCCAGTAAATCATTTATTTTTATAGATCAGGAGGAACTGTATAATACAAATAACAGCAATAAGGGAAAAAAATGATTAAAAAATTTGGTTCGAATCAATCTATAGTACCAGGCTGCCAGCAGGTCCTCTTTTTTTCAAAATATTGAATCGTAAACAAAAATGTTTGTCCACATCAACTAAAACTGACCATATTTGCACTTTATTACGTAAATCTTAATAGCCGCATAGTAAATCATTTAAATTTTATATATCAGAAATGGGTAGTATAATACAAATGACAGCAATATTGAAAAAAAAAAATACTTAAAATGTTGGTTCGCATCAATTTATATTGCCAGTCTGTCCTCTTTCTGTTCAAAATATTGAATCGTAAACAAATATAAGAAAATTTTAAACCTCAGACTGACTCGCTTAACAAAATTACTAGTCCGCCTCAACCAAAACTGACCATATTTGCACTTTATTATACATGTTATATAAATCTTAAAAGCCGTATAGAAAATCAGTTATATTCTTATAGTAGAATAAGTTGTATAATACAAAAGAAAGCAACATTGGAAAAAAATGACTACAAATTTTTGTTTGCATCAATTTATAGTGACAGCAGGTCCTCTTTTATTCAAAATATTGAATTGTAAACAAATATCAGAAGTTTTCATACCTTAGACTGATGCGTATAACAAAATTATTTGTCCTCGCCAACCAAAACTGACCATAGTTGCACTTTATTATGTAAATCTTAATAGCCGCATAGTAAATCAGTTATTTTTTTTTATATTAGAAAGGGTTGTATAATATAAATAACAGCAATGTTGGCAAAAATGACTAAAACATTTGTTTCGCATCAATTTATTGTGCAATAATTTCATCTTTTTATTCAAAATATTGAATAGTGAACAAATATTAGAAGTTTTCATACCTCAGAATGACCTTATAACAAAATTATTTGTCCACGTCAACCAAAACTGACTATATTTGCACTTTATAATGTAAATCGTAATAGTCAAATAGTAAATCAGTTATATTTTTATGTCAGGATGGCTTGTATATACATACAAATAACATCGATATCCATATGGGAAAAACAATGACTTAAAATTTTAGTTCGCATCAATTTATAGTGCCAGCATGTCCTATTTGTATTCAAATATTGAATCGTAAACAAATATCAGAAGTTTCCATACCTCAGACTGATTCGTATAACAAAATAGTTTGTCCTCGTCAACCAAAACTGACCATATTTGCACTTTATTATTTAAATCTTAAAAGTTGCATAGTAAATCAGTTATATTTTTATATCAGAATGAGTTGTATAATACAAAAGAAAGCAATATTGGTCAAAATTATTACAAATATTGGTTTGCATCAATTTACATTGCCGGTATGTGCTCTTTATTCAAAATATTGAATTGGAAACAAATATCAAAAGTTCTTATACATCAGACTGACTGGTCAACAAGAACTGACCATAGTTGCACTTTGTACTGTAAATCTCAATAGCCGCATAGTAAGTCAGTTATATTTTTATTTCAGAATAGGTTGTATAATACAAAAACAGCAATATTGGAAAAAAATACTTAAACTGTTGGATAGCATCAATTTATAGTGTCAGCATGCCCTCTTTGTATTCAAAATATTGAATCGTCAACAATTATCAGAAGTTTTCATACCTCAGACTTATACAATACCTAATCAGTATCCCTATTTATACACTGTACAATTTTCGATTGAACATTTGGTAAAACAGAATCGTAAATTATGTAAATGCAAACAAGGTGAACAGACTGTTAAAAATGGGGAACAAAGCAACGAAAACCATGATGTTTATATCCCATCATATAAAAATATTTTTCCGATGTGTTGGATAACCTATCTATCCGCCTCGATTTTTGTACATGTAACTCTTTAAAAGGAAACATAGCAAATCTGCTATTCAGTAAAGTTATTGGAACTGATTTTTTTGTAATTAATAAAAGTTAATATTTCGAATCAGATACATAAATATGTATCTGTTCGAATTAAAAGTGAATTGTTCTGGTATGAAACACTAAAAAATATTAAGATACAAGTCGTTTTGATAAAACGAAATGTTTAAATGAAAATGAAGTTAATTTCTTACTTTATATGGTCATAAGAATATTAAAAAGTTTGTTGCCTAAAAATTAAACACCAACAACATGAACAAGGGTTCCTAATACAAATAAACTCCTCTATTTGTTTAAACACCCGAAATGACATATTTTGAATTTTATGTTATGATTAAGGTATAATGTTTAGATAGGCTTTTCATATTGTGTGCAAACCGATTATGTTTTGATTGTTTTGTTCGTTTATTTGTTTGGTTTGCTTGGTAGGAAAAATTGATTCATTAATGTCAATCAGAACATATTTCACAGGAAAGTAATTAGAGTTTTTAAACTTTTAAACATATTGTATTCATGCCTGTCCTAAACATTAAAGAAATAACCATATACACTCCTTTTACTTTTTTAAGTTGTTATCTAATTATTGATCCTTTTAAACCTTAAAATTTAAACTGAATCTTTCTCGCAAAAATACGTTTTTTATGTTCATGACAATTAGTAAGAAGAATTGACAATTTAATAAAAAAAAACAAGAATGTGTCCCAAGTACGCAGATGCCCCATCCGCACTATCATTTTATATGTGCAATGGACCGTAAAAAAGAGGGGTATAACTCTATTTTGGCTTTAAGATAAAAAAAAAGATCATATAATAGGGAACATGTATACTAAGTTTCATGTTGATTGTACTTCAACTTCATCAAAAACTACCTCGACGAAGGGACGTACGAACGAACGGACGAACAGACTCACAGACCAGAAAACAACATAATGCCCATAAATGGGGCATGAAAAATAGCAAAATTAAATTTCGATACATAAATTAAATAACTGACTATCTAAATATATCGCAGGCACGAATAAATTACATTTGTCTTTAATAATTCTAAAGTTAATCAACATTGTTAAGCTCTATAATTCCCATTTTTGTACATTGCCTTAAGTAGAGCAAAAATTCTTTAAAACTATGTTGTTAGGTATTTGTCTTATTACTTTTTTAGATTCACACAAACATAAACACTAGGAATCAATATCGTCACATGAACAAAGTTAATTTTATTTATACGTCAGTGGTATACAGTGGCAGATCCAGAACTTTTTATAAAAGGGCGGACCCACTGATTGACCAAAGTGGTTTGGGGAGGGAGGCAGCTCATGTCATGATTCAGTGATTCCATATATAATCAACCAGATTTTTTACTACAAAAAAGGGGGTGGGCCCAAAAAGCCCTCCTGGATCCGCCTATTGTAAAGGAAAGAAATGAATTAATTATGATATTTAGCTTACCTTTAGGGGAGATGGTTTTATTACGTTTTAAATTCCTTTCGTCTTTTTTTATTTCTGCAATACGACATGATATATTTGATGAATGATAACATGGGTCTCCACTTTGTAGACTTGCACTTTCGCTTATTTTGATGAAGTGTGTGGCGGTATCGAAACCATATCGACATCGATAAGTAACATTTACATCTTGTTCTGTTACATTGACTATTTTTAGACTGAATGCATTCCCATGAATAATGGTTTCTTTATACTTTCTGTAATTATTTATTCTGCCATTGTAACTTAAAAGTTTGTCTTCATTTCCCATAGACCATTGCCTCGTTACGTCTCTGTCTATGGTATTTATCCCATTTACGGTGCATGTCAATATGATATCTCCCCCGAATATGATGAGATCGGTTACCAATCTTAATGATACTGAAACAAAATCAAAAAAAGATTTTTGGAACATGTAAGTATCATCCTATCAATAGCATCAGTATTTCCAAAACTAACTTTAATGAAAACTTGTCAAATATCATGATTATCATAAATATCATAATGTCTTAAAGTCATGCATAACAATGCAAAAGTAAAGACCATTTTAAAATCAAAGTTTCTAACAAACCGCTGAATTAATACAATTACAGTGTCTTTATAGTTAAACGTGTATCTAGTCATTGTATTTCCACATAGTTCAATTTCATGGTTTAAGTACGTTTATCCAGAAAATCGCTTTACAAAATCTTATAACAGGGCATATGCAAAATAATGAATATTTTGCTATCACAGTCCATAGGACAAACGACACCAAAAGTTAAAAAAAAGTATGTCAGAAATGTTAACGTTTTTCTAAAATTAACCTATAAGAACAGGACATAACATGAACATAGCAATACCACTACAAACAAAATAATTTCACCGACTTAGTTCCGTCCTAATGTCTAATGTATGTTATAACGCTTTGATTTTGCTATGGGTTATTGGTTATTGGAACATTTTTCAACACATCGGCAACACTCAGATCCACTATTTCGCAATATAGCGGGTTTAGATATTCATAATTCAGTCAAACTTTACTCGAACACATGCTGTATATATATCTAAATATATGTATAAATTCCGCACCGGTTTCAAAAGGGTAAAAATTCAGATTACCATTAACAATATTGGATTGATTTTCCATGCACATTATGATATTTCTTATGGTAAGAAATCCAATTGATAAGGTGTAATATGCAGTTGTCATTACACATAGGCTGACATTTCTACCTATATATGTATAAGGGTTGTAAGATTCTAAAAAGAGAACATCATCGTACAACTATACTAAACAGATGATTAGGTGATCATTCCATTACACTTAAAACTATTGCGTGAAATGTGATTAGTCATTCTAAGAAGGTAACGCCTCCCAAACTGAATGCTGTCTTATATCAGTTATGATTAAGTAAGGGGATAAGGCATTTAAATATAAACAAGCATTGATGGGCAACGAACAATAACCCTTGAGTTACAGGCTATAGACGATGGACACACACAATCAGAATTTTGTTATTTATAATCATACAAAACTGCATACTTACAAATTAATGTGGGTTTACCTGCCTCAATGAATTTACTTGCTGCATCGAATCCATAGCGGCATTGATAAGCTATGTTGAGGTCCGCTTCAGTAATATTGAATATTGTGAGACAAAATTCATTTCCAAAAAGTATCTTCTCGTTATACTTTCTAAGATTATTTATTCGGCCATTGTAACATATAAGTTCGTCGTCGTCTCCCATGGACCACTGTCTTGTTGTTGTTCTGTCGATTGTTTGTATTCCATGGACAGTGCAAGTCAGAACGATATCTTGTCCAATCACAATATTATCTGTTATCAGGTTTAATGAAACTTAAACATGAAAATAAATCAAAATATCGATGATAATAGTTATGATAATAATGAATTCTTAAATACTAAGTTTTGATATGTTTTTGCCCTTATAGAATTAAAAAAAGTTCTCTCATCAGACTGATTCTTACTTTGAAACGTACACATGACATGATAAATATGTTGTGTCTCTGAGATATACAGATGCTAGATCGGATAAGAATGTTAGTACATTGTACTCGTATTTTCTCCCTTTAGTCAGTTTTTCTCCCTTTATTCATTTTTTCTCCTTTCATTCAGTTTTTCTTCCTTTATTCAGTTTTTCTCCCTTTATTTCGTTTTTCTACCTTAATTCAGTTTTTCTCCCTTTTTTCAGTTTTTCTCCCTTAATTCAGTGTTCTCCCTTTACTTAGTTTTTCTCCCTTTATTCAGTTTTTCTTCCTTTATTCAGTTTTTCTCCCTTTATTCAGATTTTCTCCCTTTTAACTTTATTTATTCAGTACTTTGAACACCCTTCGGCTACGCCTCATGGTGTACTGGGGTACTTCAGGGTGTTAAAATATCCATATCTACAACTTACAACATGTATAATATTCACTTGAATTAACATTGGTAGGAACTGAATCGATCATTTCATTGCAGTAAAAAAACTCATCATAGATACGAGGATTAAATATTGTATATGGTAAATCAGTGAATCCAAATGGGTTATTTTTTATATGCAAGGAAACGTTTCATGAAACTTTTTATATCATACTGCATAGGATATAACAATAGATGTAGCTTTGTCTTTCTTTATTTAAAACAAAAATAAACTCTGCACATTACTTTTACAAACACAAATAGGGGACAATCTATGGTGTATTTTCACCGAAACAACTGGAAGGCCAAAATAAGGTACAGGAGTATCAAAAACCGAAAATTTCCAAAAAAACAATTTGACTGTAATTATACGTTTTAATGTAACTAGCAATGTAATTGTTCTTATAACAAAATAAGATTTTATTATAAAACGATGCTTGTGGAAAGTGTTATTTTAAGATCAAATAAAACATATTTAACTACATTTAACATTTCATTTCCTTTAAAGTTAATGTTATGTAAAGACATGTTCTTATTCGTTAGGTTAATAAGTATACGTGCATAACATATAGATGAAATACTTCCCTAGCTTTGTCACCCATGATGTGGTTCTTTAAGGTCTTATCGGCGATTGACTATCATATAATGTGTTGTTTTAGCTCAAAAGGAAAAAATGTCGGAAGTGATACTTAATGCATAGTTTATCTTGAAAATTACTTAAAACAAATGAAGCATATTTGGGATAGGTTTGCGGTTCATTTCATAGGTTGAAGCATGTAAATTTGATAAATTGCGGCCAATTGCGGTATGCGAAGTCTTATACTAATTGAACGGTTATCATAACGAATGGAGTGTTTGTGTATCAGCTCACAATTTCGCAGTCTATAATCTTTAGATACAAGAATACTCGTTTAAAACTAAAATTTACGGATTATGTTCCATTCCCGATTATGAAATGTTAACTGAGTGTAGATTTGCATGGCGGTGACAGGAAAAACATACTCTGTCACCGCAACCTTTCTTGCTCTTTTTGGGATACATGCATTTTTCTATGATGATTTGGATCTTCATTATCGATTTATTACATGTATATTGGTTAAATACTGCAATGTAATAATACTATTTATGTGTAATTTTTTACAATATATCTGTTATGGTGATGGTTTTGTTTGTTGATCTACCCAATATCTTTTTGCAGATCCGTTTTTTAAGGTATCATGAATCTGTATGGAGAATAATAAATCATAATTACCTTGCTCCCCACAGGCATTGCATCCCATTAGACACAGGATTAGTCTGTAATATTGTCCTAAAGTCATCTTTGAACTACAAAAATATATATACAAGTTTGTTATTCATTCATTATATATCGTCTTCACAACTTCTTCCATGTTGATACTTAGGAATTTTCATTTACCTGCCAGATGATGAAGTTATTTATTTGTTAGGTTATACATGACATATTTTGTTTCCTTTGTTAACATATTTGTTTTAACAATCTGTAGTTTCTTTTCAGTCTAAATTATATAAGCTTCAATTATTTTTCGAATGAATTATGACAGGTTTTAAAAAGCAGAGTTGTTTGCACCATGCAAACGAAAAGTACCAAAATGAGTTGATTAATTTATAAGGCTAAGAAATAACTTCAAATAAATTTTATACGGCATAGTTGCTCCTATACGTCATGGATTGTTGTCATACGATATAAAATTATATGATATATTACAATGATTCATCTTTCATCCAATAGATGACCCCCATATGTATGAATTTAGCACTTACATTACTGTAACTATTATAAAGTGACCTATGGCTATTGCGTTTGATAAACAAAACATTACGGCCTTTTAAACATCATAACTTGAGCCATTTTGTAAAACTTATTCAAAATCTACCACATAAATATACGGATTGGTGCTGTATTATTGAATATACAAACGCTGATCCATAGTCCATTAAACGATTAATGAAAAGAGCTATTAATGAAAATGCTTATATATCCAAACCAAGAAATCTCTCCCTCCTTATTAGAGGAGAGTCTACCTAAAATTAAAAGACAGTCAATAGGTTAAAATTCTTACATGTCAATTTTAATAACAGGATATAAGATAATTCTAAGTAGAACTTCTGTTATACTTTTAACACATTTAAATACAAAGACACTGAATTCTTTTAAACCTTAAAATATACATATTGAAAAAGTCACAAAAGTGTCTTTATAGGATGAAAAGTCGGTCAGCTCCATCCGTATTTCGTAGCTGAAACGTAAACGGTTGCATAGTACTGGCAAATATTTTCGAGAAAAAAGTTTACCAAAAGAAGTTTTAGAATAATTGATAATAACAACAAAAAAGAAGTTTTGATAAAAGTTAAGTGACATATTTTAATTTCAAATCAATATGGTGAATAAACTGGTACAATAGTCCTGGTCAAAATTCTTTTTACAGAATATGTAAAAATTTGTGTAAAAATTCAAACGATTGAGACGGTTGATACTTATACTCTTAAATACATTGCGCCAGCTGGTATTAACATTAATAACTACAGAAGTGTTGCCCTGTAATGACTAGTATACTAGTCTATGTATCACAATTTAAAGAGCACCAGTTGACATAACATTTGGTGTGAAAAGTTTATACGTATACTGAATAATTATGTAATTTATCAAGCTTTTCCCATGGGAATAAATTCAGGTTTGTATCAACACATCTGGATAAATTGATTTACCTGTTTTAATTGATAAACAAGATTTGGCATTTGTCAAATAAATCAAATAAGTGTGTTTTAAATATATTCAACTGACATTAATTTCGTCTTCTTTGAAATATGTTGTCAAAAATGCAACGCAAGGAGTTGAAATTATTTCTGAAATCTATTTCAAGTGATTTATAATATCAGATTTGCTTAAAGCAGAAATGAGATGTTCTTGGATGTACGGCTTTAGATGTAATAATTATTACCATTGCATTTCCTTGACCAATGTGTTGATATTCACTACGCACCATTTGAAACTAACACGTATTAAATTTACTTTCTATGGCGTGTGAAAATTAAAAACAATTTCACTGTTTTTTTGTCAATTTTTTATCACTCATCTTTAACTCTTCTAAAACAAGAGGCGAATTGTACAAAAGGGTTATTAAAAAAATCATAGTAAGATAAACGAACCGGTTGATGCGATTTATATTAATCGACAAAAGCGATCAAAAGAGAAACATTATTTTAAACAACTTTTAAAACAGCTGCAACATGTTAGTGTTTTTTTAACTTTAAACGTTGTCAGAACCAGTTACACCAAGTACAAATGTAGTTATTCTCTTTTAAAACGACATGTTTTTCTTTTCAATTAACAACCCAAATGTTTCCATATTTTAATGTAAAGTGTTTTATAGAATACGTTTATATTCTGTTTTCGGCCATTACTTACATTGATTAAAATACCAACTACAGTAGTTTGTTATAACATTTAATTTTACATAGAGTAATCGTGTGTTCTGTACAATATTTGTTGAATTGTACCATTATCCTTCAATACAAGTCTTTAAACGATTATTTCACCTCTGTGATTACTCTGAAATATAAGAAAATATTGGTCATGCATAGTTTTAAAAATGTAAAGCTAACGCTGTTAATTTTTCTCTACAAAAAGGGCCAATATTATAGATGGATTAAATTATGCTTAAATTGAAGGCAAAAAATGATATGCATGCGTAGGATACTAAAAAAAAAAGATAAAATCGCGATTCACACTGTATCCGACATCGGTCTTTGTATGTGTGTGTTTTTTACCATGTTACATTAATTATACTGTGATAATGTGTGCTTTTCATGACCGGTTGTACTTTTTAAAACTTTATATGTACTCTTACATAATCTATACCAAATATTGTCATTCTCTATGGGGTTTATCTATGTGGATTAATGAATAGAAGTTTGTGACATGTAATATGCCTATGTCGACTATTACCTTCAGAACCATAGGTTATTCGTTTTGGAAATCAGATCGGATGTTACCAAATGTCATTGAGAAGTGGTTCAATCATTACATATATTATGACCTGTGTTATTTCATAATTTATCACGATTACAATGCAATCTACAGTTCGACAAAAAGCGATTATGTGTTGTGGCCATACATACATTTTTTCATCTTAAATATTCTTTGAAAGTTTTATACAAAAGCAATTCTTCAATCCATTTACTGTTTATTTATTTAATTTAGACCGTACCAATTTTCGTGGATTTAGAAATTAAATTTCGTGCATTCAAAGTACCTACGAATTCCGAGCAATTGGTATCCAACGAATATTAATAAAACCCACAGTATAAGAGTTACAAACTAGGACCATATTATTCTATCCTGATTCTTAATGTAAGAAAGTGTGTTGTGAGACAACAGAGAGAAAATAATTAATCTGAATAAGTTCCTTTAACATATTTTGAATTGTTGCAGAGTAAAAATGTCACAAACAAGAGAAATCAACAGAACGTTTTCCAGTCCTTGCAATTGTCGAGTTGACTGACCGACGTTTATTATTCATAAACTGAAGCCGATTGTTCTAGACTCTCGTTAGCAGTGAAGGTAATATAAAAACCACTCCCGTGATAGTTTATATGTAACAAAGCCAAACGTTTCCGTCCACCCAAACGTGTACGATTCTCCCAAACGTGTCTATTTTCCCCAAACATGTCCGTAATATTTAGTATTGGCAAAACTTGTCCGATTTAAACCCAAAACGTGTCCAATAATTGTTATTCGCCAAAACGTGTCCTCTGCTCTACGCCAAAACGTCTCAAGTCTTTTAGCGCTAATACATGTATGTTCTAAATGACATCAATAACGTTTATGTCAATTCTATGATTGGGGATATAGTTGATGAAGCGGTCATTTATTAGCATTAGTTAGTTAAATACCGGTTGTAATGATTACTAGTTTTATAATTGTAAATTCAATCTGTAACATATCAATTTACTTTTGTCCGTATTTGCTTATTGTCCAGTTTGAAGTATGTTATGCTCATTTAGAGCTAACATACAAATAATTCTAGTCCAGTTAAATTAAAAAAGAGTGACGAAAGATACCAGATGGACAGTCAAACTCATAATACGAAAATAAACTGACAACGCCATGGCTAAAAATGAAAAAAAGACAAACAGAAAAACAACAGTACACATGACACAACATAGAAAACTTAAGAATACGCAACACGAACCCCACCAAAAACGATCGGTGATCTCAGATGCTCCGGAGCAGTAAACAGATACTGCTCCAAATATGGCACCCGTCGTGTTGATTATGCGATAATTAATCTGGCAAATAGTCTAATTCGGTAGGTACTTTGAATGCACGAAATTTAATTTCTAAATCCACGAAAATTGGTACGGTCTAAATTAAATAAATAAACAGTAAATGGATTGAAGAATTGCTTTTGTATAAAACTTTCAAAGAATATTTAAGATGAAAAAATGTATGTATGGCCACAACACATAATCGCTTTTTGACGAACTGTAGATTGCATTGTAATCGTGATAAATTATGAAATAACACAGGTCATAATATATGTAATGATTGAACCACTTCTCAATGACATTTGGTAACATCCGATCTGATTTCCAAAACGAATAACCTATGGTTCTGAAGGTAATAGTCGACATAGGCATATTACATGTCACAAACTTCTATTCATTAATCCACATAGATAAACCCTGTAAACAATCCTGACTGAATACTTCTTTTTGTTAATTTATACTTTATACACACGAATAACAATAAAAACGTAAAAGACGAGAAGCCGTATAATGAAACTAAGGCAACGTTTTTTTGAAAATTTCCACGACTTTTATTCAAAACGGTCTCTATTACATAACGGAGATTGAAGTAGTTTTTTACTGAAGTCATCCAAAAAATCGGTCTTTACAAGCTCTTTTATGTTCAGATGAACATTTTAACTAGTGTTAATCCCGTTAATAACCGTAAAAAAATAGGCCCAATAATACATAAAATATTTGGCACTGGACGTTATGTCTCTTGTTCGTGCGTCTTTTAAATAGTGATACTCGAAACCTGCTGAAAACCCGCCGTGCAATATTCGGATTAGTAAACGATTAATACCCTCACGACACTTACCAAAAAGGAAATCCTGGATAATCATAGGTGTGATCTATGTTCCTTTAGAATTTCAACCAAAGATGAATAACTGGATCTTCCATCACTATATTCGATACCTAAACTACATAAGTGTCTTTACAAACAACGGTATATTGCTGGGTCCTCCATTTGCTCCACGAAACCTCTTTTAAAATTATTAAGATCTATTTTCTCAGCGTTCAAAGACGGGTTTCAAAGTTATTGTGAAACTGCCTATTCTAGAGGTGACGTGAATCAGATGTGGATAATATTACTTAAAAATTCCAAAGATCTGTTAGAGTACATACAATCTAACTCTCTTTCATCTTGTAATAGTATTAAAAGATTTGTCTTTTCTACACACTACACAAGTATTCTACATTCCAAACTAAAAGACAAATTGAAAGAGTTGGTATTGCTTCGTTTCATAAAACAGAATGGATAACGTAGATACAAGTATCTTGTCTAAGAGAGGGATAAATCCTACTTTGTAAAGGATAACTCTGATTCAAACAAAAAATTCTCTGAAACTGACATTATCAAGATGCTTGATTTCTTGATTGACAACATATTTGTTATGAGGCTGACTTCATACAGGCATTTCTTAGAAAGAAGGAAGTAAACAATATCCTTTAACTCTACTTTCCGCTAAATAGATTATGTTCTTTCACTAAATAATTTAGAATTTGGTGACTATATTGAACGCATCTATTCCATCGAACTAGAGATAAAGGATACTACAGATACAGTCAAGTCGGCCTCATATATTGACTTACACCTAGAAATTGACAATGATGGTCGGTTAAAATCTAAACTTTATGACAAAAGAGATGATTTCATCTTTCAAATTGTGAATTTTCCATTTTTAAGTAGCAATATTCCAGCAGCACAAACATACGGGGTATATATCTTCCAATTGATAAGATATTCCCGTGCTTGCATTTCCTATCATGATTTTCTTGATAAAGTGTTGCTGCTCACGAGGAAGCTAGTAAACCAAGAGTTCCAAATGGTGAAGTTGAAATCATCCCTTCGTACATATTAAGGGTGCCATCATGAGTTGGTTTAACTTTATGGAATAACCTTTCACAAATGATATCGGATATGTACCTACCTATTCGCCAAAACGTGTCCTCTGCTCTACGCCAAAACGTCTCAAGTCTTTTAGCGCTTATACATGTATGTTCTAAATGACATCAATAACGTTTATGTCAATTCTATGATTGGGGATATAGTTGATGAAGTGGTCATTTATTAGCATTAGTTAGTTAAATACCGGTTGTAATGATTACTAGTTTTATAATTGTAAATTCAATCTGTAACATATCAATTTACTTTTGTCCGTATTTGCTTACTGTCCAGTTTGAAGTATGTTATGCTCATTTGGAGCTAATATACAAATAATTCTAGTCCAGTTAAATTAAAAAAGAGTGACGAAAGATACCAGATGGACAGTCAAACTCATAATACGAAAATAAACTGACAACGCCATGACTAAAAATGAAAAAAGACAAACAGAAAAACAGAAAAACAACAGTACACATGACACAACATAGAAAACTTAAGAATACGCAACACGAACCCCACCAAAAACGATCGGTGATCTCAGATGCTCCGGAGCAGTAAACAGATACTGCTCCAAATACGGCACCCGTCGTGTTGATTATGCGATAATTAATCTGGTAAATAGTCTAATTCGGTAGGTCACATTCATGAAAAGGAAGGGGATTGTAGTAAGGACGTAAGGAACATATCCGATATCATTTGTGAAACGGTTATTCCATAAAGTTAAACCAACTCATGATGGCACCCGTAATATGTACGAAGGGATGATTTCAACTTCACCATTTGGAACTCTTGGTTTACTAGCTTCCTCGTGAGCAGCAACACTTTATCAAGAAAATCATGATAGGAAATGCAAGCACGGGAATATCTTATCAATTGGAAGATATATACCCCGTATGTTTGTGCTGCTGGAATGTTGCTACTTAAAAATGGAAAATTCACAATTTGAAAGATGAAATCATCTCTTTTGTCATAAAGTTTAGATTTTAACCGACCATCATTGTCAATTTCTAGGTGTAAGTCAATATATGAGGCCGACTTAACTGTATCTGTAGTATCCTTTATCTCTAGTTCGATGGAATAGATGCGTTCAATATAGTCACCAAATTTTAAATTATTTAGTGAAAGAACATAATCTATTTAGCGGAAAGTAGAGTTAAAGGATATTGTTTACTTCCTTCTTTCTAAGAAATGCCTGTATGAAGTCAGCCTCATAACAAATATGTTGTCAATCAAGAAATCAAGCATCTTGATGTAGTGTGTAGTGTGTAGAAAAGACAAATCTTTTAATACTATTACAAGATGAAAGAGAGTTAGATTGTATGTACTCTAACAGATCTTTGGAATTTTTAAGTAATATTATCCACATCTGATTCACGTCACCTCTAGAATAGGCAGTTTCACAATAACTTTGAAACCCGTCTTTGAACGCTGAGAAAATAGATCTTAATAATTTTAAAAGAGGTTTCGTGGAGCAAATGGAGGACCCAGCAATATACCGTTGTTTGTAAAGACACTTATGTAGTTTAGGTATCGAATATAGTGATGGAAGATCCAGTTATTCATCTTTGGTTGAAATTCTAAAGGAACATAGATCACACCTATGATTATCCAGGATTTCCTTTTTGGTAAGTGTCGTGAGGGTATTAATCGTTTACTAATCCGAATATTGCACGGCGGGTTTTCAGCAGGTTTCGAGTATCACTATTTAAAAGACGCACGAACAAGAGACATAACGTCCAGTGCCAAATATTTTATGTATTATTGGGCCTATTTTTTTACGGTTATTAACGGGATTAACACTAGTTAAAATGTTCATCTGAACATAAAAGAGCTTGTAAAGACCGATTTTTTGGATGACTTCAGTAAAAAACTACTTCAATCTCCGTTATGTAATAGAGACCGTTTTGAATAAAAGTCGTGGAAATTTTCAAAAAAACGTTGCCTTCTAAAATAAAATGGCACCATGAAAGAGCTAAATGCTAAATAGATTTGAATGCGCAGAGAATTTGACAATCTCCCTACACGAGGTATCTGGTTTACATCATAGTTGAAATGTGACCAGTCAAGAAATGATATGAAACGAACAACACATTTATTAAATATAATAATCAACAGGATAGGAAAAGAATACATCGGCTAAGTATTAGAGAAAAAGAAATAAAAAAAACAAAATCGAACTCTTAAGGTGTTTTTTTTTTAACTACAATGTATAATGTTATACATGCATGTTGACCCTTATACTTTACCTATGCACAAGACAGTGCTCATATACGATATGTACATGTATAAGAAGACAATCTGTTATGTAATAAATTATAAAATGAAAAAAAATGTGGACGTATTTCCAAAATGTTAAAGATAAAGTTAGTTTCATTATACGGCTTCTCGTCTTTTACGTTTTTATTGTTATTCGTGTGTATAAAGTATAAATTAACAAAAAGAAGTATTCAGTCAGGATTGTTTTGTTATGTAACCTTATACATTTTTTGATACGGTATTTGTCTCTTCATCTATATTCTTGATAATGAAACAAATTAGGACGATGTCGTCTCTTTTTTTATATGTCTGTTTAAACTAGTTTTAAATTATACAAAGACTCTATGGGGTAAAGTTTTTCTCAATAATGGATATACATTCCTATTTTTTCAGTACTGAATCAGTTAAATTTTTTTTACAAAGGTTGCACTTTGTAAATACAGCTGTTTCATAAATAAAGTCAACAGTTGTATTACGCTTTTCAACGTAAGAATAATGAATCTTTTGGGGAGATATATAATATAAATAGATATACTGTATTTGTATTTGCAAACTAGTTCCCAGATATTATACTTATGTTTTAACTGAAAGGCACACAACTTTGGAATTTTAACAGTGCGAATATAGATGACCACGGCAAACTGAATTATATAAATGAAAAGTACATGGAATGATTTCTTTTTTGGATATGATTTTGAAAAATAAGCATCGTTGTTAGAAAAAGTTTTTTTCAATTTTGAATAAAATTAGCACTTTTATAAAAACAGCTGTTTCATAAACAACGTTTTTTGGGGAGATATGAAATATTCATATTTAGTTTTATTTGCATACTGGTTCAAAGATATAATCTCTATCTTGCATATCAACAAGAAACTATTTGTGAATGTAACAAATATAATTCACAAGGATAGCGACGAAACTTAAAAACAAAAAGTGGAGTGAAGAGTACTACAAAAATAAATAAAATGCCAAAGTTGTGAGTTATTACTTTGAGAAGTTCGATGATTATAAATATTGAAAATATGCCACACAACCCTATATGTTAAACTTTGATTTTTAAGTGCATATAACGTTTCTATTTACGCAAGAAACTCGACAATTAGTAAGCCGAAAGTTATTAAAGTATAGTTCTCAATTTTCTTATAAAACGAAACAAGGGCGGGCATTTTAAATATTCTGTAAATGAAAAGTAGGAGTACATAGAATGATATCTTTCAGGCTATGATTTTTTTTGTACTAGTATTGTTGTGAGAGAAAGTTTTTTTTAAAGATTTTTCTTTTGGAAAAAATGTATTATTATAGGGTGCACTTTATAAAGACAGCTATTTCGCAAACTACGCACCTTTTCAATATATGATATTCAGAGAAATTTTGTTTTGTTTTCATACTGATTCGCAGATATGATTTCCATGTTTTATCTCATAAAGACTCATATTTGTGTTTAAACCTTTAGAAGTTCGAGGCATGTAAAGGTCGATAATAGGCTCCATATGCCGATATTTGACCTAGGAAATAAAGTAGTGCATATGAATGTTCCTTTCTAGGATATATCTTTTACGAACCTTCAATGTAAAAGTGGCAAACATTTAACCATAAAAAGTTTCCTTGTGGGAAATACATTGTTTCTATTTATATATATATATACAATTTAAAAAATATGTTCCAATAGTTAATTTTAGTTTATAAGAGAACGTGACATCCTCGATTTACGAGGCATCAGGTTCCACAACCCTATTGCTGCACATTCATGCATCGCAGACTATAAAACAATCGCTCCACGTTAGCAAGATTAGCTGTCGAATAGCAGAATTCTAGGTATGAAAATACCTTTATAAATACTATTCAATTATTGGGGTTGGAAAAGGGAAAATATGTGATTAACTTTGATAGGACACCAAGCCAACACCAAATAAATATGTAGACATCGAGTAGCTAAACTAAAAATCAAGCTCTAATAAGTGAGGAGTTAAGGTAAGGTTTGCATGATACCTGGATTTTTTTCTTAGTGATATTATACCAATATGATACATCATTTTGTTCAGGGAGGAGTACCCAATCATTTGATGAAAACAAATCGAACATCGCCCGTCCCGTTTTTTAAGGTGAAAAGCTCAAAATTGCGATTTTTGACGTTTTTTAGGGAAATTTGTATTTGAAATCTTCTGAAATAATGATGTATGCAAGAGACTATAAAAAAATAAAACTGAACAGATTTTTTAGTCTTTGGGTTTAAAAAAGGCCCTTGTCATGGCAACAAAAAGCCAAAAATATCCCTTTTTCGTGTCCACCGTTTTTGTAATAAACTGTGAACTTTAGGATTTAACTATTTGCATTATAATGAGCTAATAAAATTGATATGTCCCCGAACTCGTTTTTACGGAAATAGAAGTTATGTATTCATCATGTCATTTCTGTTAAACACAAAAATACGTTTTGTGTGGATCTGCAAAGAAGATTTCCCATTGAAAGTCATCTTTAATAGCATTTTTTTACAAAGAATCATTTTGTCTTGTAACACTTTGGGATTGATCATAATCAATGAGAGAAGACAGTGATTAACTTAACATTTATGCCCACAACTATCAGTCGGAAGGGGAGGTGTTTAACTTTGGTCATACGTGTGTATTAATACATGTACAAATCTCTGATTTTGAAGAAACACTTATTTTCTTTCAGTGCTTCAAACTGTTATATTTTGAATCTTAGGATAGCATTCTGATTGCCATTAAAAGTAATGAAAATTGCTTTATTGCCTCGTGTTTGGTAAATTGTTTGTATGTAGACATCAGTTTTTACTAGTAAAGTAATTTAAAGCAGCCGTGTTTATTCCATTCATTTAAATCTGGACACCAACAAATATTATTCAAATATGATCAATTATTTATTACTAAGCAGGAAAAAGCCCTGCAGGAGAAAGATAAATTACTGGTATTATTTGTCCAATTGTTACACATGATGTTCACATTTGGAGTCTTTGACCAAACAAACAAACTACACGCTCCTATAAATGAGATAAACAAAACAGAAGATGGCCTGGAAATACAAATGACCAGCTGTATACGTATTGTTCATATATAAAATAAGAAATTTAGTAATGTAGACCTGTAGTATGAAAATCTTTCACATACTTTCAATAAATTAAAATCACTTCAATGACGTTCACAGGAATAACGGTACTGTAGTTGAAGAGTACCCACCGTCAACGGACGATTTGATGTTCGCAAATGCAGTTTTACTGTCGACGCGTAGCGGAGACAGTGAAACGGAAATTTGCGACCGTCAAATCAAAATTGTTTGTGCCATGGCTACTTATCAACCACAGTACTGTGGTTGAAGCCACAGTATTTAATGCAGTGTAGCCACAGTATTTAATGCAGCACAAAAAGAAATAATACGTCAGAGCTTGAAATAAATGAGGAATGTGTCCACATTTGATGTCCTCTCTAGCATAAACATAAAACCATATAAACTATTAATTGTTTGATTAGAGGTTGTAAAATGTCCGGTGGTAAATACTTCAGGCATGTTCAGGACGATACAACACAATTTGAAATAGTTGTAGATATATAGGAAGATGTGGTGTCTGAAAGACACATTTTTAATGCATCCATGAAAACAATTACTATTAGAAACATTCCGTCAGTTGTTAAAGTGATTGATAAAATATTATATATTTTGAATGATGTAAACGTGTGGGTAGTGTGCGTATTTGTGGACAAACCTTGCAAACTGTACATTTGAAAAGACCAAGTTCAACATTCTGTCATTCGTTAAAATATCCTGAGAATATAATATATGCATCTGCTATAAGTAAAACAATCGGCGTATTATAAAAGTTACAACTATTTTAAAACGAGTGGGTTTCTTAACGAAATTCACGAAAAGTGTCACAGAAATGTGCCATATTTTCACTCAATCCTGCGTTTCTATAATCTGTATTCATACTTTATAAAAAAAAAAACAATAATTGGGAAACGGCGTGCATCAGACTCACAAATCAAATGAAAGAGACAGCTAAACAGTCAGTGAAAAATGTATTGATGTTCTACGTCTTGAAGCAGGATAAACAACACTTCTATCTTTTGAAAGGACAAGACGGGGATAAGCCATGAAAACAAGACATTAGATCGATTTCTACTAAAATGAGCTTCTCATACATTAGTTGTTTTTTTTATGTTTGACGGCGGGAGACAAGAAAAAGGGGACGGGAGAAAGGAGAAAGGTATTCCCTCTGCGACCCCTCATAACTCTAGAACGGTAAAAGGGATGACATCAAATTTCAAATTTATTTCGTGTTTTGTGGTACATGTAATAAGCATTGTGCATAAGTTTCATATCAGTTGGTTGGGGCAAACTAAAGTTAGAGAACGGAAACCAATTTTTGACAAACGAACGTACACTATGATAAGTACGTACGGATGGACGTAGAAACAGACAAGGGTAAAACGTAATGCCCCCTTTACTGCGGCTGGTGCATAAAAATGTATAAATTTGAAATAAAATAAAAGTCCGCGAAACTTCATGAATGGTTTTTGCAGAAAGACGTTATGGGTAAACGTGACGTCATATAAATGAAAACTAACAAACTGAAGGTAATTACGTTATTTCTACGATTCAAATTTTGATAAAATCAAAACGTCGAATTTGAGGTGTTTTATTTTCGATAATATTGTAGTAATCGAACATTGGTTGATCCAAGCAATTCAAAATGGCGGGCCCCTCCATTTTTCAATTATTTGAATTCGAGTTATCTCCCTGTGTACGCAAACCGTACCTTAATTTCACAAAATATGCCGATACAAGAACATTTTATGTGGTTAAGAAAATTGGGTAACGTCTGGTAACGTAGACAGAAAACCTGAAACATTCCCCAAAATACTGAAAAGAACCTTTTGCATCTTGGACTATTTGATTAGAAATAGAAAGTATGATAAAAAAGGAATTATTAGTTAAACTTTAGTAAAATTGAGAATGGAAATGGGGAATATGTCAAAAAGACAACAACCCGAACAAAGAACAGATAACAGCCGAAGGCCACCAATTGGATTGAAACGCAGCGAGAAAATCCCGCACCCGGAGGTAACTGTTTTATTGTCTATTCATAATATTTATTAAATGATAACTGACAGATAGAAACAAAACAAAAAATAAGTAATTATTGTGCAGAACATTTATTTGTCAGTTGTGAGTGAGGTATGTTTAGTGTTTTACAGAAAATCATTTGTAAAATAGAAAATCATTATTTAGAATTGCTAGAGTTGTACAAGAATATATTTAGAAGGTACACCTTTGTTTAATTAACAATTTAACGTTGTTTCTTTGAAGCTTACAATGGGTAACACTGTTTATTTATCATAGAAAGTTTATTCATTTGTGATCTATTTTATGGATAGAAAGCTTTTGCAAGCTGGTTGTTTGTAGTTTTGCTGATGTTAGGTGATTCGTACATGTTGTAAGTCAGTTAATATTCAATAATAAGTAAGTATTGCCAATAAAAGGTCCTCTTCAAATAAACTCATCATAGATACCAGGATTTATATTTTATATTTACGACAGACGCGCGTTCCGTCTACAAAAGACTCATCAGTGACGCCAAATAAAGTACGAAGTTAAAGAGCGTTGAGGACCAAACAGTCCTAAAAGTTTTGCCAAATACAGCTTAAAAAAGGGATGAGTTTATCCCTTTGTAATAAATAGTTACATAAACTCAAGTAGTTTTGAATGCGGGACATGTTATATACAATTATCTATGCTCGATCCCTAAAATCCATGTTTAGTTCGAAGGTATTTTAATGTCCATATTTAGAGGCGAAAGACATTAACTTATCATTGATATTTTACTTTGCACAAAGTCAACAAAGGGAAACATATTATTCAGGAATCTGTTAATATCTGTCAATATAAATGTTTAGTACTTCTATTCTTTTATACTTTTTTATCACTTACACTCGCTAATTCGTGAAACCAGTTTGTTTTGGTTGCTTTATACATCAAAGTATATTGTTTAAATACACAGTTTTATACTTTACCTGTTGGTTGTTGACTTAACGATCAATTTTAAATACATTATGATTGCATTACATGGTCTACTATAACGTTTATAGATACAATATGTATGTTTTGTTTTAAATTACAAACACCTTTTAGATAATATGGCTTGCATACAAAAGTTTCTGAGTCAAAATAAAGATTATCGAAACTTTGCGACTTACAATGGCTTAATGTGTTGTTCTTCATCGGCAAATGATTATTTATCTAGCAGATTATATATATCATTTGTCGGTTTAGTTATAATTCAATTTAAAATTGTGCGATTAATTGTTACCATACAAAATCACCTTTAAATTGTAACCAACAATAGACAGAAATCAAAAATGAAATTTAACGAGATTTATTATACCTAAGTTTACATAAAATATTGACAATATTGTACAAATTGAAATGTCAATTCAACTGTTGAAATAACCCGATACTTTTTTTTTTATCCGGAACTCTTCTCTTAACTGTTAACCGAATATGTCCAATACACAATCAATATGATGCAGTTTTAGTAATCAAAAGTGTCAATCATACAAGTATTACGGAAAACAATGGATTTTGACCACAGGGTGTGACAAACGGGGTTTTTGGAAACCTTTGCTTCTACACCCCGAATATTCATAACAATAGAAATAGTTTTTTTTTAAATTGGATGACAATAAGAGATGACCAATAATACTCACTACTGTTGTTTTTTTTTAAATATTATAAAAACATATTTTAGGAAATAACACTAGCAAAAAAAATTAAGCCACTTTTTTAAATATTTTTTTTAGATTAAATACTCCTTTGCATTAAGCTATAATTGAAATCCCATAATATGCAAATGTGGTGAAGAACATACATGTAAAACAATTTTATTTAAATTTGTTATTGAAACATTTATTGAACACCAATTATGACACCCAGATACGGATCCAGTCATTTTAAAAAGCGGGTTCCATCCCTGGGTTTGATGACGGAGATGGTGGTGGTGGTGGTGGTGGTGGGTTGGGGGTTTGGGGTGGGTCAGCCATATGACCAATTTCAAATCCATAGATCGTATGAAAGGAATTGCCCCACAAAATGAGGTTCCTGCATATGTAATCTGTATTTGTGTGTTAAGCGTGTCCTGTCGTCGGGTTTCCCATCATGACAAACTTATTGCTCAGATTGTTTTGTCACATTCATGAAAAAACATAAATGCAATAAATACAATGCGTATTTGAAGAAGAACAAGAATCAAATTAGATGAAATCGTAATGTTTGTTAACAAAAATGTTGATTCAAAATATTTATTTTTATGAACCCCAGGTTCAACCCACCACTTTTATTCCCCTTTAAAAGTGTCCTGTACCAAGTCAGGAAGATGGCCATTGTTATATTATTGTTCGTTTCTGTGTGTGTTGCATTTTAACGTTGAGTCGTTTGTGTTTTCTCTTATTTTTGAGATATTGAGATCAGACGTGGCACGGTACTTGTCTATCCCAAATTCATGTATCTGGTTTTCATGTTATATTTGTTATTCTCGTGGTGTTTTGTCTGATGCTTGGTCCGTTTCTGTGTGTGTTACGTTTCGGTGTTATGTCGTTGTTCTCCTCTTATATTTAATGCGTTTCCCTCGGTTTTAGTTTGTTACCCCGATTTTGTTTTTTGTCCCTTGATTTATGAGTTTTGAACAGCGGTATACTACTGTTGCCTTTCTTCAGTATGTCAATATCGGGCTGAAATTACGTCAAAAGAGAAAATTTCATCTGATATTTATAAAACATCCGATGGAAATCTATCGAATAAAATAAAGAATTTCAATGGCAGATTTTAATTGTACAGTTTTAGCTTAACGTTAATATATCGCGTTTGTAATATAAAAAAAACTTTTGTTTCTTAACCCAAGCGCACAAAACAAAAAAAGAAAAAGAAAGATAAGAATATGTTTACATTTTGCACAAAAACAGAGATAGATTTAATAAATCATAAAGTCTACTAAATTTCAATAGGTTTAAAACGTAATGATTGCCTCTGAGTGCTTACCTTTGTGTAGTTTCCGTAGATGATGCTATAGATGTATTACTGATTATTTCACTCGACTGGGGGGTGTTTAAGAAGTTCGTTAATTTAAGACAAGTCCATCTATAGACACGAGTTTTGGGATAAACTCATCAATGAAGTGTCCACTTATTAATCCCATCATACACTCAGTTCTTTTGTATATGCGTTTGGTGACACTGACAGGTGATTAGAATTCAATAATTAATTATAACGGCAATCATCCTTATCACACACATCTTCAAATAGACTGTCCTTACGCAAATGAAAACATAGGCTCCGCCCGATCAGTTGAAATAACATTGGTAATATACACATTGCAAATACAATGTATATATATATCATGCTATTTATAGATAAAATAATGTCCTCATATCCAGTCCGATCGTTTTAAAATATTTTTAGGTAGGTATAGAATACTTTTAGAATAAATATTATAAATACTTTTTAACGCAAGTCTAATACCAAGTTTTTTCGATTATAAAGGGTTGGTAGTCGAAGATTTTTCAACGGTATTAGGAATAAATTGATGAAAGAAAAAGGTGTTGTATACGACTATTGTAATTCAAAAAGATGATATCCCATCTATAATACAATGCATAGTTTACATTAAAATAGTATAAATTGCATATTAGTTGTAGCCTTCACGTTGTTTATGGTATAAAATTACCACAAATTGGCTGATAACTTTTTTGAACTGAGCGTCACTGATGAGTCTTAAGTAGACAAAACGCGCGTCTGGCGTATTAAACTATAAACCTGGTACCTTTTATAACTGCTAAGAATTCAAGGGATGAATTTATATTATTACAGAATATCCACATAAGGAGTGAGAAATAATAAAACTATCTTTTAAGCTATACCGTAGAATTTTGCTGTGATGCGTGCAGATTATAAAAAAAACATGCAGAAATATTTCGGTTTTCATTATTCTACACGGAAAATGAATATTCAATGTACATAACATTAACATATACATATCATATTCCATATCAACAAAACAGTACTGAATACATGCCATGAGATACCTTTTTTTATTCTGTAATGTTTTATTCACTGTAAATTTACAGATAAATTAAAAATCAATGATGTATCAAGATAACAAAAAAATTCTGACAAGTAAGCTAGTAGTTCCCTCGGAGACAAATCGTTAACCATAGAGGCATCGACCAAATTTCAATGATACCATATGCTTATAATCTAGTACCGTGTACGTTTTTTTTAATCAGTATTTTGCGTTCTTTGAATTGTATATAAAATATGTAAAATATGTGTAACTAGAGGCTCTAAAGAGCCTGTGTCGCTCACCTTGGTCTTTATGCATATTAAACGAAGGACACAGATGGATTCATGACAAAAATGTGTTTTAGTAATGATGTGTTTGACGTTTTTACTTTACTGAACGTTCTTGCTACTAACAATTATCTCTATCTATAATGAACTTGGCCCTTTAGTAACAGAGGAAAATATTTTGTAAAAATTTACAAAAATTAACAAAATTTATGAAAATTGTTAAAAATTGACTATAAACATGATAAAAGGCAATAACTCATTAAGGGGTCAACTGACCATTTTGATCGTGTTGACTTATTTGTAGATCTTACTTTGCTGAACATTATTGCTGTTTACAGTTTATCTCTATCTATAAAAATATTCAAGATAATAACCAAAAACGGTAAAATTTCCTTTAAAATTAACAATTTAGGGGCAGCAATCCAACAAGCAGTTGTCTGATTCGTCTGAAAATTTCAGGCAGGTAGATCATGACTTGGTTAACAATTTAATCCAGTCAGATTTCTTCTTAATGCTTTGATTTCAGAGTTATAAGCCAAAATCTACATTTTACCCCTTAGTTCTATTGTTAGCCATGGCGGCCATTTTGGTTGGTTGGCCGGGTCACCCCACACATTTTTAGAACTAGATACTCCAATAATGATTGTGGCCAAGTTTGTCTACATTTCGCCCAGTAGTTTCAGAGAAGAAGATTTTTGTAAAGATAACAAAAAATTACTAAAAATTGATAAAAAATGACTATAAAGGGCAATAACTCCTTAAGGGGTCAACTGACCATTTTGGTCATGAGACTTATTTGTAGATCTTACTTTGTTGAACATTATTGCTGTTTAAAGTTTATCTCTATCTATAATAATATTCAAGATAATAACCAAAAACAGCAAAATTTCCTTAAAATTACCAATTCAGGGGCAGCAATCCAACAACCGGTTGTCTGATTCATCTGAAAATTTCAGGGCAGATACATCTTGACTTGAACAATTTTACCCCCATGTCAGATTTGCAGTAAATGCTTTGGTTTCAGAGTTTTAAGCCAAAATCTACATTTTACCCCTATGTTCTATTTTCAGCCATGGCGGCCATCTTGGTTGGTTGGTCGGATCACGCCACCCATTTTTTAAACTAGATACCCCAATGATGATTGTGACCAAGTTTGAATTGATTTGGCCCAGTAGTTTCAGAGGAGAAGATTTCTGTAAAAGTTAACGACGACGACGGACTAAGATGGACGACGACGACGACGACGACGACGACGACGGACGACGGACGCCAAGTGATGAGAAAAAAAGGACTATACATTTTGCCTCGATTTTCAAGTGGGTAAAACAACAAATAGTTTCATCATTGTGTGATGTTTAGAATTACCATAACCTTTCATTGACTGAATTGACCAACTTTTTAATTAAATGATTCAACTATTTTTTTGTCCGTGATGATGAAAGAATGTTAGCTAATTGTCCAAAACGTAAAAAATGTGATTTAAGAAACTACTTGAACACAATTGTTAAAAATTGAAATCACTATTATAGTTTTTCACATTTGTATGTATCACATGACATTTAACTGATCGTTAACATGAAGGAAAATCTACCGCAAGGTGTATAGATTCATTAAAATGTTAAAAATGTAAATTTGTTTGTTATCTGTCACCGAACTAAAATTCGTTAAATGAATGTGACATGCTGAGTTCAAACCATTTACTGATTTACAACTTCACTGCCCGATGATAAATGATTAGACATGTGGTTCATATTTTAGAAATTTCACATCAGTGATAAAACATTCCGAGCATAACAGGCTTAATGTAATTTGAAATATTTCATTGCGTATCTCTGACCACATGTATATCCATTATTAGAAGGTACAAATCTGATCACTAAAATACGAATCAATTATGTTTTTATATTATATAATTTCCTGGGTAGTTATTATTATTCTTTGATATAAATCTGTCGAAACTTTCATATTCACTCGGTTTTAGTTTCCTTTATCTATATAGAGACTGATTTATGAAAGAACGAAATGCTGGACAACTTATAGTGTGTGACGAAGCAAGTTTGATGAGTCAATGCTTCAATCATTATGCATTCACAATTAATAAGCGAGAATATAACATCCAAAGACAATGTAAATACAACAGCGGATGTCAACAAAAGTAACGCTTAGTTATGAAAATTGAAAAATTCCAAACGATCGTGAAACCAATTTCTCCCTTTTGATATGTTATAAGGACCCGTATTAAATTGGACCTATTGATAAACTTGACACATATAGAGGCGGACAACCGAATAAAACTAAACAAAAGAAATGGAACTCTTTGTTTGAAAAGATAAAACAGCAAAATTGGTATTAGTATCTTTGAATTGTTTACATCTGTTTTAATGGGCTTTAAAAGTTTAATAAAGGTGCATAATTTAGGATTGTATGCATCTAAGGATCGTATTTTTATTTGAATTATAGAATGGAGCTTCAAGATATTTGTAAACTTTTAAATTATAGAAAAAAATTCCCAAAACATTGGATTGTGGCAGGTTCACAATCTTACGCAACTTTCTTTTTATTTCACTTCCCTAATTTTAATTTAAGCGATAACCATCTTCATAAGTAAAAGGCCATTACCACACGAATTTTTTGACGTTTTAATTATCTATAATTAAGACGTTAATGACATTCATTTGAAATTACATGTCCTCGGAAGTTAAATAAGTATGATTACGATTTGTTTCTTTAATCTATTTTTATAATATTTGAAATGGTGAATTCTTATCCCTCAGATATTCAAATTCAAACGTCAAAACGAAAGTAATGTCTTTTTCTAAAAGCTCGATTGTTCTAGTGTTTTGCACCTTTAAGGTAGCACAATACAAAGATTTTTTCACTCCCAATCAGACAACTTTAAACTGATGTAATTCATTTCATCCTTCTTTATATTTTATAAATGAGGTACCAAAAGAAAGAAGAAAGATTAATCTTTCAAATTGTGATAATTTCATTATGACATAATTATTACATAATTAATTATTATGTAATTAGTTGCTATATTGTGATGTCCACACTTGAATGAATTTAGCGTCTTTGTTCTTCATAGCATCCCAAAATATTTTATAGATTCTTGTACAACACAGCTTAACCTCCAAAACTGTGTCTCAGATTACCAAAAACATCAATAGAACAAATTTTATACCCAATTGAATTTAGTGGTCTCTTATGAATTGATGTTGCAAACTTCATTGAAGATTTATGAGAGAATGAAATGCAATAGGAAAAATCTGAGACACAGTTTTGGAGGTCAAACTGTGTTGTGCAAGAATCTATAAAATATTTTGGGATGCAAGGAATAACAAAGAAGCTAAATTCATTCAAGTATGGACATCACAATATGACAACGTATTACATAACAATTAATTTTGTAATAATTATGTCATAATGAAATTATTACAATTTGAAAGATTAATCCTTTTTCTTTCTTTTGGTACCTCATTTATAAAATTTAAAGGAAGACGAGTGGAATTACATCAGTTTAAAGGTGTCTGATTGGAGATGAAAAATCTTTGTATTGTGCTACCTTAAATTTGTTTTCCTCTGTGTAATTCTTATCACAAACAACTAATATGCTATTTGATTTGTTCAGTGTGTGTAACCATTGCCATCGAACTTTTTCCATTTTTTTAAAGACGTCTACTACTACCAAAGGCGTTTATTATTTCTAAATCAACACCTTATGTCAAATCTAGAAATATATTTAATAATCGTGTTGGCTTTGGAGTTTGCCTTAGCTAATTAGATTTTAAATTGAATATACATGAGAAGCGAAATTGTATTCAAATTAAGAACATAAAGAATAAACATCAGTACTTTTTTTAGCATTAATAAGATAAAAATACGTTTATCTATAATCTATATTTCGCCCTATTTGTATGAATAAAATTGAGAATGGAAATGGGGAATGCCAAAGAGACAACAACCTGACCATAGAGCAGACAACAGCAGAAGGTCACCAACAGGTCTTCAATGCAACGAGAAATTCCAGCACCCGGAGGCGTCCTTCAGCTGGCCCTTAAACAAATATATACTAGTTCAGTGATAATGAACGCCATACTAAACTCCAAATTGTGCACAAGAAACTAAAAGTTGAAATAATACAAGACTAATAAAGGCCAGAGGCTCCTGACTTGGGACAGGCGCAAAAATGCGGCGGGGTTAAACATGTTTGTGAGATCTCAACCCTCCCCCTATACCTCTAGCCAATGCAGAAAAGTAAAAGCATAACAATACGCACATTAAAATTCAGTTCAAGAGAAGTCCGAGTCTGATGTCAGAAGATGTAACCAAAGAAAATAAACAAAATGACAATTATACATAAATAACATCAGACTACTAGCAGTTAACTGACATGCCAGCTCCAGACTTCAATTAAACTGATTGAAAAATTATGTCTTCATCATATGAATATCAGACACAATCCTCCCCGTGAGGGGTTTAGTATCATACCATCATAACATATATGAGAAGAACATAACCCGTGTCATGCCAACAACTGGTTTATTAATAATAAATGTGTTTAGTTCCGATGCAAAGACCCTATAAGTGAATCAATATTAACGCCAAAATATGCAATCTTTAATGACCTGACAACAGTATCGTAACTATATCCCTTCTTAATAAGTCTATTTAAAGGTTTTGTTAGCTTCTGATGTGAATACTGACATTTTTGTGCTTTATAAAGAATATTTCCATAAAATATTGGATGTGAAATACCTGAACGTATAAGAAGTCTGCATGTTGAGCTATATTTCCGAATGATGTCCTTATACCGATGATAAAATTTAGTAAATGTTTTGACTAGCTTGTGATATCGAAAACCCTGGTGTAATAATTTTTCAGTAATACATAAATTTCTCTCGTTAAAATCTAAAACATTGTTACATACACGAGCGAATCGTACAAGTTGAGATATATAAACACCGTAAGATGGTGACAAGGGAACGTCACCATCTAAAAATGGATAATTAACGATAGGAAATGAGAAATCATCTCTTTTATCATAAATTTTAGTATTAAGCTTTCCGTTAATGATCTATATATCAAGATCGAGGAAAGGGCAGTTGTCATTGTTAGTATTAGCTTTAATTAAAGTAAGTTCAACAGGATAAATTTCTTTAGTATGCATACTGAAGTCGTCATTATTCAGAGCCAAAATATCATCCAAATATCTAAATGTATTATTAAATTTGTGTATCAGATGTTGTTTCGATGGGTCTTTGCTGATTTTTGTCATAAATTGTAACTCATAGCAATACAAAAACAGGTCCGTAATAAGTGGTGCACAGTTAGTCCCCATTGGAATTCCGATAACCTGACGATATACGAAATCTCCAAAGCGAACAAAAATGTTATCCAGTAAAAATTCCAGGGCAGATATAGTATCAAAGCATGTCCAATTGACATTTTTTGTTTTGTTTATTTCTACTAAAAAATGACATAAAAGAGTTTGAACATATATATTTACATTCTGACTTTTTAAATGGTCTGTGAATTTTTTCTTAATGAGAATGTGAGGCAATGTGGTATTTAGGGTAGAAAATCAAAACTTTGAACAGATTCAAAATCACCAATATAAGCATACAATTTATCAAGTACTTCCAACGAGTTTTTGACACTCCAAAAGTAATTAATTTCACTATTTTCGAAGGCCTTATTTGAACAATTTATTATCAGGTTTTTGATTGTACCAAGTGTACTGGTAAGAAGAATAGATAATTTAGTAGTGGAACAATGGCTTGAAGATCAAATAAATCTATATTTGTAAGGTGTTTTGTGTAGTTTCGGAAGCCAATACATAGTTGGGACTTTCATTGTTTTTGGTTCTGCTTGTAAAGCGGTAGCTAAAAGTTTATGTTTGTTACATATGTCGTTTTCTGAAAATGGAGTCAGTTGGAATGTTGGTGAATTGGTAATTTCTCTTTGTAGAACCTCAATGTAAAATTTACGTCAAACAATAATAATATTGTAAGAAGCTTTATCGGCTGGGATAAAAACAAATTCCTTGGCTAGTTCTTTTAGTTTATGTTTGATACGAGAAATATGTTTATTGTGGTTATTGTTAATAGTAAAATGTTCTTTAAAATGTTGAATACGTATATCAACTATGTTCATTACTGAATTAAAAAAAAGAGTTCAAAGATTTTTTGTCAGCTTTTTCCCGTTTTATCCATTTCAAACAGTAAGTACGGAGTGAGTCGTTGATGATATCACGACACTCATTCCAATTAATAATTGACGGGGGACGATATTTAGGTCCTTTACTGAGGAATGATTTTAACTCTCGGTCTTGAACGATGTTAAGATCTGCTGTAATAACATGGGAAATGGGTCCATAAATGTATTCGGAATTACTACAATTACATGAAGTAGGTGTATTTTCACTGATATTAACATCTTTACACAATGTCTGACTGTCTTTATTATGCCTTTAATGAATGATCAATTTCTGAATACATTATCCTGTCTTCAATTCCTCGAATTCTGGTTTGTCTGAATGGAAGCGGCGCTGTAAACACCTCAACATAGTTCAATCCATCCTGTAATACAATCACGTGATCCCTTTTCAATTTTTAATCAATGTTTTCATATATACATACAATAACGTACACAACTGAAATAGTCCAATAAATTATTTGAGGAAATCAATTACATTCATCTTTCAGCTAATCGTTTATTTAATAAGGTTGATAAAAAAGAGTAATTTAATTTTGGATGTAACGCGTCTTCTGATTGGGTGACATCTTTAGCTCATAGTTATTATTTTGTCATGTGACCGTGACGTCATCAAAAAAAGAAATCATGGTTTACTCCGGTTAAAACGGAATTTATAATTAATTTATAAGAAATGACTGTAATGTTTTAAAAAATGTAGTGCCCACTTTCAAATAATACGCTACGCGGGTTATTCAGTGTGCACCACAATTTGATGTTATTTCTTCTATAGACAGAAAATATATTACAGTCATTCCTTGAATAGAATATGCATATTCAAGCTGCACCGTAACAACCTAAGATTACAATTTGTATTGTGGAGATTCATTATAAATTGTGTTAATACCAAGGTTTTTAAATTGCTCAGGAGTTGTATTAAACAACTATTCATGGTAATGGTTTTGTTTTTCTTATGAGAAAAATAATCTCGGTCGTTCTCAGTATTTCATTTGCATGATGTAGGCAATAAAGATTTGTTTATCCCGTTTTCGTTTACACACATTGACAATGTCTTTTAAAAAACTACATACACACACAATGAGAGAAAAAACACTTCATATATTTCATGTGTTCAAATCGCGTCTCTGGATTTATCTTCACCTAATCTACATATATATCTTCGAAGGCACTGATATATAAGAATTGAGATCGTGAAAGAATTGTATGACCAAATATAAAAGATATCTTATAAACTATATGAGTTATCTTATAAGATATCTTATATAAAAAAGTTTGTAAGATATTTTATAAAGGATATATATATCTCTTATGAACTTATGATATATCCTATAAACTTTATGAGATATCTTATATAACATTAAAGATATCGTATGTAAGGTATAATACATCTAGATAGTTATATGATATATAAGATATGTTATATATTATAGAATATATAAGATATATTATATAATGTATAAGATATTTTATACTATATGTAAGATATCTTATATAAATGAATTTATATGAGATATATTATTTAAGATATCTTATATAGTCTATAAGATTTCTTATATAATTTCTTTTTCAGATATCTCATAAACTATATAAGATATCTCCTATAATATATAAGATATCTCCTATAATATATAAGATACCGTATATAATATATAAGATATCTTATGTAATATATAAGATATCTTATATAATATCTATAGTTTATAAGGTATCTTATATAATATCTATAGTTTATAAGATATCTTATAAAGTTTATAATATATCTAATAAAGTTTATAAGATATCTAATTAAGTTTATTATATATCTTATAAAGTTTATAAGATATCTTATATGATTTTCTTTATAAGATGATATAATTTATATTAAAGCAGATATTTTTTTATATTACATTAGATATTTTATGAATTATGGGAGATATCTTGTAATTCGAATCAATAGTAAAACGGCTTGTCATAAAGAATACCTAACTTATAATACCCTAGGGGAATAACAGTCAGTAGTATCGATTGACCGCTAAAGGATTATAACACTTTATAAATTATTGCAAATGAATTGGTATAGTAAACTCAATTGTCGCTCACTGATACCATTACTGTAATGAGATCCGTACGCATGAAATTTATAAAGTTTTATTTTCTTTAGCAGTCAGTCGAATAATAAGAAGAATGTAACCTATCAATTCAAATCTGTAACCAAAAGAAACAGACCATAAGGCAAGGTTTGATTTAAACTCAAAGCGATTTGCTGAACGCTTCTCAAAATATAAACACGTCTGCTTAACATTCTGAGAAAGGATGCATGGGGACTCCCCTAAAAATGGGCTTATATAAGTTTACGTAATCATGTGAACTTAGATAACAGATGCTCAAATTTCTAAGAATATACAGATAAAATCGATCAATGATCGCATGAACTCTGAATTGAGCCAGACAAAATGTTCTGACAGACTAAGCATCTCGTGATATGTATGAATTTATCGTCATGTAGATTTTCATTCTTTCAAACGTCACAAACAGGAATAGGAAACAAAGGTAACTTAACAAATGCAAAGTCTATTCTAGAATAAAACAATAACAGATAGTTACGATATGCAATTGTTTAGTGAGACTAAACAAAGACACCTTTATTTCGGTCTATCGATTCGTGAAGTAAAGGTAAGTCATATGTAGTGTCAATTTCCGTGGTCTTTCCACAAAACTTAAATTAAGAAATTTTTCGTCGAATTGCAAAGGCTATAACGTAAATTTGTAGCCTAATTTTCTTGAATTTTATGCTCGTAAATATCTCATTTGATTGTGTTGAGAATTAGGAATTGGTTATATTTATGGCCTATTGAATTCCTCCCAAATAGTCATTGGGCTTCTTGTTTATCGATCGTTAGTATTCTGCGGATGCTTGTAGTCTGTTATATTCCCTTTTGCATTAGGATTTATTTGACTGTCATTGAATTTTTGTAATATAATGTCCATATTCATATTATTCGATAGGTATTTTTTGTACTGCTTGACGGATATTCAATCTCTCATTCGAAATTCGAATGTATGATAACATTTAGCTTTCAATTTTTTTTTAATTACATGGCTTCAATGAATATAACGTTGAACAAGAAATCGAAAGTTTTACCTTGTTTGTATAAGATACCTAAATTTCAAAAAACCGTACAAACAATGGTACATTACCGGTTCATCTGCATTTTCGAATAAAGAATTGTACATCAGATTGACGAAAATTCTGTTCGTGGTGAAAGAGGGTCTTCGGAAATTCTGTGAAATTGTTACCCGCATATGTGGATTACGCATGCCTTTGAGAATGAACTTTCTGCCTCTCCTTGCAGACCACTTCTTATTTCATATGAATCAGAGCTCCCTCAGACACTTGTAAAACACAATAAGATCAAAGAAGCTAGGTCATTTCATTTCACATTTAGATATATTGAGGATGTTCTTTCCATTAAGAATCCAAACTGCAATCCCCGGAAATAGAAATTTAAGAATCAACAGACATAGCTTCCTCCGCCTCATTTTTAGACTTATAACCTCAAATTTGACATTTATGATCATCTCAGTACCAGAATCTATGACAAACGAGCTAAGACAATGTAAGAAGCACCTCAGATTTGTAAAACGTCACCAGTGTCTGTTTTTGTCAGTATTTATTGGTAAATCTTCCGTATCAACTAATTCTTAAATAATATACGATGGCCTTGAAGTACAGATTATGGATACTGACGTAGGTTATCTTCTTAATAATGTGTTATAGTTTTTTGTTGTGTTTCTTTGTTACATGACGTTGCTGTGTACTTTTACATCCCGTAATTATGTTATTGTTCTATGACAACTTCTGTATTATTGTCTTCAATATTTGCTCATATTTTTTCTCTTTATGCCTTTTTATGTTTTTTCTTACATCTGACGTGGCTCTGTACTTATACATCCCGTCATTGATTTATTGGGCTGTGGTTAATTTCTGTTTCTATATGTGTTTGTATTTGTAGTGATTCATATAATAACAGAATGTTGACTGCTGTTCCCCTCTTACATTTTAACCTATTATGTCTGTTTGTTTTGGTCACACATCGTTTTAAATATAATGGCATTTTTTACGACTGTCATACAAGTAAGATGTTTAGCTAGCTAAAAAAATGTTTTAACCTCCTTTTTTACATAAGAAAAGGCCTGTACCAAGTCAGGAATATGACAGTTTATCTCTATTAGTTTGATGTGTTTGAGGTTTTGAATTTGCCATTTGATTACGGACTTTTGCCGTTTTAAATTTTCCTTGGAGTTCAGTCTATTTGTGATTTTACTTTTTATTCATTTCAACAGTTCCATCTGTCTATCGCAGGTAAAATAAAATCTTGCTCTTTGTCAATTGCCCACACAGGGTCCTTAGTTTATTTCGTTATTTAAAACAATTGAGTTTAAATAACATATGTGTGCTTACTGTAGGCTCCACTGATTCATCAATGAGACCAGGCTGTTCTAAAATAAAGAAATATTAAACATATAATCAAGGTGTGTTCCCCTTCTCATCTTACGTTGCAATACTCGTTGATGGCCCTGTAGGCAAATTGTTTCAGATATACTAAAATATAACTATACGGTATGGGATTTGCTCATTGTTGAAGGGCGTACGGAGACCTATAGATGTTAATTTTTGTGAAATTTTGGACTTTTGTGGAAAGTTGTCTCATTAACAATCATACCTCATCTTCTTCTTTTTAAATTATAACCCTTTCGTACTTAATTTGGCCTTTTAACTTGTTTGATTCGAGTGTCACTGCTGATTCTTTCGTAGACGAAACGGAGATCTGGTGTGCAACTTTGAAAACTTTAAAACTAAAACGGTCAGTATGATCAGAAAAACTACTTAACAGAACTGAATGGCTTGTTAGAGAATAGTCTAAATAGAACTAATTTACCGTAGGAGATAAGTTTAGAATTGACAGAAATACTGAAAATGACTTATTTTTCTTATTGTTTGACTTTTTAGATGATGTTTAATAATAAATTATCGTTTGTGCCCAACATTCATAATCTTATATTAGCGCTCTCCCTTTAAATAGCTAGATTGAAATTGACGAAAACGCTACATAAGAAAGTGTTCAAACGAGTAAAATCCTGGGTCAGTATGTTAAAGGGTCGATAATTCAATTATAGAAACGAAGTTTTTTTCTCATAGTTCACGTTGATTTTCGATTTGATCCATCCTTATTTAATACTCAGTGGGGAAATTGATACAAAAATGAACTTTATGTTATGTACCACGTGCACAGCAACAACTAGATAAGTTGACAATTGTACAATTTTTCGTTAATTCAATGTGTTGGTTATCTGATTTTTATTTAAATGTAAAGAACTACTTTTTAATATTTCCGTCAATGAAGATTGTCGAAATCATTATAGATTCGAATGAAGACGAAAGTTGACTTTACTGCTGACAGCTTGTTTAAAGCCAATAAGAATATTAAACATTTGTTAAAGTCAAACAATGTAAATAGTAAGAAACTTTGTTTCAGATGCATAATTTTTATAAGTGGTTAGTGACTTTGAACTACATGTGATTACTCTCAGATCTGTTTTCTGGTGGGTTTTTTTTTTGAAGATGTATAAAACCCCTGCTATGTCCTTCCTCTATTTTGGTAGATGTATTCATTGTTTGTATTGATCTGATGAGTTCAGCCCTTGTCAACTATTTGTATTGTGTGTTATCATGTTGTACAGTTACACCACCCTTTCAGGTTTTTGGCAAGCAAGCAACATCTTCTTATAGTCATGATAGTAATTGTTGAAAAACCTCTAATTTGATAATATGAATAATCATTTTGGAATAATCAACCATATGAAGTTAATTTAACAGAAAGTTAAAGTCATTTAGTTAAGATTTTATGACTAAATTACAAAATTATGTTCCAATATGACTTAGCTATAGGTGAAAAAAAGAAAGAATGCATAAAATTTCCATTTACCTGTAATATCGTCAGCCAACGTAATCCTAAAATGTATTTTTAATAATTCTATTAGTAAAAGATATTGTTTAATCTCAGTAAATTTGTTTCAAGTAAAATTATATATGAGATTTCCATACACTATACAGCCTTTAAAATGTATCATTAAGTTTCTTTTATGTTCTTTACTTTCCCTGGATATTGCATCCGATCCGGACATGTCTTAATTTAATCATCCGATCCAGTTAAACGGACGGCTCATTTTGAAAACGTGTTAAATAACAATTTAAAGCAGATAAATGGCGTACCATATTTTTGAAAAAAAATACCAATCATCTTTTTGTGTGTAAAAGGCTGCCAAACTTCCAGTGGTTAATTTTATGAGTTTATTCAGAACTGGTCCCTATTTATGGGTAGCGAACAGTTATTTGCTTGAAATATACAGACATGATGAGTCACTGTTTATAGGTAAATACAAATGTTACAAACTTCACGAAGACAATTATATTGGGGATATTTGAGCTAAAACAGACATTTGCATTCATTCTGTATATGCCATCTGTTGTTTGGTTTCATCAGTCTGACAAAATTTTATATCAAGTCATTTTTGTGAAGTAAAAATTGATCATAGGTTTGAAAAGATGAAATTTTACCTTTCTGCATCCTTTCTGAATGACACAACAAAGAAATTCATTTGTTTACCTATAAGCATATTGAATAATCTGAAAAGCATGTACTTAACAATAACATGACTTCTGATAAATTATGATAGATGAATCATTGTGTGTTCCCATGAATTGAAAAAGTAGAAACATTGATAAAGATCGTATAATCACTTTCATGTACAACAATCATTTTATAAAGTACTATCGACCTGAAAATATCTCCAAAATTATTTAACAATTGTTAATTAGAATAAAGGGTTTATATAAATCAAACATAAGCATCAGTTTTTCCAATAAAAATATCATAGAAGCACATTAACATCACACTTAAAAAATTATATTTTACACAAAACTTAGATGTTTAATTGGAATAGACTAGATTATCAACTTATCAACGTCAGTTCATCCGTTACAACATCAATAATATGTCCGGGTCAACTCTATCAAAGCGGGGTAAAGGTATTTGACGCCACAAAGGCATGATATTCAATATTACGAACAGTTGAGCAGAGCGATACAGATAGTGATAAAACCGGTTTGATTTTTTTGTATGCATTATAGGTAAATGATAATGTTCGATTTGTGTCTTTTATTAGTAAAACCATATATCAATTTGATATTTTGTAATAATACATAACTGTAATTTGGTGAAAAATATTCATATTTATGGATTTTATAAGTCAAATAAACATATATATATATATATATATCTACGCCCGAAATATTCTTAAATATTCTAAACAACACCCATCTTTCGTACGGAATGATAAGTAAATGAGGGTAAAATATACCAGAGAGACATTCAAACTCATATATCGAAACAAACTGACAACGCCATGGCTAAAAAAGAAAAAAAGACAAACAGACAAATAATAGTTAACAAGACACAATACAGAAATCTTACATACAGCAACACGTACCCCACCAAAAACTGGGGGTGATCACCGGTAATCTGGAAGGGTAAGCAGAATCTGCTCAATATGTGGCACTCGTTGTGTTGCTCATATTTTTAAAAACCTGGTAAATAGTCTTATTCGGTAGGTCATTTTCGTGAAAAATAAACTTGACACATCTCTTTTGTAGTTACGTTTTGTTTTCGACCAACCCGAATAGTCAATTACTAGATGTAAGATATGAGGCAGACTTTACTGTATCTATTGTTTTCTTTATCTCAAGTACGATCAAATATATGCGTTCAGCATAGTCTCCAAATTTTGAATCATTTGGTAGGAAACTATCATCTATTAACGAGAAGTAAGTCAAAGAATATTGCTAACTTCTTTTCTTTCTTCCTTAAAGTTCCTGTATTAAGTCAGCATTACAAGAATACAGGCACAAGTCGCCAAGAAGAGGGCTATAATTGGTTCCCATGGGAATGTCGATAGTGTGTTGAAAAACACGTCCTACAAACGTAATAAATATGTTGTCAATCAAGAGATCAAGCATCTTGATAATGCCAGTTTCAGTGATTTTTTTGTTTCAATAAGAGTGATACCTAACACAGTAGGATTTATCCCTCCCTTGAAATATACTTGTATTTACAATGGCCATTCTTTTTTATGAAACAAAGCAATACCAACTTTTTTCAATTTGCTTTTAGTTTAGAATGGGGAATACTTGTGTAAAATGTAGAAAAGTGAAATGTTCTTAATACTGTTACAAGATGACAAATTTTTAGATTGTATGTACTCTAAAATATTTTAAGAAGGGTATCCGTATTATTTATTTCATTTGTTAGTTTTTCTAATTTATAGCACTTTTTCGTATTCGTTTGTCTTACCTAAATATCCCCACTTTCTTTGAGCAGTAACTCCAAGAATTGTCAGGGATATCCCGAGGAGAAATACAACGATAAATGTTATCGTTAATGTCGAATCAGGTTTTGAAAGTCTAGGACTTACTACAATAGAGGCATACACGTATTAAATTATATAAGAATACAGGGTTAAAGTGCAGTCCAGCTTTAATGGAAATATAAAAAGAAGTGGTAAACATGATAAAGACTTAATAAATGTATTTCATGTATCTTTTAACAGAGTCAGTATGTTTGATCGGTCGACAACAAACAAAAACCAATATTATTCATCATGTTCGTATAAAATACAAATGTTTATACATGTACAGAAAAACAAACGAAACTCTTGAATAATTGCTTGATTGTAGCATGTTTTATTAACATGATTAAGAAATCAATACTTCTTTTCATCATTTTACAAGTTGATAAAGCGTTGATCGTGCGCTATAATTAGAATGAAGTGCTTCCGCTTTTCATAAAACTATTGCTTTATGTGACATTGGATTATGTTTCATAGAAAATAACACAAAATAGATCATAAAAAAGTATCGTGTTTGCTTGATAGTTCTTATGTTCTTACACTGAGAACTGGTTTCCTTGACATTTACTTGAATGCCTGGTGTGTTTTCTAAATCCTTTCTGTCTCCATAGTTCTTGGAAGATGTTTCAACGGCGTCATCTTTGACGAAAAGCAATAAATGTATTATCAATATATACAAATATTGTCTAATATGTATCACATATCATGGATATTAAGTGTCAGCCTTGTGATAATTCGGTACTCGCGGATCTTCGTTTGACCAGGTAAAATGAAATACCATGCTTAACATTGTGAGCGCCAATCGCGCGTTTCACTTTCAAAAGACTAATGATCATCAGGTCGAATTTGAAAGATAATGAAGTGTAATGTTGAAGAACATGTAGGACAAAGTTTTTCGATAGGTTTTGACAAATACAGCTGAGGTAATCTATTTCTGGGATAGAAATTGTTTATGTTTCTCTTAGCTCATACATATACTATATCAACAAAGAATTGGTAAATGTTCTGGTGTACTGAAACAATCAATAAAGAATAAACAAATGTTCTCACGTATTGAAACTTAACGAACAGTAGTTTTCAGCGAGTTTGGTCTCACCATGTTGATAGGTGAAATACAAGAGAAATTCCATGTCTGAATAAGTTAAGCAAGTGTAGTAAAAGGAAATATGTCTTTCTTAATTTGTTGTCTTTCTATCAATTTGACATATTTTCATTTTATCTACCCCAGAAAAAATAAAAAGTACAAGCGAAATAGAGGCAATTTTTCAGACTTGCTTTCTAAAACGTGACGTTATGCAGCTTTGTCTTTTTCATTTTTAGCCATGGCGTTGTCAGTTTGTTTTAGATTTACGAGTTTGACTGTCCCTTTGGTATCTTTCGTCCCTCTTTTAGCATACCCAAAAAATGAAGTCGAATGAATTAAACAGTTTGTTAAGAATGGATGACCCGAAGTCTTTTATTCAACTTTTTGTCTTGTAAATTTTTTTTATTGATTTAATGTATGTGTGTTTGCTCTTAATAATCTATTCTTCGATACAGTAGAATGTTTCTATAAAAAGGATTAGTTCCTTTTCAATATATATGTATGCACCGGATGCACATATTAAAATATGATATTCTGTAAAATTGTTTTTTTCATGTTATTTACACGTTGAATTTTGTTTCGAAGATTTGAATTATTAGTATTATCAGTATAATGAAGCATCGTCAAATCAAATAACGTGTTGATATGGTAAACATACCTAATAATGAAACGTTGTACTTTGTTTCATCAAACGTTCTGTTATTGTGAAATTTGCATCGATAAAGACCTATATCTCCCTTTTGGAAATTGAAAATAATTAAGTCATAGTTTCCTTCATTTGCCTGAACGAAGTAATTGGATAGATTCAGTTTCGGGTTTTTAAGATGATTCGAAAAATACATCAATGTACTTTCATGAGCAGAATCGTTGAGATCTGGTCCGAACCAACTCTTTTCAGTTCCGGAACTGGAACATCTCAAAACCATGAGCCATGATTGGTACTATATCATTTAGAACTCCTGCAATTAAAAGAGACACAAATCGAATGATTTTAATATAATTGTCACAGTTGGAACGACAGGATAAGATTATCACTATTTCACACAATGTTAAAACGCAATCATAAAGAACAGAGGCAAATAGTAAGGATTGTTTTCAATTATATTATTTCAAAGGGAGACAATCGACATGTGTTTATTTTCCTCAAAATATAGATGTCACGTAAGTCTTTTCAGGATAATATCGCAAAACAGTCCTCATGTGTATTAGATTTTGTTCTGTGCGTTTATTTTACTACAGCTGGTTTCGAGAAACCATATTTTTAACATATTGAGATGCTACAACAGAAAGATGGACAGAACGATAGCAATTCTACAATGAGCAAAGATACCCAGAGATCGACACACTGTGCTCAACACTAAAAATGTGTTTAAGCACCATTTCAAGCTTTAAGTCGTTATAGGTATAGAAGCACTAATGTAGGCCCGATCGGAAAGAAGATAAAAGAAAGAAGTACGTATATAAAACAACATTGTTCCTAGGCAGAGCTATATCTTTATCAATAAGTAAAATATTAGGGTAGTTTCTGGTATTCAATGAAGGTTTGGGGACTTGGCAACACCGTAGAACACTTGTTGTAAGTTTCTTTTGAATAATAAAGAAGTATATACAATTGTAATAGGATAACACATTTGCCTGTTGTTTAAATTCGTTGTTTAAATCAGAAAAACATTTTGTGTACTATAAAACTTCCGTAACCAGAACACTCTGATATGCAATCAAACATGTTAAAAGTATTGAACTTTTATGCACAAGTGAGGATACGGTATATTTTTGACATGAAATAACAGCAATTTGTTTGAACTTACGACAAAGTAGGCATACATGACTAAAGTTGCATAATTTAAGAGAGAAAGCAATCCGGCTATGAATCAGTGGTTTAATACGTTTAAAATAATATTTCCGTAATATTTAAATTGAATATCCACACGGGATAAGTAGCATGGTACATTGTACAGATATATCATACAGCTGTTTCAAGTAATGCAACTGAAGTTGAAAATCTTATTTTAAAACAAACATGAATTATTTTTTTTCGGAAAATATGTAAAACACTATAATATTGGAAATATGCATTTTCTCTTCTAGTGCTAGTGGCTTTTCATATATTGGGGAATTTTGTGACATGTGTGTGCCGCTTATTTTCGAAGTTTATATTATTTATATACCTGAAACTATTTGTAAAGGAACTGAAATGGCCAGCAACATTGACACTGTTATCATATTTCAACACTTTCGTCTATGTCTGAAAAACGAAATCTAAAAATTACTTGAAATATTATTGTAGTGACACTACAAAGAGTTATTTATATTTTTTCCAAAATAGAGGTTATAGAATTGATCATTTGATTCAGTTTATTTGTAATATTATGCTGTGTTTTTATTTTTTTCGTATAATATATATATTTATCATATATTTAGTACAAAATACAGCAATTTTGTATATCTAATAAAGGTTCTTTTTTCCAGTCTGTATCACCTACCCTGTATCGCATACCCCGTATCGCATAGCTAAACCCGTATCGCATACCCCGTATCGCATAGCAAAATCCGTATCGCATACCTGGTGTGACGTCATAATTAAAATGACGTCAACGTTTGACCTATGATGTCCAGTTGCTGCATTTTCAGGCTTAGGAAAAAAATGCTTTCTATTAAAAAAAAAAAAAACATCCTATCAATTCAAGTAAAATCGATTTTTATCCAAATAATTATTAGAAACTTGACGAGCAATTTGTATATAAAATAGTACAATAAGATGTAGAAATATGTGAAGTTTTATTGTTTATTTGGTCATAATTTTCGTGAAGTTTGTTTCTGCACAAATGCATTTTTTACAATTTTAATTTGGTTTTAGAAAATATATAATAAACAGAATAATACATGGCAAAATCCGTATCACCCTCGACCAATATCATCCCTCGGGCCTCAAGGCCCTCGTGCTGATATTGGTATATCGGGATGATACGGCATATGATATGGATATTGCCATGTATTATTCTCTATATATTTTACGAGTTCATTTTACGAGTGGTATATACATAATGAACACAGCCTTAAATCACAATCACTGCTGGTGATCCGATGGATAAATCTGTTGTAGAGTTGTCACTGGCTCAGACGTACTTATAAATATAATTATTTTCTGTTACTGTATCTTACATTAATTTTTAGGATCTTTTGCTATAGATAATTTAGCTGATCTGTAAAAATAACATCTCCATGCCTTATATATCATGTACTCTAGTACGACGCTAGATTAAAACTGACGTGGAAAGGTAACACCAGGCCACCGAAAGCTTCATTTTCATGAAGCCCAGGTTGTCGTGTGGTCTAGCGGGACGGATACATTGCAGGCGATTCGGTGTCACGATATCTCAGTAGCATGGGTTCGAATCCCGGCGAGGGAAAAACAAAAAATTTGCGAAAGCAAATTTAAAAATCCAACATTGTTGGGTTGGTGTTTAGACGAGTTGTATATATATATGCAAGACTGTGTTCTGATCTTTTGATCAAAAATACCAAGTGGTGGTTATCATTTAAATACAATGTCATAGTAGCTGGAAAATATATGTAAATTGATTGTAATTATTTTGTATGAACAATATTAATGAGTATGGATTTTCGAGTACATCAATATATGAATGATGTTGTTTTTAAGCCCTTTTTGGACATCTATATTGAAACTTGTAATTTGACAACTTTCACTCGGTACTGTAGTTCAACTGTTGCAACACATCTGGTCTCAATCGATTTTGATTTTATCAATTATGTGTTAAAATCCCATGCGTTTCTATTTGTTCTGTAAACTTTAAAATGTCAACTCACGACTATTTCATGCTACGATTAAAAAAGAAAAAGATTCTAAAGTAACATTCACACAAATATACATACTGATACACATAACAGAAAATGCATGCATATAAATTAAAATTGTCCTCCTCAAAATATTTCGTATCGTGTTAAACATTTTACCATAAAGGTGTCTTCCTCTCAATGGTTGCATATACAAAACATCATTATATTTATGTTTTGATAAATGAGGTGTGTAGTTCAATTTGATACTCGAGTTTATACATAGTTTAAGTACTTAATTTCCGTGTATTGGTAATTTTGTGACAACATTTTCCACTTATACAACTTCCGAGAGAGATTAGTTAACAATGGGAAATTTTCAAATTCAATAGATATATGGAGTAGGTTTTTTTGTTATTGTTTTCTACATTAACAATTCCGTTAATTATGTACTTGTTTGGCTTTAATACTATTTTTATCTGAACGTCACTGGTGAGTCTCATGTAGATGCAACGCGCGTCGGGCGTTTTAAATTATAACTATTTGTAGTTCAAGATCGTATGGTGGCCTATAGACAAAACACCAACAACTGAAAACAGAAGTAGCATTCCTGTGATTGCTGCTTTTGAAAATTGTTTTGAATAGTTGCATTGTTATAATTTTTTGACAAATATGCAATATCTAGCCTTTTTTGTCAAGAAAGCAAAAAGGCAACATTCATAAAAAGGAGGGACAAAAGATACCAGAGGATCATCAAAACTTATATATAGATAATAAAATGACAATGCCATGCCTATAATACAAATAGACAAATAGACTTATTTAAATTACACAAGACACAACATAGAAAACAAGACTAAGTAACCGAACTCCATCAAAAACTCCCGAAGAGTAAGCAGATCCTGTTTCAAAAAGACACCCGTCGTATTGATCATGTAATTACAATTCCGGTAATTATTCTAATAGTTTTCTGACATCTGACTCGGATTTCTCTTAAACTGAGTTTTACTGTGCGTATTGATGTGCGTTTGTTTTTTTTTTAATAGAGGTAAAGAGGAGAGTTGAGATCTTAAAAATATGTTCAACCCCGCCGCAGTTTTGCAACTGTCCCGTGTAATGAGCCTCTGGTCTTGTAGTTTTGTATGATTTTTTATTTTAGTTTCATGTGTATAATTCTGAGTTTAGTATGACGTCCATTATCAATGATCTAGTATGCATATTTTTTATGTTTCTCGCGGCATTGACGACCCATTGGTGGCCTTCGACTGTTGTCTGTTCTATGGTCGGGTTGTTGTCTCTTTGACACATTCCCACTTTCCATTCTCAATTTCAATTCTGTAGATCACATTTGTGAAAAGGGAATAGGTATGTAGTTACGACATAAGGAAACTATCCGATATCATCTATGAAACGGATATTCCATAACAGTCAACCAACTTATGCTGGCATCCGTAAAATTTACGAAGGGATAGTTTCAACGTCACCATTTGGAACTCCGGTTATTATAACTTTCTTGTGAGCAGTAACCCTCTCTCAAGGAAATCATGATAGGAAATACAAGCCCGGGAATAGCGTAATAATTGGGAGATACATACTCCTTATGCAGTAGCTGCTGGAATGTAGCTTCATAAAAATGAATAGTTTACAATAGAGAAGCTGACATCACATCTTTTTTTCGTAAATTTTTATTTTAACCTACCTTAATTGTCAATTTCTAGAAATAAGTCATGATATGAGGCAAACTTTGTATCATTTATCTCTAGTTTGATGGGATAGATGCGTTAAACATAGTCACCAAATTGTAAATTATTTAGTCAGAGAACAGCATCTTTATATAGGAAAATAAAGTTAAAGGATATGGTTAACTTCGTTTGTTATAAATATATTTATATAAATATATACGGTTTTTATTACAATCAAGATGTTTGAATTATTTGACAGTAAACTAATATTTTCCTTTACATCTTTTTTTTTGTTATCTCAGATTTACTTGCATCCCTTATTCACTAGATAAGTGCCAATAGGCGAACAATCCTTTCAATGAAAGTTGTTCAAATGTTTCTTAGTTCTCTTAGCCTTCATTTCTAAATTTAATTGTGTTTTATTTCCTGGTTTGTGTCTAGAAAGGTTCTAATTGGTAGAAACACGCTTCGGGTTTAGAATCAACTATTAAATGATATGTTATACATAAAGATACAGTGGTTACATATTTGTTGTTGTGAAACAAAGACACTGTGAAATAATAAAAAAAACTTTAATGTCACAAAAAAAATACATGAGGGAATAATGAATTTCAATATATAATTAACAAAACAAAATGAAATTATAAACAAAGCAGACAAGATTTCTAATGCACCATCCACTATCCCATTTATATCTGGCATGTCATACATCATATGTGGTTGCTCTATAACACCTCACTGTGAAGTGTATTCCTTTCCCTGAGTGTTTTAAGTTTTAATCTTTCTTACTATATTTGTTTTGCCTTTTTGATGGTTATTTTGAGAACTATACTTTACATAGCTTAAATGAACACCAAATATAGGAAAATAACAAAATTGACCAGAACAGTCTTAAAAACTTATCTAATCGTGTTGTGTTTTAATTTATTTTCAACAGATCTATTAGATGAGCACATCGATAAACTACTGGTGTTTTTTAATCGTCCAATAATTGATATCTCATAAACGAAATGCATTGCCATGATAAAAAATATTCGTTAAAGGACTTTCGTAAAAAGTGGCAAATTCAAACGCATTGAATCAACGGAACAAATGAAAAAATTCTGCCATTTTCCTGAATAGGCACAAATATTTAACGGAGACACTAAAATAGGGAGTGTTTAACAACCTTGACTGGCTTTTCAACCCTCACACGGTCGGTCGGAGACACTAGTGGGTTAATCCTGGTGTTACAGCTAGCAAAACCCTCATGTGTATGAGAGTTGTTTATATTTCCGTTATATTTGCAAATTTGGGTATGTAATCGAAACAGACATGATAGGTTAACGTAAACATAATTAAGATCTAGCATGCAAACTGTGTAAACATACATCAAGGGAATTCAACACGACTTACGACACGTTCAAACATACGAAAAATCAAACAATACAGACCAACTTTAATTAACACACAGCAACCGCGTATGAGTAAAGTAGCTGTAATATAAAGATCCTCTCATATATAATGCATGATGTATCTATATAACGAAAATGTTTGACATAACAAATGATTGAGAAATTAACCTTGTCTACATGTATATATTAACATGAACCATATTAACAAAAATGTTCTCTTTAATCTGTTTTCGACTCTTCGAATGCCCTTTTGATACGCACTTATGGCAAACAAAATATAAATTTACATAATAAAATGTCTTCCTTTTTCTCTTTTTGTACATGTTATTGTTTGTTATTACTCAAAACGAATGTTCAACATGTGCCGTGCGATTGTAGATAAATAGCCATGGAGTTTTGTCATTTACATATCCTTTAACTTTTTCACTTCTTATAGGAAAAACCACAGTATTTTCATATAAGCTAGTTAAAGTTGTGGTGCTAGCTTCACATTTTTTGAACTTATGATTTTGATCGAGATTTATTGATTCGTATGTGTTTTCAGATCCTTCTGTTTTCCTTGATAATGAGTCAATGGTAGAACTGTAGCTTAAAGTTGGTGATTTACTAGAAAGTGTATCAATGTTAATCCCAGACAAATGCATAACAGTCATACGATCTCTCGTGTCGTCACGCGATGTTCCAATATTAACAATATTGCAGTTCATGGAACCTACTTCATCATACTGAACCTCTCTTTGAACTTCGGATATATCCTTCGATGCTTTCTTACGTTTTTTGTAACAATAAATATTTGAACAGATTAAACAAACAATAATTCCTGCTACAAATCCGCCTGATACCTTCCAATACTCATAATTCGGTATGGAGTTACATGAACAAGGATTATCTGAAAGAAAATAACGTGAATATTTAAATATATAAAGTAACACCACAAAAAAATTGAGCTCCAAGGCATATTTAGACCGGAAAAATCAAAACCTCAACAAATACACCAATACTCAGCTGATAAGAAGACTATGTTTGCCTAATCATATCTTTTCATCAAACATCAAACATCTAAACATGCCAAACAATGCAGTTCCGATGTCAATTTAAGAAGTTTGCTACTCACTTTTAAAAAGCATTTTATATTAAAACAAGCACTAAAAGAACAAAAAAAAAGTCAATGTGCTTGTTTTTGAAATATGAGCCATTGAAATGTTGGCGGGAAAATGTCCTCTCTTGATTTTTATAGCGTAATCATTGACAAGTGTAAGTTTTCAAAAACTATTAAAAATAACAAAGATTTGTAAAACTTTTATAGATGGCTTATACATATACATGTAGATGGTTTATGAAAAGAAAAAAAAATGTTATAGTGTTTTAGTTTAGTGTTTATTGTGATCACACAATGCTGTGTTTACCAATTATTTCTATAAACCTCTTTGGATTTTATTTTTAAACATTGGATCCAGAAAATCATTTCTATTTAGGAAATCTGTATATTAAAATTGAGAATGGAAATGGGGAATGTGCCAAAAAGACAACAACCCGACCATAGAAAAAAACAACAGCAGAAGGTCACTAACATGTCTTCAATGAACGAGAAATTCCCGCACCCGGAGGCGTCCTTCAGCTGGTCCCTAAACAATTATATACTAGTTCAGTGATAATGAACGCCATACTAATTTCCAGGCCAGAGGCTCCTGACTTGGGACAGGCGCAAAAATGCGGCGGGGTTAAACATGTTTGTGAGATCTCAACCCTCCCCCTATACCTCTAGCCAATGTAGAAAAGTAAACGCATAACAATACGCTCATTAAAATTCAGTCCAAGAGAAGTCCGAGTCTGATGTCAGAAGATGTAACCAAAGAAAATAAACAAAATGACAATAATACATAAATAACAACAGACTACTAGCAGTTAACTGACATGTCAGCTCCAAACTTAAATTAAACTGACTGAAAGATTATGATTTCATCATATGAACATCAGGCACAATCCTTCCCGTTAGGGGTGTAGTATCATATACATATTAAAGCTTAATTCATATATTGTCTGATATAATTCAGTTGCTCGAGTTTTTTTATTAATAACAAAATATGTTTTCGTTTCAATGTAAAGCGCAAATAAACAGATTCAAGGTATATGTTTTATCAGAAACAAATTTGTTCATCACCTTCTGTAATTTGTGTTGCGTTTGTTTCCCAATCATTAGTAGCATTTAGAACAGAATTCCGTCCTTCCTCGTACACTATTGTACTAAATGTACTTTGTGATGTATCTGAAGTAAAAAAAAAACATAAGATATAACATTTATCATGTTTGTTGAAACTAAAATTAACATTTGTTCTGTCTTGGATAATAATTGATACCGTAGATAACAAATTATCATTTAAAAATATTACCTTTTTCTAGTTAGTATATTTCAAATACTTATATGAACCTTTCTCATTAATATTCGTGCCACAACTATTTGTACGTTTATTACACACATATAAATGTAATCAAGCAGCTAAGTAAAAGTACATCTGTAAAGGAAATTAAGGTAAACCTATAACTTGCTCTAGGAACATATTTTCCGTATTGCAATGCATGTATTATTGGGCATCATCGAGCATATTCGGAAAATAATATTGTATACAAACCCTTCAAAGATACGTTAAACTTCGTCTCATGAAATCCTCCATTATTCAAAAATCTGCATACATACAAACCAGTATTCTCGTTTTGAAAATTCAAAATAATCAAATCATAGTTTCTGTCATTTATCTGAACGATATGATTCGACTGGTTCAGTTTCGGGTTTTTGTCATTATTTTGAAAGTAAACCTCATTTCCTGTCGTTGCATTGTTGATGTCTGGTCCTAACCAAGTTCGTACATCTCCAGAACCGCAACATTTTAAGACAACTCTTTCTCCTTTTGTAACCCTTACTGTAACTATATCATTCAGAATGCCTGAGATTTAAGAAAATAAGAATAGAATATATATAATTGTAAATGTCTGTTTATGAACTCTGGTATAAAAAATTATTTACGAAAGCAATAGTCATGCAGATTTTTAGAGTCAACATGTCTGTCATTTTTTTTTTCGCGAATTGTTTTGTTATAAATTAGGTCGTTAGATTAATGTCAATTGAATGGTTTCATATTTTTCATGCCACGGCCTAGAAAATAATTTCTAACCACGTTGCAATTAAGAATTTTGCAAACAAATCAACCAAATATATTTCTGACAGTTTTATTGTATGATACCAATTATTAATTTATTGTGTGACTTTCTTGTAAATGTATAAGTATATATGTAATTGTTAATGTATAATTGTTATCCTCTTGTAGCACCATACGTGTGCCTAAGTTGTAATAAATTGTCTTGTCTTGTCTTGTCTTGTCTTGTCTTGGGTTTTATCGACAACTACGAAGTATGGGTTTTCCTGATTGTTGAAGGCTAAGGGTTTGTTAATTAATGCTAACATCCTCTCATTTGAACTTTGGCAATCATATCACATCTTCTTTTTTATATACTGCGATTGATTTGTATAGTTTGACTCTAAGCAAGTTATGTTCTGTTGTTTTGGAAACGCTGTTTGGCTTGTTTCATTTCGCAATTAGAAAGTATTTCATTCATAATAACATCTTATGTAAGAATCCTGGGTTTTGATTGGTTGAGTATTTTTCACCAATTTACTGTTATCAAATGAATATCGTTCATTTTTTAACGCCGCAGGGATATATGCAAAAAGGATAGAAAAAAAAACGATTTTGCCCTCTCTGTCGTGGTATTTGCCAAAAAATACTCTATCTGACTGGACGCTCGTAACGTCACGATCATCAATGCGTTTTTGAACGTTAACATTCGGTGTAATTAAACAGTTATAGCATGTTCTTGAGGGGTATTTGCGAAAAATACCAGTCTTGAGAATGAATTTCCCTCGCCTTACGGCTCGCGAAATTTAACATTCTCTCTACTGGTATTTTTCGCAAATACCCCTCCTTAACATGATATATCTGTTCAAAATGGGTGCCATGATACACTAGTAACTTGATAGATCATTTAAAAAATATCTCTGTCACTGTTTCCCCATTTATTGCTGAATTTGTATGTTTTTTTGTAGTTTGTATCCTTTTTTTAAATTTTGCTCTAATACTGTATGTATTTACTCTGTAGGTATATGGTGTTGTTTTGGTTCATTTTTATTTCGTATATGTTTTGTTTGAATTTTTCAATTAGTCTATGATTGACCTGTTTGTATCACTAGTTTTAGATCTGAAAGAATAATGATCCAAAAAATTTTATTTTCCTATAAAATCACCAATGATAATCATAAGTTTAGATCATAGTCAAAAGAATGGGCCTGCGTTTTCACAAACAAAATATTACTACAATAATTGATCGTTAGTATTGTATAATAGTCAATTAGAGTCGTAAACACTTTTTATGAACGCAGGCCTGACATATCTTGAATATCTAAAACTGAAAGTCGGAATTGCAAAGTATAGAGATAGTGTTTCGTTTTCGCGAGATGTAATTTCAAGCAGTGATATTCAAAGTTATGTGACGCGATAACAAAGCCAAATATCACCCATATTATTTTACGTCTGCTCGTATTTTGTTTGAAATTGTATTTGCAATGTTTTGCCTTCTTGTTCATGTTATTCTAATGTTATATTTACCTGGTATTATTTCCATATACACTGTTATGATCATCAAAATTAAAATTGATGACATTTTGCAGCACTTTTCCTAAGCTATGTCTTCAAACGGGAATCAATAATTACTGCATTTATTACATGTAGGTAAGCAAATATTCCAAAAATGAAAGAAAAACGAAGTTCATAATATCTAATATGTATCAGAATGACCGTTTTATTAGAAACGTGGTTAGCGGTAAATACATGCAAATCAAGTTGTTTGAATTCAACAGATTTTACATTTGTATTTAATGCAATACTAAACTGTTGGAGTTTTGTCCTTTTTTCGTTAATGCTTCCGGTTTTTTTTAATAGAAAGATATTCAAGCTAGTTAAAAGTAATTGTAGTACATGGTGCATTTGTAAACGATTTTTCAGTAAGTGTTTCAGATATTTGTATTGAAATTGGACAAATTCAAAACCGTTTAAATCATACCATTACTAAATTACGTTATTCTTCGCCATTACCATGATTCACAAATCAATGATATGATTGTCTTTGAATATTATTGAGTCTTAAATTCTCCTTTTATCTAAATAATGTCAATATTCTTCTTATCATATATTCGTAGAGACACGGTGTGTCTATTGTGCATAAATGTTCTATTATTTCGCCTTTAGATATTACACAAAATTCAAGACTGACAATATTAGAATTTTTCTACACCATACTTTAATATAAGCAATTGAAAGGCCAAATCAATTACACAGTTACATGTTTTACAAAAACATACAATTCTCTTCAAAGATATTTTAAATGCCTGTACCAAGTCAGGAATATGACAGTTCTTGTCAATTCGTTTTTGATGCGTTTTGTTATTTGATTTTGCCATGTGATTATGGACTTTCCGAATTTATTTTCCTCTAAGTTCAGTATTTTACTCATTGCAACCTATGTTAAGTGTAAGAAAAATATAGAGAGTATCATTTCCAGTCAGTACAATGTCTCTTCAAAGATATTTTAAATGCCTGTACCAAGTCAGGAATATGACAGTTCTTGTCCATTCGTTTTTGATGCGTTTTGTTATTTGATTTTGCCATGTGATTGTGGACTTTCCGATTTCATTTTCCTCTAAGTTCAGTATTTTTGTGATTTTACTTTTTAGACACAAAAATAACAAAGAACAAACCTACATTACTCACTAGTCAAAGAACTTTTAGTTAAAGCATTACAACAACAATAAATTATCTGAGATCACCCCCAGTTTTGAAATGGTTTGTGTTGCTTAGTCTTTAGTTTTCTATGTTTTGTCATATGTATTATTATTTGTCTGTTTGTCTATTTCATTTTTAGCCATAACGTTGTCAGTTTATTTTTTTGTCTATGAGTTTGGCTACCCCTCTGGTATATTTTGACCCTCTTTTATCCTCCTGAGACCATAACATATCATGCAGAGACGTAACTTAAATGGGACAACGGTAAAATACAAATTTTTCGATAAATATTATAACTATATTTAACTAGTATATTATGTACTTTACCATTTAGTCATCTATGTATTTTATCCGTGTTGACTGTAGTTTTTTCTTAATTCGAAGGCAGACTATATATTGAATTTAAAAATTCAATTTTTGTCGTTTGTTGATAATTAAATTGTGTATTGTTTTATTTCCGCCTATTGATCTTTTTGTATCGTTGTGTTACATTAACAACTTCCTATGGAAAATAAGCCAACAGTCAGTTGTTTTTTTTCAATCATGTTCAAAACACAGATTTAAAATAGGGCCATTTTGACTACGTTTACACCAAAACATATCGTGCAATACATATTTTTGAAATGCGTTTACCACTTCGCTTCCATTTCGATTTCAAAACAAAAATATATGCATATGAATCTTTAACCAGTAAATGTTTTGTAAATAAGAAATGTTATCAGTGTATTCTATTATACACAACTAGTATTTCAAAAATGAAAATACCTTCTTTAAGGATTTTTGCTATAGTTTTTCAAAATAACAAGGTTTTCGAAAGACTTATTTAAAATGATAATACAAGTCTGTTTATATAATAAAACTGAAAAAGTAGAAGAAAAAAAAGGATCCGTACGCTTGTTTTCTTGGCCATTGAAAATTTGGTTGGAAATGTAACTCTCTAAGTTTTTCTTACACTTAACATTGGCACTTTTTTTCTTGTAAAAACTATAAAAAAAAAACCATTTTATTAGATTTTCAGATACATGTATCAATTTTTAATTTATATGTAATAGAATAAAAAAAAATAGAAAAGTAGTACTTTATGTCAAAATTATAAATGGCATTACAAAGATAAAACCAGAGGATTTTGAATATATGACAAAATTCAAAAACGAGAGGACCGAACATCTTTCATGCAACCAACAGTGTGTGTACAGCATTTACATAAAGGCAATAGGCTTCTGTATTTTCGAAGTAAAGATTACGAAGAACTAAAGTAGAAAAGTTTAACATATTGTTGAGGGGCGAAAGATACCAGACAGACATTCAAACTCATCAATCGAAAATGAACTGACAACAAACCATTTAATTGATGACCTATTTTACACGGGAAGTTTTTAATGTAACAAAATATTATAAAAAGGTCAATACGCGGAAATAGACAAATACAAACGATAAAAACTCATTTCGATTTCTCTTTAATTCAAATCTGTCATATACTTCATACAAAAACTAGAAAAAAGAGCACATTACCCCCCCCCCCCCAAAAAAAAACCAACATAAATGATGGTCGCATGTGCTCCGAAAGGGTAACCGGATTCTGCTAAGATAATGGCAGATGTCATCGCACGACGCTAAAATACGTCCAATTTTTTTTTGGTCTTTTGTCATTAACAATGATTAATGACTTTTTATCAAATGGCTGCTTGTTATGTGTGCCTTTATCAGTTAATACGTATATGATCATATCCGTTATGATGTTTGTAGAAATTCAGGTATCGATTGTCAATTTAAAAAGGAGTACGGGAAGTATTATAAGTAATGAAATAAATATAACTCGTGATTTGATGTAACAAATTTACAAAATATGTGTCGCATTTTCAAAGTCTGTTGTCATACTTCGGTTTTAATATTGCTTTCAACAGGACTGTTTTAACACTGAAAATATAACAGGTGAACTGGAAAAAAAATATGAACAAGGTAGCCCTAACATTTAAATATCTGTCATAACAACAATTTTAAATGAAGTCCGGCTGAGAAAAGATAGGGAACCTATACCCAAGGGATACTCAAACTCAAAAGTCGAAAATATGCTGATAACGACATGGGTATAACAGAAAAATACAAACAACAATAAACGAAACAGAACATAGAAAACTAAAGACTCAGCAACAAAAACCCCACCAAAATTTTCAAAAACGAGTTTTAATATGCATTTTGTGACATTTTTTAGATTGATACTCTATTTAATGTTTTAGAAGCATAACAAAGAAATAAATCAAGCTGATAAAATCTGCAGAATTGTTGGAATCCTATTTTAGATATAGGTTAGAACCCTATTGTATATCAGGAATGAACAAGATCATTGACTTACTGTGCAATCTTTTTACTGACACTACTGGTGCTGACAATGGGTTTGTTGATAATGGAATTCGTTTTCTCTATATATCAAGTAAACTATGGGATATAGATTAATCATGACGTTATTGTCTTGTCCTACCAACGGATAGTTTCTCCATGCAATTTTGTAGAGACTTTACTATGAATAAATTAATCCTACATACATGTTGATTTATAGGGAAAGTTGAATTTAAGTATATATACTAAGAGACCATAGTGTAAACGAGAGCAAGTTTCAAGACAAAATCAACATACAAAAATGACCAGAGTTAAATGCAATTCGTTAATTTTATGATCAGGGCAATTGAAACACTAAATACCGTCTTTTCATTGCGAATAGCTATTAAAAGCATAAACAATATTTTTTTCAGTCTTTTAACAATTAACAAATTAATCGACTACGGTCAAATGTAGTACTGCCCTAAAAGCTTGATTGCAGTTAATACATGTCTGTTCAAAAGTAGTCAGCACTTTTTGTGCTGACATGAATTATCAATGATATGGTTATATTTATAAATTAACTGTTTACAAATTTTTCAATTTTTGAAAAACTAAGGCTTTTCTACCTCAGGCATAGATTACCTTTGCTGTATTCGGCAAAACTTTTAGGAATGTTGGTCCTCAATGCTCTTCAACTTCGTACTTTATTTGGCCTTTTTAACTTTTTGGATTCGAGCGTCACTGATGAGTCTTTTGTAGACGAAACGCGCGTCTGGCGTATATACAAAATTTAGTTCTGGTATCTATGATGAGTTTATTTTCATTATATGTTCAGAACTTATACACATAACGATCAAAGTAAATTGTATGAACAACTACGGAACAGTATAGTTTAAAACAATACATCTGCCATATTCTTGACCGATATTAGTGAAATCACATTTGTTGTTTGCAAAAATGTGGTTTGCTTTGCCATATTTGTTGATAATTTCACCAATCTTGTTGCATACATGTACCACCACCGGAAAAGAAACCCGGTGTATGTTGTGTTAAGGGTTATATATGTATGCTATCAATTTGTCATTACTAATAACATTTGTTTAGAGGCCAACTGATGTCCGCCTCCTGGTGCAGGATTACCCTCGTTGACTTAAAGTCCCATTTGTGACCTTAGGATGTTTTTCGTTCTTTGGTCGTAGTGTTTGTCTCTTAAACACAATTCCTATTGCTATACCTAAATTCATCATATTTGCTTTGAATTTGATGAAATATCTTAATTGTAAATCGAATCTATATTTTCATAATAATTACTGTTTTGTAAGAACAATTTCGATATATTCAATTACCAAACAACTAATCATGTAAAGGCTAGTTAAAAATATTATATTTGATATTCTTTTACATCTTGATTATTGACAAATGCAATCAATATTAAAAATAGAAACATATGACAAATTCTCAAAAAATATGATTATTATCTTGAAATCTGTTTTTGTACAGAATACGCATCAAATACTCCTTGTCACATTTGAGAGAAATCGTCATGATATTTGCACTCTTTCTAGTCTTTTACGTATTTCCTTCCATCCAGTTTGTCTTAACTCTGTGTTTCTTTATTTTGCCTAAACATCAATTCTTTTTTACAAAGTTTGTGATTTCAAAATAATCTATTAAGAACTTTTGTTGCTACAAATTGAGAATCTTTTAACCTTATTTGGTAAGAAAAATTGACTAGATTAATTAATTGTTGTAACGCTTTGATATTTCAACTCAGGTTTCAAAAAATGTTGAGTTCATGCAGTAAAAAAACATTGTTTGTGTTTAACTTATTTTTAAAGATTATCATTGAATTCTATCTCGATTAAATAAATCTGATTATGCCCTGGTACCGATGTAGGACTCCATATTACTCTTATTTTTACTCGATTTGAACATTTCTGGGCTCGTTGATACTTTTTTTTAATCAAAGTTTGGTTGGTAATTCAGAAGTTTGCCATTGGTCAAAATTCAATTATGACGTCAAAAGTTCATGTTTTTCTTTTCTATCACATTACTATTGCCTGACTTCATTGAAAAAGCCGTTTTTGATGACGTCACATATGGAGAACACATTTTTTGCAGATCAGTGAAAACAGATTGGCGAAAAATCAATTATATAGAAACAGATACCATCAACGATTTTTTTGTTCGATATTTATCCACTCTCGACAGTTCCAATACATTCATTATGCAAAGTAAGCTTTAAAAGTCATGACAAAATGTGAAATTACTCAAAAGACAAAACCTACACCTTCTTTGCTAAAACAATACACATGATGATGAAAACGAATAAGGCAGACATCAACCAAGGACAATCAGTATATAACAGGTCAGTGACTTTGGTCAGACAAAAAGAATGTGGTTGAGTGAAACAATCGATGTGAATAATCAACCATCCCCGAAAACAGGACAGTAATGTTTCACCACAAAATATGAACAAGCTATAAAAATTAGTTGGAAAATGTTTGACTTATCAGATCAAAACTTAGCATGGGATAAAGTTTAAACAAAAACACTAGGTACAAATCTAAGAACACTCGAAGTTATTAAAAGCTAGTGAAACACCTGTTTCAATACTATATGAATCATGTTCAAGTCTGTGGAACCTTTTTACCTTAACATAAAACACTTACTCCTCTGTTTTTAGTTATGTTTCTAACTAAAATAGTAAAATATTCCTTTAAGTTTTTGAAAACCTGTCGCATGGAAACGTTGAAAGAGGAAAATTAAAAACAAGTCACTTTTTTATCATTATTTCTACTTGTATTTGTAGCTTTGTTTAAAAATGTACCATTTATACAATTCTTTATCATGTCTGAGGGTAACCTATGTTAAACCGATATTTTCCCGCCACCGGTACCTCATTCATCAATAATACAAAGTTCTTCGATCTTTGTCGCAAAGCGATAGCTGTAACTTGAATAATGACTAATTTATTCTGTTCCAAATTCTTATTTTTTTTATTACAGAATCAAATTGACAAACGTGGTCGATCAGAATACAGTACATTGTGTTATAAATTCTAAGTAATTTTAACAAAGGTTCTAGGCATTTAAGTTGTTCTTCATAAGACTATATGTGCTCACAAAAGAAACGTCCTGTTGAATAAGAAACACGTCACTGATAGTTGAATTGTAAAGCTATAAAGAGAAATTTTGCATTTTCAATTTACAGTAAATTGTGTAATACATTCAAAGTGATGCACAGTTGACAACAGGACTAGGCATACAAAGTTGTCTCGTTTTATCGTAAGACTATCTGTGCTCACAAATGTAGCTGCATTTGAAATACGAAACCTGCCACTGATAGTTTGAGTGTCGAATCATGAATAGAAAGCTTGCATATCCACTCGGTTCTCCAAATGCCCAATCAAAATAAACCATTTCACTTTCGTCATTGTATTTCCATCCACTCCCAGTATTTTGGCCTTGTATACATATTGGAGCATTATACATATACTCAATATCAGCTGAAAAGGGATGTTTGAAATTGAGTATCAAAAAGTATACTGTAAACCAACTAATTTTCGCGGATACTTTATTTAGCGTTCTACCCTTTTAATTCCACTTCGCGGCTATTTAATTTCGCGATTTCCGAATTTATTTATCGTAGCTTTATAAGGAATTATCCACGTTTTACATATTCGCTACGATTTATATTTGCGTTATTTTTTTACTCGCGAAAGTCGCGAAAATAAATCGCTCGCGAAAATAAGTTGGTTTACAGTAACAATAATACCAAACTCCATTGTAAAATCATAAAGAAGAAGATTCATACTCACTTACAAAATCAAACTTTTTAACCAAAGAATCCAGTGGAAAATAGCTGTAATATTTCTAACTTGGTACGAACAATTTAATGGATTCAACCTGATTTGATAGCTAGCGAATCCTTCTTCTTGTATGACAACATATCTCACAAAACTGTCGAATCGGCTCTGTATTGAATGGATGATTACATGGAGTAACCCTAAATTAACGTTGGTCTTTAAATTTTTGCTTTTGCTTGGCTGAAAAGTAATTTAATCTCCCAAGGTACTTCATATCAACCTCGGTTTTGAGGGGTTAGTATTGCTCAGTCTTAAGTTTTTTATGCTGTGTTTGTACAATGTTGTTTAATTTTGTCGTCTTTCCGTTTTTTGCTATGAAGTTGTCAGTTTGTCTTCGACTAGGGATTTTGAATATCCCTTTTGATATCCCGACATTCTTTAAAAAATTGCCTTTGAGAACCAAGATAACTTGTGGTTCAATAACAAAATCCTTTAAAAGACTCCGAAAACTGTTCTGTACTAGTATTCATTTCACATTTTATTTTTGCATTGCTAGGCGTTTATTCTAATTAATTACTAATTGTCTATATAGTCATTTCAACAGATAAAGAAAAGTGCATTAATATCATATCACTAAATTATAGACTTCCACAAACACTATGATATACCTACTTTTAGGACTGATACATACATATATATATATGTATTTGCAAATGACATATTATAATGATTTTGTACAGAAAGCAACAATACCTGTAATTTCTTGAATGTATTTTTTCTTTTCTTGAGAATCAATTCTAATAAGCTTGTTCCCAGGACAAAATAAAACATTATTTCGTTGAGATGCATCAATTCTTGGTCCAAACTGAAGACACAAGTCAAGTTCTCTATAATGGAAGAAATCTGATGGACATCTACCAGACCCTATCGATAAAAATTCAACGAATGATTCTGAGGCAGTAACTAAATTTAAATATCGATAATTCCCCGTAGCTTTGAACCAGTTTAAATCAGTTGATTAGCAAAATTCTGATAAAAATAGAGACGAAGACGTCGGGACTTACCACGTATCGCAATTGATAGAAAAAGACAGTGAAACATTAACACACTGGAGATATATTTTCTCCTCGTCAGCTTTCAATTCATCATGCAAATGTTAATCTGTGGCATGTCTTTGCCTTATAGATAAATAGAAAGGCAAATGACAATTTTTCAAACTGGACCCAATAAGCTATGTAACTTTTTTGTGAAAATATAAGTCAGACCTGAAGATTTTACCCTCAAGTTATATACGATTTGTCGTCGCGATATAGCTTTTTTCCGTTTAGTAATCACCTATCAATCGATCATATAGAATTCATGTGGATTAACTTGTTTCTTTCTAGATCATGTTTACACACTGTTATTTGTCTTTCCATTACTAGTTTAATTATGGTGTTGTCGGAATTTCTTTTTTATTTTATTGCTTCCTACCGATATTCTCCTTATTTATAGAGGTTACGCTACAAATAGATTTTGAATGTTCACGTATTTTTTTTTTTTACATCCTAAGTAATACTTTCAAGTCCTCCTTAAATTGTCCCTAATATTAAACTGAGTTTTCGTTATTTTGAAAGTATTGTAGTGGTGTAAAACAAACTCATCTTAGATACCAGGTTTAAAAGTTTGTACGCCAGACGTGCGTTTCGTTTACACAAGATTTATCAGTGACGCTCGATTACAAACAATTTAAAAAGGTCAAATAAAGTACGAAGTTGAAGAAACTTTATATTAAATTCTCATCTATTTTTATAATTTTAAAAGTTCAGTGAAAAAAACGTGTACTTACTATCTCTTGTAATGTAAAATTTCCAACCAGCAGCTGACTTGGTTATGACTGTATAGATGAAAGGATCATGGTGTAGAATGCATGTTTTGGTCAGCGTATTAAAGAAAAATGACACGCAACGTGTATTTGAAGAACAGCGTATTGTACATTTGACAACTGAATTAACAGTTATCATTTCAATGCTATTTTTATCCGCATATGTTCCCACAAGCTCCGATTTTTGATGTGCTGAAATTGGATTTTTTGAAAAACAGAAAACCAAAGTATTCAGAATATAAAAATATGAAAATATTATTTGAAAAAGCATATTTTCTTCTTTCTTTTTTTTTAAATGCGATCAACGTTTTCTTCAGTAAGCAAAAGTGATTTGTCCAATTCACTCGTAATTGATTGTACAAAATTCTTAATTATAGTGAATCATATTAAATCATATGTAATGTGCACTGCAGATGATGTGATCCACTTATTAATATTTAGCATATATTTGTGTCGAAAAGTAAAGATCGTGTTTAGATCTTTAAAAGAATTGAAGTATTGATATAAAAAGATGTAGTTTTCTTTTTCTTTTGTGAAAAAACTTAATTGGTTTCGATCAAATTTTGTATAAGTATCCGAACTATACGTCTATAATTACTGCTTTTATTCAAAATATTGTATTCACATACAAATATTCAAATATTAATTAGTTACGTATAAAAAAAAATAAAACTAATGACATTTTTCTTTCAATAAGTAGCAATGCTATGATCTCCAACATGTCCATCAAAATTAGTCTTGTATGGCGTATGGGAACAAGGAAAAATGTTGATGAGGCTCCCACAGGGTACCCCCTCCGGTCGCAAGGTCGCTTTTAAATTCGTCGAGAGGTCGTTTTTAAGGGAAATGTACAGGTCGCAGGTCGTTTTTCCCAACACAGAGGACGGAAGTCGGTCGGAGGTCGGTTTTTTCAAATTTTACAGGTCGCAGGTCGTTTTTCCCAACACAGAGGACGGAAGTCGGTTGGATGCCGTTTTTTTTCAAATTTTACAGGTCTCAGGTCGTTTTTAGAAGGCCCTCAGGTCGGAAGTCGCCTCTAAAAAGCCCAGAGGTCGCAGATCGTTTTTTACCCTGCTTGAGCCTCATTGATATTGTAGGAGCACTTACACCCGTTTGTTGCAAGGGGGAACATTTACAAAAAGGAATGTGTTCATAGTACACGGATGCCTATCTTGCACTTTCATTTTCTATGTTAAGTGGATCGTGAACTTAGCATTAAAACTTTACTTAGAAAGATCATATCATAAGGAACATGTGTACTAAGTTTCAAAAAATACCTTGACCTAGATTTTAACCGGAAGCGGGCAGACGCGGTACGGATGGACGAACGCACGGACGGACGCATTAACAGAAAAATATAATGTCCTTAAATTGCAATAAAATAGCACATATGATTAATAGTCGCACAAGTTTACAAGACCTAGTAAACATTTGATGTTAATACTTTGGGGTGACAATATATGTTGAGTCTGTTGAAGCAAAATATTCATAATAACCTAGAGACCTGAAATTCAAAGATATTTCAGAATTGGAAATCACTTAAGATAAACGGCAATATGACGCGCAAAGTAAACAATTAAACGATATAGAAATAACTAAAAAAAACTATTACAGCACTTTTTTCATTTTGTTTTCTTTTAAAAAATGGGATATTAATGCTTGTATACAATATCAACTAGTTTGACTGATTTTTGACAATTATTTAAAACAATTCTTGGTTCTTTACATATATATCACCTCTGATTTTTGCTATATTACTGTTTGTCAATCATTAGTTTTCTGTAAACTGTTGTGTGTTTTTTGGTTTTTTTTTTTAATCTATTTCGCCACGATACATTGTATTAGAAAACAAAATATAGACTTTAAGCATATTAATTGCTCCCATTGCATAGACTAATTCCTCGTTCACACGTACATTTAATTCGAATTGAATTCGAATCGAATTCGCTTATCGCGTTTACACACTTTTCTTTTTTAATTCGAATTGATTCGAATTAGCTAATTCGAATTATCCAATTCGCGTTAGAAATACGCTTTTATTAATTCGAATTGAAAGTCAACGTCTTTTGGACAGTTTAGCGAATTTGATGCGCATTGCAATTCGAATTAAAATTGACGTTAGTACGTAAAACGTTTCGAATGCGAATTCAACTAATTCGAATTAGTTAATGCGAATCGATTTCGAAGTACGTGTGAACTCAGCATAAATGTCGATACAACGCAAGCTTAGAGAACTAACAAAATAGACAGATCCTACTGCTAAGCTCCTCTATCAACTTTCAAGTTTGGTCTTGAATGACTAATATGATCGCGAATTAATTCATATATATTTTCGTGTATATTGATCCATTCTCAAAAATTGATACATAAATTTGTTAAAATCGTTTATATATCGCATACAGTTAGTATTGCAAACACCGAACTTCACATACTTAGTTTTTCCATCTTATTTGAAACTTGACTTTGGTTAATTGCTCCTTAACTTTCTTATTGATATACAAGACATCAAACCTGTTTTATCGAGTGCCTCTAAGGGAACTACCATTTGATATTTATAGGGTAGGGGTAAATAGGATGAACAAATTTGTCCTGCATTTCTTTTTTATTTTTCACCCTACTAAGTCCTGTCTCAAAGTGCTCATCCTGTCATTTTTGTACTCATTCCTGTCCTGCTTTTTTTCCATCCTTACCGCCCCCTAAAATCAAATGGTCGCTCCCTAAAGAGTCTTATATAGAGGAAACGCGTTTGGTGTACTCAATCATAAGCCGTGTAACTTTGATTGGTTTTAAACTACACAGGGTACACGCCATTGTTGTTGGGCGTTTCATTCGTTTTATAAAGCATTTTCAGGTATCAGCAACCAAAGAGTCAGCACTTCTAGGCTGACATGTTATATATTTGTTACCATCAATTTCTGAAAAATAACTGTTCATACAATGTTACAAAAAAGATGTCTATCTCAGGCATAGAACGCTTAATAGTCAATTGCGTCACCCATTTTTTTCTAAGCGATTTGTATATTATTGTTATATTATTTAATTTCCAACTGTTTAGACTTCATCATGAGCATCACTAATGAGTATAATGAGTATAATGAAGACGAAACGCGCATCTATCATAAATAATTGTTGGCATGGTTTCAGTACTTTCAAATGTAAAGATGAGGATGTGATATGATTGCCAATCAGAAAACTCACCACAAAAGACTAAAATGACACAGAAATTAACAACTATAGGTCACGGTATGACCTTCAACAATGAGTAAAGCCCATACCGCATAGTAAGCTATAACAGCCCCCGAAATGACAAATATAAAACAATTCAAAGGAGAAATCTAACGGCCTTATCTATGTACCAAATAAATGAACGAAACACAAATATGTTACACATCAACCACTGAAATACAGGATTCTGACATGGGACAGGCACATACATGTTAGCGGGATCCCAACCCTCCCCTAACTTGGGACTGTGATGTAACAGTACAACATAAGAACGAACTATACAAATCAGTTGAATAAAGCTTAAATCGTCAGATTGATACAAATAGGAATACAGCTAACATAAACACATAGCGAACGTGGCCGGATACCTGTATATCCCAACAACAACAAAAACACTAAGTACAGATCTGAGGGTACTCGCAGTTACTGACAGCTAACAAATAATAAACAAAATCATGCATCTAAAATAAGAAAAAGAAGATGTGGTATGATTGCTAATAAGACAACTGTCCACAAGAGACCAAAATGACAGACATTAACAACTATAGGTCACCGTACGGCCTTCAACAATGAGCAAAGCCCAAACCGCATAGTAAGCCATAAAAGACCCCGAAATGACAAATGTAAAACAATTCAACTACATTATCAATCAATACACATCCAACATCAAATAAATTTGGTGCTAAGACGTCTTAAACAGTCAGAGCCAAACATGACCTTGTGCAATGACAAAATTGAAGTATCAAAACGTTGTTGTACCGCGAATGTGCATATGTGAATAACAATAATATTTAGTATTGTTTTAATTTATTTATAAACAAAATCAAAATTCTTAGATCTAATTACAGTCACTGTCACTGTGTTGAATTGGTAACTTTTAGAGTAAGTTTATTTCAAGGATTGATAAGTTTACCCGGGCTCAATAAATCACATCACCGTAAAGATTAGAATATTACGCTATTCCCTTTGAAAAAAAGGGTTCTTTTTATGACGGAATTATGGGCATAAGGTACTTTTTATACTAGAAAACATGCAGTTCCCAACATTATTCAGGACCAGAAATAGAAATCGCACAGGTCGATAAAAATGTCTCTTAACATTATGTTTGTTTTATCAAACAAACTATCTGATTTTAATATTCGTAAATAAAAATTGAGATGTTGAAAGATTGACAATGAGACATCATATCCTCACAAATGCTAAAACTTTACAGTAAGCCACACAACTGATGATAAAATGTAGAACTGCCCAAAAGAAAAAACCTACAACTTATTTTCTACAATCTATACACTTGGTGTTGAAAACAAATATGGCAGACACCAACTTACTACGTATACACTTACTAGTTTTTAATCTCTTGTGATCAATCAATAATCCCCTAACCCATGCCAAGACGGTAAAGTTACACTACAGTATAAGAACAAACTAGAAAAATCTGTTAGAAAAAGAGAGGCGAAAGATCCAATAAGGACATTCAAACTCATGATTTGAACCGATAACGTTATAACTAAAAAAAACAAAAAAACAAAACAAAAATTAGTACATAAAACACAACATAGAAAACTAACGACTTGCAACACGAACCCCACCAAAACTTGGGTGTTTTGCAGTGTGCAGTTACTATATTTGGAACATGAGAACAAAATTACTTGCCAGATCGAAAATCAGCAGACGAAAAGCTCTTACGAAAAGAAGACGATTAGTTAGTTAAAACATATTTATTTAATGATTACCACTAGATACCATTCTAAGAGTACTCAAAGTTACTGAAATCTAGTTTAAAGCTAATTCCAATAATAAGTGAATCATTCTTAGTCTAATATTTAACCAATTTTTTTCATCAACATATAACTCTTGTCGTACCTACTCCTCTGGTCGAAAAAACGACCATAAATTGTGATTTAAATTCCTATTTAAACGCACAGTTGATCAAAGTACTACGCATATACAGTTGTATTGAATTTTCTCCGGAGTAAAGTAGTTTTGTGATTTTACTATAATTTGTGTATCGTTTTATGAAAACTAATTCCTTTCACGGATTTGGCTATACTTTTTGAACTTTTTAGATTATAGCTCTTCATCTTTTATATAAGCTTTGGGTTTCAAATATTTTGGACACGAGCATCACTGAAGAGACATGTATTGTCGAAATGCGCATCTGGTGCAAGAAAAATGGTCCGTTAATTTTATTACTAGCTTTTAATCTCTTGTGAGCAATCAATAATCCCCTAACCCAGGACGGTAAAGTTACACTACAGCATAAGAACAAACTAGAAAAATCTGTTAGAAAAATAGAGGCGAAAGATCCAATAATAATAATCCAGAGTAAAGTAGTTTTGTGATTTTACTGTAATTTTGTATCGTTTTATGAAAACTATTGGTGCTCACATATGTAACTGCTTGTGGAATGTGAAACCTGCAACGAATAGTTAAACTGTCGAACTATAAACAGAAAGGTAGCATTAACATTTGACAGTAAATTGTGTTATGAATTCTAAGTGCTGCACAGTTATCAAAGTGCTAGTTGTAATATTTAATAACTTGACTATCTGTATATACAAATGTAACTACACGAGGATTGAGAAACAACCCATTATTAGTTGAATTGTCGGACCATAAAAAGAAAAAGTGTATTTCCATTTGGTACTTCAGATCGCCAATTAAAATAAACCATTTCACTTCTTTCATTGTACTTCCATCTACTTCCGATATTTTGGCCTTATTTACAGATTGGTAATTGTACACATATATGATGTCAGCTGAAAAACAATATAACAAAAGTACTGAATTTCAAGGCCAATTTAAAAAGGGAAATTCATAAAAACAGATAAAATCAAACTGAAAACAACCGGCATATTCCTGATCCTGATATAATACAAGTATGAAATGGTTGGTTGAATATGGTCTTATAGAAGAGAGAGACGAAAGGTACCAAGGGAATTTCAAACTCACAAGTCGAAAATTAACCGACAACGTCATGGCTAAAAAAAGAAAAAAAGACACATAGACTAACAACAATACACAAAACATAACATAGAAAACCAAAGACTCCAGAAAGGTAAGCAGATCATGTTCCACATGTGGCACCTGTCGAGTTTCTAATGATAGTACAAACTAAGTTAAGTATAATTTGGTCACATTCAGGAGGAAAGGGACGGGACCGCAGTTATGACATTTGGAACATACCTGAATGCGTCTGTGAAAGGAATATTTCATAACGGTCAACCAACTCGTGATGGCGTCATTACAATTTACAAATGGGTGATTTCAAGTTCACGACTGGAAGCTCTTGGTTTAATAGCTCCTTTGAGAGAAGCAACTCTCTATCAACGAAATCATAATAGGAAATACACAACTGGGGAATATATACTCCATAAGCAGGCGGAGCTAGATTTTTTGTACTTAGAAATTGAAAGTTCACAATTGGGAAGCTGAAATCATTTATTTTGTCGTAAAGTTTTGTTTTCAGACGACTGTATTGATTTCTATATATAAGTTAAATTATGAGTCACACTTAACTGTATTTGTTGTTATCATAATTTTGAGTTCGATGGGATAGATGTGTTCAATATAGTCACCGAATTTTGAATTTTTAGTGAGAGAACATCATGAATATATAGTGGTAAGTAAATTTAAAGGATACTGCTACCTTCTTTTCTTTCTTCCTAAGAAGTTCCCTTTGTGAAGTCAGCCTGATTTGAATAAAGAAACGAGTCGACAAGAAGATGTGAACATTTGGTTCCCATGTTGATGCCGATTGTTTGTTGAAAAATTCCTCCAAACGTAACCAATATATGTTTTCATTCAAGAAATCAAGCATCTTAATAGTGTCCCTGTCAGAGAATTTTTTGTTTGAATTTGAGATTTTTTTTTTACGAATTTGTTTTATCCATTCGTAAGACAAGATACTTGTATCTACGTTGGCCTTTCTTTTTGATGAAACAAAGCAGGGCCAACTATTTCAATGTGTCTTTGAATTCTTAATTGGGAATACTTACGTACAGTGTAGAAAAGTCAAGTGTTTTAATGGTATTGCAAGATGAAAGATAGTTAGATTGTATGTACTCTGCGAACATACACAACAGACATACAACCCAGAAAAAGATACTAGACAATTTTTATAATTAATTTGACAATTATCAAATGGCCTCTCTAAAAGAACGGTTAAATGGGACAACCCTGGATTAAAAGAGTGACGAAAGATACCAGAGGGACAGTCAAACTCAAAAATCGAAAATAAACTGACAACGCCTGGCTAAAAATGAAAGAAGACAAACAGACAAACAATAGAACACATGACACAACATAGCAAACTAAAGAATAAGCAACACGAACCCAAACAAAAACTTAATTTTTCTGCCAAATTAAAGATTTAACCTAATTTTCACAAGGGGTGATCTCAGTTGCTCCGGAACGTTAAGCAGATACTGCTCCACATGAGGCACCCGTCCTCTTGCTAATGTTATAACAAATCCGGTTAAACTTTATTCATGAAATAGTTGTGTTTTCTTTGCTGAAAAGTTAAACCAGCATGTTATCCCTTCCAAGTCATCTGATATCATCCTCGGTTTTTGGTTGGGTTCGTACTTCTCAACCTTTAGTTTTCTTTGTTGTGTTTTGTCCACTGCAGTTTATCTTGTGTCTTGTCAGTTTGTTTTTGACTGATGGGAATACCTCCTTGCATCTTGAAATATACTTACATTTACAATTACTTTAAAAACCAATGAATCAATAAAAAAAACATTAAAAGACTCGAAAAACTGTTCTTGTCTTCGTGAATTTTGTTATTCATTTCATATTTTATTTTGTTTTTGAGAATAATTCAAATCCATTAGTTACTAGTTGTCATTTTTAAACAAAATATGAGTTTTGTAGTCAAACATATGTGCATTAAATCAATATTATATATATTGTGTACAATATAAAAAAAAATCCTGTTATTATTTATGTAACTATTTATCCTTTTCCTGAGAATCAATGCTGATAAGTTTCCAGGACAAAATGAAACATTGTTTCGGTCAGAGGTGTCAATTATTGGTCCAAACTGAAGGCACATGTCAAGTTCTCTACAGTTGAAGAAATCAAATGTACATCTACCAGACCCTATTTGATAAAAAAAAATCAATGAATAATTATTAAGTAACTGGAAACTTTTAAATTTAAAATTCCCCATGGCTCTGAACCAGTTTCGATCAATTGAACAGTTTTGGTTAAGCCAAAATTTCTTATTAATATAAACGTATAAAAGTATTTGAAAAAAAATTAGAATAAATGATATTTATCTTTCAATTCTTTCAATAAGATCAATAAAGTAGAACACATTATAAATAGTCGCACAAATTTAAAAGACCAAATTAAACATTCTATGTTAAAACTTTGGGGTGAAAAAAGATGTTGAGTCTGTTATGGCAAAGATATCTATAGTAATCTAGAGACCTGAAATTGAAAGATATTTACGAATGGGACATGACTTAATAAGATAAACGGCAATATGACGTGAACAGTGAACAATTGAACGATGGAGAAAAAAAACTTATCTTATAGCACTTTTTTTATATCGGAAAAAAGTTAGATTAATGCAATCGTTACAATATCAACTGATTTTTTGATAATGATATGAAAAATTATTAGTTCTTTAATATACAATGTACATCACCTGTGATTATTCTGATGTTTCTGTTTGTCAATCTTTAGTTTGATGTTAACATGATGTTATCTATTTTACCATGATAATAGTATCTTTTTTCTCGACTTTTGATATATATGTCCACTTTGTATATTCTATGGCTTATTTGAAAAGAAAAAAATATTGATACAACCTGAGACATTGGGGTTACTGCACAACCTAAGAACAAACTATAAAAATTAGTTGAAAAGGACTTAACTCATTCGATCGATACAAAGCAGACAAATAGACACAAATAGAAAAAAAAGAAGATGTGGTATTAGTGCCAATAAGACAACTCTCTCCTTTAAGTCACAATATGTAAAGTAAACCATTATAGGTCACAGTGTTTCAACACAGAGTTTTGGCTCACACCGAACAGCAAGATAAATAGGGCCTTTAAAATGACATGTGTAAAACCATTCAAACGGAAAACCAGCGATCCTACATTCTATATAAAAAACGAAAAACGAGAACAACATCAACAAACGACAACTATTGAATATCAAACTCCTGACTTATAACGGGTGCAATCAAATGCAGTGGGTTTAAACGTTTTCATAGGTGCCAACATAAAGTATAGATCTGAGAGGACTTGCAGTTACTGACAGCTAGTTAAAAGAAAAAAACAACAGTTATTACTAGTAATATAAAATATACTGTATCTAAGACAATGATAGCCATCAGTGCATCTTAATATCAAATAACTTTAGTATAAGGATGTCGTTTACAGTCAGAGCCAAACATGATATTGATCAATGCCAAAATATAGAGATCGACACATTATTGTCTCGTGAATGTGCATTTGTGAATAACAATGATTTTTAGTATTGTTTTAATTAATTGATAAAAAAAATCAATATTCATCGATCTAATAACTGTGTTGAATTAGTAACATTTTAGAGTAAGTTTATTTAAAGGATTGATAAGTTTACCCGAGAAAGAAAACATTCAATTCTCAACATTATTCGGGACCAGAATTATAAATCGCACAGGTTGATAAAAATGTCTATTAACATCATGTTTGTTATATGAAACAAACTATCTGATTTGAATATTCATCAACAAAAATTAAGAACTTGAAAGATTAGCAGTGAGACATCATAACCATCAAAAACCCAAAATTGTATAGTAAGTCACATAAACGATGACAAAATGTAGAATTACCCAAAGGAGAACACCTACGCATTATTTAAGAAATTCCTACAATCTATATACTTGATGTTGAAAACAAATATCACAGAAATTAACTAACTTTGTATACACTTTTCAGATTTTAAAAGCTCTTGATTTTAAACATGCCTGTTAGCAATCAATCTTTCCCAAAACCCAAGACGGTTATGTAACACTACAGCATACGAACAAACTAGAACAATCAATTAGAAAAGAAGAGGCGAAATATACCTGAGGGACATCCGAACTTATGATTCAAAAATGAACCTTCAAAAAAGAAGAAAAGACCAACAGACAAAAATTGGAACAAAAAACTAAAAACTGATCAAGAACAACCCAACCAAATACTGGTCTCAGGTGCTCAGTATGGGGAAAGCAGATGATGCTTCACATGTGGTCCCCGTCGAGCGGCTACTGTTAGTACAAACTCGGTTATAAGTATAATTCGATCGGTCACATTCGGAGAAAAGGCGAAGGGATTGCAGATACGATATTTGCTTTGAGCGTTCCCGATGAAGATAAATCCAGAAAAACACTTTGGACGCAGGAACTATTAAACGTGTTGTTTTCAATTTTTTACATCACTGGGTCGATACCTCTGCTGGTGCAAAATCAGTCCCCGAGGGTATCATAAGCTCAGTAGTCACTACTTCGCTACTGACATGATTTAACAAACTTTTCTAAAATTGTCTGTTTGTAAATTTTGAAATTATGAAGAAACTAAGGTTTCAACTCCCTCAGGCAAAGTTGACTTTAGATGAATTTGGCTATTTATATTAGGTATTTTTGTCTTATAGCTCTTCAACGGTTTCGGTACTTATACATCCCTCGGATTTCAAATAGTTGGCTCTGAGCGTTCCTGATGAAGGTAAATCCAGAAAAACGCTTTGGACGCATGAAATTATTAAATGTGTTGTTTTCAATTTTCTGGACCAATAGATAAAAATATACTCGCCAGATCGATAACAAGCATACGAAAAGATCTTAAGAACAGAAAACGATAAACAGGTGCTATTCTAAAAGTACTCAAAGTTATAATCTAGTTTTAAGCCAATTCCAATAAAAAGTTAATCATGATTTAGTCTTATATCTGACATAATATTTGGATCAAAATATAACTCTTGCCGTACCTACTCCTTGCCGTACCTACTCCTCTACCTATAATAAATCACGTAAATTTTTCTACTTACAATATTTTAAATAATAAAAGAAAAAGGTTGCATTTCCATTTGACAGTTAATTGTGCTGCACAGCTGATCAGAGTTCTAGGAATTTTAAGTTGTAACATTTTGTAACAAGACTATCTGTGCTCACAAATGTAACTACACGAGGATTGATAGACAAGCCACTGATAGTCGAATTGTCGAACCATAAATAGAAAAGGTGTAATTCCATTTGGTTCTTCAGATGGCCAATTGAAATAAACCATTTCACTACCGTCATTGTACTTCCATCCACGTCCGGTATTTTGCCCTTGTATACAGATGGGTACATTGTACACATATCCGATATCAGCTGAAAAACAATAAAACAAAAATACTGAACTTCAAGGCAAAGGAGTAGGTTCAGTAAGACCCCTTTTTGGTCCCAAAATATATCAGTTTTACAAAATTGTTTAAATGTAAACTTTTAGTTGTTTTTTGAAAGGTATAATGCCTCTGCTACATAAACATGATAAATATGGGCTTATTTTGGCATTACAATGCACATATATCGGGTACTTTCATCAATAAGTCATGCTAAATTACTGAAATCTTCACAATCTCAGCATTTTAGTTAAATTTTAGACGGTTTCCGTCTAAAATGAAAGTGGCCGCATTCGTGTTCATTCTTGATATTAAAATGTAAGTTGTGTTTAATGATAATACATAACATATATAAAGGTCGAGGATGAACACGGATGCGGCCACTTTCATTTTTGACAAAAACCATATGAAAAGTGACAGTTTTTGGCATATTTGATAGATTTTTCTTATTTAAACTTGCATCGGAGCGTTTTTAATGAGTGCATCAGTTAACATCTTTCACCCAAAATAATTGAATAAATTGAAATAGACATTTAAGTGTTTAAAAAGTTTCCAAAATCTGTCTTCAGATGAAATTGAAATTTGAGGCCAAAACCGGCCCTTACCGGACCTACTCCTTTAAAAAGGAAAAATTCATAAAAACTGATAAAATCAAACGTATGCGTAACAGAGTAGCCGGCATAATCCTGAGTTGGTACAAGTATGAAATGGTTGGTTAAATATGGTAATATAGAAGTGAGAGATGAGAGGTACCAAGGGACATTCAAACTCACAAGTCCAAAATCATAAGTAATAAGTCTAATTCGGTAGGAAACATTTGAGGGAAAGGGGATGGAATCGCAGTTACAACATTTGGAACATATCTACAATCATCTATGAAACAGATATTTCATAACGGTTAACCAAATCGTGATTGAGTCTATAAAATTTAATAAGAAATCATTTCAACTTCGCCACTTGGAATTATTGGTTCGTTAGCTCCCTTGTGATCAGCAATCCTCTATCAACGGAATGTTGTTACAGCATCAACTGGGAAATATATACTGTGTTTGCTGATGGAATGTTGGTACATAGAAATGGCAAGATCACACAATTGGGAAGCCGAAATCATCGATTTTGTCGTAAAGTTTTGTTTTCAACCGACCATCATTAACAACTCCTAGATGTTCTATTAGATATATGCGCTCAATATAGTCACCTAATTTGAAATAAAATTAGGTTGGAATTGGGAATACGTGTGTAAAGTGTAGTAAAATCAAACGTAATTAGTTTGAGATAGATAGCTAAACCTCACACTTGACTGTTGTTTGTGGATTCGCCCTATTGACAAAACTTTAGGCCAATGTAACAACACCTGAAATTCATCAGCCACACCGTGCTAACATACACCAATCACATACAACCCAGAAAGAGATATTAGATATTTTTATAAATTAATTTGACATATCAGTCGATTGACCTCTCTGAAATACGCTTACATGGGGCAACCTTGAAACCTAATTTAAAAGATATTTGCTTTTTCTTTGGTGAAAAGTTAACCCAGTATTCCAAGGCACCTGATATCAACTTCGGTTTAATAATGGGGTTCATATTGCTACGCGTTTAGGTTTCTTTGTTGTGATTCGTCCACTGCTGTTTATCTTTTGATCTTCTTTTGTTTTTGCTTGGGTATTGTAAGTTATATTTCGACTTAAGAAAATTACTTTTTTGTATCTTTTAATATACTTACATTTACAATTACTTTGAAAACCAATGAATCAAAGAATAAGAAAATATTCAAAAGACTCCGAAAACTGTTGATTTATTATTTGAATTTTGTTATTTATTTCATATTCCATTTTGGTTTTGAGAAGCTTTCAAATCTATTTATTGTCCTTTTTTAACACAATATGAGTTTTGTAGGACAAAATATTCATTATATCAAAATTATATTCCTACTTTAAGAACTGAAATATATAATTTGGTAAATAAACTATGATAAGCATTGTGTACAATTACAAAAATACCTGTTATTTCTTTAATGTATTTGTCCTTTTCCTGGGAATCAATTCTAATAAGGTCGTTTTCAGGACAGAAGAAAACATTATTTCGGTCAGTGGTATCAATTATTGGTCCAAACTGAAGGCACATGTCAAGTTCTCTGTAGTTGAAGAATTCTAATGAACATCTACCAGACCCTATTCGATGAAAAAAATCCAATTAATAATTATCAAGCAACTGGAAACTTTTATTGTTCGTGCCTTTGAACCAGTTTCGATCAATTGAAAAGTTTAGGTTAGCCAAAATTTCTTATTAATATGAAAACGAGGATACCAAGAGAATAATCACATATTGGAAATCGTAGAAAGAATACAGCACTAGTTCAAATGAAGAGAAAAAAACGAAAAGCCATCCCAAAAACACAGTAACAAATCAAAAAGATTGAGAACCACAAGTTCAATCCCAAAATACAAAATAAACGTCTGAACAGCAAGCTGTAATAGGTCTTGCCCACATACAAATGTAGTTACACTCATCTATTAGACGAGTCAAAGACAAAAATTGGCATAATAAATGGAAAGTTCACGATGAGAAAATTTAAGTCATACAAATAGTGTTGAAACATTTATTTTTCAACCGATCATCTCTATCAAATTCAAGACATAAGACACGATATGATGAACCTTAGCAGTATCTCTGGGATCTCTATTTTAAAGAAAGCCCATCCTAATTAGAAAACATTTAAATATTCAGCTAAATGGCATCATGAAATACCGAATGTCAAGTTAAAGGATGATGTCAGACAATTTTTTGATACATTCTCTGAACTCTTCAAGGACATCTCAAATTAGAAAGTCCCTTTTATAAAGATAATGGAAAAATCAAAAGATCAAACACACCAAACGAATGGAAATCAAGTGTCATATTCCTGACTTGGTACAGACATTTCCTTATGTAGGAAAAGTTGGATTAAACATAGTTTTATAGCTAACCAAACCTCTCACCTGTAGTCGCATAAAATTTTATTAGATTGACAACAATGTATGAGCAAAACCAAGAAAATAGGTAAAAATGTAAAAAAAAGGAGCATATCAGTCAACATCGTGTTATAATTTTAATCACTACAAAAACAAACAAATATGTCATCAAGGAAAACTAATCCAATGAAGAAGACATTCCCTGCTCGCGAGACATCTCTTCATACAAAATAAAACAACTAAATCTAGTCTAAGAACCGATAACTTTAAAATACAATAGTCGGATTTTCCTCGTGTCATCTTCTTCGGAGACAACAGATGATAGATGTAAGTTTGTTAAGATTAGAATTTGATTTGTAACATTAGTTATTATACAATTTAATGCATAAAAATCTAGTCGTGCACAATTGATGCATATATACCCAACTGTTCCCGTAAAATTGGTTCATCCTTTATTAAAGCAGCATTTACATTTTTTATACTCGAGTTGTCTGAATCGGTTCTATTAATAATTTATTTCTTATTGTTTTATTATAAAAATCTTCTATTCTTACAACAATTTCCAATTTTTTAAAGAAAAAGGGAAATTGAAAATTAAACCTAAACTTATAAACTATGAAACTATCTGTTCAAATTAGTCAGACATGATGATTTGTATTGGATTCGTCGCGCAATATGCTTTTTTTTTATTTGTAGAGCAATCAATCACCTATCAATCAATCCTATTTTTTTGTGTTGCTCAACTCTTTCTGTGAAGTGCTTGTATACTGTATGTCTTTTCATTGCATGTTTAGCAATGGTGTTGTCTGATTATTTTTTTTTAAATGTATTTTATTTCCTCCTTACTATATTCTTATATTCTATATAGACAGTATGCAAAACCAAAAAGGGTTACTGGAGGTTATACTATCTTCTTTTGCCTCCCTAGGGCAGAGTTTTTTCTGAATAATTTCAAGAACTCCTTTAGTTGTCCCGAATATTGAATAAAATTAACGGTACCTATTTTCTTGCACCAGATGCTCTGAATATTTGTTATTTTGAACATACTATATTGGTGTAAAATAAACTCACCTTACCAGGTTTACAAATGCGCTCGATTCAAAACAATTTAAAAAGACCAAATAAAGTCTTAAGTCGAAGAACCTTGGCGTTAAATGTGTAACTAATTTTAGAGTTTTAGAAAAAAGTGAAAATCAAAAACGTATACATGTACTTACTATCTCTTGTGATGTAAAATTTCCAACCAGCAGCCGACTTGGTTATGACTGTATAGATGAAAGGATTCCGATGTAGAATGCAAGTTTTGGTCAGCGTATTAAAGAAAAATGACACACAGCGTTTATTTAGAGAACAAATGATTGCACAATCGAAAACTGAATTGACAGTAAGTATTTCAATGCTATTCTCATCCTCATATGTATCATCAAATATCGATTTGTGATGTGCTGAAATTTGAACGTTTGAAAAACAGAAAACCAAAATATTCAGAAAATACAAATATAAAAAAAATATTTGAAACAGCATATTTGCTTTTTTTAACATGAAATCTTACTTTTCATTTAGTAAGCAAAAGAGTCAAATTTAATTAATTGTTCAAGATTCTTAATAGCGAATCATATCAAACACATGAATACGCACTGCAGTCGGTGTACTGAATGTACTGCAATCTGTCACAAATTCATTGGTTTTGCAAAGCAAAGATTGTTTTTAGATCTTTAAAATAATTGAAGTATTGATAAAAATTGATAAAAAAGAAATAACAAGTTTTCTTTTTTGGGAAAGAACAAAATTGGTTTTATCTTATTTTTTGTAAGCACCTCAACAATTGTTATACGTCTGTAATTGCTGTTTTGATGCCAATTGTAGTATTCACATATAAATATTTAAATATTAATTAATAACGTCCAATTAAAATAAAACTCATGATATTTATTTTCTTTGTTAATAAGATCAATTGTAGTGTCCTATAAATGATATATGATTCACAGCATGTCATTCATTGTTAGACTAGTATGTCTTATGGGAACAAGAAACATTATCTATAATGTAGGATTTAAATACTACTCAAAGCTAAAAATGTCTTAGAGAATGACCTTTTAACTTCTAGGGGGGGTTATGTTTTTTTTTTCTAAAACAATATTTTAATCCCCACTTTAATGGAAAAATATTTGTTCAAGCAGAAAACAAAAAAAAAATATTCTGAATGAAAATTCCCCCCATACCTAAAAGTCTTAAATACTGAAAAATCTGATAGATCGCGTCAAAAAACTAAAAGTGACTCAGAAAACAAACATACCCCCTTTTCTGAGGTTAAATGGTTGCTCCTGTACATTTATATAGACATGTTTATAGGAAATAAAAGACACATCAAAACAAGCACAAAGGTTGCAGTTTATAGCACTTTTATCCTCGTTTTGTCTTATTGATACGTTGTTAAATGTTTAATGTTCAAACGACATTACGTTACAATTTAAATAGACGAACTAGATTGTTCCTTCTGTGCTTTATCTGTTTTGCTCTGACAACCGTATGTTGCAAGGAAGAGAACCAATCTAACAATATCTCAATCAGAAAAGCTACCCAGTCAAAGTAATTTATGGCGTAATTAAAAAGGCAAATGAATTAACAGTTGTACACAGACCGCACAAGGAAAAAAAAGAATTAAAAGAAGTAGGTATCCATTATTTTGTTATTAAACTCCTGAAGTGTATTTGTTATACATACTAGTTTTCTTCATAAAACATTGAAATAACGAGACTTTGACTTGACTGTAAGTGTTGCTCTCCCCTATTGCAGATAATTGATTCAAAATTCTGACCAAATTGGAATTTATTTTATCAAACCAAACTGACCATGCAGTAAATGATGTGCCTTCATATCAGAAAGACAGTATATATATAATGGGCACTCATATATCAGAACAATCATTAAATGGTGTGCAATCATATTGGATCAGCCAGTAAATGGCGTGCACTCATATGGGAACACGCAGTAAATGATGTGCATTCATATTTGAACAGGTAGTAAATGATTTGCACTTATATCAGAACAGGCAGCACTAAATGATTTCATTTATATCTGAACAGACGGTAAATGATTTGCACTTATATCCGAACAGGCAGTGAATGATGTGCGCTCATATTGGAACAGTCAGCAAATGATGTGCTTTCATATCCAAATCGTTAGCAAATAGTAATAACTCATGTTCAAATAGCAGTAGATGGTAAGAAAATGCAGTAACTGGTGTGCACTCATATCAGAACAGGCATTGAATGATGTAACCACGTGCTCAGCAGGGCGCAGCTGTATACGACCGCAGAAGTCGAAACCTGAACAGTTGGGGCAAGTATGGACACAACATTCAAGCTTGATACAGCTCTGATTTGGATTGCCAGCAGTTTTTTTTACATAATATGCGGTTCTGACACAAAACAAATATCAATATCTTACAAATCTATTGCGCAATATTGTGCAATTAAAGATTTCTTCTTTAAACTTTTCAAAAATTTGGAATTTGCGAAATTTGGAAGAAAAAATTGAAAACAACTACCAACACCCTTTTTTTGTAATTAGTTCAAAACCTGACATTTCTTTATACAATATATACAAGTAGTGTAAGGGAGGTAAATCCAAACATACCCAACATTGTATGTTAAATGTTTTAGAATTATCTCCCTTAGACTGCTTTTAAATTGTCTTAATTGTCCATTGGCCAAAATTCCCCCTTTTTTGCCCCTAATTCCGAAACATTTTGAGCCATAACCCCCAAAGTCAATACTAGCCGTCCCTTCATATTATGGGAACTTGTGGTTTTATTTCAGAGAAATTCATACAATTAAACATAAGTTAATATTTGAAAACTACAAAAATGATCATTTTTGGCCCCCATTTGGGCCCCTAATTCTTAAACTATTGAGACCATAACCCCCAAAATCAATCCCAACCTTTCTTTAGTGGGATTAAACCTTCTTGTAAACATTTATAGAGATCCATACACTTAAACACAAGTTATTGTCTGCAAACTAGAAAAATGTTGGGTTTTTTGCCCCTTATTCCCACATATTCAGGGAAATTAACCCCAAACTGAATTCCAGCCTTTCCTGTGTTATATGGAAACTTGTGGTACAATGTCAGAGAGATCCATACAGTTACACACAAGTTATTGTCTTGAAACTAGAAAAATGCTTGTTTTTTACCCCTTTTTGACCCCTTTTTGGCCCTTGATTTCTAGACTGTTTGCCCAAAAACCCCTGAAAATAAATCCCAACCTTCTATTTATGGTATTAAACATTGTGGTACAATTTCAGAACAATTGAAATATTAATACACAACTTTTTGTCCTAAAACTAAATAAATGCTGTGTTTGGCCCCTTTGGGTCCCTAATTCCTAAACCTTTGGGACCATAACCCCCAAAATCAATCCCAAGCTTCCTTTTATGGTTATAAACATTGTGTTAAAATTTTTTTGATCTCTTTTCACTTCTTCAAAAGTTGTTATTTGGAAACAATCCGTCTTCAGACAATGCTGACGACAACGTGATACCAAAATACAACAAAAAAAAAAAATTATGCGGTCGTTTAAAGAAGATGTGGTATGATTGCAAATGAGACAAATCTCCACAAGAGACCAAAATGACGCACAAATTAACAACTATAGGTCACCGTATGGCCTTCAACAATGAGAAAAGCCCATACCGCATCGTCAGCATTCATATCGGAACAGACAGTCAATGATTTTCATTCATATATGAACAAGTAGTAAATGATGTGTACTTATATCAGAAGTCAGTAAATGATGTGCATTCATATATGAACAAGCAGTAAATGATGTGCACTTATATCAGAAGTCAGTAAATGATGTGCATTCATATGTAAATCGTTAGTAAATGGTGAACACTTATATTTGAATAGACAGTAGATAGTAAGAAAGCCAGTAATGTGTGTGCACTCATATCAGAACATGCATTGAATGATGTGCATTCATATCGGAAAAGGCAGAAAATTATGTACCCTCACATTGGAACAGTCAGTAAATGATGTGCACTCGTATGGGAACGAGGCTGTATATAATATGCACGCATATTGAAAAGGCAGTATATGATGTGCACTCATATTAGATCAGTCAGTATATAATGTGGACTTATATTGAAACAAACAGTATATAATGTGCACTTATATTGAAACAAGCAGTATATAATGTGCACTTATATTGAAACAAGCAGTATATAATGTACACTTATGTTTGAACAGGTTGTAAATCATGTGCACTCATATCGGAACAAAATCGGCTATAAATGTGTGCTCTTATGTTAGAACAGGTATTATATGATGTGCACTCATGTCAGAAAAGTCATGTAGATGATATGCACCTATATCAGAACAGTCAGTATTAGTGTTGTGCATTCATATCCAAACATGCAATAAATGGAGTGTACACATAACAATTAAGTCGTAATTGATGTGTACCCATAAAAGGTAATAAATGTTGTGCACTAATATGGGAACAGGCAGTATATAATGTGCAGTCTTATCAGAATTATCAGTAAATAAATTAATTTTGGATGTAACGCGTCTTCTGATTGGCTGACGTTATTTTGTTATGAGCCCATAGACATAATTTAGTCATGTGACCGTGACATCATCAACGTTTTTTCATGGTTTTCTACGGTTTAAAATGGAATTTAGAATTAAATTATAAGAAATGACTGTTATATTTTTTCTGTCTATTCGAAATAACATAAAAAATGTGGTGCACACTGTTAAATAACATGCTACGCGCGTTATTCAGTGTGCACCACATTTTTAATGTTATTTCTTCATAGACAGAAAAGATATTACAGTCATTCCTTAAATAAATTAATTAACTGCATAGTAAAAGTTAACTAAAATCCTTTATTTATATGAAAATGCACTTTGTAGTAAAAAAAATATATATATATATATATATAAATAACAAAAAAATCAAATTACTGTAAATTCATAAATTATTGCAAGATTTTTATTAATGTGAATAACTCAACTGGTTAAGTCTTGCTTTAATTAAATCTAGCTTTCTGGTATCTGGTACATAAAGAAACTTTAATAAATAATCAATCTTGCCTTTTAGTTTGATATACAAAATAAAAATGTACTAATAAATGCCTGCAATAATTTCTGAATTTACAATACAATATAATTCTATGAAAGAGTTGTTACTATTGAAATAAATTATGCTGTTGTCCTAACATGATTTAAAAAATGGATTAAGTGTTCAAAAATGGGAAAAGAAATTAAGTTAAAACCCATTTATAAAAATCATAAAAAATAACTCAATGTCTAAACTTTAGCATAAAAAAACAAGTGTCTATGATTCGTTATGCATGTTTTGATAAAATGACATGACAAAGAGTATGTATACTTTACAAAATTTTACACTACAAAATTGATTAATCTTCTAAGACATGTTTTTACTCATTATAATTAAAAAGTTTTAGATCTATTTTTGAACCCAAAAAAATACATTTCAGAAAATGAAAATGAATATATATACTATAAACATGATAAATCTAATTTTCAATTTAAACAATCATTTTGAAAATATAATTGTACCATGAGACAAGTTCTGAGTATTTTAATCAGGATGGCCAGACTGAACAGTTAAATAATCTTTTGACTTCATAAATTGTCAATGACTTTATTAAAGTAACTGTTGCCTTTTTTGCATTTGATAAATTGTTAGTATGACAGTTTTCAGCCTGTTGGATTAGCTTTTTTCCACAGTTTTTTCCGTTCTATGATAGTTACTAAAATGTCTTGGAAAAGTCTATCAACACCATCCCCTGTCGCTGCTGATGTCTCAAAATATCTGAAATGGAAAATAAATTCTGCATATAAAAACTCAATGACATGTGATAAGAAATTTCAACAAAAAAGTTTCAGCAGTGCATCTATATATATTTTGGTGTTTAGCGTGACGTCCATTTTCACTTAACAAATACATATTTTTGTTTAGGAGCCAGCTGGTCCTGAGGACTCCTAGCGCAGGATTTATACGCTATGATGAAGACCCATTAGGGGCCTTGGGCTGTTTTTTGCTCTTTGGTCATGTTATTGTCTCTTTTACAGACATTCTCCATTTCAGTTCTCAATTTTATTGGTTATAGATATTTAATTCATTCTAATCATTGCTGGGTTATCTAAAATTTTGTTACAAGATAAAGTCAAAATTCTGAAAAATCATGTGTTTAACATATAAAACAGTAAGAAAACCTTTGAATCATTTTTGATAGAGCAAACAGTATGTAGTGATTTTTTGGTATTATAATTCTTTTATTCAATATAATCTCTTTAATTTATTATGTTTTTTTTATTTTGAAACACACAATCAAATGTTATAAAAAGGGAGATAATGCCTCTTTCTTCATTTTTTGTGCTATTCTTCACATTTCTTACTCGGTGTAATAAAATTATTTCTCGTCTTACGAAATATCTGTTCCTGGCAAATGATTGGTTGAAATTTAATTATGAAGTATAATTTCTCTGGTTTATTCTAAAATTTCTTAAAGTAACATTTTGAAAAAAGGCAACAATGTCTGATGACATCACATATAAAGAACAAAACTTTCTGCAAATCTTTGAAATAGTAGGATAAAAATCATTAAATATTGAAATTCAACTGTCTGGCGTAGTGAAATATGGTAACAAACCTGGTTTGACCCAAGCGAGTGTTAATTCCCTGTTTTTTCATAAAGGATTTTTGAATACAAACTAGTATCTAGAACTTATAGCATCACATCAATATTCAATCATTAATCAAATTATTTCAGGTAGCATCACATTCAAGCAATTTTTTTGGCTAATTAGATCCATTGCACTTACTTGATTCTGTTTTGATTTGCCCATTTCTTTGATTCATTTGTACTAATCACTTTTTTCTGTTTTAAATCAGTCTGTGAATTATAAAATATTATTAATTACAAATATGTACTGTAAATTCAGAAATTAATATTGCGTGCATTTATTACTGTGATTTAAAAAAAATAGAATGTGGTTGTAATTATTGCTATTTAAAAAGTCTACATGCAGATCTACGTTTTAGTTATCAAAATGTGAGTTTTTATTATTGTGATTCTCACATTTGCATTATTCGCATATTTAATAAAAACCTCACAATAATTTCTGACTTTACAGTAATGTATATATGTTGCCTGTATAAACTAGACAAAACTTTTAAACAAATATTGGCTAAAACAGTGAGATAAATTGAGTTTAGATTGTATACGGAGCTTGATTTCCCGAAACAATCAACATGATCATAGGAGGTGTTATAAAGTTGCATCATCAAATCCAATAAAATTTATCATTCAAAATGACTTTGTGTGTACTGTTATAATATTTAAGTGTATGATAACAAACCTTATTAGCTACAACAATGAGATCTGGTGTACCAGTTGTGTATCGCTGAATTTCCTTCAGCCATGAGTCAAGAGCATCAAATGTAGCTTGGTTTGTGACATCAAATGCCATGAAAATAGCATCTGCTTGGATATAAAGTTCATTTCTTACATCTATGTATTCTGTACTGCCCGTCAGATCCCAAAGATGGACTCTCACTAAAAATATTGTATAGTATGATAATTAACATTTGAATTGTATTCAGGAATTAAATATAATTCTAACATGACGTCCTTCAAACGCTTTGAGTACACACCCGTGGTAAAATATGAATATATTGACTAGGCTGTTCCGATCCTACTCCCACATCCTATGTTTTTTTTTATCAATGAGCTTCCCGACGTCATAGAACGATGACATAAGAATATAAGCATTTTACATTTGAATTGTATTCAGGAATTAAATATAAATAATGTAAAATATATTATAATTTTTTTTTTTTTTTTTTTTGTAATAATCAGTTAGAGAGTTTTATTTTCTATAAATGCATGTTTGTGAATATAAACATTAAAGGACAAGTTCAACAAAGAACTACAGCCTGATTTGATTTCCTAAAAATAATACATTTAATTTGCAATATTTAAGTTCACATTATTTAGGAGACCTTTAAAACATGAACATTAAAAATAATTGCATAAATAATTTCTAGTATGACTTCCCATTTTCATTTTTATATTTATTTTCATTTATCTTTTTTTTTTTTTTGCATTCAAAAATTTAAAGAAGAGAGTTATTCCCTATAAGGTCTAAGGTGTATTTATGTTTAATGATTAAATGTCTGTCTTGACATATAGACAATCTTATTTCTGAATCAGTTTGTATATGTAATCACTTTTTTGGTACATCTTGTTTTTAGATATAAGATTTTTAAACCACATTATTTGAAATTACCAGGTGAAAACAAACAAATCTACTTTGGATTCATTTTTATTTGGGGAAATTACTTTTTGTGGACTGTTGTTGGTTTTTGAAAACCACAATTTATAATGTTCTTAGATAGTGTCAAACAAAGGGACGTAACTCGTGAATTACCGTCGGCCCCGCTTCGTCAGAAATATCGACACATCGAAGTGGCACATTTGCGTATCTTAGCGTATCAAGTGGCACAAATTTGACATATCATAGTCTAACTTATGTTACATAACATAATTTAAATTCAGCATAGCTTCCCGAGAAGTTAAGAAAGAAAATTACGATTTTAATTTTCTGTGACCAAATCTTCTCGTCAACACCTTGACCTTGAAGACACATTTTGAGAGAAAAAAAATGAGTTTAATCCATAATTGAGTTGAGTAATATATTTCTCATATACTCAATAATGTTCACTTAAAAGGAAATTAGTTTTAATTCATGCAAAAAACTACAAAATACAAAAAACGGGCTTCACTTTTTTTGGTAAAAAAAATGCCCAGATATGGTAATAACATGCCGTCCATTGTTGCTTTAAGAAATGGGGTCAAACCGGGGTCAACTTTCTGACTGCATTATCTTTGAAATCAAGCTAAAAAAAAACAATACTATTCCGAAAGTCATAAATTACCATTTGACGTATATATCACTTGTCATCTAGACGGTATACTTTGAAAAATAAAGCGGCTGGATGATCGAGACTAGTCTTGTGGTAGCGTAATCACCTCAATCCGCAGTCAGAACGATGTGTTCGTGTAGAGTAACATGTCGTCCTACGGACTGCTGCCTTGTAAACGAACAGATTAAAAAAGCGCGAAACAGTGTGTCCGACTAGGACAAAGTCGGATTCATATATTGATCTTATAATAGACAACTTTCGAGTTCGATGCATTTCCGTCAAAAATTCCGGTTTTAGTGAACGTCACTTGTGCGTTTGATTGTATTGTGCATCGAAATCTTATTATCTTTTTTTTTTTTGCATGATTCTTACTATGTCACACGCACTTCAATGGTTTGCGCAGTAATAAAAAAATTCGGTGACTTCTAACAAATTGTTAACATCCCACATGTGGGATACTACGCGTAACTCATGGTGCTGGTAGTTATAAAAAAAAATTATTTCGAAATGTCAAGATAGTGAAATTTTCCCATTCGTGTTCAGAAAGTCATCAAAAGATTTCGAATATATTACCCTAATAAGACATCAATTTGGTTATTAATTTTGCTCGTTGCAGATTTTCTCTTTATTTTTCATTGCACAATCATTGCATTTTGAAAATAATAATTCAAAAACGAATTCGACCATGTTTTTCGTTATATGAAGACTTTCTTTTGTTGGTGTTTTTTTTTTCCATTTTACAGTTTTCCTCTATATACTACATTGTATATTTTCTGCAAAGCAATTGTTTTAAATTGCCATTGAAGGGGAATTATTTTAAAAAAATGCCCAGTCGTGTTAGCTTGTCTCTACATCTTAACTTGTTAATCTTATTTGTCATTTATATGCTCTACCTTTCTTCTAAACTTTCAAGTAGAAATGAAAAAAAGGGAAATCATTATGCAATAGCGACAATTCCTTCATAAAGCCGACTGCTTAGTAGTTTCTGATGTAAAATACAAAATACCAAACAGATGAATGAAGTGTCTTGGTTTTGGCCATACATTTTTTGTTTTAAATTCCAAAACAAAAGATAATGGACAAAGGACTAATTAAGAGATACATAGGTATTCTGAAAAGATACATGTGACTATTGGAAAGATATACGGGGCTATTGGAAAGATACACAGAACTACTGGATAGATACACGGAACTCCTTAAACACGGGACTACTGGAGAGATACACAGGAACTACTGGAAAGATACACGGAACTCCTTGAACACGGGACTACTAGAGAGATATACAGAAACTACTGAAGAGATGCACGAGACTACTGGAGAGATACACAGGAACTACTGGAGAGAAACATGGGACTACAGGAGAGATACACGGGACTACTGGAGAGATACACAGGACTACTGGAGAGATACACGGGACTACTAGAGAAATACACGGGACTACTGGAGAGATACAAATAAAGTACTGGAGAGATACACGGAACTACTGGAGAGATACACAGGAACCACTGGAAAATACACGGGACTACTGGAGAGATACACACTAACTACTGGAGAGATACACAGGAATTACTAGAGAGATTCACAAGAACTACTGGAGAGATACACAGGAACTACTGGAAAGATACACGGAACTCCTTGAACACAGGACTACTAGAGAGATATACAGAAACTACTGGATAGATGCACGGGACTACTGGAGAGATACACAGGATCTACTGAAGAGAAACATGGGACTACTGGAGAGATACACAGGACTACTGGAGAGAAATACGGGAATACTGGAGAAATACACGGGACTACTGGAGAGATACACATAAACTACTGGAGAGATACACGGAACTACTGGAGAGATACACAGGAACTACTGAAAAATACACGGGACTACTGGAGAGATACACAGTAACTACATGAGAGATACACAGGAATTACTAGAGAGATTCACAGGAACTACTGGAGAGATATACGGGGATAGTGGAAATATACACAGAACTCAACTTTTACTGCAAAGAACACGGGACTACTTGAAGATCCATGGAACTACTGCAAAGATAAACAGAACTACTGCAAAGAAACGCGGGACTACTGGAAAGATACATGAAACTACTGGAAAGATACATGGAACTACTGGAAAGAAATACAAAACTACTGAAAAGATACACATGACTACTGGAAAGATACACGGACAACTGTAGAAATACACGGAACTAATGGAAAGATCCACAAAATTACGGGAAAGATAGACAGAACAACTGGAAAGATATACGAACATAATGGAAAGAAACACGGAAATACTGGAAATATACACATAACTATACGGCCTAGCCACAATCAAATGTGCATTTCATATTGGGTCTATGTTATAGGCTTCTTAAGATAAGAAGGTACACTTAACATACGTATTAAATCTTTGAATTAAAGAAGAGAGTATGAGGCATCACAAAGAATATCAAATGTCATGTATATGTGTGACCGTTTTGAAAAAAAACACTCAAATACACGCTGAAAATGGGCAAAATTTCACGTTATGTTGTTTCATTTAAAATTACACTGTTTTTATCAATGGATAGTTAATACGTGAACTTAATTTCACCTATATTATTGGTTCACTGTTATAGACAATTTATTCATCTTTCTTTTACTGGTTGTTGCAACGAAACATTTTCAGTGGTTACAAAGTTGTGATAAAAAGAGGAATACTATGCATGTGTTATGAAATTTTGTACTTTTGTTTTTAGCTTGCTCAGTGAAATGATAAAAAGAGAAAAAATAAATCAAATGTATGTTATTATGTGCTTTGTTTCTCTTCTGGTATATAAGTTATCAAAAAAACTACCTCATATATCAATATTGCAGTACCCTAGCTGGAGATATATGCCATCAAAGTTGGATATACAAATAAAGTGAAAAAATGTCTTGTCCGTAGACATGCATTCCCTAGTAAACTGGAAGTGTAATAATATTAATGTTGCATTGCTAAGTTCCTATACTTTTGTAGATATGAAAACACTCCCAACATTTTTTTCTACCACCTTTTAATAGAGGAAGAATTTGTAAAAAAAAATGTCAGAATGTCTTGTCCGTAGACATGGCTTTATACCAATATTGCTTAGCTTTATGGGTCTAGATTGTTCCTATGTGTTGTTTAAACTTAGAAATATCTTATTTTTAATTAATAAATGCTTATTTAAGTATTCTATTTTTTTGTAAAATTACTTTACAGAAGTGGATTTTAAAAAGTGGCAAATTATCAGTCATAAAAAGCATACATTATTTTATTTCAATATGTTTATTCCAGTTGCTGCATACCTTAAAAGATTAACTAAATCAAATGAAGAAAAAGTATCTCCCTCTCTTTGACTTTATCTCTTGCATTTCAGTATTACCAGCAGATGAGGAAGTGTCTACGGACAAGACACTTGTACATAACAAGTATTAAATTCAATTATTTGTCTGCTTTTGAACTTAAATCTTATTTATAGGTGATAAAAATTGTACACAATAAAACTTTGATTTGATAGGTAAAATTTATGTTATTTTTTCCAGAGAACACATTCAAATATGTCAAAATTGAGTTTTAATAATAGTTTGATTGTTTTAAACAGTCAGATTTATGGATTTCAGTTAAAAGAATGTTTCTTCATGTTGGCCTAATCAATAAATTATTGAGATATGTAAAGAATTATGGGTACATTTTTATATTTTCCAAAATTAAAAAGACACAGCTTAAAATTTATTGGTAAATTTTAATATTAACTTTCACAATCAACTTTTAAAACATTAAATTAAATATCAATAAAATGTCTTGTCCGTAGACATAATCACAACGCATTTGTTCCATTTTCCTCGAAGTTCAGCATCATTTGAAAGATAAAAATGATGAAATGTAAACTGTATTTTTTTTCTTCAAAAGAACACATTTCAACTATGTCAAAATTAGGTTTTGATAATGAATTTAATTAAATATCAATACAATGTATTTTCCTTAGAAAAAAAAAACATATAAATTGTATTGCTCAGTTTAACTGTTTAACTGTTACAAATATGCATCAAGTTACTTTAATGTTCTATACACCAAAAAAAAAGATTTTTTGGGGAAGTTTTGTTATTTATAGACTGGTTAAGATATAGTTTGACCAGATAAGATTAATGAAAGCTACTGTTGTTTGAATTAAATGTGAGTTAAACATGTTCTCGTCATTTTTTCCCAATTGTTTGATATTCAATAATTCTAAACATATTTTGTTGTCTTTGTCAATGACCAAAAATCTGAAACTGGTGACCATGTTTTGAAGGCAACCATTTAAAAAAAAATAGACAGCTTTTAAACACAATTTATTTAGTAAAAAAATTAAATATTTCTTCCAAAAACTGCATGTAATTATATAAAGGCTTCAAGTGTTAGTCTAATGATGGCTATTTTTCATAATTTAAACCATTTTTGTACCAAAATATTAAAAGATGTTTTTCCTGAGGTGACACTCATTTTTGACTTCATGTGAAACACAAAATGAACATCTGAGTGTGGCTAGGCCGATAGGAAAGATACACGGAACTACTGGAAAAATACATGTGACTACTGAAAAGATACACGGAACTACTGGATAGAAACACGCAAATACTGGCAAGACACCGGAACTATTGGAAAGATAAACGGAACAATTGTGAAAAAATACACGGAACTACTGGAAAGATACACGAACCTAAAGAAAAAATAAACGAAACTACTAAAAATACACACGGAACCATTGGAAAAGAACGCGGAATTATTGGAATGATTTTAGTAACTACATCAAATATACACAGGAAACAGAACTACTAGATATATACACAGGACTAATTGAAAGATACATGGGACTATTTGAATATACACTGAACAACTGTAAAGATACACGGAACTACTTTAAAGATAAACTTAACTACTGGAAAAATACACCGAAAAACTGGACATTGAACTACTGAAAAGAAACAAGAAACTACTGGAAAGACACATGGAACTGCTGGAAGATCCACGCAACTACTTGAAAAAAAATCACGGAACCACTGGAAAGATACACAAAACTACTCGAAGGATTCACAGAACTTCTGGAAAGATACACAAGACTACTTTAAAGATACAAGACACTATTGTAGAGATAAACGAAATTATCGAAAGATACTTCGGCAACTACTGCAAATATACACGGAACAACGGAATTTATATACAGAACTACTGGAGAGAAACACAGAACTGCTGGAAAGATACACGGACTGCTGGAAAGATACACGTGACTACGGGAAAGATACACATGACTACAGGAAAGATACACGGGACTACTGAGGAGGTACATGTGACTACTGGAAAGATACAAGGGACAACTGGAAAGATACAAAGGACTACAGGAAAGATACACGGGACTACTGAAGAGGTACATGTGACTACTGGAAAGATACAAGGGACAACTGGAAAAATACAAAAGACTACTGGAAAGATACACGGGACTACTGGAAAAACATACGAAACTTTTGGGTACACGGGACTACTGGAAAGATACATATGACTATTGGAAATATACACAAAACTACTGGAAAGATACACGAAACTTATGGATACACAGGACTACTGAAAAGATACATGAAACTTCTGGATACACGGAACTACTAGAAAGATACATTGCACTTCTTGGAAGATACACAGAAATACTTGAAAGACACACTGGACTACTGCAAAGATACACGGAACTATCAGAAAGATACACGGAAATACTTGAAAATACTTGAAAATTAGAATGAACTGCTAGAAATATACACAGAACCACTGGGAAGATACACGAAATTAATGGAATGATCCTAGAAACTACATCAAAGATAAAAGGGACACACAACTACTAGATATAAACATAGGACTAATTGAAAGATACACGGGACTATTTGAAGATACAGGGAACTACTGTAAAGATAAATTGAACTAATGGAAAGGTACACGAGACTACTTGAACATACCTGAAAACAGTAAAGATACAAGGAAACAAGAAACTACTGGAAAGATACACGGAACTGCTGGAAAGATACATGGAACTGCTGGAAGATCTACGGAACTACTTGGGAAAAAAAATCACACAACTACTGGTAAGCTACACAAAACTACTGGAAAGATACATGGAAATTCTGGAAAGATATACAAGACTACTTGAAAGAAACAAGACACTACTGTAGAGATAACTGGAAATAATGAAAAGATACTTTGGCTATACTGCAAATATTGTACACGGAACTACGGAAATTATATACAAAACTACTGGAAAGATAATCGTGAATACTGGGAAGACACACGGGACTACTGGAAAAATACACTCAAATACTGAAAAATCACACCGGACTACTGTAAAGATACACGGAACTTCTGGATACACAGGCCTAATGGAAAGATACACGGAACTACTGGAAAGATCAACGGGACTACTGGAAAGATCAACGGGACTTCTGGAGAGATACACAGGAACTGCTTGACAGATACACGGGACTACTGGAAAGACACACGGGACTACTGGAGAGATACAATGAACTACTGAAAAGATACATGGGACTACTGTGAAGATACACTGAAATATTTACGATACACGGGACTACCAGTAAGATAGACGGAAATACTGGAAAGATACCCGGACCTACAGAATAAATACAAGGAAATACTGGAAAGATACCTTTGACTGCTGAAAAGACACACGGAACTACTGGAAAGACACACAGGACTACTTTAAAGACACACGGGACTACTGGAAAAACACACGGGACTATTGGACAGATGCATAAGACTACAAGAAAGATACACGGTACTAATGGAAAAATACACAAAAATATTGGAAAGATACAAGGAACCTCTGGATGCACGGGACTATTGGAAAGACACACGGGACTACTACAAAGATACACGGGACTGCTGGAAAGATACACAAAACTACTTGAAAGATAAACAGGACTACCAGAAAGACACACGGAACTACTGGAAAGATACACAGAACTACTGAGAAGGTACACGTGACTACTGGAAACATACGTGTGATAAGTGGACAGGTACACGTGACTACTGGAAAGGTACACGTGACTACTGGAGAGATACACGTGATTACTGGAAAGATACGCGTGACTACTGAAAAGATACGGGTGACTACTGGAAAGGTATGTGTGACTTCCGGAAAGGTACACGTGACTACTGGAAAGATACACGTGACTACTGGAAAGATACACATGACTACAGGAAAGATACACGGGACTACTGAAGAGGTACATGTGACTACTGGAAAGATACAAGGGACAACTGGAAAGATACAAAGGACTACAGGAAAGATACACGGGACTACTGAAAAATCACACCGGACTACTGTAAAGATACACGGAACTTCTGGATACACAGGCCTAATGGAAAGATACACGGAACTACTGGAAAGATCAACGGGACTACTGGAAAGATCAACGGGACTTCTGGAGAGATACACAGGAACTGCTTGACAGATACACGGGACTACTGGAAAGACACACGGGACTACTGGAGAGATACAATGAACTACTGAAAAGATACATTGGACTACTGTGAAGATACACTGAAATATTTACGATACACGGGACAACCAGTAAGATAGACGGAAATACTGGAAAGATACCCGGACCTACAGAATAAATACAAGGAAATACTGGAAAGATACCTTTGACTGCTGGAAAGACACACGGAACTACTAGAAAGACACACAGGACTACTTTAAAGACACACGGGACTACTGTAAAGACACACGGGACTATTGAACAGATACATAAGACTACAAGAAAGATACACGGTACTAATGGAAAAATACACAAAAATATTGGAAAGATACAAGGAACCTCTGGATGCACAGGACTATTGGAAAGACACACGGGACTACTACAAAGATACACGAGACTGCTGGAAAGATACACAAAACTACTTGAAAGATAAACAGGACTACCAGAAAGACACACGGAACTACTGGAAAGATACACAGAACTACTGAGAAGGTACATGTGACTACTGGAAACATACGTGTGATAAGTGGACAGGTACACGTGACTACTGGAAAGGTACACGTGACTACTGGAGAGATACACGTGATTACTGGAAAGATACGCGTGACTACTGGAAAGATACGGGTGACTACTGGAAAGGTATGTGTGACTTCCGGAAAGGTACACGTGACTACTGGAAAGATACACGTGACTACTGGAAAGATACACATGACTACAGGAAAGATACACGGGACTACTGAAGAGGTACATGTGACTACAGGAAAGATACACGGGACTAAAGATACACAAAAATATTGGAAAGATACAAGGAACCTCTGGATGCACGGGACTATTGGAAAGACACACGGGACTACTACAAAGATACGCCGGACTTCCAAAAAGATACACGGAACTACTGAAAAGATACACGGAAATGCTTAAAAGATACATAGGACTACTGAAAATATACACAGACTACTTGTAAGATACACGGAATTACTGGAAATATACAATGGAATTCTGGAAAGATACACAAAACCATTGTAAAGATACACATGCTAACTGGAAATATAATTTGGACTACTGTAAAGATACATGGAAATATTTGAAAGTTACACAGAAATATTAATAGTGGAAAGATAAACGGGACTAAAGGAAAGATCCATGAAACTCCTGTACAAGAACTTATTGGAAAGACACAAAGAACTTCTTGAACGATATACATGACGACTGATGATGGACGACCATCGACAAATGACGGACGGATGCCTGATTGCAGGTGACGAAAATAGCTGACACTGCAGTTTGTTCTTTGCTTCTTTTTTTGTACTCTTGACATGTATAGATGATGTATTTGAATTAAGCACTAAAAATTGCATGCGTCCAAAGCTCTTTCATGAACGAACCCACATGCATAAGTGATAAACCTATATCAGTAATTACAATAGCAAAGTTTTTTGGTTCATTCTTTATATTTGTGGCAATAATCTATAGACAACGTTAACATTCTCACAGGAAGTTCCATATTTGCTGGTTTTGCTTGTATTTGTTTAACCATATAATTTTGACATGTTATATGTGTTATTCATTCGTCATACACGTTTTACTTTTGTTTTTGTTTTTTATCACGAACGCAGACTTTGTTTATACATGTAAGCCTATTAATTATAACACAACATACCACATTATGATATATTTTTTACAAAATGTTGGTTCAGTACAGCGCTTTCTTTTCGGCTTAATTTGTTTTCGTTTTCCATATCTATGTACATTTAATATAAATCAATAACCATTAAATTTAGCAACTTAAAAGGATGTAAAGCCAAAAAGTTCTAAAAAAGCCAAATAGATATTGCCAAATCTTAAAATTGTTAAACATATATATCATAGAATACAGGGGTTTAGAACATGTTCACTTTGCAATCGTTTTTTACACCGATTGTATCCCTACTGGTGTATTTCGTGGCAGTCAGTTTAATTTAGTCGAGGAAGCGGTGTACCTAGAGAAAATAACCCGTTTGGTTGAAAAACTTACAATCCTCGTCAATTAAAACTTGGGTCGAGCATGCGTGATTTGAACACAACCTAAGCATTAACCGTGTAAAGCCACGGTAGTCATGGTAGTTAAACAATTGTTTTCTCTCTAAAATTGTATTCAAATATGTACAAGAAAAAGTCATCGGACAGTACCCGGTGTTACAAACAAACAGTTTCATGTAGTCAATCAAAGCAGTATCAAAAGCAATACAACAAAAGTTTATATATGAAAATTCTATTACAGTTATAAGCATTTATACAATATGTTTATCAGTTACTTTAATAAAAAAAACTTTGTGATTAAATAATGAACTAAATTTTGTTCAACTATACAAATAAATCTTGCTATACTCATAACAAAGTTTGCAATCACCATCGTTTGGCAAATGTTTGGTCTAAATAAAAAAAACAATAACAAAAATACCGTACTACGAGGAAAATTCTAAACGGAAAAAAGCAAAAAGCAAAATCATAAGCTACATTTCAAACGAATTCATAACATCTATCAACTTAGACAATCCGTGACTGAGGCCCGTACATGCATACATAAAAATATAGTTTTTAAAAGACTGCTTGATCACTGAAGCACAAAAGAAAAATCAAAACATGACAATCATTCCAAGCGTCAACTACAGTGAACTTTAACGTATAGCATGCATACATGTACATTTGGGTCGAGCATGCTTGATTTGAACACAACCTAAGTATTTCACAAGTCTGGCACTGTCTGTGTTTAGTCTTGACAAGTTTGGACCTGTATCGAATCAGTCTTGAACTTAAGATTTAGTCTCGAATGGTATAATATTAGCCATCTAAGTCAATTGTAAATTGATCTTGCAATCATTTCTATATTTTTCTCAAATCAACTTGGATTCTCAAAAAACTGCTTAGCAAACTCAATTTTATTTTGATCTTTTAAAATGCCAGGGTTTTTTTTGTACTTTTGTGTGTAGATGTCAAATTTAAGGGTTTAATTAATAGGTGAAAAAAAGATAATATTTACAGTTCGGACTAATTACCAAAAAGAACCATTTTATCTTAAATCATAATAACAACTAATTAAGGTAGCACAATATAAAGTATTATACCTCCATTTCCCAGGTTTAAGATGCTGTGACTTTCTTTATAATGCTTGAAAATTTATAAAAGTGGTATTTATGGATAGCTAACAGTTTACTCTGTACAATTAATGCAATGTTAGAATTATACAACAATAAAGTAATCAATTATAATATTAACTGTGTCTACAAAATTTTACAAGAAATGTTCACTTTCAATTGAAATTAGCTTCTTCATAGTTACCCCGAGAGGGTTGATTTTATTATATGTTGTTCCTAGAGCCATTCTCTACTAAAAAGTATCTCAGATTTCCAAAAGAATGTACAGATCAAATTTTACACCTAATCAAACATTATCTTCTTGTATGTGGTAAGGATGTTTCACCAATTATAGATTTATGAGAGAATGGAATACGATAGCGATAATTTGAGACACCGTTTTGTATCTCCTGTTGTGTTGATTAAGATTTCGTTCAAATTTCCTGTATAGTTATAGAGATGAAAGAGCTAAATTCATTCAAGTGAACTGACCAACATTTTGCCATTTATTGCATATTAATTGATTACCTAATGATTGCATACCAAAAATATTGCATTCAGTTAACAGATTAATCTTGTTTCTATCTATTTATACTTCTTTTATTAATTTATATGCATTCTTAAGAAAGTCATAGCATTTTAAAGATTGGAGATTGGAAGTAAACAAATATTCGTATTGTGCTACCTTCAAGGTACTTTTGGAGGTTCAAGGAACCGCTGTTTAGATAGCAAACAAAACCTAAGGCATTAAGTACAAAGCGCGATTTGGATGAAGAATTAACTAGTACACATAAAACAAAAACTGACATCTGACATCTGAGGTCAGTAAATTTAAGATATCAACCTGGCATTATAAAATATATTAATTGCATTAATTGTACAATGTACATATTTACCTCAATTCATGAATAATTTCCGAATTATAAATTTATATTTTAAGGAAAATTTAAGTTCACCTCATTAATAAACTGGTAAACAAGGAAATAACTTTAAAAGATTACGCTTGGGAATATTTTCGGTATGACTAAAATTGCTGACGACCCATAGAACATTTTGTACAACAAACAAAAACTCTCTCAGGAATCGTTAATGATTGAAATAATGTGAACCATATCGATCATAAAATGCAGATCCACTAGACTAGCTGCATTTATCCTACGACATGTTTGATATGCTGTCTATTGCTTGTTCTTTAGTAATATCATTCCATTCTGGTGGTATATCTGGCGGATCCATGGCATACATTTCAATAAGTTGGTGCTGGTATTTACAAGTAACCCACATCCAATACTGAGATACATCAGATGAAGGGAAAATGTCCCAGTCTGGGTGACGTGTCTTGTAATCTTTGTAGTATTTCCATTTTTCGCTCTCATCTGTTACACTCCATTTGTAAGTTTTGTCTGTTGAAACGTTGTAATTGCAAAAACTAATTACAAACACGTTTGTAGTGTAGCTGCGAAATCCCCGGATACCCATAGGTCTGTGTTGTATACACTGATGTGGAAATCCAAGTTGTAGATGATCTTTATCAGTATGTTTGCATGGTTCAAAACAGAACATACATTTGGCCTCACATCCCCACAACCGTTTCATAATTTTAGGAATTGGACTAGCAGTCCACTGTACTATATCTGCAGTTGTTTCTTGGAAAACTTTTAAGACTGTAGTTTCAGTTTCTTTCAGGTCATCGAGTAAAATTTTTGTGAAAGTAGTGATATCTGAAAAATTTCTTCCTTGAACATGTATCAGGACGTCATTTGACAAGGGTAAATAATTAGAATCTCCAACACTTGTTAAAAAGCATTCGATCCACTGTTTCAAATCCGGTTGTCCCTGTTCAGAGCAGTGTGCATTAGTTCCTTGTATACACTGTGACAGTTTACAAAATATTCGTTGTATTCGACTGTTGGCAAAATCTGCATATTTTGTCTGTGCATTTCCCTCATATTTGAAAAGTACATCATTTGTTAGTTTTGTCATCCACACGTTTGCAAAGGCGGTTGGTTCTTTGATAAATGCTTTGTACTCTTCAAAATCGTCATCATTAGCTAAATACACCATAATATCCTTCATCAAACTAAATTTTGCATTGCTGAATAAGAGTAAAATGTATTCTTGAACATCTATTGGCAACAATTCAGTTACGTGTTCTACTACAGCTTTTATTATTGCTTCTTTAAAGAACCCTGCAGCTATAACATCTTCTGTCTTTTTTTCTACTAAGTTTATAAACAAAGACCATGCAGTTCCTTTGTACATTTCCATCTGTCCTTTTGGGCTGTGTTTTTTGTTATACCTCTCATTCATTTTCGTAAATAATGGTGTTACATGCAAAGCAACGTGATTTACAATCATCGCCCGAAATGGTGGAAGAAGATTAAATCTATAGTCATTCATGATATGATCATTGTGATTATATATGTCATCCACAATTATGTTCAATATTTCTGTAACATAAGAAATATCAAACCTAATATCTTGGGAATCGAGTTCAAATAGCTTCGAATCAATCTTACGGAAAGTTTGATTAACTATGTCCACAATTTGATTTCTACAAATGTCTGTTTTTTCCCTTCCTAATTTCTTCCTCAAAGAAAAAGTACGACTGAAATATTCTGTTAAAATATTTGACGCGCTGATACTTCCTTCAAAGTTTCTTAAAATAGTAAATGGTCGGTCTTCCTTGAATCTCTTGCTAAAGAATGCTGTATCGGAAGGAAATTTGTCATGTAACAGTGTTTCAATCTGTTCGGCAATTGGCATTATCTCAATAGCATCTTTAAGACCCAACTGGTTTATCCAAGAACTCCAGAAGTTATTGAATTCGTCTTCTAGGTTATCCTTGTCCGGTGTTTTCCCGTGCATTTTGATTGCTAGATTTGTTGCGAGTTTGTTAATTTCCATCTCGTGATTCGTTTTCTCTCTTACGTTCAATCTCTGTATTTTTATTTCTTCTTTTATGTTGCTGACATCAGTTTTTGCTTTAAAGACAAGATTTTCTGCAAGCACTTTGAATCTTGTTTTCTTATTCTCTGTCCACTGAATCATAACATCTTTAAGTGTATTTTGTTCAATAAATGTATCTAGTTCCTTGCATAAACCTGTCAATTGCTGTTCTATTTCGACGGATACCCGAGCAACTATGTTTGAAAAAGCATTATCTAAGTCATAATCAGTCAGACAGTTTACGAGAATGCTTTTTGCATCTGATCTGACAAACTCGAGAACGAATTTTTCCAAGCTCCATGCTAGACTCTGGCACTGTCTTTCCATACTGTTGTATGCCTTTACTTCTAGACTATTCCTAAAACTGAAAACAAAATCATCTTTTAAAATGCCAATCCATAAATCTTCAATTCTTGCAACTGTATCAGTAATTGTTAAATATGTCTCCCTTTCTGTCATTGATGAGGCATAAAACAATGCATCTTTCACTTTATTAACACATTTACTATAACCCAAATTTGCTGGGGCCATTGGGGGGTCACCGTACCAAAGGTCAGAAAAATACCAAACGTTTTTCTCGCTATCAAAATCTATAACTTGACTGAAAGCATTGATGTCGGCTATCTTTTCTTCACATGCAGCCTCTTGTGTCATTTTGTCCAAAATTTCGACAAATCGCTTTCTTTGTTGTATCATTTTATCACTGGCATCAGGTGCGGAGACATTTTGGTGAACAAACACACACTTCTGTTTCAAGTTAAGTCGTTTATTAGCAAGTCTTAGTCTGAGAAAAGCATGCACAACAATCTGCAAAACATCTCGTATTTCAGATGTATTCTCTCCCTTTACATTGACAATTGTAACATCACCTAATCCAATAACAAATGTAGCTAGTTCGTTATCATGGCTGTACTTTTCAAGGGCTAGTTCTGGAGCACGCAGTCCTTCTGTATCTATTACAAGTACATAATCATACGGTTTTGTGTCATCTAAAACTGGTACAAGTTGCATAAACACACCTCTTGTGCAACGTCCTGCGCTAACAGCAAACTGTAAACCAAACATTGTGTTCAGCAAAGTTGATTTCCCAGAACTTTGAATTCCTAAAACAGATAGTGTCATTATTTTTTTGTCTCCTATACTTTCCTTTAGCTGTTCTAAAACTGCTTTAACCCAAAGAAGTGGAACATTTGCTGTATCACCGTCCATAACTTCAAACGGATGTCCCATTAAAAGAAGTTTTGCACTTATCTCTGGCAATGCAGTATAAATTGATAAAGATGTAGGAATGTTACATTCTAAGTGTGCTTCATACATTTGTCCCATTTCACGACATAAATGTTCAAACCCGAATGAAGCGTCTGCCAATTCATATTCACGTTCACTCAGTTCATGACACAGTTTTTCAATTGCTAAAGCATTTTCCTTTTGGTCTTGAGCGGATTTCAATTCTTGCCATTTCGACTTATATCTTGCTAGATATTCTGGGAGAATATTTCTCGACCGTTCATCAAAAAATATCTTCAACCAACTGACAAGAACTGAGTATTCTGTTTCAAAAGGTAAAAACCCCTGTATTGTTTTAATCAAAGTGAGCATGAATAGACCGAGATTTTCACAAATTTGAAATTGCGTGTTTCTGGCTTCTATCATCTTTTTTCTTATTATTCCCTTTTCTTGCAAAGATTTATACTTTGACGATTTGTTAACATTTTTTTGGTTATTACTCCATTCTTTCCACGGCTCTCCCTGAAGAGGTACAAGCTGTGCTTTAATGCCTGAATGCATTTCTGGAACAAGACTTGTTATTTTTTTAGCTGCTGCCTTCGCACAACTGTATACGTTCTTGCTTTCGTCTAAATTCACCAGCTTACCAGTGGCTGTTTGAAGTCTCTCATAGAATGGCAGCAATGGTTTTTGTTCCAAAAATTCTGATAAAAACTTTCTAATTTCTTTTTTAAGATCAGAGAAACTTCTTACATGGCCATCAACTGCTATGATGTTTATCTTAGTTCGGTCCTTGTGCATGGTGGTTCGACCCAATAAAGTTTTTAGTTCATTTCTTAACACACCTTTATTACATCGGATGGCATCAATAGAAATAATAACCATAACATTTGTGTTGTATACTTCTGTAAGCAACTGCATAAACCGTTCATTCCTCAATTCATAAATTTCCACCATAATGACTATCGCATCAGATACGTGTGTCATTAAAGATACCTGTTGCTTGTGAACATCACAATCACCTCTTAAATTGAGACAAACAGTGACATTAGAAAGAAGTCTAGAGTCTGCTGAAGGTATATACCAGGCGATTTCAACCAATCCATTGCTTAACCATCTTGTGGTTGACCCCAGCGGACTGTCTTTATTAAAAAATGTAGAATGATACTGGTCTGAAATTATCTCATTTATCATTCTAGATTTCGAAACGGATGGATATCCAATTCGAGCAAATGATACAACATTACTAGGACAATCCACAGCACTGATATTAGTAACTTCTCTTTCTATAATGATTGGTCGAATCGGCCATACAGATACTAACATGGTTTCGTTTCTGGAAGGTGGGAAGACAAACGGGATGGCAAGACGGCACATAAACATTTTTGATGCAACAATCTGTTTAACTACTGGAGAACAACAATTGAATACAGCAACGGTCAAATCAATTGGATTCACTCTACTCGATAAAGCATCGTTTCCTAGAAAATCATCTAAAAAGTCAACCTCCATATTACATTCATCAGATACATTTTCAGAATTTTCTAAATATTCTTCTAAAAGTTTGTCGCGAGCATTAAAATTTAAGGAAATTAAGTTCTCTAAAAATACCCAAGGGATTTGCCTAGGCTCAATGTTATAATGAGCTCGTTGTATCTTTATGATATCAAATAAACCTATTTTATCAGGATAATACTTTTCTAACCCCAATTCAGATAATAGTTCAGCTTCTGTTCTAATTGTCGGAGCTTGAGCTTGTTCCGGGTCTTGGTTTATGTCCATGTTTTCAATTAAGGTATTGACTGGAATAGTACTGTCGATGCGTTCAGAATTGTTTCTATGACATTTTGCTTCATTGGCTGTAATAATAATAAAAAAAAGCTTTACAAGTTACGTACACTATCTGTATATACTTACGTAAGGACGAAAACCGGGTGTGTGTTATACGCATACAAGAAAAACGTACACATTATAATTAAATTATTAGTAGACATTTTACTTAATAATCAGGAAAATCGACGAAACCTTAGAACCTACTCTTTGTTTATTTAACCTAATTGATGCGATCATTTTCAGATTAACCCTGTAGGAGGGACATGTGTATGTCTTAATGATCAAGTAACACAAGTACAGTTGCAGTAATACTCATTATTACTTAAACAATATAAAAATCTCCTGTCTGTAAGTGGTCCGCTTGCACATGTTTATAAGAGGCGAACACTGATGCATACAAAGTAATAAATGTTAACAGGTCGTTAACTTACATGTTTCACGACATCAATCAGTTTAGAATATGTTTTTGGTTGATTTTTGTTTGTAAAATTCCAACAACTCTGTATTTTTGTGAGCATTTTTGTAAATGGTAAACAAACCAATACTTCTCACAAAGATATTTCTTTCCTAATTTTAAATGACACCTTTTTCATTTAAATCAAAGCATACACTACAATTTTTAGAATTTATAATTTTTAATCACAAACAAAGTTTTAGCTCAATTTTGACATGAGAACATGATATGAAATACCTTAAATTTATCATAAATTGATTTTTTACGACATCCTACAACAAAATTGATAATGGAAATGGGGAATGTGTAAAAGAAACAACAACTAGACCGAAGAGCAGATAACAGCCGAAGGCCACCAATGGGTCTCAAATGCAGCAAGTAATTCACGCACCCGGAGCGTGCTTCAGTTGGCCCTTTAACAATAATGTATACTAGTTCAGTGACAATGGACGTCATACTAAATTCCGAAATGTATAAAAGAAACCAAAATTAAAAATAAGAAGGTACTTCTGACACTAAAAACAAATGTGATTTTTAAACAAAAACAGTAAGTGTTCCCAATTTGTTTTGAATTTTGAACAGTAGTTTAAATCACTTATATGTCAGTTTTCTACAAATCAAGTAAGACGCTTTTTTAATCTTTAACAAAAAAGAATTTCATTTAAAAACTTCTATCAAAAAAATGCTATGCACACCTACATGATATGCACTAATTTTCCCAAATTCATTGCCCTCAAGCCATTGCTTTTGGATATTTTGCGTTTACAAAAATTATAGGAGAACAAACAGAAAGATGAGTTGACAGACAGACAGACGTAATAACTTTAGCGCTCGAGTATTTTCGATGTAGAACACTAATAATGTTATGTAGTCAGTGACACGTTACTAATTGGATACATGACAAAGGACACATGAAAAAAAAATAATATCTGTATGTATAAGATATATAATTTATAAGGGGACGAGGTCCCCTATAACAGTAGAAAAAAAAATCATTTTACTAATAAACTCAAAATCGTTAACTTTTTTTGCAACTTTTTTAAATTCCCGCATCTGCGCATGAATCTAATTCCTTTTTCCGGTCTCGTTTGCATGAAACTTAGAGTAAAATGTATATGTATCAGTCTAGTATAATATAGGAAGGAACGCAATACAAACATTTTTGATAATTCCTTGATATGAAAAGACGTTACAGTTGGAAAGCAGGTCACGGTTTGACCCCAAGTTTATCAGCAACAATAGAGTCACGTGACCGTAAAAATTCAGTAAAAAAACGGATGAGACAAACCTCATTTTAACTCACTGAATACTATTGTCGAAATAAAAACTTATTGACCTAACTAATCTTGAGTATCCATATTTTATTCTCGTCAAAGCTCACACATCAAATCAAAGTCCTTTATTCTTTATTTTATCTGCAAACTTGGAGTTTGGGTGAAAATTGTCAAGTCTCCTGAACGAAAAATCTAAATATTTAATAGGAAACTAAAAATGATGGGCTGAATTTAAATTTAATAAAGCATCTCATTAAGACAAACACTCGATATGAATATCTCGGCAATAGAATGTTGGATACGCAAACGTCAAATTGATTTCAAACCGAAGCGGTGGTTTTTATGCCGATTTGTGCAAGTGGTTATCTCCCCTTAATATCACCAGTCAGAAATGAAAACCCAGCAAAATGCATAAAAATTAAAAAAGGAGTTTACTTTACAAAAATTAGAAAGAAAATAAACGAAACTCGACTTATAACTATGTTATGATAATATAAAGAAGAGATACTTCCCTCTATTTTTCAGAGAAGGACTAAATGTAAATATTAAAAGACAAAATATTACTGCAGTAAAAAAAAAACAATTCAGAAATGTGGATAATGACACCTACATGTAAAATTAAAAACCTAGCTATATTGAAAGAAATTAGATCTGGCGGATGAAATATACTACATGTAATTTTTATATGTGGGATCATTCCTATTAGAATTTTTTTAAACACTTCTGATTATATTTAATGCAATAAAACATAGTTTATACAATTTCAATAATCTTTCTGAAAATTGATATAATTATTAAATAAATAATACTGATCATATATATTTTATATTCTATAAAGTGTGACCAAGAGTCACAACAAATTTCTTCAAATTAAGAGATCCTTTAAACTCAAGCCTATGTTTCTTAGTTGAACAGTAAAATACAAAAAAAGGATTTATAAGTTTTATACCAAAAATATTGACAGAAATTCTGTGAAAAAAAAGCTTTAAATTATAAGTGAAAGTGACACAATTTTGAATTTCAGAATCATTATTATTGTAAAATTAAACTATTAGATTAGCCTGCACAGTAGCCTTTTGTCTTATTTCTCAGGGTATTTTATAGATTATGAAAGTAAACTTTTTGGAAAAAATGGGGCTTCTTCTCTTGAACAGGTTGCTGTATCAGCTTCCTTAAATAATTACATATTTATAAACAAAGTATTGTGTATATACTTTACCTGACTACTAGTAATAGGAAATGAAATGAAACTGGTGGGACAAATTTTGAGCATTTTACTTCAATAATGATCAAAGATGCTTAAATTTGACAAGAATTTGCCATTTGAATAAATTCAATTTTGTAAGAACACATCTCTATGAATAAACTTCTTGTTTGGCTGACTTGGCTTGATAAGCTAGTTTTTGCTCTTATTACCATAAAAATGAGAATGGAAATATAGCTTACTAAGTAAAGAGATAATAATATTAAAGCAAGATTTTATTAACTGACCTTCATATGCTTTTTTCATATATTTTTTTCCTACAGAATTTTCTTTGCAATGCATTTTCTATTGCTATTTTTGTGCTTTTGTCCATCCATACAGTAGGCTATTAATAATTTGTCAGATCTGTCAGAATTTTCCAAGACGTTTAGCTTTAAACGCACTAAAGAAGATCTTTGTTTGTTGTTTCACTTTTCCAATGTGTAAATTTTAACTATGCACATGACCCTGACACATATTTTGTTATAAACGTTACATGACGTATGTTGAAAAAAGAAAACAATGTCACCGTCAATTTGTGTAGGGGATCAAAAGGGTTTTAAGTTACTTTAAAATACAAGTATCGTATGGAATTGTGAAAATCCACAACTTTTAAACAAAGTTTCATTCATGTCTTTAATAAAATCAGTGTTTTAGAGCACTTTGAAACAGGTACAATGAAAAGATTGGTTTTTTTAGCTAAACTTTACTGTTTTGAAGTAGAAACGTAGCTAAAACCAGATAAAAATTGACATAGCTGGTGGTCACTAAAATTGATGTATAAAAGTAAAAAATGATGGCTTCAAAACAGTGTATAAATTTGAAATAGGTTTCCCGGTTTCATTTAAGATTATAACCGTTCTTTTCTGTATTTGGATACGCAAACGTCAAATTAGGAAAAATCGATTTTTTGGCGAACAAAAAAGATGGCTATTTGTTTTTAGAACGGAGAGGATAAAGGAATAGCAATAACAAGCTATTTTTTGTAATGTGTGTATGTCGTAAAGAAATTATATTGGTCACAAAACCTACAAATTTTAAAATTTAATTATAATAAAAGCATGACAAGTTGCAAAAAATACTTTAAACGTCAATCTTTTAGCCGAATGATTTGGCGGACTTTTTGACGTTACGGACGACTGTAGCGCCACCTAATTAATTCCCCCTGCTATTGTTGCTGATAAAGCTTGACGACAACGGACGTTTCCAAGGACTTGCTTTCCAACTGTTACCTGATGGAAGATAGCGTTTATTTGTTTACATTGCATATGACGTCATAATGTATTTAACGTCACAACTAAAATTCCTAACAACAGAACCAAAATCGGAAACGTTACGGTATTTCCGTTTTGAAATGTTTTAATTTACTACTTGTACTAGTACAGGGATTGTTAAACACATCGTTGACAAAAATAATGGTATTTGTAACTTCGTTGGATCAAGAAATATTACAAAATGCTCTATATAAATTCAATTAGTATCCTATGTGTTACCTCCAGGCATTAATATGACTGATACTTCTTTTTCTGGTATTAACTGTTTATCTTGTGTCTTAGTTAACATGTTCTCTAATAATCCACCAATACTCTCTGTCAGTGTGTCATTGGCTTTTAATATCTCGTTGTTTACTTCTAATTCTATCAAAAGAGAAGGTTTTCCCTCAGAGCCTGAATAAACGTCCTCTTTTATTTCTAAACCATCATACTGCAAGTCAACTTAAAAGAAATGTAAATATGATAAAACAATCATCCAGCATCTTACTTGAAATTATTAAAACGATTTGGTGACTATGTTGAAGGCATCTATCCCATTTTCCATTCTAAGATATATTTTGATGAAACTTATTAGTAAAAGTGGCACCGTTAGGGGACTGTTGCATTGTATATACATATGGGCGATTTTTCAATAAAAACGTTATTTCTTGTCCCAGCCACTGAAAAAATGTGTTTGATCTTTGCAAGTAATTTTTTGTGCAGTCAGTACATTGAATTAGATTTAACATTTTTAAGCAAAGAAACAGATTATTTTTAGAGGGATTGATAAGATATTGATTCCTGAATGGTCCAAAACAACCAAAATGGCATGTCCTTAGACCGCCTGTTCAACATTCATACTCTAGAATATCGTAAAAAAAAGAAGAAATAAATGTTATTTTTACTTAATATAAGTTCTTCAATAATTCAAAAGTATGTTCAGAGCCAACATATTTTAATAAACAGATTTCAATATAGGATTTTTAATTTCAGAAGGTGTGTCCCTGACAAAATGTCCACTACGAAACGAAGTCATTAAAATTTGCCAATAAACAGTTTTAAAAAATCAATGTAATTTTTGTTTGCAATAGTTATCAAAAGTACCAGGATTATAATTTAGTACACCAGACGCGCGTTTCGTCTACATAAGACTCATCAGTGACGCTCAAATCGAAATATTGATAAAGCCAAACATGTACAAAGTTGAAGAGAATTGAGGATCCAATATTCCAAAAAGTTGTGCCAAATACGGCTAAGGTAATCTATGCCAGGAATAAGAAAATCCTTAGTTTTTCGAAAAATTCAAAGTTTTGTAAACAGGAAATCTATAAAAATGACCACATTATTGCAACAGATATAAACATTAGGGTCTTACAAAAGAAGTGATGCTTTTATAACGGCAACTAAATTGTTGGTAAGAAAAATTGAGCACATCAAATGGACTAGAGTGATACCGTATTTTTGTTAATGTCCACTACGAAACGGGTCAAATCTCCTTCAGTATCTGGTTTTAAAATTATGAAAAAAATATCAGTGTACAGCTTAATACATGCTTTGATGAGTACAATCAGTCTTGTTACTATTGAAATATAGGGATTGTGGGGAAAAAATAAAACATGCAAATATGTCCCCTACGAAACGGTCCCCTACGAAACAAGTATTGGAAAAAAACGTTTCGTTTCGTAGTGGACACTACCACTACCATGCAGGCTTTTTTTAAATCTTTTTCAATTATATTCGTGCAAAAACAAATAACAAGGGTTAGTTTCATGTAATTTTTATAATGTTTTTATTAACATATAATAGGGTTGATGTCAACTACGAACCTTTTGTCCACTACGAAACGGTTTTGTCAACTACGAAACGCATCAAAATGTCCACTACGTAACGTGAGTTGTACCTTCATATGTGAAGTACTGTCTAATCTTTATCAATAAAAAATTGTTCTCCAATTCATAAAAAAATGAGATTTTTCTAGCATATAAAGTAAGCAAACTGGAATGTCTATAGGAAACATTTAAAACTGCAAAAATATGTGTGTTTAGAATCAGTTTCGTAGGGGACAAAAGTCCCTCAAGAAACAGTACACAAATTATGAAAATAATATCATTTTAAAGAGTATTTAAGATTGCACTTTTTGTTTACAAACAGGTCTATAATAGAGGTATTCAAAATAACTCTTGAAATTAAATTTTAGACAAGTTGATTTTCCATTTTTTTTAGGTCTGAAAGTTACGCTTTTATTAAAAAACGCCCATATATTTACAGAAATGCAACCTTTATTTGGTGAAAATAAACGGGGGAAACTTTACCAAATCTGGTTAATCTAAAATATTTTAATGAAATTACCTCAAATATAAAATAATTGATGAAGATTGAGAAAATCCGAGTCTTAGCTACAAAAATGTATGATGCCTCAGCATAAATTCAGTTTACAGTACTGTAACTGTAAGCATTGTTTACTGAAAGCCCATAATGCAAACTTAAATCATAAAATTTAAATCATATTTGTAAGTTTAATTGCTTAGAAGTGCTTATCTTAATATTCGCGTTTATTGAAACTCATAGATCCTTGAGAAGTATTGTGGTTTGGGTGAGTTTGTTAGGTTGATAACCCAAAAGTAATCCCTGACACCTAAATGTGTTTTCTTGTGACCTCGGTATAAAAATAAAAACTAGAAATTCAAAAGATATAAAGGTTACAATAACGCATGTGTTCTATTCTAAAAATGTTTTTAGTATTCTATATTCACAGGAGCAGCAGATTAACAAGAAAATGTATGGGCCAAGGGGCAAAAAAAACAGAGAAATATGCTTACATCATTGGTCATTCAACATCAGACTGGTAATTTTACACATGTAACTTTTGCAAATATGGCTTTCTATTAACGCGTCTAGGTCATATATTGGCTAGGTTGTGTTAGATAAAAATGTATATAGTCAGAGTTGATATTTTTTTGACAAGATTTCGAAACTGACCAAGTGGTCTAAGCAGTTCTACTACTATAATCACTAGCCAGTGAACACTGAGTGTGTGAGTTCTATTCGCGCAAGTGCGGGTAAACTCGACTCTAATCGACTGTAATCTTAAATGAATAGGACTGTAAGTTTTCCTATCTAACGTCTGTGTTTTACTCTGGGAACTCCGTCTTCCTCCACCAATAAAAAATGGCTGCCACGAAATAGACAAATAGCCACAATTGGCGCTTAACAGTGTCATTAAAACACAAAAAATCAATTAATCAATCTAAACTGACCATTTGAGGCAGAACTTGTGAAGGAGATATACGGTAACCAGAGACAGGTCCTAAACATTTTATATAAAAAACATTACTCTTAGGCTGACAATAAATACTCTTGTTTTCAAATTCTTTAAAAATTGTCACAGTGGTTGGTGGTATAAAATGTATTGTAAAAATCAGTGTATAAGCAGTAGTTTCTATCGGGCTAAAATTCTGATAAATAAATATTTTTAGAGAAAAAGTGTTTTTCAAGATTTTTTCTATTTGAATAAATGTTTCTATATTTTGCCTTTTGTAAATTCTGCACCAACCACACCTCTTTTGGGGAGATATCTAATATTCATAGTTATTTTGTTTTGTTTACGTACTGGTTCAAAGGTATGATCTCTAAGTTTTATCTTATAAAGAAATAACTGGGAATATTACTAGTATATAAACAAATGGTTGCAGCGAATTTTGAATTATGAAGAATACCCAACGTGAAAGGAGTGGTAGGAAACAGTGTAAGTATAAGTGTAAACTCTTAGAAGTTTGGGCATATGAATGCCACACATCCCTATGTTTTGACCTGTGAAAAAAAAATAGAAGTGCAAAATTTTCTCGACGTTAGATACCCTGGTTAAAAAGAAAATTTGCTAGCATCTTTTGAAGAACCATTGATTTAAAAGTTTTTGAAACAAATCCAACTTAACAGATACACACCTTAAACATTTTGTAAAATAGATGTACAATTAGTCTATGGGGTTCCATGCATATGGCAATCATACCACATCTTCTTTTTTATATGTAGGTTGATAAAAATATATTATAGCAAGTTATAACATCAATTTGGTACCTTTTTGTAAGTTTGATGCAAACAAGTAACCATCTTCAGACAAAAACGGGGCGGGAAGAGGGGCGGCCTGGGGCATATCCTCAAAAAAGTCGAGCAGGCGGATAACTTTATTATGTGTGGAATCTTTCTATAAAGTTTAAGCAATCTAGCGTTGCCAACTGTTGCTGGAGTTCATTGCATAAATGAAGAATCAACGTTTTCCCTTCGCCCAACAGCCCATCCGAGTATCAGTACAACATTAACATGCTTTATGTTTGTTTAAGATTATTTTTTTCTTTGTCATAATGATACGTGTGATATGGGACTTTAAGTTTTAAATTTAGAATTATTGTTACACAATGTTGATTTATACAAAATAAGATGATCATCTACCTTCTCCAACTCCAAGAACGATATCAACTACTGTCTCAACATATAGCTGAAGTATATTTCCCAATTTGAAAACACGCTCAATAAAATGCACAAGGTCACAAACTAGTGTTTGCTGGTGTCGTAATACTCTGTTCAGAATAGTCACTTCCAAAATTAAACTTCCTTCACGTGCACGTTTGAATTGAATGCTGGCAGATCCGTCGTTCAACTGGTCAGCAAGAGAATTCAGCAAAGACGTCTTTTCTTCCACCCCGTCTATTCCTTTTACAACTATAATCAGTGGTGTTGATGATGAAGCTAAAAAAACATATGCTGACATAATGAATGAAACTTTACAGTTTTAACTATAGTACCATAGGCGAAATTAGATATATATAAGTTCCTACACTGCAACAAGTGTATTACGATATTTCTCCACTCGAGACAGTAAAATTTTATCATTTAAAGCGCAAGGCTTGCCGAGCTTTTTAAATAATTAAAATTTAACTGTCGAGAGTGGAGACATATCGTAATACATGAGTTATAGTGTCGGAATCTGTTTCTCTGATGATTTTTATCCTTCTCTGTCAAAGATTTGAGGTAGAAAGTTGTGTACTTTTGATGTGACGTCATCAGACATGGTCGCCTTTTTTCATGACGTCTCAATAAGGAAATTCAGAAGAAAACAAGAAAATTCAACGTCACAATTAAATTTCAACCAATCCTTTGCCGATAACAGATTTTTCACTAGTGAGGAGAAATATAGATTCCGTAACTGCAACAAGTGTATTACGATATTTCTCCACTCGAGACAGTTAAATTTTATTATTTGAAGCGCGAGGCTTGCCTAGCTTTTTAAATAATTAGAATTTAACTGTCGAGAATATCGGAATCTGTTTCTTTTTCAGATTTTCAGAAAGTTGTGTTCTTTATATGCGACGTCATCAGGCATGGTCGCCTTTTTTCATGACGTCACAATAGGAAAATTCAGAAGAAAACAAAACATTTTGACGTCATAATCAAATTTCAACTAATCATTTGCCGAACATTTTTTTTTTTCACTAGTGAGGAGAAATATTTTTCTCACACCGGTCAGGAAATGTGAAAATAGCACAAAAATTAGAGAAATAAATAAATAAAACTACCAACGACAGAAAATCATATGCAATCAGTCGATCATCGCTAATTACAAAAATGTATATCGATGAAAATTTCCCTGTGTTAATGGAGAGAAAAGACAGTATTTAATAAGTGACAGCTAAAGGTTATGCATAATGGCAACCAAAAGATCCAAGTTATCAAGTAACAACACCAAACAGATATTGACTGATTGATTGGTGATTGCTTTATGCGACATCAGCGACGACCAAATAAAGGAGATATTAGATGACCTCTAGTAATTACGGAATGGTTTCATCTATGGATGAATTGTATACAAAGAAACAATGCTGCAAGAAGATATAGCTGGATATTCAAGAGAAAAGCAATCCCTTGTATAAAATATATTGTAATGCATTTATAAATATATTGTAATGCATTTATAAACGTCTGGTGTGCTAAATTATAATCCTGGTACCTTTGATAACTATCATAAATCTTTGTCAGCATTCAAATAAAATATAAAATTGAGAATGGAAATGGGGAATGTGCAAAGAGACAACAACCCGACCATAGAGCAGACAACAGCAGAAGGTCACCAACAGGTCTTCAATGCAACGAGAAATTCCCGCACCCGGAGGCGTCCTTCAGCTGGCCCCATAACAAATATATACTAGTTCAATGATATTGAACGCCATACTAAACTCCAAATTGTACACAAGAAACTAAAAGTTAAAATAATACAAGACTAACAAAGGCCAGAGGCTCCTGACTTGGGACAGGCGCAAAAATGCGGCGGGGTTAAACATGTTTGTGAGGTCTCAACCCTCCCCCAATGCAGAAAAGTAAACGCATAGACGTCACGTACGGTGTTTGGTGTTAGTTTTGGTAACGTTGGTTTGACGTTATTTTTCATGCATTGTATAAATAACGTCGTACTTTTTTTCATTTCGTGCCGCTCAATCATACAGCATAATTTACATGAGCGGTTTGCATGACTTGCTACGTATAGAACCGAAATGCAAAAGCGGCACATATTTTTTTAAGTACAGTTAAATTAAAACAGAAAAATAATATTCATTTACATTAGTATCCCATTTGAGCAAAGATATTTTCTCTTTCTTTTGATTGAAACAGGATATTTAAAAAACAAGTTGAAACCACTGTCTTTTCTGCTGCTTTTTCTTTTAGTTTAAACATATTTATTTAAAGTGGATTGGGAAACAAGTTATTACAACTTATATTAATCCGTTTCCACTTTGAGGGTGCGAGTGCTTCCTTGTAGCATTAGCCTTCTCTTTTCGAAATCCAAAAGGGTGATTTTTACGTGCAAGAGATATCGCTCTCTCTTAACACGGGTCAGTCATTTATCGTCCCCTTCCGACGGACTATCATTGTTTCACCGGACCATCATACTCGCAAATGGTGTCAAGGGCTTATTCTTTTATCCGCTTTTGATAATTTGATAATTTCCGAATAAAAATGTTATCAGTTGAATCGTTTGTTTCATCGCCTGTATTAAATGTTAAAAGAATCAACAGTTGAAAGAAAGCAAGTTCAAAATTAACCCCAATAGAATTAAATTTAATCAAATTTGCCAATTTCATAAACAAAAGGAAATTTAATCTGAACTATGAACAAGAAAACAGATGGGCGCAGATTATTCTAGCGAAAAACTTCTAGGGGACATTTTAGCGCAGACATTAGAGCCCATTTTAGCGCAGGATTAATCCGTTCAGCTGTATTTTCGATAGCCAATTTCAGCAAAAACTTTCCTAGTTGAATAATACTAAAACCACGAGCATTAATTTATGCTGGTTTAATATTAAAGTTTTATGTATATATATATGTTCACTTTGGTTCATCATGGAAATAAAAGTAATTCTATAGTTGTCACTCAGCTATTTACGTTTTTCTTGATACTATCATCAGATTGCAAGCAACAACATATATAAAAATACAATGTATAGACAAATGTGCACCACAATCTAGACAAGATAAAGAGAAAAATCAGTTCCTACTACAACATTATGAACAGTAGTGTACAGGGGGTATACCCAGAGCCCATTACGTAAGTTCTCTGGAATATAAATTCCATGCTAGAACGGACTTTTAAAATTTGATTTTAAAATTTAAGTGTTATATTTTAATGGACATGATATTTTTTTTAATTGTGCTGTCTTGCTTCTATTTAAAAAAATATTGATCATTAATCATAAAATGGATTAAAGCATTGCTCTAAAATGGGCATTGATAATTTCCATTTTCGCTCGAATGGGTTAAAAATCTAGGGCTAAAATGGGCTTTACTTTGGCGCTAAAACGTTAACTTTTTTTTCTCTAAAATTTTAGTTAGATTCGATAAAAATCTGTTAAGATATTGTATAAAAAAAAATTATAAGAAAGTTATGGTTTTGCATGATAAAATATAAAATTGAGAATGGAAATGGGGAATGTGTCAAAGAGACAACAACCCGACCAAATAAAAAACAACAGCAGAGGGTCACCAACAGGTCTTCAATGTAGCGAGAAATTCCCGGAGGCGTCCTTCAGCTGGCCCCTAAACAAATATATACTAGTCCAGTGATAATGAACGCCATACTAATTTCCAAATTGTACACAAGAAACTAAAATTAAAATAATACAAGACTAACAAAGGCCAGAGGCTCCTGACTTGGGACAGGCGCAAAAATGCGGCGGGGTTAAACATGTTTGTGAGATCTCAACCCTCCCCCTATACCTCTAACCAATGTAGAAAAGTAAACGCATAACAATACGCACATTAAAATTCAGTTCAAGAGAAGTCCGAGTCTGATGTCAGAAGATGTAACCAAAGAAAATAAACAAAATGACAATAATACATAAATAACAACAGACTACTAGCAGTTAACTGACATGCCAGCTCCAGACTTCAATTAAACTGACTGAAAGATTATGATTTCATCATATGAACATCAGGCACAATCCTTACCGTTAGGGGTTTAGTAAATATATTTGCTACAGAAGTCTTTGAGGGCCATGCAAATTTACTTTTTTTTCAATTTGGTATAACAAATAAATTGTAATATAACAGATTATCAATTTGATTTAAAAATTATGATCATTTGAAATAAAATTTATAAATTTGATATATCAGATCCCTTTTGCACTGATTGTGCATGGGTTTTCTCTTCTAGATCTCGCGCATGGGTCTTTGTTTTTAAGTGTGCAAACAAAATAAATATTGAAACAAATATATAAAGAAAAATGCAAGGATGAACTTAAGGATGTTTCATTAATCATGGATGTGCCCATCAAATTTGATAAAGAAGCATGCCAGGATTTTGAGGAAGGGGAAGCATTTTTTATCCTTGCATGTTCCTATGTCCCTAGAAACACACTTTCCATTCTTTCTGATTTGAAAAATAATGTGCAATATAAATTGATCCTTTCTCTATTATAATCGTTCGTTCTAAGACACCAGGTACCATGTACTGAATAGAGAACATTCAAACTAGTCCCCCAAACTGCCTCAAATAATAGATAAAAGGGGAGGGAGAGGATTTCAGAAACATTAAACCTGTTAAGAAAGTTTTGAATAAGCATTCAATGATATATTTGTCGCTAGACGTCAGATAATCAATGAATCAACACACCAAAAAATGCGCCAATTTGGGTGACGCAATGTTTCGATCAATCTCATTATTATCATTAAATCATACTATTGGTAGAGAAATTGACCATTTGTTATATCAAATTGACAATTTGTTATTTCTAACTGATAATTTGTTATATCAAATTGACTCGTAATCTGTTATATCAAATTGATAATTTGTTATACCAAATTGATAATCTGTTATATCAAATTGATAATTTGTTATATCAAATTCATAATTTGTTATATCAAATTCATAATCTGTTATATCAAATTCATAATTCGTTATATCAAATTGAAAAAGTTAATTAGCATGGCACGTAAAGGCTTCCGTAATTTGCGACGTTAGGCACTACATGTCAAGTTTTACAGAACGTAACGTCAAAACAAGTAAAAAAGCATGGTGTGACATTATGACTAGACAAAAGTAGTCGCTGACTGTGTCGTTAATACTTATGACATGTGATCGAAAATGGGTTCCAAAAAATCCCTGAACAGCAGATTTTAATGTTATATAGTATTTTTTGTGCTATTAGAATTTCAAATTTCCCCCCTCCAAAACTGTATTATATGACTTATCATACTTGTAACAAAAATGTATAAAAAAACGGCGTTTTGAGACATTTTGACTAGACAAAAACAAAAAGATCGCGTTTATTTTTTTCTTCAATATTTTCTCTTAAAACTTCGACACATTTTTTTTTCATACACTTAAAAAAAAGGTTTCACATTTTAATAAAATTTCGTATCTGCAACTGCCTATTACTTTTCATAAGACACTTAACAAATACGCCAAAACATCAGAAAACGGCGAGTGTGACATTTCAACGGATTTGATAAAATGAACAATTTAGGACATAATTTAAACAATACTTACTAATTGAAGACATAGAAAGTTGTATATTTATTGTATAATTTTGACACAGGAAGGGTGGATATGTAAATTCTGGTTTGGATCTGCAGCATTCGTTTGAATTTTGAAGAGCTCCCAAAAATATGAGAGATTTGGGTTTTGTGACAGAAATACAAATTTCAAAAAATCATTAATTCTGCCACGATCTTTTGAAATGTTGTAACAAAACTTTTTATTTTTTTTTCCTTATTATATCCGGAATAAAAAGATATATCATTTTCGGAATAATCTTTTTGAATTACCTTTAAAAATAACTCTTAACTTCACCCCTATCCATATTTTTTTTCTATTTTCGGCTTGACCACAGAACAAAGTGAACTTTTCGACCTGGTCAGACGCGTCCAGTTAACGATGACGTAATAAATAAAACATAAACCATTAACACCAAAGACTACTCTTGCTAGGAGTACAACTTTTTTGTAATAAGTTTAAGAAATGACAAGAATACTTCAAGCAACGCTGATCATATGTCGCGGTGTTACTTGTCTATACGCTCAAAATCAGTGTTATTAGGGATCATTCGAGTAACAAAATAAATAAAAGTGTTGATTTTAAGGCATATTCCATTTTTACTTTTAATTACGCACATTTTGATATATACATTTATATAGTTATCAATTCCGAAACTTCTAACAAATGCAATACAGGCGAACTGGAAAGCAAAACCCGTTTTATCACCAACACCGTACGCGACGTCATAACAATACGCTTACAGAGGTATTTGCAATATGAATTACCTCTGGGTTGCTCCAGGCTCCAAGCAAAGATTTGATTAATAAAAAAATAATTGTAAGAAACTGCCGAGCGTTAACCTTTTTTTATGATCTAAACATGTAAAATAAAAGGCTATTTTTCCCAATCAAAAGAGGGGCATACACCTTTTAAAATGCTATAGTCAGTCCTAAAACCGCCACGGCATATTTGATGGATAACATGTATATACATTTAGTATACTTATTGAAAGAAAAAATGATTCTTGTTGTCCATCTTGAAAATTAATCACTGATTTTTTTTTAAATACGGACTTGAAAACGAAAGTTAATGTTAGAAATTAAAAAAACATGTCAGGTATGTAAATATGGTATAAAATGATAAATTGAATTATTTGGGTTTTCAAGCAACTCTTGGATTTATATTTTCATATTTTGTTGACAGTTAAGTTAAACAGAGTTTGAGGCTTGAGATTTCTTGCGTAGAGAGTATACAGTATATATGTGAAATGGCAAAAAAGTTCTTGAAAACGCACAGTTAAACTGCTTCTGAGAGAAGGAGACGGATAGTAACACTTTATTTATAACGGAAGATTTAAGTTATTAGTCATGTTAGTTATAGCTTTATTTTTAAAGCTTTAAATGCATTCTTTCGCGTTTAAAAAACTGAGCTTAAAATGGTTTTAATTATAAAATCACTTGTAAACTGCAATTTGTTTGTTGAAATATCAAAGTGGAAACATACTTAAATTGTATGTATTGTAACAATATAATTTAAATTTTAAGCGAGAAGAGAACAACAAAAAATTACATCGAAATTACGTAATTAATCAAAAACAAAGTACAGCAGCTCTTTAACAAATATTAAGATTTGTTTTATATGTCCTTGATATTGATCTAAAAATGGAAAAGTTACGTAAGAAGGGACGCCATCTAGAGTACTCATTATGTTATCAATTAAAAAAGATTGACGACGAGGCCTTCTTTTTTCAACCCTAGACGTAAAAAACAAAACAAGTACGGTCACCGTACGTTTTAACATGATTAATACAAAATAGAGAAAAAAAATACTCGGTAGATTCGTTATAAATTATTCTTTTTCAGTTACATTCCCTAATTTCAGGTAAAAACAAATATGTTTTTGATAAATGTACTCATATTTTATAACTTAAAATCGCATACTGTAAATCCAGAATGTATAGTTTGCATTTATTATTGCGATTCTTTTCTTTTTCGACTAAAATGCGATTTTTTTGCGATATATTTAGAAATTATTTCCCTGTCAAAATTTTTCGAAATAAGAAGATTATCGCGACAGTTTCATAATTAACAGTACATTTGTTAAAGTACAAGAGTTAAATCTAAATGATGGTAGGCAATAATATGCTGCCATGTAAGAAAACCCAATGACGTAAATTATGTTTAAAAAGGCCCTGACTTGAAAAATATAAAACATTTCAAGCTAGAAACCTAACTACCCAATTTGTAACAAAACAATTTAGGAAAATAACTTATGACAGATATGAACCAAAGACCTATACTGTACTTCATGCTCGTGATTTAAGACAACCACAAAACACTGGGGCAGGGTTAAACATGTATGAGAGTACGTCACCCTTCCTCAGCCTGAGACAGAGTGGTGTAACCAGAAAACTTTCGAAAAAATTGACAACGCGGTTACAATGGACTGAAACCAAAAAATCGGTAAGTGGTACACAGTTATTCTGTTAGTCATCTATTGTTATCGGCTTGTCTGCTACATATTTATGAGATCTATCTATTTGTATTTGCTAACCGTTTCATAATAATTTCATTCATTTGGGATTAGTTACTTGTTTCGTCCGTACATTGTCTATTTTCATTATTTTACCTGATTGTTTCATCTTTGTATCGTCTATTTCAATGATGTTAGCTTCTTTCGCTTTTACACAATATTTTTTTGTCAGCTTAACAGTTATATTGCGATAGAATCTATTTATACAAGCTTACCTGTTTCATCTTTCATATCTTTTATCAGATCATCTATAGCTTTTCCGTAATAAACATGAACAACTTTTTCTTTGATACACCATTTGGTTTTCTCTATAACAAAATTAAAAGAGAGCTAGTTAATATTACTTAGATCTAAAATGTAACTTCAAAGTCGTTTATCGAATTCGTGTTAAGTGTCATGTAAACGTAAAAACTGAAGCAGCATACCTGCCAAACCCGGAATTTGACCCCCTTCCCCAAAAGCTGCTTTTTCCTAATTACATACATTTGTGACCAGTTCGTAAATAGATTTAAATCAACCTATAAATTGCTACAGAAAATTTACACAAAACATGTTGTTACCTTCAAGACATTCTATTTCGAGTAATTCTTTTGTGTACTTCTCCTCAAAATACTCATCAATGGGGCACGTCTTGTAGTTTTCGATATCTTTTTCAAAGTTCGCATCCAATGGCTTCCCAAGATATACATCTATCCTCTTTCCAAGTTCAATAAATTCATCAAAAAAGTTGTTTAACTCTGTGTCCGTCATTTCACAGTTTATTCTATGTACCAAATCATTTCTTCTTAGCCTGATCCGCTCGACATCGTCACCAATTTCGGTCTCATGAACCAGCGGTTTTGCTCCCCATTGTCGTGAGGGCGATGGGATAAAGTTAAAGAACTTACAAATATTATAGATAAGTGGGATGTCAAGTTTAGTGAAGTCATCGGAAGTTAATGTCTGTAAGGATATCAAATCTGTTTTACTAAGTCTTTGTTTGAACTGTTTGTTGTTGAGTATAATTCCATACATGGTAGACGATTGAATTCCTGATTTTTCCAGTAACTCTTGCATTATTTTGGAGAATATCTCCAGAACAACAGCACTGCATCTTGCAAACTTGGAATGACAGCCCATGACTAAGTTGAATTTACTGCTCAGCTTTCTAAAGTAAGCAATAAAAAAAATTTAAAAGCCTTTAAAACACATGTATGGGCATTTTATAAATAGATGTCTACGTGCCGCACAAGATCAGGATTTGTATAAAAAATAATTTTGATATCATGTATATGGTACGCGGTTATGGATAACTTCAGTTACGTTGCGTTTGGTGATACTTATGATATTATTTGTTTTCTTTTTCTTTTAAAACTTCAAATTTCTGTTGTATGGACCCCTTATATTCTTTTCAATTCATTGATATCAACCGATCAGTTCGCAAAAGCAGATTGGTCATCAAAATCAGAAGAAGATGAATATAAATCTTGATATTTAGAAATATTTTCTCATATTCTGATTCAAATCGTGCTCCAAACCTACAAGATAGCACCAAATATGTGCAATACGCAATCACCTTTTCGAATACATCAAATAGTCATGTATTTATATCTTAGTTAACAATATTGATAGGAAGAACTTTTTTTTTGCATTTTTCACTGTTTTTCAGAAGTTAAGGCATAGGTTATAATTGATAGATAAATCCTGATAATATTTAGAAAACTTATACTCTGGGCTTTTGCTTGATACCATTCTTTAACATGAACTGGACTCTTGTATAGTTGTAGACTTGACCAAGTGCATGAAATGTATTATATGTACCTTTTGTCGACAATCTTGAATTTGATGGCAATATTGATTTTTTTTTATCGTGACCCTATATCCAAAATTCGTCATAAGCATCTTATCTTAACTGTGCTAAAATTGATGCTGATAGCATACATAAAGTGATTTTTTGGATAACCGCTGGTGTATTGTATTTACGTTAGGAAGAGTGTCCATTTTTTTATAGTGTATGATGTAAAAGATGTACATATTCAAAACAAGACTGACTATCAAGGGCACAATCGCTCCAGCATCGATTCAAGGGGATTGAAATGTTGTAATGTTTAATTTCATACCTTGCACAGCTTTTCTTTGTTTTCCAGTGACAATAAATTCACATGTACTCATTCAATCACGTCCAACCATTATTTTAACCTACAAAAGTGAAATTGTCCTAAATGTTGCTTAAATTTTAGATGTCAGGGAAAGGACAAATATCTATGTATGTATATCTTGGCGAACTTTAGTTTATATATAGTCTTACATAAAGAAGCTCATTGAATGAATAACAAAAGTAAACTAGCTGCCAATAACTACGAGTACTCTCAGATATGTAATAAGTGTCTTTTTGTTGTTAGGATGTACAAGTACCTGTCCAAGTCCACTCTGTGATTGTTAGTTATGGCACCCTCAACGGAATTGGGGTGACATATTGTTATTCTACGTTTCTTTTTTTCTTCTTATTTTTATTATTATTCTTCCACACATTTTGTCCGTCGTGTTTCTCGGAATCTAATGAATGTTGACGGAACTTTGTTGGGGACCCCCATGTAAAGTTTTGAAATGGTTAAAGGTGGCCGCCGTTTCCATGGAAACAGCAAAAATGCGAAAAAAATCAAAGTGGTCCAAACTAGAAGAAACTCCATCGGAATGGTAACTGGCATGTGCTGATTTGCAGTTTGGCTTTGGAATTTTCAAAACGGCTGCCGTTACCATGGAAACAACTACAATATCAAAATTTCTGGCTCATTCGTTATAAGACGCAACTGGATAAAACTTTATGAAAATGTTACCCCGTATGCTAAGATGTCAAGACAATATTTGGATTGTCCAAAATGGCCGCCGTTGTAATGAAAACTGGGGGGAATTTTACATTGACCTTATGGAAAAATGTGTAAAATCTACATTTTCTTACAGAGTATTTAACCAAAGTCAATGAAACAATATGGATATATAACATGACATGTGGCAATGAGATATCTGCTGTTAGAATTTTGGAATTATCCACTGTAACCATAGCAACAGCAGAAAGTCAAAGTGCTGCAAACTGGATGAAACTTTACAGAATTGGTAACTGGCATAGGCAGAGTTGCATTTTGAAGTTGGAATTTTCAAAATATCCCCCGTAACCATGGAAACACCAAAAATGTCCAAAATTTTAAAATGCTCCAAAATTAATGAAATTTTACAAAAATGATAGTTTGCATGTGTAGATGCGTTTTTTTCAAAATGGCTGCCGCTCTCCTGGCAATGGGGGAACGAGGTTGCCATCCGTTATTGCTAGCAATTACAAATCTAGTTGTATTTATATTTGTATCCATCGGAAGAGTTTAGCCTTTCAACTGATGATTTTATCAGTTGGTCTTATGCTATACTTTTAAACAACTGACTGTTGATGTTTAACGTATGTGTTTTCGTTCGATATTTTGTACACGAATTAATCCGCTAATTTTCTCGTTTAAATTGTTTTACCTTTGTCATTTGGACGCCTGTTATAGATGACAATGCGGTATGGGTTTTGTTCATTGTTAAAGGCCTATAATTGTTTATTTCTGTGTCATTTGGTGTTCTCATTGGCAATCATACCACATATTTTGTAAATGAATAAACAAACATTCATATAGTAGTAAATGTCAAGTACTTTTTTTATGTTACTTTGGTTTGTTGGGTTGAATATGTGCTATACTAATTTCTTTTATGATAGTCAGTTTAGCACTTTGGACGTTTTATGAAATTCAATTTGTATTAAGTATTAGTTCGTCTTGCAAATAAGAAATCTTCAGGAGCATTGTTACACTGTACAATTTTAAATCATCATTTTTTTGTATCATTATCACATAAATTGAAAACGTACATACTGAGTTTCTGATGGTATATCATGAACGATATGAAACTACAATTAGGCGAGTGTTACATAAGGGTTTATTGAATAATTTCAATATTATGTAAACTTACTAGCGTGTAAACTATATAAGAACCCACGCAAGCAAAGACACACTAGTCTATACTTTTATATTCTACAGCTAAAGTGTATTAACCTCAAGATACTGTACTCTATGTGTTAATTTCTTTTTTCATGCTGGCCAGATTTTAAAAAATTGTATGCATATATCTTAAATTGCTAACTGAATTTCTTAATCATTTCCCAACAGTCTTATTTTTATTTTTATTTGTCCCTTGATGATCTATCATCGGTATTATTCCCGTGTTTTGCAGGAAATACAAGAGTTTGGTCCGTTTTCTGTCACAAAAAAAGTAATGTTTTACTTCCTTTTGCTAGAAGTCCAAAAAAAAAAGAGAGGGAATGTACCGAGCAGTAACTAAAGAACGTAGAACTCAAAACAACCATCAGACTTATCTGATCGTCTTACATTTGAAACATAACAGAGGCTTTGGCATGACAAAATCTAGCTTTACAAGGTTTAGAACGATACTAGACCGATAATGCTCAATACAAATGTTCAGTCATTGCATATGTTTATAGATTTTGTATCCAAGATTATTTAAATTTGGTTATTGATTTAAGAAACTATCATGTGATTTTTTTGTTGTGTATTTTTTAGTATTTTCTAGCATGTTATATCGTATATAGCATGCTTAATTTGTGGAAAATATCCTTAAAACTTATTTCGCTTGTTTCATGTTTAAAAAATTAAAGAATATTGTTTAGTCTTGTGTTCAGGCAACTTAAAGTCATGTACTGTAATTTTGTATCGTGATAGCCAAGTATTGTAGAATATGTTTCTTTTTATATCATTCCAAATACACATTGATCTGCTTAAGTAAACCTCAGGATATTAAACAGTGTATACATGTAATATAGATAATAAATAAAAGTCGTATCACTGAAGCTTGCTTTCAGTATTGGTAATATTTATTCAGAATGGTAAGAATACACAAATTATTTTTCAAAGGTTATTAATTGCAAATTGGTACCTCCCATAAATGTTTTGGGTGCATGTGTAATGTGCACATCTTTTTTTGTAAGTTTCATTGTCAAAGTGACCAGGCTGAAGCTAGAAAACAATAACTAGCGAACAATAAGCCAGCGAACAATAAGTCGATATATCGAGTAACCAAAAAAATGAATAAGACGGCCGTTAAATCAAAAAATATTCAAAAGGCAGAAAATCAGTCCAAATATTGCAATTTCAACTCAATCTTGAAATGGTTTTTATATGATTTATTGATTAAACAAGTCACATTTCTTTGAAGGCTAATATTCAGTACCACAGTAAATCTGCATCTGTCAACGGATTATTTGTAGGTGTAGGGTCACCAATTCACCCACTTCAATTTAGAACGTATGTAAAAGTAGTCCTACCCTGTAAAATATCGCACCTGTGATGTCTTTGTTTAATTAAACTAACATACACATTTGAAGAAAAGGGGTTGCCCTATTCCAGGGCTTCTAGAGAAAAATAATAAGGGGTGTCACGGAGTTTGACTATATAGGTCTTGTAGAGGAGAAACAGGTTCTTTTGCGCAATGTATCGAAAGGCGCTCTGTTCAAAAATCTGAAACTAGAGCCCAAAATTTGAAAAGATGGTAAAAAAATAGGGGGGGGGGTCGGCCTATTCCAGGGCTCCTAGAGAAAAATAATGAGGAGTGTCACCGGGTATGACTAAATAGGTGTTGTAGATGAGAAACAGGCGCTTCTTTTGAGCAAGGTGTCGAAGGGCGCTAAGTTAAAAAAACTAGAGCTCAAAGTTTGAAAAAAAAAATGGTAAAAACCGGGGGGGTCGGCCTATTCCAGGGCTTCTAGAGAAAAATAATAAGGGGTGTCACGGAGTTTGACTCTATAGGTCTAGTAGGGAAGAAACAGGTTCTTTGGTGCAATGTCTCGAAGGGCGCTCTGTTCAAAACTCTTAAACTAGAGCTCGAAATTAAAAAAAAAAAATGGTACAAAACAGGGGCGTCGGCCTATTCCAGGGCTTCTACAGAAAAATAATGGGGGGTGTCATGGGGTATGACTATATAGGTCTTGTAGAAGAGAAACAGGCGCTTCTTTTGCGCAATGTATCGAAGGGCGCTATGTTCAAAAATCTGAAACTAGAGCTCAAAATTTGAAAAAAAATGGTAAAAAACAGGGGGGTCGGCCTATTCTAGGCTTCTAGAGAAAAATAATGGGGGTGCTAAAAAAATACGGGGGTCGGCCTATTCCAGGGCTTCTAGAGAAAAATAATAAGGGGTTTCAAGGAGTTTGATTAAATAGGTCTTGTAGAGGAGAAACAGGTTCTTTTGTTCAATGTATCAAAGGGCGCTTTGTTCAAAAATCTGAAACTAGAGCTCAAAATTTGAAAAAAATGGTAAAAAAACAGGGGGGTCGGCCTATTCCAGGGCTTCTAGAGAAAAATAATGAGGATGTCACGGGGTATAACTATAAAGGTCTTGTACAGGAGAAACAGGCACTTCTTTTGCGCAATGTATCGAAGGACGCTATGTTCAAAAATCTGAAACTAGAGCCCATAATTTGAAAAAAATGGTAAAATGATAGGGGGTCGGCCTATTCTAGGCTTCTTGAGAAAAATAATGGGGGTGCCAAGGGGTATGACTATATAGGTCTTGTAAAGGAGAAAGAGGCGCTTCTTTTGAGCAAGGTGTCGAAGGGTGCTATGTTCAAAAATCTGAAACTAGAGCTCAAAATTTAAAAGAAATGTAAAAAAAAATAGGAGGGTCGACCTATTGCAGGGCTAATAGAGAAAAATAATGAGGGGTGTCATGGGTATGACTATGTAGGTATTGTAGAGGACAAACAGGCGCTTCTTTTGGGCAAGGTATCGAAGGGCGCTATGTTCAAAAATCTGAAACTAGAGCCCAAAATTTGAAAAAAGAAAATGGTAAAAAACAGGAGGGGTCGGCCTATTCCAGGGCTTCTAGAGAAAAAGAATGAGAGGTGTAACGGGTATGACTATATAGGTCTTGTAGAAGAGAAACAGGCGCTTCTTTTGTGCCAGGTATCGAAGTGCGCTATGTTCACAAATCTGAAACTAGAGCTCAAAATTTGAAAAAAAATGGTAAAAAACAGGGGGGTCGGCCTATTCCAGGGCTTCTAGAGAAAAATAATGAGGATGTCACGGGGTATGACTATGAAGGTCTTGTACAGGATAAACAGGCACTTCTTTTGCGCAATGTATCGAAGGGTGCTATGTTCAAAAATCTGAAACAAGAGCCCAAAATTTGAAAAAATGGAAAAATAGGGGGGTCGGCCTATTCCAGGGCTTCTAGAGAAAAATAATGAGGGTGGTCACGGGGTATGACTATATAGGTCTTGTAGAGGAGAAACAGGAGCTTCTTTTGTGTAATGTATCAAAGGGCGCTATGTAAAAAATCTGAAACTAGAGTCTAAAATTTGAAAAGAAAATGGTTAAAAAAGGGGGGTCGGCCTATTCAAGGGCTTCTAGAGAAAAACAATGAGGGGGTCACTAGATATTACTATATAGGTCTTGTAGAGGACAAACAAGCGCTTCTTTTGCGCAATGTATCGAAGGGCACTATGCTCAAAATTCTGAAACTAGAGCCCAAAATTTGAAAAAAATGGTAACAAAATAGGGGGGGGGGGGTCGTCCTATTCCAGGGCTCCTCGAGAAAAATAATGAGGGGTGTCACGGGGTATGACTATATAGGCGTTGTAGAGGAGAAAAAGGCTCTTCTATTGCGCAAGGTATCGAAGGGCGTTATGTTCAAAATTCTGAAACTAGAGCTCATAATTTGAAAAAATGGTAAAAAGAATAGGGGGGTCGACCTATTCCAGGACTCCTAGAGACAAATAATGAGGGGTATATAAGGCGCTATATTTAAACTAGCATTTTAATTTTTACATGATTCACATTCTTAGAATGATATGAAAAATAATCCATTTAAACCTAGGGCGCACCTGCCCTTGTAAGTAAACTTCGTAAGTTAATCGAAAGCTAAACAACCATTCTGTAGCGATACAAGGACATCAATGCAATCATCGGTGTGAACAGGATAAAAACAAATGCCCCAGACACATGAAACCTGCAAATTTCTTCGATAAATCATATAAACTATAGATGATAGTTAAGGTAATGTGTTCTGCAACAACTGTTCATCCATTATATTTAATATACAAGTACGTATTTCAGCCGAAGGCGGCGTAACTGACAATACGACATCGACCAAGGACAAGTACAATAGTTTGAACGTTATTTTTCCAATGATAATCTCAACACACTGGGGCCGCGGAAAGTTAAAAATTATCACATTTTTTAGAAATAATATCAATTGTCCTTCAATAAATAATCATCTTTTGAAAGTGTCTCTCGCGTTGTGTTTTTCGTTGAAATACTGTGCACATGAAATCATTAAAAAACGGAAATTTCGTTTAGCAATCAAATTCAATAAAAGTCACTCATGAAAAAAAAAAAATAACATTCAACTTTGCAAAAAACGAGTACGTCTCTTACATCACTGGTGTATCCATTTCTGTGTGGTCTCACGGGCTTTAAGACTAGCTTTTTGTTTCGGTCTCTTTGCCATAGTTTCTGTAAAGACGTAAGGTATTCGGGTTTCAATCTTTTCTAAAAATGTTGAATCAATTGCGTTTGTCTGTGTACACTTTTATTAAGATCGTAAGTCGGGTCTGGGATATTATAAATTTCTGATTTGCGGGTACGGTAATGTTAAAATGCGCCTTCATATAATACATGAAACGGTTTTAAAGCTTAACAGTCTTTGAAATCGGATGATAGATATATGTTAGCAGTCTGTCGTTAAAGATAGTTTCTATTTCCGTAACTATTGTTTGTAATGTTTCCATGTTTACTTGGGATCGTCCAAGCACTTCCGTAAAACTTGTCTTCGTCAGAAAATTCAAAGGCACCCAAATTCTTACATACCAAGGTGCACGTTTCGGTATGAATCTCCACTCTACACCGTGTATTGATAAAGTATCTTTTCCTATATCCGATTCACATAATCTATTTATTTCTGCAGATCCTGCAATGAATGTAGTTGCATTGTCAGGTACTAGAATTTTAGGCAAAGATTTTTGGATAACAAAGCGTTGAAATCCTTGAATTTATGAATGTTCGCTCAAGTTTGGAACTACTTCGAGGTGAACTGCTCTTGTCGATGCGCATCTAAATAAACTTACATACGCTGTCCTTAAAGTTCCTTTTGAGTCCGTTACGTATAAATCACCTGTATAATCGACCCCATGTGACGGTAAATGGCGAGGCTTCCTGTACACTTATGTTCGGTAGGGATGATGGATTCTGTTTGCTGTAAGATTTTGCCATATATTTGCGGTAAGTTACACATTTGTTTAATAACTGAACAAATTGTTGAAGTGTCGGTACCTAATACGTTGTAATGTTGTAATGTTGTAAATGTTTCAGTATCGACAAGTCGCTCCGAACAGAACGGATATGAACCTGTAAGTTTGTGGATAACGTGTTTGGTTGGATGGGTTACTGAGCCACAAGAAACGTGTAGCGTTTCAGTCATCTTCGTTTAAACATGCAATAAGGCTTTTTCAATATCCGTTGTTATGACGACAGGGTTGGGTCTGAATCTCATTAGAATTTTTGTCAGATCATTTTGCTTCGGCGGCACATCAAAAAGGCAGTCATACACACTTTGTGAACTAGGCAACTGGCAACAACTGCAGTCATAAACAATTCTGATAGGCGTATTGCTTCATTCCTTCTGTGCTGAATGATAGGGAATATAGTATATTTTTTTTTTTGAGTCTCAGTTGTTTCATCTACTCTCTCTATGAATCCACTTCGTTCCTGTTCTTGTATTATGTTCACATACTTCTTTAACATATCAGAGTTTTGAGTATGTCTTTTAACGGTGTTTTCTGTTCTTCTCCTTGTGACTGCTTTTGTAGGCAATTCATCATAATCCTGTTTCCATGGTAACTAAGCGAAATAATTTTTTTTTTCTGAACTCAATTGATCTGTCTTTGATATAGGCATCGTCGTCTTTATCTAACTCCTTACTATTTATACCAATTGATTCTAATTTCCAAAATCTCTCTAGATTGTATGATTCATCTTTGTGTGATATTGAAACATTAAACCTGCTAGTTTCCGACGTGTGAGTTTTCTTACCGTATGTATGTCCCGCTTGCAAATATCCGATCTTGGATATTTCACGGCGGTTGGACCGTTTCTTTGTACAATATGGTCTTCTGCAATGTCCCTGTAGTGACCTGCGCCGACAAACAACGATATCTCGATTGAATTTTGCCGTGTCATCGTGTGCGCTAACTTTAAACCCCGCAAATAACTGTTCTGTGTATCAATAGTACGTATGTGATTCTGTTGAGGCGTGGCAATCATCGGAACTATCAGTACTTTGGCAATGCGTGTTCTGCATCATTTTTTAGATATATTGTTATCTTTTCTAAGTGTCTCATGTTTTTCTCATCACCTCCAAATGCCGGTATATGTATTACCTCTGTTCCTTCTATCTGTAAATTGAGTTTTTCTTAAAGTTCTGCGTCAAAAACGATCTTTGAGCTCTTTCGTCAAAACGAACATTCGTATCGATAAAGTGCTGTTTCGAGCCTACTTGAGCTACGGCGGTTTTCAAAAGTATCGATTGAGAATACAAAATCATGGTAGTATCTTCTTCCGTATCATGAATATCATTTACAAGGTGAACGTTTGGCGGTTTGCTGCTTTGATTATCTTTTTTGCGAAAATTCATATGCGCTGAATAAATAAAGGCAACAGTAGTATACCGCTGTTCGAAACTCATAAATCGATAGAAAAAAATAAATCCGGGTTACAAACTAAAACTGAGGGAAACGCATTAAATATAAGAGGAGAACAACGACACAACATTAAAATGTAACACACACAGAAACGAACTAATCATTTTGGTCTTTTTTGGATAGTTGTCTCAATGGCAATCATACCACATCTTCTTTTTTATAAGCATTAGACAAAATCCGATGAGAATAACACACATAAAATCAAAACTAAATACATGAATTTTGGATAGAAAAGTACCGTGACACGTCTTATAGTAATGTGAATACACACTCAAATATAAGAGGAAACAAACGACACACAAAAACAAAACGTTAACATGTATCACACACACAAAAAACTGTAATATAGCAATGGCCATATTCCTAACGAGCTGCTACCGTCATCTCTTTGGCTTACCTCATTCACTGGTTTATGTTCTTTGTTGGATGTGCATTACACAAGCTTGTACGGTGTTTCTTATTACAATGTCTTCATGTGTGTTTAGATTTACATTCATTTATTCTGTGTTTACCAACACAGTTAAAGCATAACTTATCACGTTTTACTATGATCATACGGGATTCTGGGTCGGTTATTTTACTGCAATGAGTAGGTGCGTGTATTTCATGACAGAAAGCGCAAGGTCTAGTCTCAATATTCTTGTAAGATTTGGACTTTGTCGATTTCGCTCCGGCAAAGAAAGACGATGTTGTGGGCAAATCGTGTGTCGACTCTATCTCTTGTCCTGCGGCCATTATATTGATCTCATATAATATGCTTTTACGGAGGTCCCGTAATAGCCATGTTTTTGTTTTGTGTTCTCGCTCGAGATGTTTTCTGACTTCCCCGGGTAATTTGTTATTGATAATGGGAACAAGTAGAGTGCCGTATGTTTCCTGCGTCTGACCCACATCTTCTTATCCCCTGATGTTACTTTCCATTTTATCGTTTGTAAGCTTGTTAGTTGATTTCTAAGCGAAGAGATTTCTAATAATGGCTGCATGTATGCCTGTCAGTAGGGGTATTGAGAAATGTCACAACTTTTTGAATTTTCCTAATCTCCTTTCGTTTTAAGTTGTTTGTTAAGGTATTTGTTATCATTTAGCTGCAATTTTACTTTAAAACAAAAAAAAATCAGGTCAAAATACCCTAAAATAGGCTTAAAATTGTCTTTTGTCAGTACAGAAATGAACAATTATCGAATGTTCGGCATGCACAAATAATGGCTGAATATTTTTTCAAAATATTTTGCACAAATAGTTATTACATATAAGGTATCTAAAATACAAAATATCAGTCTGATTGGAATATTTTGGATTTGGACCATTTTGCATGGTTTTAATTTATCACAGACTGGCTCTTAAATATAGTCATACCTCATGACACCCCTTATTATTTTTCTTCAGAAGCCCTGGAATGAGCTGAACCCCCCTATTTTTTAACCATTTTATTTTTAATTTTGGGGTCTAATTTCAATTTTAACAAAGCACCCTTTGATACCTTGCGCAAAAGAAGCGTCTGTTTCTCCTCGACAAGACCTATATAGTCATACCCCGTGACACCCCTCATTGTTTTTCTCTAGGAGCCCTGGAATAGGTCGACCCCTCTTTTTTTTTTACCATTTTTTTTAAATTTTGGACTCTAGTTTCAGATGTTTTAACATAGCGTCCTTCGATACCTTACGCAAAAGAAGCGCCTGTTTCTCCTCTACAAGACCTATATAGTCATACCAAGTGACACCCCTTGTTATTTTTCTCTAGGAGCCATGGAATAGGTCGACCCCCTTTACTTCAAATGTGTATGTTAGTTTAATTAAACAAAGTCATCACAGGTGCGATATTTTACAGGGTAGCACTACTTTTACATACTTTCTAAATTGAAGTGTGTGTATTGGTGACCCTACAAATAATCCGTTGAAAGATGCAGATTTACTGTGGTACTGAATATTAGCCTTAAAAGAGATGTGACTTGTTTAATCGATAAATGGTATAAAAACCATTTCAAGATTGAGTTGAAATTGCAAAAATTGGACTGATTTCCTGCCTTTTTGAATATTTTTTTATTTAACGGCCGTTGCTGTCTTATTCATTTTTTGGGTTTCTCGATATATCGCCTTATTGTTCGCTGGCTTATTGTTCGCTAGCGATTGTTCGCTAGCTTCAGCCTGGTGTCAAAGTGTTCACAATAAAAAGTTGGACAGAACTAGCGCTCTCAACATGCTGATAAATTAAGAAATAATTCATGTGGGCTTGAATATATCATGATTTTACCACGAGTTGGCCCTTTATGACAAATATTTTACCCTGAGCGACAGCGAGGGGTAAAATATCGTCATAAAAGGACAACCCGTGGTAAAATCTAGATATATTCAAGCTCCCATGAATTATTTCGATACTAATAGGACAAATACGGCAATGCTTTTGGATCGAAGCGCTCTAGGTGGAGGCAAATATTTGCCGTTCTCGTAAATCAACACACGTTTAGAATGGCGTAGAGGAATGGAGCAAACAGAATTAGGGACATGCTCAAACTATTTACAATAACGTATTTAGATAGATTTGGATGCATTTTAATGATAATTTACCTATATGTGTTTTATGTATAAAAAATGGGCTTATACCACATTTTAGCATCGTTTCTTTACGTTTCCTTGTTCATTGTTGTTGTGATGATTTTCGGTATCAGAAGCGTGTATTTTCCCGTAAAATGCTCAAATTATTACGTCATCATTCTATGACGTCGGGTACTTCATTCATAAAAAAAACATATGACGTAGGAGTACGATCGGAACAGCCAATGCAATATATTCATATTTTACCACGGGTGTGTACTCAAAGCGTTTGAAGGACGTCATGTTACAATAGATAATATAGGATGAAAGGTTACCTATTTTTTTTTCATGTGATTGGACAGTGATTAACATGTCACTGATAGACAGAAGTTTTGTCACATTGAGTATGTTTACATAACCAGTTGTTCGGATTATCTGGTTATCCGTCATGAAACTTTCCTATTTTGGATGTATGAATTTGCAGCCACGTAAAAATGAGGAACTTTGTGTCCGACACATTGTGTAGAGAAAATGTCACGCTCTACCAAGTCTGCAGCCCTAGCCGATCGAAAATTGTGTGGGTGTCCTTAAGTGGTCATTTCATCAAAGCTTAATTTCAAATACTATCAAATATACTTTCATTTTCAAGTAGCATTTCAAATTTCGAAACCTTACCGGTTTATCGTTGACAGCAGATTCAAAGAGGTATTTCGAATAGCACATTGTTCTTCAAATAATGATTCGATCATTGTAAAGGATATAAAAAATTGAATTTACGGTGATACCTAACACTATAGGGAAAATCAGCTCAAACTGCTGTATAACCAATGAATTTTTTCTGATAAAGTAGTGAGTTCAAATTTTTAGATTTTTGTCAAAGGGTCAAATAAACTCATCATAGATACAAGGACTAAATTTTATATATATACGCCAGACGCGCGTTTCGTCTTCAAAAGACTTATCAGTGACGCTCAAATCCAAAAAAGTTTAAATAAAAAAATTCCTTGAAGTGTTGCCAAATACAGCTAATACAGTAATCTATGTCTGAGGTAGAAAAGCCTTAGTATTTCAAAAAAATCAAAATTTTGTAAAAAGTTAATTTATAAATATAACAATATCAATGATAATTCATGTCAGCACAAAAAGTGCTGACTACTGGGCTTGTGATACCCTCGGGGTAATAAATCTCCACCAGCAGTGGCATCGACCCAGTGGTTATTATTAAACTCATCATAGATACCAGGACTAAATTTTATATACAAAGTTAACATTTTATCAAAAATTTATGAAAATTAAGAGTCAAATTAATGTTAGTCAAGATGTTGGGTACCACCTTAAAACAAATATTCTTATGATTTCTATCGATCATTAAGAAGCGTCACATTTCATAACGTTCTTTGAAGATATGACAAAGTTAATGTATACTTAAACTGCATGTGTATTTTTTAAATTTCACTTCAGACATTAAACAAGTACATGTAAAATCATAATTATAGAATGTTTCGGATAAGGTTTCTTGTAATCCTATGAAGCATTTATAATGAATAAGTCTGCAGTTTGTGTGTGTGTTACATTTTAGTGTTGTGTTTCTGTTGTGTCGTAGTTTCTTATATTTGATGTATTTTCCTCAGTTTTAGTTTGTAACCAGGATTTGGTTTTTTTTTCTCAATCGATTTATGAATTTCGAACAGCTGTATACTTCAATTGCCTTTATTTAACCCTAAATCAATGGCTGATTCGTTGTAGGTGTAGCTATATGTGTGTGTATTGACATGTTGGTGAAGTCAGTCCAACATAACAGAGTTGTTAGCAACGAAGCTAGCTAGATTGTAATAAAGATATATTTGAAATTTAAAATACAATCAGTTTGAGAATTTGATAATGTTGATCGATTCGTTAGAAGGTCTTACATGTAACACTAGAATTCAATACCCACTTCACTCGATAGGGAAAATATCAAGCAGTTTAATTTATCCGTCACCTAAGCAATTCTTAGATTTAGAATATGTATAGTATGTAACAAGTTAAGTATTAATGATAAAGGGTAACCGATGATTAAAACTTAACAACATTTTGCATGTTGGTTCCTATATGGAATTTCATAAAATGAGAATAATCATCTGCAGCAAAATACAAATAGATATAGGAAGATGTGGTGTGAGTGCCAATGAGACAACTCTCCATACAAATAACAATTTAAAAAGTAAACCATTATAGGTCAAAGTACGGCCTTCAACACGGAGCCTTGGCTCACACCGAACAACAAGCTATAAAGGGTCCCAAAATTACTAGTGTAAAACCATTCAAACGGGAAAACCAACGGTCTAATCTATATAAACAAAACGAGAAACGAGAAACACGTATATATTACATAAACAAACGACAACTACTGTACATCAGATTCCTGACTTAGGACAGGTGCAAACATTTGCAGCGGGATTAAACGTTTTAATGGATCCAAACCTTCTCCCTTTTTCTGAAACAATAGCATAACATCACAACAAAGAAAAACATACGATAAAATATCAATTGGCAGACTTAACTCAATCAAAAAACGTATGATTAAACAATGAACGAATAAATTTGATCTGCGATATCTGAATACAAATGCACAGTTAATTAAATATTAGAGACAAACATTCATGACCAAAAAGCTAACAAACAAATTCAAACACAGGACATGACTGAGAAATATTTAACCAATCAATGTAGGCATGGATAGTATTACCTTTATAGCTCGTTACATGTTTTCAGGTATAGTAGTATTTATATAACAACTTTCACAAATTTTATGTCGGCAATAACCAAAAATATACCTTTTGATCAGCTCATCAGAAAAACATATCAATTCGTTAAGGATTCTAATTGATATTGCTGCTATAATTGTCAAATTGTAATGTTGATATCCTTCTTCCAAGTTTTATACAATTCCATGAAGGATTTACGAAGTTGTCGATTTCTTACCGTTTTGATTTAATCCTAGCCTCTATGTAAATGTTGCATTGTTAAATGTAATTGACAAAACTAGGTTCACTTATCAGTAAAACACTAATATTCTAAAAATGTGCCTCCGACATGTACTACTTCATACCAAATTTTAATAATGAAAATATTTCTGAAAATATATCATATTACTTACTTTTAATCATCTTCGCTAGCCAAGGGTTACGATCCAATCCCGCTCTCTCCACCCTTGGCGGATTTAGATAAAATTTCGGAGACACAGGATAAGGATTTTTATTGGTTGCAGTCGAAACTCGCTGCATCCAATCAAAAAGCGTCTATAACATTATCACGTGTAAATGTAGAAGGTGTTTGTAAACAATTGCTACGTGTTTATTGTGCAACAAGTCTTTACATCCCTGAACATACGACTATAATTAGTGACAACTAGAATGTTTTAATCAACTAATATAAGTTCCTGTGTATGTTTCATGCACAAATGCATGAATGTTAACGTAAATTTTCGTTTCCGGCTTTACCAAGTTTGTAGAATCTAGACGCTACCTTTTTTTTACCACCAAACTGAAGAGTTCAAGTGCTACCATTGGTCAAGAATGATGTATTCGGAATGGGCGTGAATTTAATCTTACGGAAGATGGCGAAACATTGTTTTCACAAATGTTGGCTTAATCTGCCAATGTGGAGAAAGCGGGAGTGGATCGTATACCTTGGCTAGCGAAGATGACCTTTAATCGGGTGGATAAATCACATTTGTCTTGTCCTTACACTGTCAAGGTTCACCAAAAGACTGTATAAGAACATGACGAAAGTCTGTCGAATGTTATTCATGTGCAAACAAATGTGCAGTTTATCTGAAAGCTAATAGTCATGTGTCCTGTAGACCTCCTTATTAATTCAATAACAATGATGCAATTTGACTTTATTCTATTTACTTTCTACACTTATCTTTGTTTTTGCAATTCTAATCCATTAATTATTATTCTATTTACTTTCTACACTTTTCTTTGTTTTTGCAAATCCAGTCCATTAATGTTTATTCTATTTACTTTCTACACTTTCATTGTTTTTGCAAATCCAATACATTAATTTTTCAAACAGGAACAAGCAATATGAAACGTTGAACAAATGTTGAAGGACCTACGATAACCTGTTATTTGTTTATACATCTGATCTTTTGGTAGATTGAAAGCTGTCTTTACATAAGCGATGCAACCATTATTCATTCTCTTAAATCAAAGACCCACGTACAAATATTCAGTAATTATTGTGTTAACTATTTATTGTTTCGTTTAAGTCATACAATCTCGCGTCTCTATATGAGTTATAATCATTAGGGTGACTAAGTCGGTTGATCAAATCATTTTAACAGAACAGAAAAGGACCACCAAACAAATTAACATTATAGTTTTTAAATAAAAACTCCGATCGGGTATCAAAATACTGCGGATCAAGAAAATTTGTCAAGTTTATCGGGGTTTTTTTTTTTTTTTCATTTTCGGTTCAAATTCTCCAACCATTTCGACAGCATAATGAACAATACAAACGATCAATGCATGTAATTAAGCTGTAAGAATTCATGGTTACTTAAAAAAAAAACACGAAATTTAAAATGTCCACACTAACAATTTTTTTTCACAAACAACAACGTTTGCAATTGGTGGGGTTCAAATAAAAGAAATAAAACTGTTTAAAATGGTTTTCCTACAAGTGATAAATGTGCATTGTAAACTATGACTTCTATAAGTTCATTCAATGTATTTAGATTCTAATATAAATTCATAGTACGGAGGCTTTGTGAAAAATTGTGCACATCCTGCTACAAGCATGAAATTTGGCATAGACCTTACTCAACTATTACTCTTTGAGTTCAGATAGGGAGGCATTTGACAAAAATGTCTCACTTCCGGTAAAATTCAAAATGGCGGACATCATACTTAAATCAGCCCAATATCGAAGACTAGTATGTGAAAAGGTGTTATTATCATGCTACTATCATAATATTTAGTACAAACCTTTGTTTTTAACTACTTTTGGATATATTATATAGATTAGATGTCTTTAAAACCCCTACTTCCGGTAAAATCCAACATGGTGGACATTGTACTAAAATAAGCTTATTTTTTAGGGAGGGTATTTGAACTGTGTTTTAACGTATTGCTACTATCATTACATTGTGCAGGAACCTTTCTTTAGTGCTTCTCATTGATACAATATATAAGACGTATATCTTTAAAACCCTGACTTCCAGTAATATTCAAAAATGGCGGAGATAGTAATATTAATTTATTATTCAAGTATTCAACTTTTTTCAACATATAAAGAAAACGTTGTTTTTGTGCTGGTCATTAAACTTTTGGATTTAAGTTATCCCCAAAACCACTAATTCTATTCTGTTGTAAATGTTTAAATACAAAGTTGACACTTCCGGTAAAAAATATGGCGTAAATTTCAAAGGTAAGTCCACAATCCATATCTTCGATGTACAGTTTTCGATAGATTGATTAAAACAAAATAAAATCACTAAATTACTAAAACATTTTTAAAATTTATACTATTTGGCCAAAAATACATGTTTATTCACGGTCACCACCACATGCACACAAGGCAGTTCACGGGGGACCCGATTTCCCCCATAAACAACGACCGCGGCATCCTTTCCTTTTCTTACATCCACAATGTATAAACATTTAACAAAATGATGAGGCCTTAGAAATAGTTTTTTAAAAGGGATCCTCTTTGTCCCTTCGCCATCCATTAGCGCCTAGACTGGGTAGCATAAGAGCCAATCCCAAGCTCGTCCCTCTTAACACCCGCCTGAGTTTATTGCACGTTTCACATGCTGGAAAAGACGAGACCAAGTTGAGGGAACAGCCTCACTTAGCCTTCCCATTTGGGCAAATAGTTATTTTCTTGCTTCATTAACCATGTTAGACCCATCTAATAAGTTTTTGCGGTCATACAGTAAAACCCCGGTGATTTAGGCTGATCAATCACCATTCTTCATGTTAAAGTTACATTTTCAAATGCCATCAATGTCTCCCAGGCAGTCTTTTTTTCCTTTTCAAGCAAACAGAGAACCGTATCACAACCGGTAAAGGCATGGATCACAATAAGTAAGTGTGATAACTCATTGCCTAGTGCATTTGAAACGCCATTGATAGATATTAATCCAAAGTTTTTTGCCTTCCAAAACACATGTACAATCCATAGTTCGTCTAGCCCTATGTCACGGAATAGCCAAACAGTAATGACAACATCATCAGTAACGACTGTTCGAATCATGACTCGTTTAAGTTCGTGTTTCACTTCACAAGACACATGCACAATGATTCTAGTGTCTGCCCTGCCTCTGAATGTGAACTTAGTGCTAAACTTGAAATACGTCATGTTGTGGAAAAGATTGAATATACTGAGCTTTCGTTGCAACAACTACCTTATGCATCTATGACTTCATCCACTTGTGTTACAGTTTTAAGGTATTTTATTAAGGTAAGGACATAATACCCAATCAGCATACTCTTTTGGTCGCAAATACATGTTAATTCACAATCGGAGAGCTGATTTTCCACATTAACAAAGACTGTGGTATTGTTTCTTACATCCATAATGTACAATTAGATGATGAAGCCTCACAAAGAGTTGTTTAAAAGAGTTCCCATGGATCATATTTGTTCATTCGCCATTCATAATCGTCTTGACTAGTTAGCATTGGAACCAATTACAAGAATGTTACTCATTCACAAACGCCATGGTATATTGCACGCTTTACATGCTGAAAAATACCAGACCGAGTCGTAGGAATAGCCTCAATAAGTCTTTCCTCTTCCAAAAACACATGTTTTCTTGCTTTGTTAACCCCATCTGATAAGGTTTTTTTTTTCGATCTTACAACAAAACCAAGTATCGTTTTATCAATGACATTTTCAAATCCATATCTGGTGATGTTGGCTGGTCAATCATCATTCTAAATGTTACAGTCACATCTTCATCCATGTCACCAACGCAGTTCCTTTTCCAGCAAATGTGTAAACTCTCAATGCCTAGTGCATTTGAATAGAAAGGTCGTGGATAGAAACATATCTAAAGCTATTCCCACTTCCAAATGCAAACCAAAGTTCGTCTGCCTCTATGTCACGGAATAGCAAAACAGCAATGACATCAGTATCGTTTGTTCGAGTTATGACTCAGTTTAGTTTGTGATTCACTGCATCAGACACATCCATCTGGATTCTAGTGTCAGTCTCCTCATGTAAACATGGTGCTAAACTTAAAGCATCGTCAAGTGGTGGATAACACTGAACATCCTGAGCATTTGTTGTTACAACTACCATTTCCTCAAAATTTATTGAGCAAGATGCTGTGAATGAAAATTTAAAAAGTTATTTCTTATTGTCGTCATCACTCAGAAAACTTTGCGAATTTTGAGGAATTTGTTTTGACCTTGGATTCGTCTAAGTATTCCCTGTCCTTTTAATGTAGCTCTTGCTTCTTGTAGCAGCCTTCAAACTACCAGTATTGTCTATGTACATGAACGCATCCGAGACTACATCCACTGTTGTTGCAGTTTCAAGGTGTTTCCTAAAGAGTTTGCTGATTGAGTATTGTATCCTTACTTTAATAAAACTGAAACTGTAACAAATAAACTCATCATATATACCAGGACCAAACTTAGAATATACGCTAGACGCACTTTTCGCCCGAACCCAAAAAAATTAAAAAGGCCAAACAAAGTACGAAGTTGAAGAGCACTGAGGACCAAAATTCCTAAAAGTTTCACCAAATACAGCTTAAGCAATCTATGCCTGAGGTACAAGAGAGAATGAAGTCTTGAATGAGTATGGAAGTTGTAGCAACAAATGCTCAGGATGTTCAGTGTTATCCACCACGTGATGTATTTCAAGTTTAGCACTAAGTTCACATTAAGAGGCTGACACAAGAATCATGCTGCATGTGTCTTATGCAGTGAAACACGAACTTAAACGAGTCATAATTCGAACAGTCGTTACTGATGATGCTGTCATTACTGTTTTGCTATTCCGTGACATAGAGGTAGGCAAACTATGGATTGTGTTTAAGAAGACAAAAAACTTCGGATTAATATCGATCAATGGCCTTTCATATGCGCTAGGCATTGAGTGATCACACACACTTATTGTGATCCATGCCTTTACCGGTTGTGATACGGTTCTTTGTTTGCTTGAAAAGGAAAAAAGACTGCGTGGGATGGCATTTGAAGATGTGACTTTAACATAAAGAATGGTGATTGATCAGCCTAAATCACCGGGGTTTTACTGTTAGATTGCACAAACTTATCAGATGGGTCTAACATGGTTAACGAAGCACGATCATAACTGTTTGCACAAAGGGGAAGGCTAATTAAGGCTGTTCCCTCAACTTGGTCTCGTCTTTTCCAGCATGTAAAACATGCAATAAACTCAGGCGGGTGTTTAGGGGGACGAGCTTGGGATTGGCTCTTATGCTACCCAGTCTAGGCGCTAATGGATTGTGAAGGGACAAAGAGGATTCCTTTTAAAAAAAACTCTTCTGAGTACTCATCATTTTGTTAAATGTTTGTATATTGTGGATGTAAGAAAGGATGTCTCGGGCGTTGTTTATGTGGGGAAAATCGGGTCCCCGTGCACTGCCTTGTGTGCATGTGGTGGTGGTCGTGAATAAACATGTATTTTTTTGTATAAATTTTAAAATTGTTTTAGTAATTTAGTGATTTTATTTTGTTTTAATAAATCTATCCAAAACTGTCAACGAAGATATGGATTGAGGACTTACCTTTGAAATTTACGCCATATTATTCACCAGAAGTGTCAACTTTGTATTTAAACACTTACAACAGAATAAAATTAGTGGTTTGGGGGATAACTTAAAGCAACAAGTTTAATGACCAGCACAAAAGACAACATTTTCTTTACATGTTGAAAAAAGTTGAATATTTGAATGATAAATTGATAGTTCTTTATCCGCCATTTTTGGATATTACCGAAAGTAAGGGTTTTAAAAATACACGTCTTATACATATTATCAATGAGAAACACCAAAGAAAGGTTTCTGCACAATGTAATGATAGTAGCAATACGTTAAAACACACTTTAATTACCCTCCCTAAAAAATAAGCTTATTTTAGTACAATGTCCGCCATGTTGGATTTTACCGAAAGTAGGTGTTTTAAAGACATCTAATCTATATAATATATCCAAAAGTAGTAAAAAAACAAAGGTTTGTACTAAATATTATGATAGTAGCATGATAATAACACCTATTCACATACTAGTCTTCGATATTGGGCTGATTTAAGTATGATGTCCGCCATTTTGAATTTTACCGGAAGTGAGACATTTTTTTTAAATGCCTCCCTATCTGAAATCAAAGAGTAATAGTTGAGGAAGGTTTATGCCATATTCCATGCTTGTAGCAGGATGTGCACAATTCGTCTGAAATATGCTTGTAGCCGCCGGACTATCAAGTTTATTTATTTTTTATATTGAATGATCGAATACACTAATCAGTAACATCAACGGAACCCATTTTTTCTGCACCAATTGGTCGTTTCGGCAGAAAATTGTTTCACAGAGGTCTATTATGTTTTGAAAAGAAAAAGCCGTTAAATGCAAAATAGGTAAAATTCTCAATGATTGGGTTGCAACATTTGAAACTAAATTTTGTTAAAAGTATTCATGATCAGTTGAAAAGTATCGACAATTGTGAATAAAACAGTTCCACAAATGCAGATGCACATTTTTAACGTTTATGCAATCTTTCAGTGATATTTGAGGGATCATTTCTGACAACTGGAAGATAACTGATTTTACAAATCTTGCACCCTTTTACATTAATGCCTCTAAAAAATGAAGTCTTGAATATTCCTATCAAATATACATTGCAAGTAGCATTCCACATTTCGTAACCGTATTATCGTTAATAACACATTCAAAGAGGTATTTCACATTCAGTAACACATTGTTCTTCGAATTAAGATTCGATCTTGTCAATGCTCTATCTCATAACCATCAATTATTTATTGTTTGATAATTCATTTTATATTCAAAAAGACTTATGTTTCTATATGATGAAGGTAAAGGATTTATTCTTCTGACGTTTCATTTAATTTTTCAATTTCTTTTACCAATCTTTAGTCAGTTTTTTTTTGCTAAAATTTTGTGAAAATGGATGACAGGTACAAGAAATAATTTATCCAGAAACATATACATCATGTATTACTTTTTCTGTTCAAATTTGTATTTTTTCAATTATTTATAACAATAAAGTTGAAATAATATGCATTTTGTTCTTAAAATAGAGAAAAATAAAAAAAAATTGACAAACTTGACAGTATGATAAAAAGTAAAATCACAAAAAAAAACTGCACTCAGAGGAAAATCAAATCGGAAAATCCCTAATCACATGGCAAAATCAAATGACAAAACACATCATAAACGAATGACAACAACTGTCCAATTCCTGACTTGGTACAGGCATTTTCAAATGTAGAAAATTGTGGATTAAACCTGGTTTTGTAGCGCTAAACCTCTCACTTTGTACGACAGTCTCATCAAATTCCGTTATATTTACAATGATGCGTCAACTAAACAGACATAATAAATAAAATAGTCGAAATATGGGTACAGCAGTCATCATCGTGTGGTAATTTTAAAAGAAACAATTTCGCGTGCCTGACGTCAGAAAATTTATACGTCACATATTTTTGTTCAATGTTTATACAAACAACTCTAAAATTTAGCATGGGCAATTTTAGCATACAGAGTTAAAAAATCAAAAGTGTGTAAGAATTAATTTCAGAAATAAACCGGGATTTAAAATAGTCTAAAAGTTGTATAGAATTTATAAGAATCCACAAATGGTTCATTCACTACGTAATTAAATAATTTTGACGTTTGTGGTTCCACGTATTTTCTATTTTATAATAGAAATATAACATAATGACATATAATAGAACACGAAAATTGAATAATTTGACACGTAAAAGCATCAAAATATGATAAAACTTTTAATTTTAATACATACCTATATTTTTTATTCAGATTTATTTACTTCATCTTAAATGAAAGCATTCAAAAAAGTTTAATTGTGGATCTGGGATTTTTTTCACTATGATAGCCTAAAAATGGGTAAAAATTGAGGAAAATGGGAAAATCATCAAAATTAGGTACTTCAAAAGGGCCGTAGCAAAGACAAAATGTACCACCATATGATTTTTTTTTCTTCACTTATTATCTTTTTAAAGTCATATAAACCAAAAAATCAGGTTACGAAAAAAAAAGTTTAATTCCAGATTTTTTTGGCTCCTCAGAGGAGTACATCCTTAACGCAGGTCGCTTGGAAGTATCTTCTTAGCTGTTTTTTACAGAACAGGGTTAAAATTATCTAAAAGCTAATTATTACATACACACTCTTCCTTTTCCTTTAGCATGTTTAGTTCAGGAGACTATGTCAAAATTATTCAAAGCTACGCGAAATCTTAGATCATGTAAAAACTCCTTCAACTGTTGGATTTTTGTACTATTTTAGCTGTCCTTTCATTGTCCACTTTTCATCTTTAATGTTACAAAAACTGTTTGTATCAAAGTTAAAAAGAAAAAAAAATGTAGTTTGATCATTCACCGATTTTGATTCATTGTGCACATGTCCCATAACAATTGATAAGATCATAACATGAGTACGTGCAGAACTTTTTTGTTTAGGTGTGATGAAAATGTTCAGGGTAGTTATGTTGAATTGATTATCTTTTATGTTTAAATATCTTAATTTCTATTTACTTAAGGATGTACTTAGGTGATCTAAAGTAAAATTGAATAAATCAAGCATTCAAAATTGAAACTTCAAGCTGGAAGAGTATTAGTTTAGAATCAAAATCAGCTAAAATATTGATAGGTCATGGAGCTCGTTTTCACTAAAATATGTGTGAAAAGGCTGGCTTTGACTTTTACCTTATATTTGTATTGGTATTATTTGGGTCTTAAATGAAAAGAAAGAAAATCAAGAATCTGTTTAAATTTTGTCAAATGACCTTTTATGAGCTATTAAGTCTTATGTTAAAAGATGAATAGGTGTTATGGGCCAAATATTTTACATTGTATCGTCTGGAAAAACACCAAGAAGTCTGAACATTTGGCACTTATATCCAAAACGTCACTGGTTGGTTCAAATATTTTGAAATTTTTATATTTTTGTCAAAGGGTCAAAGTTAACATAGTGTCAAAATTGTATGAAGATTAAACGAGCCAAATTAGTATAAGTCAATGTGTTGGGTACCACCTGAAACAAAGGAGTTGGTTCAGTAAGACCCCATTTTGGCCCTAAAATATAGCAGTTTTGTAAAATTGTGAAAATGTAATCTTTTAACTATTTATAGGAACGTAGAATGCTTCTGCTACACAAATATGGGCTGATTTTGACAATACAATGCACATATATCGGGTACTAACATCATTAAGTCATGCTAAATTACTGAAATCTTCACAATTTTAGCATTTTAGTTAAATTTTATACGGTTTCCGTCTTGAATGAAAGTGGCCGCATTCGTGTTCACTCATAATATTGAAATGTAAGTTGCATTTGATGATAAAACATAACATATATAAAGGTTGAGGATGAACACGGATGCGGCCACTTTCATTTTTGACAAAAAAACATCTGAAAAGTGACGATTTTTGCATATTTGATAGATTTTTCATATTTTAGCTTGAATCGGAGGGTTTTTGATGACTTAATCAGTTAAAATCTTTCATATACACAAATTGAATAAATTGAAATTGACACTTAAGTGTTTAAAAAAGTGTCCAGTCTTTCGTTAGATGAACCTGAAATTTGAGGCCAAAATCGGCCCTTACCGGACCTACTTTTCGATTTATCTTCTTAATTTTCTATTGATCATTAAAAAGCGTCTCTCCAAGTTTCATACATTCTTTGAAAGTTATCGTCGCAATGGTCATAATGCAATAATGCACTGGTCCAGCGTTTAACATGCAAATATATAAATTAAACGAAGTCTACGTATACTTAAGAAACCTATGTTTTACGTTGAAAGGGTCAGTGCTCAACTTATATAACATATAGAGAAGTGTTACAAAGTAAAACATTGTTCACGAATTACGCTTCGAATTTTTTCCAATGCTCTATTTCAAAAGGCTCGCTTTGCTTTTAAATTCACATTGTTTGGGATTTCTTTCTATATTTAGCATGTTAAGCATGTTTAAAACAGTATGTTTACCTATAAAGCAGTTGCTTTATATATATATAAAATAAAAATAAAAAAGATGTGATTTGTTTGCCAAAGAGACAACTCTCCACCAAACAAGCAGTACAGTTTTGGCTGTCCTGTCATTGACCCTTTTATAGTCTTTTAGGCTAAACGAAAAAGTCTGTCTCACGGTTAATAACAAAACTTTTCAGTTCGATCATCCTGTCCCATGACATTAGATAGGACTACCATGAATACGTACATTATTTTCTCTTCAAGATACTAAATTATTTAAAAGTACTTATGTTGATTTGATCATCTTTAATGTAATCTTAATTTATATTTACCTTTTTCTTCTACATATTGTTAATATTCCATTAATTTTGCTGAAATCTCTGCATATATCAAATATGGAAATCGTTCTATTATTTAACATAAGATAACAAAAAAATGTAACAGTTCCCTGCAGATAAGATATGATTTATGTTTTCCTGTCTGTCCAATAATAAAGATGAATGCTATGAGGAAGTTAAGAACGGTATCTGCATATCAGTAATTGTCAATTGATATCCATATAAAATAGTGCATAAATCTGTTTTAGAATGATTTACCCCTAAATCAATGGCTAATTCGTGGTTGGTGTAGATTTGTCGAACTCCGAAACAGCGGTTACGTCCTCTTTACTACGCTACGTTGACTTTAACCACTGCCACCAACTCCTAACGCTAGCGTAGGTTTTTTTCAACATTCTTGAAAAAAAATTAAATATGTCCAAATTGTTTTTATTTGTATGGAATTTTATACTATATTAATAATTGAATACAGATTTTAAAGACTACAATATAAGCTAGCAGTAATTTTTAGAAAATGATATTTTAAACTGGAGATATATTTTGGTGTATGTATACTTATTTGACCCTTGTCAAATCCAACATGGATGTTACAGAGCCGATACGGAACGTACAATGTCAGCTGTATCCACAGTTGACACTGAAACATGAACAAATTTCATCCATAGAAAACATTCTCCAGGGAAATAATATTATAGTCAATCTGCCTGTTGGGTTTGGAAAGAGTATAATATTCCATTTGTTGCCCAGTGAGTATATTAATTCCATCAACTATTTATATTATTGAACTAATCAAACAAATTATGAAACATCATGGAAATATATATTTTTGTACACTATAACTTTTATTATAATTCGATCTTGACGGCTCTTTTAAATATTTGTCCAGTCCTAAATCGGGTTCGGAACACCACCTAACAAAAAGAATCGCTCAGGCCTGAAATCAGTCACTGTCCCTCGGCTCAGACAAGGGCCAAGTCTGCAAGTGATCATTTATAATATATTAAAAAGAAAAACATAACTTAAATGTGGAAACATTCAATGTAGATGAGTTCAAATAATTGTGAGGTCACACGGGCAAGGCTATTTTATCTTCAAAAATACAGATGTGTGCCCTTTTGTAACAAAAATGGGTTTTTACAACAAAATTGAAATGTACCCCTAAATATAAGAAGTATATATATGAAGGGTTGTTCCCAACCTGTTAATTTGTGGTTTAGTTATATAATGGTAGCACTCCACTATTCACCGTAAGAAAATAAAATAAAAATTGAACCACAAAATGTTTTATCATTCTCTATTCCTGGCTTTCTAATACATTAACCTTAGCTGTTTGTGTTATACATGGGTATCCGGTCATTCAGGCCCCAAACCGATCCGGCCTCAAGTCAATCCGGGCCAAAGTCGATCCGGCCCACGTCGATCCGGCCCGATAATAAAATATGAATAAACTATATTCACTATATGGAGGAATTTGTGACAAATTTGAACAGTATATATAAACGAAATCATTAGTCTATAATTGGTTTGTTTATTCAACAATTGTCTGATGATTGTGAACTAAGGTAATGCCACTTGTAATCACTAAATTCAATCAAATCCTGGCCGGGGTTGTATATAATAAATCATAAACATTTATGAATTACAATTAATATATATCTTTATTTTTATTCCTTATCCTTATAAATTTTTTTTTTTGAGGGGCCGTATCGACTTTAAATATGGCCCGGATCGACCCGAAAGCTTATACATGTGCATATGTATGTAATGAGTATCTTCCAAAGATTTTCAAAAGTTAAAATGGTGAAAAATAATTCCTCTATGTGTATTCATGGCAACATTCTGCATTTATTTACCATGGAATATTGCGAAAAGGGGGTGAAAATGTCACATATCCCCCATAAAATTTCAATTTTGAACTGAACTAGAATTACAATGCCTTTGAGCGTTTCCTTTTCAGAAACTCTTGACAGTAATCTACCTTATGACATGATCAAATAAAAAATGGGTCTATTTCGCCTCATTATTTTTCTTAATATACATGTATAATCACAAAGTTTGTTCCCCCAAAAAAATTGAAAAAGAACGTTACAATATATGCTGGACCAATGTTTGGTATGGATATGCAAATACCGACTGACATACAGGAAACAGCCTCTATTACATACATTACATAATCTTCATGTTCATATAAATTAATCCTCAGCTATATATCCAAACAAGAATTTTATTGCATCTTGCTCTCTTATTTCAAAAATCCACAGGCGCCAAAATGGGAAAATACATGTACACACCTAACTGTAAGAGTGCTTCCTGTAACACGATTTGATAGATATACTGAATAATTGTTTCCATATTTTTGTTTGTATCCAAGTATAACCACATTGGATGCCATACGTGGAGCAGGATTTGCTTACCTTTCCTGGGCACCTTAGATCACCACCAGTTTTTGTTAGGCTGGTGTTCTGTGTAGGTTCTATCTTGTGTTTTTGATATACATGTAACTGTTGTTTGTCAATTTTGCATTTCATGTTTTTAGCCATTGTATTTTCAGTTCATTTTTGAATTGTTGGAATTTTATTATCTCTTTGGTATTTTAGCGATTCAGCCAACCTCTCTTACACAAGACCAAGCAATTTTGGGGACATCTTGAAACTAGGCAAATTTTATTTTGAATCATCAATATGATAAATCAAAAATATGGACAACTATTGTGACTACAGCTCACATATTTGATAGGGGCTCTGGGCTACTAAAATGTATGCTTCTGAATAATAATAATAATAATAATGATTAAGCTCTATAGATTTTTTCCAATGGGGTTAGTTCATGCAAACAGCCAACAGATTCTACATACAAAAAATATTACTTGCAGTTGTATATCTCTGAATGTTTATATTTTTTAAAGAAATATTTGAAGACCTTGGAAGAGTGCAGAATAAGGTATTGGTGGTGTCTCCTCTAAATGCCATTATGGAAGATCAATGTAAAAAATTGAACAAGATTAATGTTAAGGTTGTTCAGCTTAGCCAGAAGTGCCAGATCATTGAGAACAACAAAGACAGCTGTGAAAATGGTATGTATTCATGGTATTATCAATATGTACATGATGAATAGCAACCAAACAATATACAAAATGTAGCATAAAACAATAACATCAAGAAGGCAACATATACTTTTTTGCATTTGTTTCTTAACAATACCTGATTCTGAATAAGAAGGAATTATTTTATAATGTTTTCATTATTAGCAATTCTGAATGTAAATGTTAAAATAACTTTAATAATTTGAGTTTATTTTCTGTAATAAGTTCAGTATGGGAAAGACCTCTTTATTATAATTGAGGTTTATCTTTTTCTGCCGAAATGAAACATTAACTTGATTAATGACAAATCAACTGTCTGAGAAACTAAGAAAATTTTCACATTTATTACTGTATTATTTAAGAAATATTAAATACTCAAAAGTGAAAAAGATTCTCCTCATATTGGTGCCTTTATCTTCATTTTTAAATGGATATTGGCATTGATGTACATTGAAGGGTTGCGTGATGCATGGGATCGAATCCCTTTGAGGTCAAGCCCTTACTTCTCAAACTGAACAAATTACTTATCTATGTATATAATATAGTCATACAGGAATCACTTAGTGCCAGTATCATTCTGACACACCCTGAGGGACTGTTAGTTGCAGAAAATGGTGTTAAATTGTTACGAGCATTGGAGGGAAAAGTTGGCGCAATTGTCATTGATGAATGTCACAAAATTGATGACTGGTAATTCAGAAGTTTCCATTGTTGAACATTAGATTTTTTTAAAGGCTTTTGTATTTTGTATAATTTCTGAAATTGTTATTGAAAGTTAAAATGTTATTTGTTAGTTATTTTGTAGTTTTATGCACACTATTGCAGTACAGATTACCAGTAGCCATAAAATCACTTTTATCAGAACTCTGATAATTTAACAAAATTAATTTAATTCAATTTCAAGTGGAATACATTATTCTTTTCGATTTATTACTGATTTATAGCCTGGTTGGCATGTTTACACAGAAGAAATTTTAAGGTAACATTATGAACTAAGGGAAATAACTCAATTTGAAATGTCAATTTTTTTTTTTTTTTATAATAACAAAAAGTTGTTAACTTGAGCCTTTCATAACTTCTCTTTGAACAAGGAAAACAATTTTATTAGTTTTTGGAACGTACTTTGGTTTCTTAAGTGTTTCAGTTGTTGTAATTTCAAAGTTTTGAAAGTTAACTTAACTTGGTTTGTTATAGAAATTTCCAATGTTGTTAACAAGAGGTTTTCCAACCACCCTATTTTAATCATATGTATTTGCACAAGGTTTTTTTTTAACAGATATATAACTTGTTACAGTATCTAAAGGTACAATACATTAAATCATAAATTTACGTTGAGTACACAATAATTGTTTATTCACTATTTTATACATGTACAAATACTATTAATTCATATTTGAACAAACATCAAAATAAATAGAGTCACAGATAGAAAACCAATATATTCATACATGCACCACATACAAATAATTACAATCACAGATTTTTTTTCTTTCTAATTCATATAATCACTATATCACATTCCATTTCATATGATTGAAGGCAATATTTATTTACATAGTTTCCTAGATAAAGTTAATATACCCTGTTTTAAACATGTAAAACAGATTGTAAAATTCTTTATATTATACCTATTATTACATTTAACATCACAGTCAAGCAATAAATCAACACATTAATGAACATCAATTTAGCAGCATATTCAGTCAAAATGGTATCTCATTAAATTAAATATTATCAATTTAAATCAATAAAGCACCACATTCAACAACAAAAAAACAACACATTCAGTTATAATAAAATAACACTCAATCTATATAGCATCACAATCAATTTAAAAAGCATTATATTCTAATAAAACAGCAGCCCATTCAATCAAAATAGTATCGTTATTAAAAAAAAGTATTACATTCAATTTAACAACATTGCATTCAATCAAAATACATGTAGCATTAAAATCAATATAACAGCATTGTCTGCAATCAAAATAGCATTACATTCAATCAGAATATATTACATTCAATCAGAATATATTACATTCAATATAATAGCATTACATTCAATCAAATTAACATTACATTGATTCAAATAGCATCACACTCATACAATCAAAATAGCATATTCATTCAAAATAGAATGACTCTCTATCAAAATAACATCATACTCAATTAACGCTGAATAACATTGAATCAAAAAAGCATAACACTTAAGTTAGTTAAGAGCATCACATTCAATTAAAATTTATTGACAGCAACCCAACAATTACTTGTCAGATTCATATAAAATTCATGGGCTGAAAAATAAATCTCAATACCATCACATTCATTAAATAGTATTGCATTCAAGCTTAATATCATCACATTCAGTAGAATAGCATTACATTCAATTTAAATCACATTCAGTAGAATAGTATTGCATTCGATTAAAATATCACATTCAGTAGAATAGTATTGCATTCAAGCTTAATATCTTCACATTCAGTAGAATAATATTGCATTCAATTAAAATATCACATTCAGTAGAATAGTATTGCATTCAAGCTTAATATCTTCACATTTAGTAAAATAGTATTACATTCAAGCTAAACATGCTAAATATCATCACATTCATTAGAATAGTATTGCATTCAATTTAAATCACATTCAGTAGAATAGTATTGCATTCAATTCAAATCAAATTCAGAAAAATAGTATTCAATTAATTCTAAATACAATCACATTCATTTGACATTTAGATACAAATGTAGTATTAAATTTAATCTAAATAGCATCACATTAAGTTAAAAAGAAGTATCAACAAATCTTAATATCATCACATTCATTAAAATAGAATTACATTCAATCTAAGTACCATTACATTCAGTAAAATTTATATAGCATCACATTCAGTTAAATGGAATCATCAGTACAAAACAGTACCTGTCATCAGCAGTATAAATGCTTTTGATTATAAAATATATACCGGTAATGTAACATAATTTGTGTAACACACACACACAGGATTGATTTTAAAGTTAGACTGTTCACAGTATTTTCTAAATATACTTATATTACAAACAACATAAAAAAACATAAGTTATTTAGTTTTAGTCTTATTATTCACTTTACCCATTATATAAAACATGTTTTTATTTTTCAGGGGAAGAGAATTCAGAAAAAGTTTTTCAGAATTAGTAGTTCTGAAATCTTTTTTCAACAATGTCCCTATAGCATGTTTAAGTGGAACACTAACAGGAAAACATATAAATGCTTTATCCAAGCAGTTGCTTATAAGCAATTTTAAAGTCATTTCTGTAAGTCCTGAAAAAACTAATTTAAAACTCATGGTATGTGAAAAGGTTAAAGGCACCTCTTATGAAAAAATAGAAAACATTTATAAGAGTCAAATTGACCAGTTACTTGTTGAGAGAAATAATTTTCCTGTAACTTTAATGTTTATGCCAATGGAATACATTGCACATGCTATGAGCTATGCTTATTATGCATTCGGTGGAGTAAGCAAAATTACAGTAAATAATGCTGTTTTTGGTTGCCTATACTCAAATCAAGATACTGAAGTTTTGACTTGTATTATCACAGATCTCCAGAGTGTTCAACCTCGTTTTAGGCTTGTTTTTACAACAACAGTAGTTGGTATGGGTTTTGACCCTCCCTCAGTGACCCAGGTTATCCATTGCAAACCACCAAGAAGTTTAACAAATTACCTTCAGGAAATTGGGAGAGCTGGAAGGAGAGGTCAAATGTCAACTGCAACTTTATACTATACAAATATGGACTTAGCAAAAAACCTACCAGGAATTCAAGACGACATTTTATGCTATTGTAGGCATAAGGCCTGTTATCGAGAATTTCTCTTGAAAATATTTGGATACAAAAAATCAAGTAATAGTCCTGAAGGTTGTTTGTGTTGTAGTTTTTGTTCATTACAATGTAGGTGTGAAAACTGTCAGTTGGTAAGAGTAGTTGATGAAATGAACTTGTAAATACATTTTGGTCATGATAAATTTAAGGTGACTAGGGGATATTACATTGATAAATTAGAAGTATAAATCACTTTAACTGTTAAAAAATTTTAAAGAATGTGGCCTGTTTGAAAATCAAATGGTAACTCTAAGAGTACTGTTTATTTGTATTGAAACAATAGGGGTAATAGATGCTTAAAAAAAATGACAAATAAAAAAAAATAGGTGACATTTCTAGAATCATTCCAAACCTGAAATACACATTAAATAGTTTTACTAAATATAGAATATTTTTTTTTCACATTTGTTTTGAGAATTCATATCTTGGAGGAAAGGGGAGACAATTGGCAAGGGAAATAAGTTATCTACATCTAATTATTACATTTGCATTGTTATCAATGTCTGTGATAACATATAACATTATAAGTCCAATAGTAACAGATAAAACAATCAATATACAATCCATCAATGTTCTATAAAAGTAAGAAAATAAAATATCTAGTAATAACTACAATGTTCTACAGTTTAAACAAGACATGAAGGGATAATTGACTACACTGATTGTACAGGGATGTCTGCAGGACATTTTAAATTTATAGTGTATAACTGTAATTCATTACGGTAACTCTGAATAATTTGTAACATTACATGACAAGTATTTACGCCTCTTCATCATGTAAGACTACTTCTTTTTACATATTGCAGGTCATCTTGCACTGAGTTATTACTGAAATTATAAAAACAAATATTTTCATCAACACATTTGTAATGTATATCTCTGTGTTTGTATATGTAAAATGTAATATAAATGATACCAGTATATAATGTAAATGATACTTTTAAATGAATATTCTAAACTGCCATATAAGTGCAGCTCAGTATGACTTACTCCAGTTTTTGTATTTCTCATTGTCTTAACCATTCAATGAAATAACCATATCTTTGAATAATTTAATTTTGGATGTAACATGTCTTCTGATTGGCTTATGTTAGTTTGTTAGGAGCCCATACACATAATTTAGTCATGTGACCGTGACGTCATCAACGTTTTTTCATTGTTTAAAATGGTTTAAAATGGAATTTAGAATTTAATTATAAAGAAATGACTGTAATATTTTTTCTGTCTATTCGAAATAACATAAAAAATGTGGTGCACACTGTTAAATAACCCGCTACACACGTTATTCAGTGTGCACCACATTTTTTTGTGTTATTTCTTCATAGACAGAAAAAATATTACAGTCATTCCTTAAATAAAAAAGTAACAGCTTGAATTGTTTTTAATGAAAGTTATGTTGAAGATCTAAGTAATCATTAGTAAAAATGTACACTGAAAACAAAATATTCACATTTTTGCAATCAAGATTTAACAAACCATGACTTAGCAATTCCATTATCTCTTCTATAATGACTTCATTACATATCTAGATATTGCATCTGTGATTTTTGTGCAGTTACATTGCATTGACTGTATAGCAACTTGTTTTTGTGGATGACTTGGTGTTTTCATGAAATTTGATAATTGAGTTCAATAAAGAATATAAGTTTGCTCAAATGTTATCTTTTTTGCATCAAATAAATTTTTTTTTTTTATTTGGAACAGTTTTGGTTATTGCAGTAGATAATTTTTTTTTTAAAAACAGGATAGAAATGTTGGACCAACCTCCTCTTCTACCTGTTTCTAAGCCATGTTACTAGTATTATAAAATTTCAAGACAATAAAATTAAAATGAGGGATGTGTCAAAGGGACAACAACCCCACCAAAGAACAGCAGAAGCTCACAAATAATGTACGGTGATTTTATATCATCAATACCATACATTAAGTTGGAATTACCTGGATCAAAGAGGAATATCTGGAATTTCATCATCATCCTCTTCATCATCAGTACCAATGTCTGCATCTTCCTCGTTAACTACAGATATGTATCCTCTGCCCACCCTACCTAGCATCACATTCAAGTCAATGTCCATTTTGATCCTATCTACATTTGCAGAAGGCTGACATGGTAAATTAGGGAAAGAACATTTTCTATCATTAGTATTTGAAAATGGTCTCATTTTTCTCAAACTTTCACTAACAACTTTGATATCCTCTGTAGATATAATTTTACTGTGTCTTGAAGCTTTTTTTGCAATGTTGTGTTCAGCATCAAAATTCCTGCATATTTGTGAAATAACTGGTGCTGCTGCAGTAACAGCAGAAATAGCTGTTTCAGTTTTATTGGCGCCCAGACCCCTGATCAACTCTTTTTGATTCCTTACGGAATGCTCCTGTACTAAATCGGCCTCGATGTTATTGCCTTGTCCACCTCTCAAATTCACCATACTGCCTTCCAACACTCTAAGTTTTTCCAAAGGAGAAAGAAAACAGGTTACTTTAGTAATGTAATCTACACATTCAAATAAGTATTTTGAAAGGCAAGAATGTGCATAAAAAATTGGAATGCACACTTTCAGGTTTGGAATGATTCTAGAAATGTCACCTTCTTTTACAGTGTCCTCCATTTGTAGGTAGTGTAATCCCCTAATTGTTAAATTTGTACTGTAATTAAATAATTCGTCATTGCTTTCTGAAGGTACCCCTGTACGCATAACATCAAATTTATGAAGTATTTCACCTGATAATTCCATCATTTTGTTTTCTTTTGTAAGTCTGCTTGCCTTGCTGATATTTTGTGGATAAGCTGTAGTGTTTTCGATATTAATGTTAAAGAGTTCAAATGCCTGTTCTCGAATAAGCTCCCTTACTATAAGTTTAAAAAATTCGCTGTGGGAATTGAAGTGACCCTTCACCTTGCCATTCTCATCAGTCTTCTTCAGTCTGTTTCTCCAAAATGCCAAGGTACCTAACTTGTCTATGGAATCCATTTTGTAAAGTGCTTTAAAAGTTTTCTGTCAAAAAAATTGGAAACATAATTATTCTGAGATTGAGTAGCATTATACTGTTTTCATTGGATATGACAATCACATGATTCAACTGTTATTTTACAAATCTGACGCCTTGTTTCTATTTTTTCATATATTGATCCCATGTTACGAATTATATGTATATTATTGATCAATGTAAAAAAAATCTTGCTAAATTTAGATTTGAGACATCATGAGACACTTAACAAACACAGAGGAAGTGCAACATCAGATAAGAAAATTTGCAAGTTTATCATGAGATTTCAAGAATGTTATGTTTAATACAGATGATAATAATACAAGAATGGTAATGCAACAAACTATGCAGTTATTAAAACAAATTGAATTTTCAATTTCATTTTTAATTTCTTGCATGATACAGTTGAAAAAAATGCAGATCCATATATAAGCATATAAATAAGGCATTGACCTCGTTAAAAGTTCACAACTGATATACATGCCTTAACAAAGTCTTTGTCTATAGATATATATTAGTATGGCGTTCATTATCACTGGACTAGTATATATTTGTTTAGGGGCCAGCTGAAAGACACCTCCGGGTGCGGGAATTTCTCGCTACATTGAAGACCTGTTGGTGACCCTCTGCTGTTGTTTTTTATTTGGTCGGGTTGTTGTCTCTTTGACACATTCCCCATTTCCATTCTCAATTTTATAATAAATATGTTATCATGTTTGAGGACTATGTACCCATGTGTTCATTCAATACTAAAGATATGGAAATTTTATAGAAAATCAACATACTTTTCCACTTGGTACTCTCATATTTTGCAATTCTTACTTGATAGAGAGAGGATTATTATTTTCATGTTGCAATGCTAGGAATATTTAGTCACATGTTAGGATTTTCATGTTGTCATTTGTTTACTTATTATGTGCTATTGTAGACTAGTTATGTTTTATAACATTTTTTATTGCGCTCAACCCTTCCACCGAAACCGAACTCTATAGAAAAGCTGTAATGCTAAGGTATCATTTGTGATTTCAATTGCAACCAATTTTAACAAGAGTAAAAAATCCTATATGCAAAAACAGTATTTGATTTTTATCCATAGCTTAGATAGTAAAAATGTTATCATAAAATGATATATGCCTCAGGGAACAGTTAGTATCTCAGGGACTGCTAATGTGCTTTCATCCTTGCAACCATTCAATAATAGTACAAACGTATGACATTCATGGAACCTATTTCTTACAAGAAATTTAATGTTTTAAATTGAACTAAAGATTTTACAAATTTTATGTTTTCATCAGATTTTATTAAGTATTATTTGTTACATCAATAGATATAAACAATTCACCAAAGTTTCATGGACATTGGTGAAAGCCTTTTTGAGTTATTTTCCGAAGTGTTAAAAATCCCCCCTTTTTTATGAATAAAGCTTCTAAAAGACGGGCGTATAAAAATTTAAAAGATCAACAGACAAAATCACAAAAAATAGTACACAGAACATATTAGACAGAAAACATGAAACTTCAATTCTAATGCAACAACGTTTGTAACGTTCATTTTGATTGGATAACGTCACTTATTTACATGGCATCAATTGGCAATTGATGCTATGGGACTGATGTGCATGCGACAGATTTCAGTTTCAGTTTCATTAGAATGGAGATAACAATATTGTATTTTAAGCTCCGACGGCATCAATTGGGGATTTGATGGTCGCAAATACCCTTTTACTGTCTCCGCTAACGCGTCGCCAGTAAACTTTATTTGCGACCATCAAATCCCCAATTGATGCCGACGGAACATAAAATACAATACAGTTATCTCCTAAGTATAATTATATTTTTTGCCAATGGGTTGCTATCTGATCCCTGGTTAATCCAAATCTCCTTTTATTCATATGTCAATTTAATCAGTGCAATTTAATAACAACCAAAATTATCCGACTTAATAATTTAGCACTGAATTATAATATACATTGACAAGACAAAATCTGACCCCATTATTTGAGGTAATATTTGGCCAAACCATCACTAATTATGGCTGCATTCTATAATTAAAAAGATATTTTATTCATACAAACTTCTAAGTAATCTTGCTTAAGATGCCACAGCTCAATAACAACTGGTCTCAAATGGTCAAGTCTTCCCGATGTTGTTGGAGACATGAGACGTAGTTTTTTTGCGCCTTCAAATCTGACTTTGGTTAGTTGGTCACCAGATGCAATAACTCCAAATTCATCTAACATTTCAACTGTTCCTGAATAAAAATGTAGAAGAACTTTACATATTCGTTTTTGATTATTTTTTTTTTGCAGATAAATCAGGCCATATATAACATCATTTTGTTTTTTTGCTGCCTTTTACTACTGGATATGTGGTGTGTGCTTTTTCATTGCTTTCATTGTTGAAGGCAATACGATGAATTAAATTGTTTACTTTCTGTTCGTGCTTTTTCACATATCCTGAGTGGTGTAAGGAAAATATTTCTCCTCACCAGTGAAATATCAATTTTCAGCAAATAAGTGGTATAGAAATTTAAAACTGACGTTTAATTTTCTTAATTTCTATTGAAGTTCCTATTGTGACGACAAGAAAAAAGATGTCCATGTTTGAAAAACATCAAAATGTGTATAATTTTGTTAATATTGCAACAATTTCAGTTTTGAAAATGAACAACTTTAAAATTTAGGGAATCAAAATAGTATTACATTCAAAATAATAACATTACATTCAATATATTAGCATTACTTTCAATTTATCAGTAATTCATATATTTTCCCTTTGATCTTACTGCCTAATATTTTCGAGTATCAACGTACTGGCTGTATCACTGAAAATATCAGGCAATACATTGTGTGACGTCATAATTACCGTTAAACAGAATAATAGGTAGTTTCGTTTTTGATACTGACTATATCATGTGAAATATCTTAACTCGCCCTAAGGGGCTCGTCTTGATATTCCACAGGATACAGTCAGTATCAAAAACGAAACTACCTATTATTCTGTATATAACAGCATTACATTCAGTCAAAATAATATTACATTAATTCAAATAAACACTAACAGTAATTAAGTGAGTTACAACTGACAACAACAAACCATGGGATTCCTGAAATGTTTTTTGCAGTAGTTTCTCATAAGAATCCATGATATCAAGAATATCTTCATATTTGGCCTCATTTTTGTGTTGGATCGGTAACTGGAACACTTGGCTTTTTTGGGACATTCCAGCACTATAGCCATGGTTTATGTGTACTGGTACTACTGTTGACATCCATTTAAATTGATCCAATGTACTCAAAATTCTTGCAATCTGAAAGTAAATAGCTTTCTCCTCAACTTTTCCACACAACTAAAAACTTCAACATTAATTCTTGAATAAAATATATTAGATAAGAACAGTTTACAAGATAAACAAGAAATTCATTATACTTTTAATACCATCTATTTACTAGTCAATGAAGAATTAATAACTTATATCAAATGATAATGTCAGTCAGTCAATACTTTGTGGTATACAATGATGGAACCAAAATTTCCAAACAAAATTTCATATTTTCAAAATTTGTAAGAAATCCTGTTTTAGTAAAACAAAGCTTTACCAAATTTTAATAAGTCATTTTCTCGGAGTTGATAAACATAATTACAAAGACTCCCTTAGACCACACTCAAAATGCAAATGAACAGGTTTTTTTTTAATGTTTATATTCTCAAAGTCACAATGAACCTGCTTCCTAGATTGTTAAACAGTTTTCTGTTTCACAAGTTGCGAAGCTATAAGCAAAGCTGAGCTGTTTTCGTGCAATATTCAAGCATAAGCTATAATTACATAGAATTCAACCTTTTGGAAATTTGTATAGGTAATATTTAGCTCTTTATATTAAACATAAAATATATAGGAAATTTTAAGAGAATGATTTGTCATAATATTCCAAAAGGTTAATTTCTATTAGTAACTGTTAAATGTTATATAAAGTAGCATTGTACTTATTCTGGTCTCCCGTTGGGGTTGATCCAACTTACACTAACATGTGTATTCACCTGATAAAGACTCTGTTTGTACAATTTTCATGTTAGTGCTAAAGCTTGGAAAGGCAAAATATAAATGCAGTGGAAATGTTAAGCAGCAATTGTAAGCTAGTTGAGTTTAACTATTTCTATAAAACTGACCAAACTACTGTAAATTCAGATATTCATGGTGTTATTAAAACTTAAATTAAAAATTGAAACATCATTCCAGTTTTGAATATAATATCCTTTGGCATCCACATTTAAGAAATACAGAAATAAATTTTCTATTAAGGTAAGTAACTTAAAACTCTGAATTTACATATATTTTGTAAGTGCAATTAAGCTGAAAAGAAGGATAAAGACAAAAAGCCACCACCATTAATGTAAGCATGTTAGATGTTAGTTGAAAACTGATATACATCTAAGCATTTTTTATAAGCAGAAAAGCATGCATGTGTTTATATACTTACCATTTCAAACTGCTTATCTCCAAAATGAGATAAAAGAAATATTCGAACAAAGTTGTGTATAAATAAAATCAAAAAGGTTTTTTTCCTTTCTAAAATTAAAGTAGGATAAAATTTACAAAACAATTTCAACATTATTTATCAATTACTTTATATTCATCTACTTAAATTATTACCAATATTGAATATGAATATTTCATGTTGTCAATTTCTGCTTCTGTTAGTTTTAAAACATCTCTATTAACTTCAGGAACTAAAGGGGTTCTGTTGTCCATGTCTACAGATGATAACCTGCTAGTTAAGGCATTCGAGGCAAATAAATGCAAATCTGTATTTCCTTTATCTATTGATACACATCGACTTTTAATGTAGATGTCCAGATTATCACCAGTAATTTTTAGCAGTGGCTTTTCCTTCAAATAATCACACAGAGCTTTATGGCTGATTTCTCCTGCTTCTTTTATCAATCTCTGCTTACTGGTTGGTGACAATGTAACACCTACTCTATTCAATCTAGTAATAAGCTATGAAACAAAACAAAATGTGCATCTTTCATTGAAATGATATATAAGTGCTAAAAGTAATAAATTAATCAAACACATTTTGGACAGAAGACACTATTATCAAACCTTCTATGAATAAAAAAATTATTATCTATTAACATGACTAATGAATTGTTAAATTTATATTTCTACAACTATAATTATTAACGTGTGCCTCGAAATACATTTCAGACCAATGTATAAATAGTTCTGTAATTTACTATTACTTGTTATCAATCATTACATTTGATACTAAGAATTCAGACTTTTTCAGTTGCATGTATTACAGTAAATATAAAATTTATCTATAAATTTTTCAAAATAAAAAATTAACTGAGTATCTGAACATTTTTTTTTTTTGAATACCATATCTTCTGCTCGTCCCCTTATACAAATTGCTGTCATCATTCTTTGGAATGCACTCATTTCCGCATTTCTTGCAAACATAAGAATGCTGTATACTATAGCCAATGATCCAGTTATTCTGCTTTTTTGCCCTTGTAGATGTTTTTCATCAAATGCAGACAGCATTATTTCCAATAGAAATGGTGTCCTAAATTAATCAGTAGTTAAAACATGAACATGATTATATTGATAATTGAATACAATATTGAGCATTGTTAATTTAAACGTATGATTTATATATTCTAAAAACTTCAAGAAACACAAATTGTGTCTTATTGAAATCAATAAAGTTATCTCCCCTTGGTGATGGAAGTTTTTTTCTGAAAAAAAAATCAATTATTTATTCTAATGCAATTATTTTGTAACAATGGTTCTGATTGGATGACAGTACGCGTAAAATTCTCTATCTCATTGTCTGTAACTAAGGAAGCCGACATTTTGAATTGCTGAATATATTGACATGTAATTTCTACAATAATAAGACAAAAAAATCACATGTTGCACCTAAAAATCTTTTTTTTAATCAAATTTTATTTTATTCTGAAGCGGCACAGAAGCAAGAAAACGCCGGGTGTTTATGTTTGACGCCGGAAGCATACCTATGACGTCACCCAGGGAAGGGACCAAAGAAGATAACATCTTTTCGCGGAATTTTCTTTAATGAAGATTTTACACTGAAATCATGATTGAAATTGAATAATGAAATTTTTTTGCATTAAAATAGAGATAACTGTATTGTATTTGAAGCTTTGCGGACGACCATCGGTAGTTTTACTGTCGCAAATACCCGTTTACCTGTCTCCGCTCCGCGTCGCCAGGTAAACTAAATTTGCGACAGTAAAACTACCAATGGACGTCCTTAAAGTTTCAAATACAATACAGTTATCTCTTAAATACAGCACTGTAAAGAAGATTGGAATTTTTAAAATGTATGCTGAATGATACTTGGAAAAATGTTTTAAACAAAATTTTTTTTTTAACAGGAATGCTCAGAGCAGGATACCTGCTATATTATTAGTTACACAGTGTTCAATTGTCCCAGTACGATTATTTATCGGGTCAATAAAATTCATATCAGGTGAAGGGAAGCCAAACCTATCAACAAAATATATGTTACATATTTAACCTAAATCTGTATAAAATTCAAAATTTTAGGCCTATAAAGCAACTCAATTGTTTTTATTAGGTCAATGGTGTAAGGGAGATAATTCCAATTGAAGTAAAAAAAAATTCTACAGAAATTTATTAGGGCAATATCAGCCAATCAAATTGTGAGAAGTTACTCTAAATCAGGATAATGTAATTTATATTGTTACCTGTTTTTCATTTCTTCTATAATGGAATCACACAATTTACTTGAATCTTCTGATAAATGCTCCATTTTTTTCCTGGTTAGTAGCAGACTTTGTTCTCCCATTCTTTTAGTGCTTACATTTTTAACTTCCTGATTTATCAATGATCTTGCTCTTTGCATTATAAATACATCACTTACTCTTATGTCATCTAAAATTCAATCATTGCAAATAAAAGCATTCAAATTTTTGTCCAATTTACAAATTGTTTCACTTAATGTACTTCTTTTTGTGTTACCAGTTTTATTTCATTTATTATGAGAAAGTCAACAGGGAATAAATATTATGCAGGCAGTTGTATTTTGTAAATGTAATCTTGACATAATATTTGAGGTACAACATTATATAAATAACACATAGCGGAGAGGGTGATAGAGCAGATTGTTACCTTGAGAAAACATTGTCAATCGCGGTGAAGCCAAGGTATTAGAAAAATAACAAAAGTGAGGCAAGATTTTTTTAATTTTTTTTTATTTTGCCAGTTAAATACTAAAATCTTAGCTAAAACACAGAACTTAAGCATTGTATTTAATTACTTGATGTAATTCAGTTCATTGTCCTTAAATTATTGATTTTGATTGGTCCAGACGAGAGGGTGACATTAAAAAAAAATGTTACCCGCTCAGCCATGTGATACAGTAAATTAACACCCTCGTGTAAGCCAATCAAAATATGGCATTTTAACATGAAGTATAATAATAACATTTCTTATGTTGACAAAAAAAATATTAAAAACAAATCCTGTAAATGTAAGATGTTCTAAATTCATATGCTATCCACTAGGTTAAGAGTCAAAATACCTGGTTCTGTCTGTTTTTTGTCATTTGTTCTGATGTTTTCAACAAAAGAGTCCAATACACTTTCTTGAAATAGTTCCCTACAAGAGGGGGGTTTGGGCCTGCTGTAGGCATGTTCTTCTATTTCACTAGTTAAATACAATCAAAATAAAGTTCATATAAAATGTTATCAAGAATTGATTTTTTATTTAATACCCTTTAAAGCTATTTTCCTAATGCATGTAGTTCAAAGGTTTGGCTTTCTTTTTTGATAACTGTTTCTTTGAGAATAATCAATAAATTTAAAATTTCAATCAAAAGATAGTTGGGGCTAAAGCTATATAATGCCATAGGATGCTTGAGCAAAATTTATACAAACAAATTAGCAAACACACAAGCAAACCAAACCAAACCTTTAAACTACATACTTTAGGAAAATAGCTCTAATACAAGATGTATTGGTTATGGTGCTGTTTGTCTTTATTGAACATTTAAATTATTAACATCCCCTTTTTAAACAAATCATGCTAGATGAGATAATTTAATTTCATATTTTGTAACTATTGATTATTAAGTCATAAGATTGGCAGTATCAAATGGAAGAGGTAACTTACTCATTTGCACTAACACTAGCAGTTGATCTTCTGATATTTGGTGTCTTGCTATAACCATGTTCTCTGTTGATTTATAAGTAGATTTTATTTATGTTGCTGTCACACTTGGAAATAACAATCAACAACAAAAAAAGCAGAAGAATTTTAAGCATATGTTTAACTTTCAATCAGTAAGTATAGCATATCAACACATTTATAGTTATATTTACAGCATTTTTAAGACACATTAAGTAGACAGTCTTCACACTTAACTTTCGAGTCCACAAGCCCGAAATTAATTTTTTGGAACATTATAGTTGGAATATGTTGGCTTGTAGAGAAGAAATTCACAAGGTCGAAAACAATTTTACAAGCCATGGTCGTAGGATTTGTGATTAAGCGTGAAGACTGAAGAAGCGTGAAGAAGTAAATTAGATTTCATAAATGATATAAATAATTTGCAGTGAACATGGTTGTTCATCATGTTCATGTATAAAAAGCATTAATTTTGTTTAAAAAATTCAAGCAGTATCAAAATATAATTTTATAAATATGTCTAATTTTATATAAGCATGAAGAGATCATAATCGGTTAAACACATCTCTTTTTTTCTCTCGATTATTCAAAACTTCCAAGAAAATTTGCTTGTAAATTTATGAAACTTACTTGCTTAACCCTACAGTCTTTTTAACCTTGGTATTTCCATGATGTAGTACAATACTTGCATCTAAACTGAAATATACATATTTTTGCAAATTTCCCTATAAATTTCCCTATTTCCTAGGCTCATCTGCACAGTATCGTCTCTCATAGACAATCCGGTAACTTAGTAAAATTGCTGGTTGCTCCTTTTTTTATAGACTTATATATATATATTATATATGTCATGATATCTCAGACGCATGAGTTTGAATCCTAGCCAGATTTTTCTTTTTTAATTGTTAAACATAATTTTTTGAAAAAGAAAAAACAGTTCCTCTGCAAGCTAAAATATCTGGCAGTCTCTTCTCAATAAATAAATGTATTTACATGCTATTGCAAGGTTGTTGTAAATTCCAGCTGTATTTATATTGAATAATTGTCTGTGGCTATTTGCATTTCCTAATGCAATATTAAATTTTAAGAGAAACACTATATAACAGTTTGATTAGCCTAGTCGTTTCTGTAATATTTTTGTGTAAATTGACGAAATATTTTGTACATGTACTTTTTGGATTCCTTTCTTTTTAGGAATACGTAAGACAAAAAGTCTACAAAAAAACTTACTGACTAAATATCAAAGTATCATCAGGGACTGGTACTTCATCTGTTACTGATGTTGATGTGAATCTGAAAAAAAATAAGTCTTTCTAAACTACAAATTTAAAAAAAAAACTTGTTCTTCTGTCATACTCAGTATAAATACAAGTAAAAGTGTTTCTTAAATAATTAATTCCAATTTATTGTATCCATAATCCAATATTCATTCTTAATAAAAGTACAGAATAAATGTTTCATCTTGAAGAATTTAGGACTTTATTCCTTTTTTTTTTACATACATAAAAAGAGTTAACTAGTCTGTTTTCTGGTGTTTATTTTTCTCATGGGTAATCTTGAAAACATAATATATATATATAAAAAATAAGATGTGGTATGATTGCCAATGAGGTAACTATCCTTAAGAGACCAACATGACACAGACCTCTTCTTTTATATGTATTCAATTATATTTCATACGTTAACAAGAATGTGTTCATAGAACACCCATTCAGCACTCACAGTATCATTTTCGATGTTCACCGGACAGAGGCGGATTTAGGGGGGGGGTTTTGGTTGCTTATATATGGAATCACTGAAGCGTGGATGGAGTGGGCCCCCTCTTAGGTCAGTCAGTGGGCCCCCACTTATGAAAATTGCTGGATCCACCACTGCTAGAACATGAAATTGTGGTCAAAACTGTAATTTGGCTTTAACAATAGAAAGATCATATTATAGGGAACATGTGTACTAAGTTTCAACTTGATTGGACTTCAACTTCATTTAAAACTACTGCAACTTGTTATTGAAACTCAAAGAGGGACAGACAGAATAACAGATGAAGGAAATAATCCACAGACACAAATGTAATGCTCCTAGGTGGGGCATCAAATCTACAACAATTATATAGCCTATTCAAAATAGAATATATTAATTCATATTCTAAATCTATATCTATTTTTTTACCCCAAATCCTGGCATATTTCTGGAGAAAAATTGGCCATTCTCTTCTTCTGTGTTTTTTGAGACAAAAAAGAGGAAAAACAATGTTTGCTAGATGAAATAAAATCAAATAAACGAGAAAATGAGGAAAAACAATTTCTACAAACTGCATGAGGCTTCATTTTGAATTATTCATCAATCAAATCAAAACTATCTGAACCAAAAACTATTGTTCTCATTAAAATGTTAAAATGTTTAGGCTTGTTAAAATAAAACTGAAAAAGATTATTACTTAAAAATATACAAAATACTAAGAATTTAGTCCCTGTCCTGAACCAATACTTCAGGAATTATTATACAAAAAATAAGCAAGCATAAAAAAACGATTTGTAAATTTACTATTATTCTAATATTTAGGCTAAATATAAAATTCAATCTTTCAAGTTTTTCCAAGTTAAGATATTTTTTGTAAACTGTGTAACACCAGTCATTAATTACTATACATTTACCTGATCCTATATATAAATTTGCTTTCTGACACCTAAGTGAACCACTGAGATCTTTTGTTTCTGTTTCTAAAATGCAAATGAAATAATGCAGCTAAATACAGCTTTTTTTTTTTTTTATTAAATTAAGTTTAAATCTTTGGTGAACATTATTTATTGTTGTTCAAGTATTCCCTTTTTTCATACTCCTACCATTTTTTCCTCTAAATTCATCCACAACCATAACAGAAAATATGGAGGAGGGTGTAGTCCTATAACATATGACCTCAGGGGCATTATTTACTATTTCTATTTATTTTTCTGATTTTTTTTTCACTATCAAAGTGCCACCCATTAGACAAAAAATAAAAAATGAAAATATCAACATGAAAACATTAAATAGTGAATTATATAATGCAAAGGCATATATTATAGGACTAGAGGTGAAATAACATGTATTAAGGCTTATTGATTCATAAATTATTGACATCATGTTGACTTAGTCAAGAAGAAAGATGTGAAAATTAATAAGATCGGATCATTTAAACTTTCTGTTTTTAATTTCCTCCATTTTGTTTATATAAATAATGTTATCAAAAGAAATAATAAAAAATATATAACCGAATTTTTGGCAACCTGATTCATCATGTTCATGGTGATTTTTTTTGTTCAAGAAAGCACAAATTAAATAATGCAGCTAAGGCAGCAACCATTTTATTTTCGGGGGGGGGGGGGGGGGGGGGGGGGGCTATGGTTTTTTTTTGGAAAAAAAAGTTTGTTTCCAGGTTTTGGTGAAAAAAATAATTTGTTTTGGACCCTGAGTAAAAAAAATTGTTTGTTTCACCCTCAGCTGCCACTATATGTAATGCTAAAATTGAAAGAAAAAAATTGTCTTCAGTTTGTCGCTAAAAAAATAGATTGTTCTTCGCCAAAGGCGAAAAAAAAAGTTTGCACAGAAAAAAAAACCATAGCCCCCCCCCAGAAAATCAAATGGTTGCTGCCTAAATACAGCTTTAGGGTAGGCTATTTTTGAGCATAAAAAGAAGAGAGGGTACCTAGGGAGTTTAGGAAATACACACCTTATTATATGGCGTTATGTATACATGTAGAAATAATTTCAGCTACAGTTTTAGATAGATCATGATTTCGTTGCAGCAAATGGATTCTCAATATTTTTTGTATTTGTTTATTTATTTATAATAAATTTGATTGACAAAATAAATTTAAAGCGATCATATGTGTCTCAAGTATTGGTAGCTGTTTTTTCCTATTTAACTATATGCCTTGTATATCAATAATAAACATATTCTCTTGTTCTGACAGTGCACATTGTCGTAGTGCAAAAGTAAATATTGAAATAATGTTCACTCTTTACATAGTAGGTACGGAAAGTGATTTTTTTTAAATCAACTGATCTAAGAAAACTTTACCTCATTTTAAAGGCATTGTGAAGACATTTTCAAAACAGTTTCACTTTTATCAATACACATAATAACAACGAAGAAATAGCAAATTTTCAAAATGGTAATTTTTTACTACTCTGGAAAAACTGTTTCCTCTCTTTAAAAAATAATAAAATATATTTTTTTAATCATTTGGGTTATAGCTTTTGTTTATTTTGCTTCTTTTACATCTTGTTAGTCAATTTCAATCCTCAATATTAAGTTTTTTGGTCAAAATAGAAGCTTAAAGCATGAAAATGTCAACCACTCTCATGAAATTCTATCGTCCAAAGTCACATAACATGACGATTTTTATAGATTCCTTTTTTCAGAGCATCAGTTGGTATATTGAAAATGTAAAGTAAAACTTTATAAACATTTGAATGTAAAGAAACAAAATATGAATATTACAAATGTATATGTTTGTGTGTGTGTGTATAAAAAAGAAGATGTGGTATGATTGCCAATGAGACAACTCTCCACAAGAGACCAAATGATACAGAAATTAAGAACTATAGGTCACCGTATAGCCTTCAACAATGGGCAAAGCCCATACCGCATAGTCAGCTATAAAAGGCCCCGAAATGACAAATGTAAAACAATTCAAACGAAAAAACTAACGGCCTAATTTATGTGCAAAATATGAACGAAAAACAAATATTTAACACATCTACAAACGAAAACCACTGAATTACAGGCTCCTGACTTTCGACAGGCACATACATACAGAATGTGGTGTGGTTAAACATTTTAGCAGGCGCCCAAAAAGATACACAACAACCTTTTAACAATTGTTCTACTGGACTTAAATACCTGTTGCATTGAAAAACAATGAAAATAATATAACATTATTTTTATTCCGGAAATCAAACAAATAATTATGTCAGATCACTGTATTAAAATACTTGTATGTATAAAAGTAAAGTAAATTCATATCTGTATATCAGTTACAATATTTATACAGTGAAATCTGTAAACCAATCTCATTCAGGACTGAAGGTCAAAATGCATTGAATGTGAATAGCATTCGAAGTGAGCTGCCGCTACTGTATGGATTCCTATGTATGTTTTTAGTTGAACATGTTGAAAATACATACATATATTGATTGTTGTTAAAACCACATAATTCAGTATCATTACTATCTCGTGTGCAATGACAAGTGGTTGAACTATCTTTAAATCGCAATAAACTGGGTGTATAATGCAATAAAAAACTATAACGGCTGATTTCCAATCAAAAGTAAACCAAAAGTTGTCCATGCAAGGGAAATAACTCTGTATACACAAAAAGGAGGGTAATTTATAAAAAATAATTTTGATATGAACACAGCTTTCTAGATTTATTTATTGGACCTAATTATTTAATTAATATATTAAACTTAATAAAAAAGTACATTTTATGGCTGTATAACGTTTCTTTGTATTTTTTTTAAACGAATGTAACTTTCAAACCCTTGTTTGTACCTCAAATATTTCATCGTATTCCCGAAAATTATAATATACAGAATCATGAACATTCATATAATATCTTTCAAAAGCAATCAGAACCTTCTGAGACTTAACAAGTTAATAGGAGGCCGTAATCCGAGGTCACCCAAAGATTTTATTTTTACACACATCTGGGAACAATTATTTAGGGTAATTTGGAGTTATCTCCCATTGGTTTGCCATACCTATACATAGTCATAGAACTGGCAAAATCAGCAGCAATTTCACTTCTTTAAATTTAAAATGCCGGTGCCGTCAATTTTTTTAGCAATAGGCATAATAGCATTCGATTTGTGCTTTGTGTTTCCTTTACCATTATCTCAATCTTAGAAGCTGGGTTGGTGTATGCAGCAGACGATTGTTTACGTTATTGAATCCCGGAAGAAGTTCTCTATTAAAGAGACCCGAGAGATGCGAAGTGCTGGTGGCAGTGATGATAGTTTAGCGAAGCAACGTCACCACTGTTTCGGAGTTTGTAGATTTGTGTGTTTGTGTTTGTCGGTGAAGTCAGTTTATCATAACAGAGTTGTTAGCAACGAAGCTAGCTAGATTGTAATAAAGATATGTTGGAAATTTGCCAACAATCAGTTGGAGAATTAGATAATCGTGATAATGTTAATTGATTCGTTAGAATGTCTTACATGTTATACTGAAATTCAATATATCCACCTCTAATTGGGAAAATATCAAGCAGTTTTATGTATCCGTCACCTAAGCAATACTTAGATTTAGAATATGAATGTATAGTATGAATCAAGTTAAGTATGAATAATAAAGGGTCCCCGATCATTAAAACTTTGAACAATTTGAATGTTGGGTCCTATGTGGAATATTATAAAATGACATTAATTTTCTGCAGCTATATACAAATAGGCATGGATAGTATTACCTTTATAGCTCGTTACATGTTTTCAGGTATAGTAGTATTTATATAACAACTTTCACAAATTTTATGTCGGCAATAACCAAAAATATACCTATGATCAGCTCATCAGAAAAACATAACAATTCGTTAAGGATTCTAATTGATATTGCTGCTATAATTGTCAAATTGTAATGTTGATATCCTTCTTCCAAGTTTTATACAATTCCATGAAGGATTTACGAAGTTGTCGATTTCTTACCGTTTTGATTTAATCCTAGCCTCTATGGAAATGTTACATTGTTAAATGTAATTGACAAAACTAGGTTCACTTATCAGTAAAACAATAATATTCTAAAAATGTGCCTCCGACATGTTCTACTTCAATCCAAATTTTAATAATGAAAATATTTCTTAAATATTTTTCATAATCACTTATAATCGGGTGGATAAATCACATGTGTCTTATCCTTACACTCTCAGGGTTCACCAAAAGACGATTTACTTAATAAGAACATGACGAAAGCCTTTAGAATCTTATCATGTAAAGTGTTATTCATGTGCAAGCAAAGGTGTAGTTTATCTGAAAGCTCATATCCATGTTTCATGTAGACCTCCTTATTCATTCAATAACACTGATGCAATTTTACTTTATTCTCTTTAGTTTCTACACTTTTCTTTGTGTTTGCAAATCCAATTCATTAATGTTTCAAACAGGAACAGGCAACATGAAATGTTGAACAAATGTTGAAGGACCTGTGATAACCTGTTATTTGTTAATATATCTGATCTTTGATAAATGGATAGCTGTATATGCATAAGAGCGATGTAACCATTATTCATTATTTTAAATCCCACAAACAAATATTCAGTAATAATTGTGTTAACAATCTATTATTTCGTTTATATCATACAATATCGCGTCTCTATATGAGTTATAATCATTACGGTGAGTAAATCGGTTTATCAAATCATTTTAACAGAACAGAAAAGGACGACACAACCAAATTAACATTCTTGTTTTTAAATAAAAGCTTCGGTCGGGGTATCAAAATACTGCGGATAATGCAAATTTGTCAAGTTTATCGGGGTTTTTTGGGTTTTTTTTTTCATTTTCGGTTCAAACTCTCCAACCATTTCGACAACATAGTGAACAATACAAATGAGCAATGCACGTAGTTAAGCTTCTTAGATTCTAATATAAATTAAAGTTTATTTATTTTTATATTGAATGATTGAATACGCTTATCAGTAACATCAACGGAACCCATTTGTTCTGCACCAATTGGTCGTTTCGGTGATCATACAGGTCTATTTTGTTTTCAAAAGAAAAAAGCAAAATAGCTAAAACTCTTAATGATTGAGTTGCAAATTTGAGACTAAATTTTGTTATAAGTATAGCCAGCTGAAGGACGCCTCCGGGTGCGGGAATTTCTCGCTACATTGAAGACCTGTTGGTGACCCTCTGCTGTTGTTTTTTATTTGGTCGGGTTGTTGTCTCTTTGACACATTCCCCATTTCCATTCTCAATTTTATGATCAGTTGATAAGTATCGAGAAATGTGAATAAAACAGTTCCACAAATGCAGATGCACATTTTAACGTTTATGCAATCTTTCAGTGATATTTGAGGGATCATTTCTGACAACTGCAAGAGAACAGATTTTAAAAACTTGCACCCTTTTTCATTAATGCATCTGAAAAATGAAGTCTTGAAAAGAAAGACAATTCAATGATAGCAGGTACAAACTTCAAACATAGGTACAAAATCTTACTATTGTGAAGATTCAGTAATCAGGTTTTAAAACTGTAGGAAGAGATGATTTCATTGATGACAAGTATGTATGTAATATAGACAAGAAGTTAATATTGCCACAAAATATTGACAATATAGGGGGCGTGGATAGTACATTTATATATTATATTAATTTTTTTGCAGGTCATTGGATTTGGTTACTCTCGTCTATCTTGGTTTAAATATGTACATGTATATTAAAAGCCAAATTAAGTTTGAAAGTTTGAATTATTTTCATTGTTTCGTTTGCTTTTCTGTTGAACTATATTATTTAGTGATTCTCAATGCAGAATATGTATTTCAGCGATACACGTTGTCCTTCATGACATGCTTCGAAATTTTCCAATTGCTCTCTATCAAAACGCACGCTTTGACATTAAATTCATTTTGGAATTAAAATTTCGTTCACACTCAAAGAGAGCTCTGTTTCACTCAGATGTAAATGCGAGGACTTGTTTTATTTACAGTTATTCAATTAACAGCATATAATTATTAATAAGGATTACTACACATACACTATGTCGTAAATGCAAATGCTAGATAGATGTAAGAATGCACATTTAATGTCATACATTGCGATAAGAATCTTAATAGTTTAAAAAAAAAGTAAACATGTAGTTCATTACAGAAGATTATTTGAAAGGTGCCGAGTTTGGATAATGCAAACGGTGGATTCATTTATTTTCATAGGTAATAATTTACGGGGATGATCGAAAACTGACATGTTCATGGATATTTCTTTTCGTGGTTTTGCCGAAATTTGCATACAAACCTAAAGAACATTTTTCATTCGTTGAACATTTATTCTGCGATTCATTTATACCCAAAACTTTCACGAAAAGTGTTATCCAACAATAACTAATGAATCCACACTGTATACATATTGTTCTTTGCGAAAAACGAAGTACTACAAATGTTTCAACGCTCTCAAATGTTAGTGTCAAGTCCGTTTTTGTCTGTCCTATCATCCATCATTTCACTGTTGCTTTCATGCTCTTGAATGCTACCAAAATTATTAGTCTTAATTAAACGTGCAGTTCTATCATTCGCATTCTGTTCCATGAGAGTCATCAAATAATACAACAAACAAATAAAAACGTACTTATTTGGTGTGGAGAGTGAGTTTATTATAGTTACGTTGATTTGGTAATTTATTAATATGTCATCTGAATTTATATTTACCTTTTATCTTTTATAATTTGCTTTTAATATTCAATAGATTTAATAGAAACATCTATGTGCACTAAATGTAGAAATAATTCTATTATATAACATCAGATAATAGAAAAAATCATGTGATGATGACCCCTTACAGATAAGATACAGTTTATGTCGTCCTGTCTGCCCAATAATAAAGTTGAATGTTATGACGAAGTTCAGAAAAATACTTTCATATCATATACATTGCCGTCTAAAAGAGTTCAAATCTGATATAGAAATGATTTACCCTACATCAAAGGTTTAAATGTTGCTAGCTTATTCAAAATTGGTGTAGCTTTACCAGCGCCCTATATATGAAATTATTTGTAAGTCAAGCAGTTTGTTGATTCATAATAAAATCTTGAAATAATGATAACGAAATTTGAACAACTGCACTAGATCCGTAACATATTAAGCAGTTTAAAGTGCAGCTTTATATAATTTTAGTATGTCACCAATGGTAAAAAAATATGACTTAAGACATTAGGTTATATATGGTATGTAGCAAAAAGTAAAATAAATCTGAATCAACTTATAAATAGGCATTATTATCAATACCTTTGAAAGATTATATCCTTATTTAACCTAGTTGTAATGATTAGATAACAAATGTCACAATTTCGATAACCAATATGGAAGTTACATGATAAAAAGGTGGTAGGATAAAATGATAAAATGCGTATCTAATGTTGCTATCAGTGTTGACCTACAAGCATCAGTATATTGAGCAGTATTTTGGCCTTTCAGATATAAGGTTTTTTTTTTTTATTTTGAATAAATTGTGCTCAGGCGTGAATACAATACACGAAGGTTTTGTCAAACTGTTAACATCTTACAAATTTAATCCCAGCTTGTATGTTGATATACCATACTCAGTCTGATCCTTTCACAATTCAAATGTACATGTAAAATCTAACTAACGAAAATCAAAATGGGATTTAGACAAAGCACATCAGCAAAAAGACAAAAGACAGGAATACAAAAAAATGACAAGAGCGCAATAACACAATGGCGGGATGTATAAATACTGATCCACAAAAGGATATTTCCAAAAGTTGTAGTAAAGGTTAAAAATATAAAAAGAAAAATGACACGTTATTAATTTAAGATGATAAACGACGTTCATACCTAGAATTTTTACTTCAAGACCATTTGTGAAGTTGATATTGAATATTTATCATCAATGTCTGGGTATTCTTCGATGAACTTTTTTTACATTACCTTGGACATGTTGGATCCTCGAAATTTTGCTCAGATACTGGTGATCGACGTTTTATAAAGTGCATAGTTTGGATCCTCAATGCTCTTCAACTTTGTACGTGTTTGGCTTTATAAATATTTTGATACGACCGTCACTGATGAGTCTTATGTAGACGAAACGCGCGTCATGCGTACTAAATTATAATCCTGGTACCTTCGATAACTATTGACATATTTTGATAATAGTTCCAGGTTAAATTCAATTATTTTTCGTGTTTCTGGCCTTATACCACAATTGTTCTTCCCCTTTGCTACAATGCATTTTTTGGTAAAAGTCAAATTAAATTAAAAATTTGGACCGCTCCAAACATAAAATAAATGACACTGCTTATAGACAATTATTATTCTAATAAAATGTGCTTCTAGGACAATCCATCAGTGCTTTTCCTCTTGAGAGCCCTATGAACATGCCAATGGTAGGATTTAAATCTCGTATAAATGACTAAGGCTCATTTGTGGGTGGTCTGAAGGGCTTAAAAACATGAAAGTCCGAGGTGCGTATTTTAATGAAAATCAATTCCTGCATCCTGTAAAGATCAATCCCGAGCTTAAAACATCCCAACCCCGACGTCCCGAATAAGTCCCGAATAAGTCCTGCATGCCTCCCTCTAATCTCTACCCTACTTTCATTTTGGCCAAATCACTACTTTCACTTTCCACAATAAATTTGTAGGCCCCATTTATGGGAATAATGTTTTCTAGTCTGTTTGTCCCTTCGTTCTTTCGTCCGTCCTTCTGTCCGGCTTCAGGTTAATGTTTTCACTTTCAACAATAAGTTTTTATGTCCCATTAATGGGAATTATGTTTTCTAGTCTGTTCGTTCGTTCGTTTGTCCCGCTTCAGGTTAAAGTTTTTGTCGAGGTAGTTTTTGATGAAGTTGAAGTCCAACCAACTCGAAACTTCGTAAATATGTTCCCTGTGATATGATCTTTCTAATTTTAATGCCAAATTAGAGATTTTACCCCATTTCACGGTCCACTTAACATAGTAAACGATAGTGACGATGTGGCATTCGAATACTATGGACACATTCTTGTTTCCACATGTTTTACTTATTTCAATATATATGCAACTTGTATGACCCCTTAGATAGTAAATATTTCAGAAAAAAAGAAGACAGAATACAGTCTCTGTATATTATAGTAGTATAATCGTAGTTTACAGGTGGATAAACGGGAAAACATAATTGTCTCTAAGGAGGTATAATAGTTGTGGTTCTTGCGATCTAAAAACCATGATATGGATAACGCTCTGATTGGCTTATTTATTTTTCATTTTTGTAATCTGTCATACGATTGGTTGTTCGTGTGCATGGTTAAAACCGGAAGTCTTATCTATGACTAAAAGTCAGTCTTGAAACGGAAACAATATCCAGACACCTATTTTGTCGTTTTTCTCCCAAAATAACTCAATCTGAATAATCATAATCATGGTTCACTTTTACAAATTGTGACTTGGATGGAGTGTTTTCTTATTGTGCTCATACCACGTCTTCCTATATCTATTATATCAGAACAGGTAGTAATAGGCATGTACATTAATATCGGAACAGACAGTCAATGACTAGCACTCATATCTGACCAGGCAATGATTGATGTGCAATCATATTTGAACAGGCAGTTACTGATATCCACTCATGTTAGAACAGGCAATAATGGATAAACTCATATTAGTACCATCAATAAATGATGTGCACCCATATTGGAACAGGCAGTTAATGATGAATACTCATATCTAAGCAGGCAGCAAATGATGTGCTCTCATATTCGAACAGCATTTATTTGTGTCCTATCTAATAGGATGTGAAGTCATATCAGAACAAGCAGTAATTGATGTGCACTCATGTCAGAACAGGCAGTAAATAATGTGAAGTCATATCAGAACAAGCAGTAATTGATGTGCACTCATGTCAGAACAGGCAGTAAATAATGTGCAGTCATAGCAGAACAGGCAGTAATTGATGTGCACTCATGTCAGAACAGGCAGTAAATAATGTGCAGTCATAGCAGAACAGGCAGTAATTGATGTGCACTCATGTCAGAACAGGCAGTAAATAATGTGCAGTCATAGCAGAACAGGCAGTAAATAATGTGCATTCATAGCAGAACAGGCAGTAATTGATGTGCACTCATGTCAGAACAGTAATGTGCAGTCATAGCAGAACAGGCAGTAATTGATGTGCACTCATGTCAGAACAGGCAGTAAATAATGTGCAGTCATAGCAGATCAGGCAGTAATTGATGTGCACTCATGTCAGAACAGGCAGTAAATAATGTGCAGTCATAGCAGAACAGGCAGTAATTGATGTGCACTCATGTCAGAACAGGCAGTAAATAATGTGCAGTCATAGCAGAACAGGCAGTAATTGATGTGCACTCATGTCAGAACAGGCAGTAAATAATGTGCAGTCATAGCAGAACAGGCAGTAATTGATGTGCACTCATGTCAGAACAGGCAGTAAATAATGTGCAGTCATAGCAGAACAGGCAGTAATTGATGTGCACTCATGTCAGAACAGGCAGTAAATAATGTGCAGTCATAGCAGAACAGGCAGTAATTGATGTGCACTCATGTCAGAACAGGCAGTAAATAATGTGCAGTCATAGCAGAACAGGCAGTAATTGATGTGCACTCATGTTAGAACAGGCAGTAAATAATGTGCAGTCATAGCAGAACAGGCAGTAATTGATGTGCACTCATGTAAGAACAGGCAGTAAATAATGTGCAGTCATATCAGAACAGGCAGTAATTGATGTGCACTCATGTAAGAACAGGCAGTAAATGCTGTACAGTCTTATCAGAACAGGCAGTCATTGATGTGCACTCATGTCAAAACAGGCAGTAAATGATGTGCAGTCTTATCAGAACAGGCAGTAATTGATGTGCACTCATGTCAGAACAGGCAGTAAATGCTGTACAGTCTTATCAGAACAGGCAGTCATTGATGTGCACTCATGTCAGAACAGGCAGTAAATGCTGTACAGTCTTATCAGAACAGGCAGTCATTGATGTGCACTCATGTCAGAACAGGCAGTAAATGCTGTACAGTCTTATCAGAACAGGCAGTCATTGATGTGCAGTCTTATCAGAACAGGCAGTCATTGATGTACAGTCTTATCAGAACAGGCAGTCATTGATGTACAGTCTTATCAGAACAGGCAGTCATTGAAGTACAGTCTTATCAGAACAGGCAGTCATTGATGTACAGTCTTATCAGAACAGGCAGTCATTGATGTGCAGTCTTATCAGAACAGGCAGTAATTGATGTATACTCATAACAGAATCATATAAGAACTGGCTGTAAATGAATTAAGAAACTGCATAGTAAAAGTAAAATAAAGACCTTTATTTATATGAAAATACACTCTGTAGTAAAACAAATTATATATAAATAACAAAAAAATTAAAATACTGTAAATTCATAAATTATTGTTTTTATAAATGGGAATAATACAAATGGGTAAGTTTTGAAATAATTAGAACAAACCTTCTGATATCTGATACATTCATCTGTATGAAGCTTTTCCTGAAATTGGAATAGTTAATCTTGCTTTTTAGTTCTATGTACAAAAAAGGCAACAATAAATGCCTGCAATAATTTCTGAATTTACAGTACAAAATTATGTTATGAAAGAGTTATTACTAATGAAATAAATAATGCCGTTATTTTAGTATGATTTGGAAAACTGCATGAAGCGTTCAAAAATGTAAAAGAAAATTTAAGTTAAAACCCATTTATAAAAATCACAAAACTAACACATTTAACCTATAAACTTTAGCATTAAAAAAATGTTTCTATGATTTATTATGCATATATTGATAAAATGACATGACAGAGATAACACTTTCCAAAACACAGTTGAATCATATATCATATAGAAATATATTATTATTAGACGCTACAAAATTATTTAAGCATACAAGACAAATGTTTTCATTCATATTTATAACTTCAGAGTATTTTAAGATCTTTCATTTGGACAAAAAAATCATTGCAGAATCCTGTAGCTGTAAATGAATAAAGACTAACTGTCTATTTATGCAAATCTGTGTAAAGGAAATGATATAGAATTAAGAGGCAAGTTTTGAGTATTTTAATCAGGATGGCTTGATAATCATTAGCTTAATCATAGATGGCAATTGATTTTTTAAAGCTGTCGTTTTTTTTATTTGATAATTGTTACTGTGACAATTTTCAGCCTGTTGGATTAGCTTTTTTCCACAGTTTTTTCCGTTCTATGATGGTAACTAAAATATCTTGGAAAAGTCTATCAACTCCATCCCCTGTCGCTGCTGATGTCTCAAAATATCTGAAATGGAAAATAGCTTCTGTATATAAAAACCTAATGACATGTGATAAAAAATATCAGCATAAGAGTTTCAGCAGTGCATCTATATATTTTGATGTTTAGTCTGGCATCCATTTTCACTTAACAAGTACATATTTTTGTTTAGGAGCCAACTGGTCTTCGCCTCCTAGCGCAGGATTTTCTTGCTATGTTGGAGACCCATTAGGGGCCTTGGGCTGTTTTTTAACTCTTTGGTCAGGTTATTGTCTCTTTTACAGCATTACAGACATTCTCCATTTCTGTTCTCAATTTTATTTGTTATAGATATTATTCATTCTAATCATTGCTGGCGGCCTTATCTAAAATATTGTTACAAGATAAAGTCAAAATTCTGAAAAATTATGTGTTTAACATATGAAAATAGTAAGAAAATCCTTTTTAATTTCTATCATGAAGAGAAAATCATGTTTTTTTACTTATTATAACAGTAAGAAAACCCTTTTAATTAATTTTAATAAAGCAAACAGTATGTAGTGATTTTTTTTGCATTGTAATTCTTTTATTCAATATAATCTCTTCAATTTGTTATTTTTTTTTATTTTGAAACACACTATCAAATGTTATAAAAAGGGAGATAATAACTCTTTCTTCAATTTTTGTGCTATTTTTCACATTTCTTACTCAGTGTAATAAAATTGTTTCTATTCTAAGAAAATATCTGTTCCTGGCAAATAATTGATTGAAATTTTGAAAAAAGGCGACCATGTCTGATGACATCACATATAAAGAACAAAACTTTCTGCAAACCTTTGAAATAGTAGGATAAAAATCATTAAATATTGAAATTCAACTGTCTGGCGTAGTGAAATATGGTAACAAACCTGGTTTGACCCAAGCGAGTGTTAATTCCCTGCTTATTTCATAAAGGGTTTTTTAATACAAAACTCCGGGTGCGTGAATTTCTCGCTACATTGAAGACCTGTTGGTGACCTTCTGCCGTTGTTTTTTTCAATGGTCGGGTTGTTGTCTCTTTGGCACATTCCCCATTTCCATTCTCAATTTAATTAGTATCAAGAACTTATAGCATCACATCAATATCCAATCATTAATCAAATTATTTCAGGTAGCATCACATTCAAGCAATTTTTTTGGCTAATTAGATCCATTGCACTTACTTGATTCTGTTTTGATTGGCCCATTTCTTTGATTCATTTGTACTAATCACTCTTTTCTGTTTTAAATCAGTCTGTGAATTACAAAATATTATTAATTACAAATATGTACTGTAAATTCAGAAATTAATATTGCGTGCATTTATTACTGCGATTTAAAAAACATAGAATGTGGTTGTAATTATTGCTATTTAAAAAGTCTACATGCAGATCTACGTTTAAGTTATCAAAATGTGAGTTTTTATTATTGTGATTCTCACATTTGCATTATTCAAATTTAGGTCATAAGAAATGAGTGACCGGTGAAAAATAATGTTCTTCCAATTCTTGAACCAATGCATACAAACATCATTAACTTAGTCTTCTGTGCACGAATTTATCATTTTTTTCGTGTAAATTTCGTATAATCGTCAATTTTTTTTTCAATTGGTCAGTGTTGTTGTGAAAATATGGCAGGTAATTAAAGTTCGTGTTTTGAAGCCGAAGTTTAACGATTGTCACCTGTTTGTCAACAATCGACAAAAAATCAACAAAAAAAGCACGGAAATTGAGCACGTGTTTAGCATGTAAATTCAGATAAAAGTTTATTTTAAGGACATCCATGCGTATTGTGATCACCAGATTTTTACGAGATGGGTCTCCTGAGGTCACTTTGCATACGGAAAATATGTCGGGGGAATTTCAGGAAGCAACTGAAATAAAGTAAACTTCTTCTAAATAGGAATAAATTAAAGAATTTTCTTCAGAAAAATTATATGTACATAAGTTTATAATGAAAACTATCCATTGAGTTATAAAAAAACATATGCATTATTTTTTTTGATTTGAGGTTTGTTATGACTTTAATAAAAACCTCACAATAGTTTCTGACTTTACAGTAATATATGTAAATGTTGCCTGTATAAACTAGACAAAACTTTTAAACAAATATTGGCTACAACAGTGAAATAAATTGAGTTTAGATTGTATACAGCTTGATTTCCCGAAACAATCAACATGATCAAAGGAGGTGTTATAAAGTTGCATCATCAAATCCAATAAAATTTATCATTCAAAATGACTTTGTGTGTACTGTTATAATATTTAAGTTAAGGATGTACTTAGGTGAGGTTAGGTAAAAATGAATAAATTGAGAAGTTAAAATTGATACTATAAGCTGGTAGAGCATCAATTAAGGATGAAAATAAGCTAAAAATATTGATAGGTCATGGACCTCCTTTTCAAGATATTTTAGAATTAAAATATGGCGGGAAAAGGCTGACTCTGACTTTTACCTTATATTTGCATTGGTATTATTGGGTCTCAAAACAAAAGAAAGAAAATTAAGAATCTTCTAAAATTTTGGTAAATGACCTATAATGAGCTATTTAGTCTTATATGAAAAAATAAATGGGTGTTATGGGGCAAAATATTTTACATTGTATTGTATGGAAAAAAATCAAGGAGTCCGAACATTTGAAACAAATTCCAAAACCTCACCTAAGTACATCCTTAATGATAACAAACCTTATTAGCTACAACAATGAGATCTGGTGTACCAGTTGTGTAACGCTGAATTTCCTTCAGCCATGAGTCAAGGGCATCAAATGTGGCTTGGTTTGTGACATCAAATGCCATGAAAATAGCATCAGCTTGGATGTAAAGTTCATTTCTTACATCTATGTATTCTGTACTGCCTGATAGATCCCAAAGATGGACTCTCACTAAAAATATTGTATAGTATAATAATTAACATTTGAATTGTATTCAGGAATTAAATATAATTCTAACATGACGTCCTTCAAACGCTTTGAGTACACACCCGTGGTAAAATATGAATATATTGACTAGGCTGTTCCGATCCTACTCCCACATCCTATGTTTTTTAATCAATGAGCTTCCCGATGTTATAGAACGATGACATAAGAATATAAGCATTTTACATTTGAACTGTATTCAGGAATTAAATATAAATAATGTAAAATATATTATAATTTTTTTTGTAATAATCAGTCAGACTTGGGGTAATTGTAATTGTAATCGTTAATCAGCTGTAATTGATTACAATTTTTCAAGTAATCATTGTAATCATTAATCAGCCAAAAATCTGATTACATGTAATTTAATTAATTCAATTACTTTTCAAAATACCCTGTAATTCTGATTACTTTTTGATTACATTCTGATTACAATGAAAAAAAACTTGAACTGTGTTTATGGTCAATAAATGTAACTCTTATTTAATAAATATTCAACATGTTAAAATAGTTTGGTTTACTCTATAGCATTTTAATTAATGTGTATACTTCAGTAAAAAATAAACTGTTATTAGTACTGCGTTGAAAAGTCATCATTAGCCTTACAATTTTATGTCTCTGGCCTTAGTAAAAGTTATTGTACATTTATTCACAATTTAAAGATGTTCATATACATATTTGATAAAAACTGTTATATTTAAGTAATAATTATGTTGTACTTTTCTTAAATCCTACATTATAATTTTTTGTTAATATTGTGATTTTTGTCAACTTTGAATTGACTGGTAGGAAACCAATTAAGGTTTGTTTTTATTGCAATTTTTAATTGAATATAGCTGTAGGACAATATGATAAAAGATTAACCAGACATGTGAAAATTTATCTAATTAGCACAAACTAAATTAAAAGTTGGACAAATATCTTGTTTAAAATAATCATTTTTTTTATATACTTGGATGCTTTGATTTAAAGTACTTGTATTTGGTTTACATTTTGATAAACAATTCTATTAAAATTTGACATAGTTTTCAACTGGTAACTTTATTTCATCCATATTGTAACTTCCATAAACTGCACCTTGAAATACATATAAAGTCTGTAAGAAGTCAGTAGACAAACAGCAAACTTTTTATAAAGCTATATTCAATTTTAGCTAAATAATTCAGATATCAATGATGGCAAAGTGTAATGGGTCATGACCAGTGATTCAATGTTCATGTATGTATGTCGTAAACTTTTGTGGTTTATTAAAAATAGATGAAGTTTGAAGTTATCATTTTATAAATTATATATAACAAAATCCTTTCTAAAAAGTACTATAGTTGTTTTAAACGTTAATTCATTCACATCATTCAAATCGGTTATATTTTTAAATTCATTGTAATCAGATGTTATCATGATTACTTTGCCAATGTAATCATTAATTTAATCAGACACTTTCAGAAATGATGTAATTATTAATTTAATTTAATCGTACAAATGACAAAGTAATTGTAATTTAATCAATTACATTGAAAGTAATCGGACCCATCTCTGTAATCAGTTAGAGTTTTATTTTCTATAAATGCATGTTTGTGAATATAAACATTAAAGGACATGTTCAACTATGAACTACAGCCTGATTTGATTTCCAAAAAATAATACATTTAATTTGCAATATTTAAGTTCACATTGTTTAGGAGACCTTTAAAACATGAACACTAAAAATAATTGCATAAATAATTTTTATTTTTTTTGGTGGACTGTTGTTGGTTTTTGAAAACCACAAATTATACTGTTCTAAGATACATGTATACAAGAGGGACGAAAGATACCAAAGGGACAGTCAAACTCATAAATCTAAAACAAACTGACAACGCCATGGCTAAAAATGAAAAAGACAAACAAACAACAGCACACATGACACAACATAGAAAACTAAAGAATAAACAACATGAACCCCACCAAAAAACTACAAGTTTCCTTTTGGCTTGCATGCAGAATTAAAAACAAAACACAAATTCAAAGATTCCACAATAATACATTTTTTTACTTAGTCAGAGAAACTGGTACAGACTACAAAAATATGTATCAAATATATCATAGAAAACAGTAATTATAAAAAAAAAAAGAAATGGTAAGATTGCCAAGGAGTAAAAAGTCTTTGAAAATATATGACTTGAAGTTAATTAATGTTGCGCTGTAAACAGCTACAAATGTAATCGTGTGAGGTAATCCCTATTAAAGAATAAAAAGTTAAAAATAAATCACTTACGATCTATGCCTTCACAGTGTTGGATTTTAAAACCATAATCTACTCCAACTGTAGGTTGATATCCTGCACTGAACTGAAAAAGGGAGATAATATTCAAATTAAATATCTATAACAAAAAAATTGTTATCATGTTGTCATTATGAATATACTACGTGCCTCCAATATTTGACATTATGTTTAATATGTAAAATAAATGATTGCAGTCAAATCAACCAGGCAATCATGTGATGGAAATTGTTCAGGCAAAATATATATTAACAAGAATGTGTCCTCAGTACACGAATGCCCCACTCGCACTATCATTTTCTATGTTCAGTGGACCGTAAAATTGGGGTAAAATCTCTAATTTGGCATTAAAATTAGAAAGATCATATCATAGGGAACATGTGTACCAAGTTTGAAGTCGATTGGACTTCAACTTCATCAAAAACTACCTTGACCAAAAACTTTAACCTGAAGCGGGACAGACGGACGAACGAACGGACGAACGGACGGATGAACGGACGCACAGACCAGAAAACATAATGCCCCTCTACTATCGTAGGTGGGGCATAAAAATAAAAAAGATCAAAAGAGCTGTAGATATATAAGTGTTGTGGTCTGTTTAAAAGATCAAGTGTTAACCTTTATTACTAATATGTTACAATTTGATTTTCCCCTGTTAGAATGACTGCTTGATGACTTAAGTCACAACCTTTTTAATATGTCGTTTAGCAGCAATCAATCAATCAATCCTTAACATTATATGAAAAATTTCAACTGTGCATAATTATAAAGAGTTATCTCCCATTTCAAGAAACATTTTTTATTCATAGATATGTAACTTCTCTTTATAAGGCTTAATACTTATTGAAAAAAAAATAATTTCCCAGTGGCAGATTCAAGTGGGGTACAAACAGTGTCACATTTTTTTTCAACTTTCAAAGTAAAAATTGAAGAATGATATGGGAAATAATTTTTAACGTAATATCTAAACATACCTTACTTTCACAAAAATGCTTGACAAGACAGGTTTTACCTACACAGGCACTGCCAACACCAACTACCTAAAAAATATCAAATAAATGTGTAAAAATTATCAAACCAAGCCTTATCATAAATCTATGTTTATATATACATTGTACATGTGTAATTGAAATTTTTTGAAAAGTTGACATGTTAACAATCAAAATTATCAAACCACTTCTTCTTGTATTGTTGACTGCCAAAACACCACTATTGTAGATACAATGTAGCCACACACACATATTAGGTGGATGTTACTATCCTCATGTACAGTCCTTAATTATTTTCCCTAAATGTGTAAACCTGGCTGCAGCAATCAGAGCCATGACGGAAATATCTGTATATATATAAGAGAGGTGAAGGATACCAAACAAAGGGATATTCTAACTCCGAAGTCCAAAAAAAAAACTGACAACAGTTTACAAACCTAACATAGAAAACCAAATACTGAGAAATGCTTATCCCACCAAAATTTGGGATAATCTCAGGTGCTCTGTATCTATTTAAATGTATAGATTCAACGAAAATGCATTCTGAAGAAATCTGCCACTGAAATATTTTACATCCAGAGACTAAAGGGGATAAAAAGCAGGAGTTAAGGCGGTGGGAGTAATGGGGTGCCATAACAGCTAAATTCAGTCCAATTTCATGAATTTTACATTTGAAATGGTTGAACTTTTGACCACCTTAGAAAGACTTTACAATCATTTCAGGTCCAAATAGGCAATCAGGGGTGTGGAAATGCTATGCCCGACTCGCCCGACTCATACATTTTAACACCCGGACAAGTAATTATTTTTGTCTTGGTTGCCCGTGGACAAGTAAAATAATATACAAGACAAAGTTCAAATTCAGCAAAAATATAGGATTAATTTCAAAACGTATAAAGATGTTTAATTTATGTAAAAGAAACCAATAATCAGCGAGTAAAAACATATATTTAAGTATAAACATCAATGTTCATGACGATAAATATTACATAACTCCGGAAATAGATCGATAACCAAAATGAGTAAAAAGAAGTATGCAAACCCGAGTCACGTAATATTGCATTGGCTTTGTCCATTGACCCGGGATCGTTGATTATGTTTTATCCACTATTCACCGGAAGTGTCATTTTTTAAAATTTTGAATCGAGATTCAGATTGATGAAAACTTTTGAAATAAAACATCGGGCAAGCAAGACAAAAATTTTAAAAAATACGGAAGCGAGAATATCAGACATCGTGAATATCAGATTACCCCATGGAAAGAAATTCAGATCATAATAAGTTTTGTTTTTGTCTTATTTATAGATCAAAGGCAACCTTATGCATGTTATGTGTTGTCTAAGTGGTAAATAGAAGTGTTCAACTACCAAGAAAAAACCAAGTGTGTCAGTTGATAGAAATAATTAGTTAATCTTTTATTTAGTTTCCATGTCTTCACTCACTGTCCTCTAAATTCAGTATATGTAGTGTACCTACTGGCTACAATTTTTATAAAAAAACAATGCTGCAATCTTGTCCTTTACATGTCATTTCATTTAGTTGGTTTGCTTTTGAGATTCTTTCCCATTGATGTTATAAACCCATTTCCAACATTCCTAAATTTTTACACATATAAACCAATTGATTTCACTGATTTGTTTGGGATGCAAAACAGTGCTAAGAATCATATATTAGCTAACAATAAAATACTACAATATTATAATATTGATTGGGACCATCAGGGCAAGTAACTTTTTTTCCGGACAAGTAAAATTCACAGTTTTACTTGCCCAGGGACAAGTGCTCACAACAAATATTTCCACACCCCTGGCAATTTCTATCTGTTTAGTTCTGTCTCATTAAAAAAAATCCTTTACTTCCTGTTATGGCACCCTATTACTCCCACCGCCTTAACTCCTGCTTTTTATCCCCTTTAGTCCCTGGTTCCCCCTGCCCCCTGTCCAGCGCTTCTTTTTAACTGGCCTTGTCATTTATGTTTTTACTTAAGAGCTTTAATGTCCCTATTGTATCATACACCTTTTAATTTCTATTTTATATGGGTTTTCTAGTCAGAAGCTAATACCTAAGTGCCTTTATTTATTCCCTGTTTCTTTGTTTTGTTTTACATGTATCTTTAGTCTTTAGTATGCGTCATCTTGACACTGATTTTCTCATATGTACTTTGGTCACTTGCGCGTTTGAATACATTAATCACGTTTGTATTTTCTCTTTGTACTTTCACTTTAATTTAGGTAGGCGCTGTTGATACTGATTTATAAAAACAAATGATCAAATCTTCGAGTATCGTCTATAAACTCGGAAACTGCATATTGTATGTCTGCACTGGCTTCTGTGTTAAGTAATTCTTCTAGATCTAGATTAAGTGTTCCTGTTTTGAAATATATTGACTGGCGGAGTTTTTCTCTATCCAAACTGTAATTGTCACAAAATAATAAAAAATGTTCTACAGATTCTATTTCTCCGCAAGTACATTTGTTGTCTTCTACATGTCTGTTAATGAAATGTTGATACCCCTTTAGTTTGGAGTATCCTGATCTGAGACTGTTTAGTATATTGAAGTGTTTTTTTGATGGGAAGTCGAGTTTGATTCTTTTTGATGCATCTGGGTGATGATTAAAAAATCTTCTCCCAACCTCACTAGATTCCCATTGTGTCTTCCATTTTTTAATGACTGATGTTCTCGCCGCTTGTTTGATGTCTTGTTTTGTCGTGATTGAAGACATTTCCTCCCTATTATCTGCCTCTTTTGCCGCTGCTTTTGCCAGACGGTCAGCCTGTTCATTTCCCTGTATATCAGAGTGCCCCGGTGTCCAAATGATGTTGATACTAAAACCCTTTTGTTCCAATTTTATTTTCCTGTTTTTGATTTCTTGTATGGTTTTGTGATAGTTTTCTGATTTCCAATTTAAGGTTATAATGCCTATGGCGGATTGGCTGTCAGAGTATATGTTAAGTTGTTTAACATTGCGGTAATTATAATTGTCTATTTTTTCCAGCACAAGTTTAATGGCTACTAGCTCTGCTAGTAGTATTGATCCTCTGTTTGATACAGGGTACTGTATTGTTTCCTCCTCTTCATTATTGTATATAATGGCTCCTGCACCACAAGGCCCAGGATTTCCCATGCATGAGCCATCTGTGAATGCCACTGTTGTATTTGGAGGAAGTTCTTCTAATTGTTGTTTTATAAGTCTTTGTCCTTCAATGGCTTGTTCACTGGTTCTTGTTTTGGAACTTCCCAATGTGGTCCAGTACTCCGGTGCCCTTCTAATTGCACACATGCCACGACATTCATATTGCTGTTCAATATTATTTACTTCAATTGATGTTTCCTTCTTCATATCATCTGCCTGTAGTATCATTTTTCCAATTGGAGAGATGTAAGTTTCCGGAATAGATTCTGTTTTCCAGTTTTCTAGCTTTTTCTTAATTGGGACTGTTGTAAAAGATGAGGTAATTTTTGCCAATTCTCTAATTGCTATTTCTTCTCTTCTCAGTTCTAAAGGTAAGACTCCACCAATTATCTGAAGAACTTCAAGGCTGGAAGTTGAAGGCATATTAAGGCATAAGGCAAGGCCATGTCTTTGAACCTCATCCAACTTGTGTAGGTTTGTTGAATTTCTATGTATCTATAATTCAACTTTTAAATTTTATATGCCTTTACTTTTTAAAAATTAAACCTCCCTTAATGTTCCCTAGAAAATACCTACTTTTACCCAATTCAGTGCATTAACTGCATCTTGTGGATTTTTCGTCAAATGCCCTGGTTTTCTATCCATTTTTGTAACCCTCTCAACGATTTATTCTCCTTCGCAACATGTAAACAATCACCTCAATTTCGACCTTGGGTTTTCCCCTTACAGATGAAGCGAGCATATTTATTTTCGTAAAAAAAATATTTTTTTTAATTTGTTCGAACTATGATGTAATTCCAAATTAAAGAGTTTGATAGATTTCTTTTGAGTCAGTATAAGGATATTTTTAAGTCTAAAACATAACAAGTTAATTTTGACACGTATGCTAAAATATCACAGCTGACTTACTCTTAGAATTCCGGAGTACCTAAAATAAATCTTATTATCGGATTAGTTTTGTTTGTATTTATAAAATATTTTGCTGTATGATAACCTGTCAAAATCATTGTTAGAACATTTATATATATATATATATATATATATAAATAATAAAACATTGTATGATTCATCTATAAAGATATTTACGTCAGTCTTTTAAGAAGGTTATGCTCGGAAATCTCATGTTTGTTTTAGGTAAATCTTTATAAAAACGAGTACAACCAAATACCAAAGCGAAAGTGAAAGAAAGTTTGGAACTGTTCATTGGAAATTAGAAAATGGCAAATTTAGTCGTCGCATATATTTTATGGTTCTTTGGTGGAGCTTGGGGATTACACCATTTCTATCTTGGACGAGATAGACATGCTTTTATCTGGTGGTCGACTTGGGCTGGATGTTTTGGACTTGGTTGGGTTCGTGATCTCTGGCGGATACCAGAGTATGTTTATGCTGCAAACAAAGATCCTGGATACGTGAAAGATTTAAACGAAAAAGCAAAGCGTTATCCAATACCTCAATTTAATGTTGTAAGATTCGGAGGAGAAGTAATAGTTGGTTTCTTATTTGGCATACTGATACGAATTTGTATTCCAGATGATTATGTTGAACTGTTCATTGGCCGTGTTCTGTCAATAATTGTGCCTCCGTTTGCAGTAGCAATAGGTGAGACACTACATTATCTATGCAGGTGCTACCTAATCATCTGGAATGTTATTGTTGCATAATGGTTTTATTTAGATGGTGGTAAAGGGGGTACTGAACATGGAAACACAAGAAATAATATGAGGCAGGCATAACTTGTGAATGGGGACGAAATCTGTATGAATTATCTTTTTTAGTTCAAACATGTGAAGAAATGAAACCTAAATACTGTAACGTTTCCACTTTTTGTTCTGTTGTTAGGGATTTAGTTGTGACATTATTTAAGTTATGAAGTCATATTCAATGTTAACAAAGAAACACTTTCATCAGGTAACGTTTTATTCATATGAAAAATTAATTGGTATTGAGTGCCAATCCATTATTTTACTAGACTGATAAATATATATTTTATTCAAACTCTCATCCAAACAAGACCGGAAAAGGAAGTAAATTTCTGCGCAAATGTGGAGATTAAAAAAAGTCTGAAAAAAAAGGTTTGAACGACGGTCCTACTAAAAAGCGCCCGGGAGCGCCCAGGAAAAGAAAAGCGCCCGGAGAAAAGAAATAGCGCCCGGGGAAGAAAATAAAGCGCCCGGGAGAAGAAAATTATAATATTTTATAACAATAAATGTTTTCCTGAATAAAAAAAAATAAAAATCATTGCTTGTTATGTCTGAAGTGTGAAGATAGTGTTGTTGCACTTTTACATTTTAGATTTCAAAATTGTATATAAGTAAGTATACGTAAATATAAACAAGAGGAAATAGAAAAATCATGAATGATATTGTCCTCGATCAAAAGGTATGTTTCGTTATTAAAAAAAAATCAGTGCCCAAGTCTAATATTCGCAACTGCATGGTGACAACTTTTCAAAGTTTTGTATTTTATTAAACACACTTGAATTGACATTGGAAGATCGTGGAATGGATTCAACATGCCTGTCACTAAGAATTTGTTTTATACCAAACACCTGCTTTTAACATGCATATAGTATAATTGTTTTATTTGCTGATGCTAATATACATGTGTGTGTCACTTCTATCATTCTTAAATAATGTGCAACTCTTTTAATTTTATAAAATTAATATGTATCTGTGAATTTTAAGTTGTTTTGGCATTTATCATTTTGATATCGTTTTTGAAAAACATGTCTTTTGATGTCTAACATTTTATAAATCTTCAGCATAAGCTGTGATCCATTATTATCTGTCTATCGAAATAGTATTCATATATTATTGTTTGAATTGAAACATTCATACTTGTTTTTGTGCTTTATTACAAATGTCTATTATCATGATTATCTGAATTTGCAAAATACTTGTCTAAAATTTAAAAAAAATCAAATGTTTCATCGACACAAAGTTGTCTCATGCCAATGCAATTTCTATATATTTTCCCCAGGCGCCTTTTATTTTCCCCACGGGCGTTTTTCTTTTCCCCGGGGGCTCCCGGGCACTTTTTAGTATATATTGGAAAATTTGGAATTTTTTTTTTATTTTTTTGATTGTTCTACTGTAATAGGGGACTTCGTCCCCATATAAATCGCAAGAATGTTGCACGAAAAAAAAAATCGGGAAAAAACAAAGCATGAGAATGAAAATCACAATATTAAGGAAGAAATTAAAGGAAATTGTAACTCGGCTGTTCTTGAAGATCATGCAACCATTGTAATATATGGACATGAAGACTTTGTGGTCACCTTTTAGTGTCAGCTACAATGTACTTGCATCTGATTTGAAGAAAAAAATTATTATTCTTAGTAATTTGATGGACTTTATTACATACCATATATATACAATAGAATTGCAAAAGTAGATGTGTGACAATTTACATCAATTTCTATCTTACACAAGTCTCAGCATGTTCAGAAGGTATTTCTACTGAAAAAACTGACTTTGAATTAGTCCCGATTTACTTTTTAATCAAATGGGGGCAAGCACTAATAATTAATAGCACCTAAACAAAACACTAAAAATAAGTAAGGGGAAACACAAATAGTTTAAAGCATGTGTACTAGTGCATTGAACCAAACACAGGAAAAGGAGAAATAAAACGTCAAAACACTTAAACAAAATAAAAAGGCTGAAAACGTTGCAAGAAAATAGTCCTTTACCAGCCTCATTTGAGGCAGTGTTTGCATGACCCAACATGCAAGGCCAAGTAGCCAAAATGGCCTTTAGGCTTTGACATATTCCCTATTTCCAGTCTCAATTTTACTCACATTATGAAGAAAACGTGATAGGACCAGGAATGAAACACGAAAAATTATCGGTAATTTGCAAATTTTAGGAATTCATTGAAGGCTTTTCTTGTTTGTCTATCCAAAGTTAAAGGACTTTCAATTTAATTTTTAATCTGTAAAGACCTGTAATATGTTGTTATTGACTCCGACCAAGTCAGGAACCTGTAATTCCATGAATTCAGTGTTTGTCGTTTGTTGCTGTGTTTAACTATTTATTTCAGTAATTTTTTTATACGACTGCAAAAATTTAAAAATTTATGGTCGTATATTGGTATCACGTCGTCGTCAACGTTGTCAGCGTCGTCTGAAAAAAAAAATGGTTTCCGGATAATAACTTTAGTATAAGTCAATAGTAATCAATAAAATTTTAACACAATGTTTATAACCACAAAAGAAAGGTTGGGATTGATTTTGGGGGTTATGGTCCCAAAGGTTTAGGAATAAGGTGCCAAAAAGGGGGCCCAAATAAGCATTTTTGTAGTTTCCAGTCAATACCTTGTGTTTAAGTGTATAACTCTTTCTGAAATTATACCACAAGTTTCCATACTACAAAGGGATGGTTAAGGTGGGGTTATCGTTCAAACAATTTACCAATTAGGGACAAAAAAGGGGAAAAACCTGGTTAAGCATGTTAAAGGACAGTTTAGACAATTTAAAAGCAGTGTAAGGGAGGAAATCCAATTCAATGTATAGAATACATATATTTGATTACCTCCCTTACATGCTTGAAAATTATGTATTCAGAAATGATGTTTGTCTTGAGATGATTAGCTGTAAATTTATTTTTAGAAGTTACTATTAATTAATATTAATTTTAACCATGACTGTATGTCATTTTATGTTTTAATATTTTATGATGTAGTTATTGTTGCAAAATCCATTAGAAATTTAAATTGAGATTAATTTTGGAATAAGGGAAAGGGGGAGGTGAAACAAAAATTGGGAGGGGGGTTACATTTTTTATCATTTCAGATTTCAAAACTTAAAAAGAAAATTTCTTCAAATATTTTTTTTGTGGGAATTAATATTCAACAGCAAAGTGTACATGTGTATTGCTCAAAAGAAAAAAATATAATATTTTAAGTTCATTAGACCACATTCATTCTGTGTCAACTTTTTAATCACAATCCAAATTCAGAGATGTATCAAGCTTGAATGTTGTGTCCATACTTTCCCAAACTGTTTAGGGTTTCAGCCTCTGCTGTCTTATAAAGCTGTGCCCTTCTGAGCATCTGATTTACATTTATTAGGCCATTAGTTTTCTAGTTTGAATTGTTTAACATTTGTGATTTTCTTGGCTTTTGATAGCTGACTGAGCGCTAAAGGCCTTTGTTCATTGTAGAAGGCCATTCAGTAACACAAAGCTGTTAATTTCTTATTGACTCATTTTATTCAGATAGATACTAGTGACATTTGACACAGGTTTGATAAAAACAGTAATATTATCATTATTTTTGCCTATAGTCTAGTATACATTAGTATTAAGGGGCCAGCGGAAGCAAGCCTCTGGATTTTCTTGCTGCTATGAAGACATGTAACTCAGGCCTTGGGCTGTTTTCTGCTGTTTGGTCAGATTGTTGTTTCTTGGACACAATCCCTTATTTTCAGTCTATAACATTTGTTTACTTTTTATTTTCTACTTGCAGGAGTTCATTTAGTTGGAAATGTAAATCCTGAAAAAGCAAATTTCCAGTGGGCGTTACTTGGAGCATATATATCAATACCTATGTTGACTTTAGATTCAGGAAATAACTTAGTATATTCTTCAATACTTTCTGCAATTGCAGTAAACTGGAAGGGAAAAACCTGGAACACAGGATATATAGAAAAGCGTGGACTTTGCAAAAGAGTATTTGTATTGACTTTTTGTGGATTGCTATATTTATCTCTTTGGTCAAGTGCAATATATTTTAATGCAACAATTACAACAAAAGAGGGAGACGAAGTTCCATTACGAGAGGCTATTCATAACTTTTTTACCTCCCCTGCATGGGCGGATACTAAAGAATCATTTAGAAATTTATATAAATATTACCAAGAACATGGCTGGGAAAATTTATATAATAAGATAGTAGATTCTTTAGATCCATTAGGAGAATCCAAAGCATATAAGGTAAGTTATAGAGCCATAGTTATATTTATACATGTACATGTACATGTATGATCTATAGTTGCTTTTGTCTCTGTGGATAGTTGTCCCATTTTCATTTGTATCACATCATGTTATATTCATGATATTTATTTATATACATGTACATGTATATTTCTCAGTAAAAAGTTCTGATTTTTCCAACATAAGTTTGATAACAATACTAGATTTTTCTGCGTTTAAAAGTCTGTACGAGTGTACCCTTGGTTTTGCCCAAAATTGTGTACTCCTGCACTTATTATCAGATATTATGAATGTACTCCTTAGTTCAGCTGCCAATATTACGGTGTTAAAGCACAAATTTATATCAACAGATAAGGTTCTCTGAGCTTGCTTCTAGCATCTGAAAGCATTCTTGGGTATGAAATTTCTCTATATATATACTGTAATTTCAGAAATTATTGTGATGTTTTTATTATTGCGAAAAATGCGACAGGGTTGTAATCACAGTAATTAAAACTTGCAGTTTGAAATATTTTATATGAATCAAACAGGATTTTTCTGAATATCGCAAACATTGAAATCGCCTTTTTTGTCTAAAATGACAAAATTGCAATATTTATATAAACATTGATAAATGCATGCAATAATTTCTGAATTTACAGTATACAATGGTATATGTACATACAATATTATACAAACATGATAAACGAAAGGAAATATATATGTGTGATTGGTAAACTATCATGACCAGTCAGGGGACTTACTTACATGTAAATGAGTGATTTTCTAAATCACTGATTCAAGTAGCATTATTTCCATAAAGTTTGGAATTAAGATGTTGTCTTTCTTTAATAATCACCTATTTAAGTAGTATACATAATAATCACTAGAAGAAGTGATTTAATTTTACTGTAGCTTTAAATATAGAATACTAATGATCCAGGGACTAATTATGTTTCTAAACTTATCAGAACCAACATCTGTGTTGTCTAGAATGACCAGGTCATTTCAGGTGATGACCTTGTACTGAATCTAGGATAATGACATACAAATCACTTGTTTAAGTAACATACCTCAATTTCCTTCCCAAAAATCACTTCTTTAAGTATCATTATTTTAATAACCCCCACTAATTTCAACACCCCGGAACAGTGAAATTTTTATCCTGAACAGTAGAATTTTATTACATAACCTGAAAGATGAAACCTTGAACTTTACAGGAAAAATACTCCCACTGCTGGGAAAAATCTGTCAAAAGTATCAGCTCATTATGTAAAGCCATTATTACAGCATTTTTTCAACTAAAATAGAATTTGCAGCTAAATGATAGCATTAAAGGCATAAACCTGGCTACTTAAAAGAAGCAAAAAATACATTTTTTTCAATTTTACTAATGAAAAGATATTATTTAAACCTATGTGTTTGAAATTTTGGTAAAACTACAAAATCACAACTTGAGACAAAACTTCAAATTTGCTACTCAAATAAGTGATTTAAAAATCACTTATATCAGTTAGTCCCCTGACTGACTATACGCTGTAATATCTTTGCAAAGATTAGTATACTTAAAGAAAATTATAATATCAATAGAAAGGAAATATAATAAGGTATTGATCATGTTGATAGGGTAATTGTAATCTAAATATTCCTTTTTTTTCAAATAATCGACAGAAATCTGGGATATATCCAAATTTTTATATTACATGTCTTTGTAATTTGATTTTAGTGTCATGTTTTGCTTGAAATTGCTTATATTAAGATAGGATTGAAAGCCAAACTGATCAATCAGAAAACACCCTTGTATATTCACATGACCAATAAGTGTGGATATATATTCTCATGTCTTTAAAAATATCAGTTTAAAATAATCTAAATTTTTTTTTAGGATTTAGGCGTGCATGAAAATGCTTCGGAAGAGGAGATTAAAAAATCATATAAAAAATTAGTGAAACAATGGCATCCAGATAAACACATGAAAGAGACGGATCCAGATAAAAAAGCTGAAGCACAGAAAAGATTTATAGAAATACAAGAAGCATATGAAACACTGTCTTCAATAAAGTTGAACCGAGCAAGGAGAAACAAGAAATCAAGATCATCTAGTCAAGATCATAGAGAACACACAGAATTCTAAACTTTTGATTTTTTTGCAAGAATTCAAGAACTTTTTATCAGTATAAAAATGTTTGAAATGGCTCAAACCCAGGAAATTCTAAATTTAGTGAAATTGTAAAAATTGGGGTTCTTTTTTAGAAGTGTTTGTGGTGGTAAAAGGATATACACATATTTTGTTCAATGTACTTTATGATACAGTTTCCATAGTAAAAATAATTAGTCAAACAATGATTATGGTTACTAGATCTTTTGTCATCTTTTGTGAAATTAATTAAAGGGTATGGGCCTTCTATAGTTTCATTTACATATTTTCATTTCATTATATCTTGTAGCTGCTATATATTCCTTTGTCATCCAAACATTATAAAAATTTGAAAACTGATCTCAAAAATAGATCTGTTGATTCTTTTCAGTCTCAAGGCGTACATGGTACATAGTCATGTGCATGTTGCTTCATAACCTGAAAGAAACATTCAGAGAATCTCTTGCATATCTATTTTTAAAAGAATTAAATGCTTCTTTTTGTAACTTCGTCATGTTCATTGGGGTGTAAAAGTGTTGACCGAAGTCAATTTGTATGAAGCGCGGTCAATGGTTTTACAACCCTATGGAGTTACAAAAAGAAGCATTCAATACTTATAATAACATTTTTTAGCCATTTGTGTTAGCTAGGATCATGAAAACACGATTTTTATCAAGTTTTTATTTTATTTTCCTGTGCACTTTATTGTGAGACCTCGTGTCATCATGAATGATAAATTTTATTGTGTAATGAAATTGCTTAAGGAATAATGCGAGATTGCAGTGTAGCCAATCAGAATAACGTATTATAATGATACATACATCTAATTATTACCTAATAACATCTAATATGATGTGAATATTAGTTTTTTTTTTAATATAATATTTGTTTTTTTCCATCATGTCCATGACATGTTAAATTAGTATACATGTATATACAATTTGTTTAAAAGTAAGTTATAAGTTAAATGCAATCAGTTCATGCTTAACCCTTTCCCTTTCATGCATTTTAGACCTTTACTTATCGAAAATACATTATCGAAGTTTAAATGAATACAGAATTCGCATCAATGGTCATACACATGCCATGTTGGGCTCAAATGAAAGATAATTGGTAAAATATTTCAAAAAAATTAAGTTTGAAGATAATTCGTCATTTTTTGGTCACATGGTATATTTCCAAAAGTCACGTGACTGTTGGAGAAAAAGTGAAAAAATACGAAATCCTTGGGCAAAAAGTTGTGCAGAGACATATTGGTGGGCTAATAGGGTCAGGTTTTGATGGAAACACAATGCCTCGAGTCTGTTGAAGCCATATAAGTTATCATAGTGGTATAAATAGACGCATAACGTGCTATAGGCCTTGAAATATCGATGTCCGTAACATTCAAAATAATTGATTTTAGACGCTCTTTTTGTCCGATTTCAAACTTGGACCCTAGTTATTTGTCTAATTCGTTTTCAAACAATCAGCAACCTAAACTTTGTTTTTACAAGGAAAAATTCATTGAATTACCAATGTTAGCTCGATCTGGGACACCCTTGACCGAGCCCGATGGAGCAAAGGGGGTAAAAAGGGGGGGGGGCAATTTTGCACACACATTCTTTTAAAAAAAAAATCGTAGGTTTCCTTTTTGAAATTGAAAGTAAAGTTAAGTTAAGTTACATTTAATACACTCCGGCAGTGAGATTCGAACTCTCAATCTTAGCGCCTTGAGATAGATCAGCGTACCCCTGCGCCACTGGCATTGTAGTGAATTTATCGAAATTTAAGTACTTAAGTCTACTACTACGAAAGAAATGAAGAAAAAAAAAATAATATAAAGATTCTCACCCAGTTTGTTTTCTTTTTGGAATTATGTGTTCAGATGATAATTTTTTGTTGCCAAATGCATGATTTTTACACAAATTTAGGAGGAATCCACTCTTTAAACTGTCATTTTTTCATTGAAATATACATGTTTCTTTATTCAAACAAAAGTGTTTTCAACTTTAGTATACCGCAACACTTACGAAACCATGTTTTGTTACATCTATTTCAACTTTGCCAAAAAAATTCAGAATATTTTAGCGGTTTTTGTCTCTTTTCTCATAATATCTTTAAGAAATGACTTCAGATTTTTAGCGTAATTCAAGTTTGTGATTGCGCTGCTACACTAAAAATTACATTTGCAACTAGTGTACTAGTTAGAACTATTACTTTAATACTATTCTTCAAAAACTCACTGCACAGTTATTGAAAAAAAGACATAAATCCTCTTAAAAGAGCAGTTTTCTTTGCACTTCTTTTTGAGAATATCCCTCAAAATTCGAAGAAAAATAAATGGTTTTTACAGAAAAATTACACATCAGTAAGGGGCGACTTGTTTATTAACTAATAATGATAGAGGTTTGATGCACATTAAATCGCATTGCTGGTTATCTGAGGATTAATTAGAGCCCTTAACTACATCTGTACGTCAGCAAATGGCGATTAAACATGTCTAAATGTCTCAAAAAAATCTTGAAATTGGTTTCACCGGTAAGCTGTACCGGTGTGAAAGGGAGAGGGTTAAAGGTAAAGGGAGTGAGATAACACTCCTGGAATGTTCTTGTTTTCATGGGATTTTGCATTGTATCATGATTAAACCTAATTGTGCTTACATTGTATATATACAAGCTTAAAATAAATAAAAACAATCTAAAAATGTTATATAGAAAATGATGATCTGATAATTAATGCATTGTAATATGCATGCACATAAGGATATAATTTGTTAATTTTGAAAGATGAAATGACAAATAGATTATGTTTTTGTTTATTTTGTTTGTGTATTTTAGACTATTCCTGAAAATTTTAAATATGTTGGCTTTGTTTTTTTGTATGCCAATGTATTTTGCCTACAGTTACATATAAGTCCAGCTGTTGGCAGCATTTATCCAATAAATAAAAACCATTTACATGTATTTATATCTAATTGTTATTCTACAAACAAAGTTCTTGTCATTAAAAAACCTAGTAATCATTCATGTTACAATATTTTTTTTTCATTTTCAATAAATCATGAGAGAAATTTATCCATTTTGCTAGAAGCCACAACAGTATTGTAGTATGTTGTTACACATATCAGTCCAAAACCACTTTCTATATGTTTTTATTGTATTATTGTCTGATGTTTGTTATAAATTTACCTTTTGAAGTCTATATTTGTAGAAAGATGTGAATATCCTAATCAAAATACTGCCATCCTGGGTTAATCATGGCCTATTTTATAGCTGTGTTAGAATTTATATATATATTATGTTGTGCCAATATACTTTAAAGAACTAATTTTGTTTAATATTTTATTTGATAATAAAATTGCAAAATAGGATCTTTACTTATAGAATTGAATTTTTAAGTAAAGCAGAATCAGGAACAAGATAAGGGCAAAGAATAATACTAAATAACAAATAACAAATAAATGGCTGGACCTTAGAAATTGTAACAATTGGGAAAAAAAGTTTTATTTATGATATTTTTTCTAAAACTTTATTTTGTGGAAAAAAAAACCTTTGTACATACTGTGGACACTTCTGATGATAAGTTGTTCCATTATATTAAATGTAATCAACGATTTTGAAAGAGTTCATTTAGGTGGTACATAACGCTACAGGGAGATAACTCTGTTAAATCAACTGAACGTTTTAATCACATTCTTTTATCAAGAAAACATGAAGCTTCTAAATTATCAAAATTAATGATGTCAAACTGCTATGTATCAAACCATTTTTTTTCTGATAACGTGTCTGGTTCAGGTTTTTTGAAGTTTTTGTCAAAGGGTCAAAGTAAATATTTTGTCAATATTTTATGAAAATTAATGTGACTGTTATTTGATTTTTTTGTTATGATTCTATTCTAGGACATGTAGGAGATTGTAATCTCTTTGTATAAACTTTTGTAAATCTCATTTGCTTGTTGAAATATTAATTTCAAATGCCTCTATAACCATAGTTACATTCTTTGAAAATAAACCCTTATTTCTTACAATTTTATTTTCATATCGTATAGTTTAAATAATATTTAATAAAATTTGTCAGGGAATGATTACTTATTTTTTATGTTACTCAGAGTCTCTGATGTCATATATCTGTGAAATTATGTTCCCAAATTATGTGGATCAGTCTTTTTTTTTCTTTTTTGGACATGTTGTTTTATGTATTAGTTTGTGATTAGGTCTGGTTTATGCTGAACCACTAGTAGTAAGTCAAAGATATTTGGTATGCAGTTGTATTAGTATTGCACATCTCATTACCATGAAGATTATTTTGCCCTGCCCCCAAAGTTATTGTCTATTGACTTTGAAATTTTGCTTAATCTTTATATATATTTGTTTGTGATTAAGTTAGTTTATGAGGAACCACTAGTGGTAAGTTAACGATAATTGGTATGCAGTTGTATAAGCATTCACATATCTCATTTCCATGGAGATTTTTTGGCCCTGCCCCTTCAGTCATGGTCTATTTACTTTGAAATATTTGATTAGTTTTCATGTATTAGTCTGCGATTTGGTCCGTTTATGGGGAACCACCAGTAGTTAGTTAATGATAATTAGTATGCAGTTGCATAAGCATTGATACATCTCATTTCCATGGAGATCATTTTGCCCTGCCTCCTCAGTCATGGTCTATTGACTTTATAACTTTAAAGCATAGTTTTTATGTATTAGTTTGTGATTAGGTTGGTTTATGGAAAAACACTAGTTGTAGGTCAATGGTATTTGGTATGCAGTTGTTTTAGCATTGGCACATCTCATTTCCATGGAGATTTTTTAGCCATGTACCTTCAATCATGGTTCATTGACTTTGAATATTTGCAAAACTTACATGTTAAAATGTTGCTACATTTTCATATTTGCATTATCTAAATTACAAAAAAGTGAGACTTATCTCTGTGATAACAGTTATAATAATTTACTGTACGCCATATGTGTTAACTTCTCAGCCAATGTGTGATACAGAAATATTTGATTTTTTTGTATCATTAAAGTATCTCCCTTAACACAGATCATAACTGAAATGCTTTTCATTGTATATGAGAAATGAATTTCTCCATAGTTCCAACATTAAGATATGGCTTCTGTTACAATTTTTTTTTATACAAAAAAATGTTCTAATGTATTCTTGATAAGAATATAATGAGTTTTTAATTTTATATCATAATTTAATTTGCATGTTCATAAGGGTAAAACCACCATCGTTTTTAGGTTAATTGCATGAAATGTAATCAAAACCTTATGTGACTGACTTGATATCTAATTCTTCCAAGGCTTATCACTACATTTTTGATCATTACATTCTATACATCCTGTCCATGAACATTTCCCAAAATTTATTGATGTAATATATTCTCAGATATTCAAGGCACAAAATGATGTGCGATTGTCAAGAAAATTACATAACGTTTGCAAGGTGTAGGAATCTTATATCTGTTCCAAAAATATAACGATGTAATTTTTAATGCTATATTTAAGAATAAGAGTTATCTTCCTTTGAACAGAACAGTTGTAATATCAACTAACAACCAATGCAATATTTAATTTTACTTCCCACTGATAAATTGATAAATTAACTGTATAGTGCTTACAAGCACTTTGATTTGCCTATTAGTCTTTATTAAATTGACCTGTTTTTTTTTAATGTGCAGAATTTTTCTTTGTTTCAAATAAAGAAATACTTTGCATGAGCAAAATAATTTTTTTCCTTTTTCAGTACTACAGCGTAAATTTCACAAAACAGCCATCAAAGAAGTATACCAAGTGACTGTTCATTCTTTTACAATCTTGAGTAACCTTGTCACCTCAAATTTCCAAAACAATTTTATAGGAACACTAAATAAAAAAAATAGTGCATTGAAACTTCTGCAATGAAATGCAGATTTAATTTCCAACAAGTGTCAAATATATTTTGTTCTACCCTTATTAACATGAAACCAGATATGAAACCAGATGTGAAACCAGATGTGACATACTTTGTTTTGATGTTTTTATATCATAGCCCTTTGGCCTTTATAAGGAACATACACTTAAAAAAGGCTGAACATTCTTCAGTTGAACTCTTTTTAGTGGCTTATTATAATAAGAATTTATTTATAAATATTATATTTATTGACTTCAATCTGTAGTAAGATCTTAAATTTTTGTAAATTCACAAGCATATTTATGTATTTGTATCTATAGTTTTTAGCCAATGAAATATCACTTTTTGACAAAATCAAACTGTTTCCTACTTTGTCATGACCAGTGCTAGATTGATCTGTATTATCTTTATATTTTCCTTTATTGTGAATCTAAATTTGTTTTGTTAACATGTTTTGCTTTTTATTGCTTTTTATTAATTCTAGCAAATATAGTATATTTAATGAATGGCTATTATCAATTTTGAATTTATTGAACCATAAAACTAATTTTTGACTCTTCACATTAAATAATCCGTGAAGCAGATTATGTAAAATGTGAAGAGTCAAAAATTAGTTTTATGGTTCAATAAAATTAAAATAAATTATTGCCATTCATTACAAATAAATTTCTATCAAAACTAAGTACTTTTTATATTATTTATATTAAGAATAACAACGTACACACATGTTGCCGTATGAATACACAACGTCAAAGTGGGCGTGTCGCCATCAAAATTGACAACATTGAAAATAAAACTAATAATTTTAATCAATCAGAAGACAGTAAAAACACAAAATTTATTTATTTAAGATTAACAATTCTTGCAGACCTTACGAAACTCATGAAATCATTATTCATACTGACTTTGTATATGCTGTCCTGAACCACTACCCACTGGATGTCCAACTTTGGTTGAGTCTTTACTTTTTCATGAACAGTGCTAGATGGATATGTATTTTCCTTATATTTTCCTTTATTTTGAATCTAAATTTGTTTTGTTAACATATGTTTTGCTTTTTGTATAGATCTTTGAATTTTAACTAAATTCCAACAAATATAGTATATCTCAGCTTCACAATTGTTCATTACAAACCTATGAAACCATTATGCATACTGCTTTTTATATATGCTGTCCTGAGCTACGCCATGGATGTCCAACTATGTTGAATCTTGACTTTTTGGTGAACAAATAAACACTTTGATCATAATCATCTCAAATTTGTTTTTTGCTGGTCCTGAACATTAGAAACCGGCTATTTAATAAATGGATTTATGTTTATCTACGAAATTTCATTATTTTGTATGCCTCATCTACATGTTCTGTTAGTCTGCACATCTTATAGTCTCTCAATATCATAATTACCGTTAGTCTTTCAATCAGCTAGAAGTTGGCTGATTTAAAAAAAAAATGTTATGTTGGGAGAAAATTGCATCTGTATGGAAACAACTGTAATGGATTTGAGAATTTGCAAGGAAAAACATTCTGGGGTACTAAAAGGTCTAATCTAAAACCAAGGGAAACACATCAACTATTATAGGAAAACAATCAATGTAGTTTACCATGAAGTTTTGTTCACACCAACATAAATATTAAGAGCCGATGTTTAAAAGAATAAATATTCCATTTGATTTACGACAAGAGACATTATTATTTTAGTTCTTGTTTTTGCAAGAGCCCAAACTTCTTTTTGATTGGCTAATATTTCAAATTCATCTTGAAGGGAATCGGTGGAATTGCTTTGTAGGTGCAGGTCTTTCAATTACATGATTTTAGTGCGGATCCAAAGTTGTCTTTTTGTGAAATGTGAGACATGATCTATCAAGCTGTTGCATATTTCTCAAATTCCTATTTTCATCACATAACAATACACTTCTGTATATAAGGAGCCAATGAGATAACGATCCACCAACATCCATATGAAGTGGAATGAAGCAAGTTAAGTGCAGTATTTTGTACATTATCTATCCTACATTGTTTTCTTGCACAAACCTAATAATATCATTCCGTGAATTCATTATTTTTCGTTGAAAACCAATTTTCGTCGGTTTCGGGGGTACAGGTCAACCACGAGTACAGACGTCCAACGAATCGCACATTTTTAATAGACTTTGTATATTAGGATTGGGAAAACCACGAAATCAAATACCTACGAATATACAGTCACGTTTTTCAGAAATCCACGAGAATTGATACCCACGAAAATAAACGAATCCACAGTATCTGAAAACAAAATAAAAGGCTATTCAGATACATTGCAACATAAACATTGAGTGTGATTGCTGTCAATTAAAGTCAGATTGTTCTGCCCATCAACCGATATTATGATAAACTGAGTCAAGTACAGATTTGGCAGAGTGGTCTTTGTAGTCCATTTTCAGCGATTACTAGCCTGTCGTCACTGTCTTTAACCCCCACTTCTCACTATAACATGTATAACCAATGGGGACACTATGTTTGGGATATGCTATAATTGTAAGGTATATATGTCTTTCTGGCTGATTTCATTTAAACTCGACATCAGTGTGAGCCAAGACTCCGTGTTGAAGGCCGTATATTGACCTATAATGGTTTACTTTTTTTTTAAATTGTTATTTGGATGGAGAGTTGTCTCATTGGCACTCACACCACATCTTCCTATATCTATTGTACGTTTTGAGGGTAAATTATCTGGTCTTTTTCCTTACTCCGGCAGCTGGCTTCATACTTTAATTGAAACATTTAGAGAATCTCTTACAAATCATCTATATAATCACGACTACTTTGTTCTTACAGTAACATTTTAATTTTTTTCTGAGACTTCATTTTTGGATGATTTATCTTGTCTGATAGAAATCTGTTTACAACATAATGCATCTGTTCCATAATCTAAAATCTCGAAAAAGTTGAACTTTTGAACATGATCCTTAATTTACTGGAGCACATCTATACTATATTTTCATGAACTGAATACAAAGAGGGAACAATTCAATCTCATATAATGAAGACATTTCAAGTTTTTAGTTCATAAAAAACGGCAACAGGAATTCTGCCATAATTGATAACATGTAGGTCATCAGTGAAAATCATTTATGACATTCTAGTAGTCAGTGAAAATCATTTATGACATTCTAGTAGTAAGCAGATGACAAATAGTGTGTATGATCAGTATAGGATTGCATCACAAACGATAATAAAACAAAAAAATTGGATTAGGAATTGTACAAAACTGTTTATGAATAATTTTTCTCATAGATGTTATTTTTTGGGAAAACTCTTTGTACTGTGGACGCTTCTCATAATAGTACGATCTATAATATTGTAGGATATTTGATTAACCATCGCAAAATAGTACATTAAATACCGAGTTGGGTGTCTTCTATAGAGATGATTTTTTAACTAAATAAACAATCTGACTGCTATACGATTTCTTTTTTTGCTTCTATTTTTAGAGGTATTATCTCTTTGGCTAGACTTTTGTAAATTGATTTGTGAGTAGAAATATTAATTTTATTTAGCTTCTTTTTCATGATCGTTATCATCCTTTAGAGATAAACCGATATTCATTCCAATTTTATTTTAATCATCTTAGGATATTATTATTCAATAAAAGAGGTTTAGAGGGAATGATCACTTCGGATTTATCAATTTCTACCAAATTGAATGCTATAATATTGAATATCTTTATTAGTTTATGGATCTTTTTTTCTGTATTTACAATACGCAGATTAAATCTGAAAAATCAAAACAGATTCCTCCTACATATATTATTCTATTTTTTAAAAGAAAGTTATCTAGCATTTTATGACTTAAGACCTAATTTACTTGTTGAAATGTACTATAAGGTTGTTTATATGTTGTTTTTCTCTGTCCTGAGTGTATTTGCATTTTATTGTACTGTATTCCTTTTCACGTAATGTTGCCATTTTTGCAGTATTTTTAACAATTCATATCAGCGGGAGATTTGGGTAGTCATAAAACCATGTTCCACCCAACATTTGTTCTTTAAATATCCTGTACCAAGCCAGAAATGTGGCCGTTGTTATCAAATAGTCTATTTTTAGGTATGTTTGCGGTTGTTTTTGTAGCAGCTCGGTGTTTCTGTATTTCCCTTGTTTTCCTCTTATAATTGATAAGTTTCCCTTAGTTTTTGTTTGTGACTCAGATTTGTTTCAATTAATATAAAAAGAAGATGTGGTATGATTGCCAATGAGACAACTCTCTATAAGAGACCAAATGTCACATAAATTAGCATCATAAGTCACCGTACGGCCTACAACAATTAGCAAAGCCCGTACCACATAGTCAGCTATAAAAGGCCCCGAAAAGACAAATGTTAAACAAATCAAGCGAGAAAACTTACGGCCTAATTTATGTACAAAACATTAACGAATAACAAATTTGTCACACATCAACAAACGACAACCACTGAAATACTGGCTCCTGACTTGGGACAGACACATACATACATAATGTTGCGGGGTGAACAAGTCAGCGGGATCACAACCCTCTCCTTAACCTGGGATAGTGGTGTAACAGTAAAACATAAAAACGAACTATAAAAATCGGTTGAAAAGGCTTAACTCATCAGAGGAATACAAATAAAAATACATTTAAGTTGATTGATGACTATTGAATAGCGCTATAATATTATTGCCTTATTTTACATTGCCATAAAGTACTGCTGCCATTTATATAAGAATGTTTACGTTTAGTTTAATATAACATGTTTGCTGACCAATTTGTCAACACTTACTGAAGACAAAATTTAATGTAAAATTTACTCATAAGCTGTTATCTATGATTATATATCTGAAATGATTTATAATACTAATACTAGAATCTAAGGTATTTGTTTTTTTCTCACTGAATATAATGATTTTTATACAACTGCAAAAATATTTTTTTTTCTCGTATATTGGTATCACGTCGTCGTCGTCAGCGTCGTCCGAAGACGGATGGTTTACGGATGATAACTTTAGTATAAGTAAATAGAAATCAATAAAATTTTAATATAAGGTTTATAACGACTAACAGAAGGTTAGGATTGATTTTGGGGGTTATGGTCCAAACACTTTATCACAAGAGGCCCAAAAAGGGTCAAAATAAGTATTTTTCTAGTTTCGAGACAATAACTTGTGTGTAAGTGTTTGGATCTTTTCGAAATTGTACCACAAGGTTCCATTCCAAACTAGGAAGGTTGGGATTGATTTTTGGGTTATGGCCCAAACTGTTTAGGAATTAGGGGCAGTAAAGGGGCCAAAAACAATACTTTTCTTATACTTTGTATAAATTGCTTATTTCTTGACCAATTTCAATGGGGGTTTATTCTAGAATTCTTGGGGTTCTTAAATATGCTGAATCTAACCGTGTATTAAGTTTTTTGGAATTTGGTCCCCGTTTTTAGATTGATCCAAAGGGTCCAAAATTAAACTTTGTTTGATTTCATCAAAAATTGAACTATTGAGGTTCTTTGATATGCCGAATCTAACCGTGTATTAAGATTTTTAATTTTGGGTACCGTTTCTAAATTTTTCCACATTGAGATCAAAAGGGTCCAAAATTAAACTTTGTTTGATAACATCAAAAATTGAATTCTTGGGATTCTTTGATATGCTGAATCAATCCATGGTCATGTATCTAAATTTTAGATATTGGACCATAATAGTTAAATTTTTAAATTTTTTAAGTTCATAATTAGATCATATTCCTTCTGTGTCAAAAACCATTGCTGTGTCAACTATTTAATTTTTTTTAACTAATTTTAATTAACTACAAAAACTACTATGCGATAAATTTTGATAGCATTGTTTCTATGCAGAATTTCGAAAACCTAATAATGAACCCAAAATTTATGATTGTTGTACTACAATCTCAATGATGAAGATAAATGCATGGACAATTTTTTAAATTTACAATCGTCGTGTTTAAAATAATCTCAAAATAGATTTAAACTTTTGTACGACAGACGCCCGTTTCGTCTACGACAGAATGACCACTGACACTCGAATTTAAACAGTTAAAGGGGCTAAATAAAGTATAAAGTTATGCAGCATTTACGAGGTTTTCCAATTAAATGCAGCTAGGTAAAGCTTTAGTATTTCGAACAGTTCAGAGTTTGTAACATTTCAAGGTCAGATGACATATATGAACTGTTGTCCTTTTAATTTGGAATATTAATTTCCAAGTGACTGATTGCTATTAGTAAATACTTTGAAATAACATGCCGACTTGACTGATTACGATTGGATGTCGTATTATCATGGAGAAACGGCTGAATGTACCATAATCAAAGGTATAAGGCTTATAATTTGATACGACAGACACGCGAAACTACATCAGACTCATCAGTGATACTCAGATCAAAATAGTTAGAAAGCCAAACAAGTATGAAGTGTAAGAGATTCAGGACTCAAAATTCCAAAAAGTTGTGCCAAGTACGGCTAAGAAAATCCTTTCCTGGGATTCTAAATTCCTTAGTATTTCGTATAATTCATATTGTTGCCAACTGGAAAACTAATAAGAATTACCATATTTAATTGATATTCATGTCAACACCAAAGGTTGAATACTGGGATGTTTAAACCCTCGGGGACGAAACGTCAACCATTGATGCAAAACACTTATCCTACCTTTATGACAAAAATGTTGTTGTCCCCGCAGATAAAGCCCTAAACAACATCGTTTTGGTGTGTAAAACTCATACCATTAACTGCTTGATAAACGAATTAGGTATTGACAATTCATTTGGAAACTCAACATATAACCTCACGACACTTACCAAAGAGGAAATCCTGGATAATCATAGGTCTATTCTATGTTCCTTTGGAATTTCAACCAAAGATGAAGAAGTGGATCTTCCATCACTGTATTGGATACCTAAACTACATAAGTGTCCTTACAAACGACGTATATTGCTGAGTCTTCCAAATGCCCTACGAAACCTCTTTCTAAATTATTAACATCTATTTTATCAGTAATCAAAAACGGGCTTCAAAGTTATTGTGAAACTGCCTATTTTAGAGGTGGCATGAATCAGATGTGGATACTTAAAAAATCAAAAGATCTTTTAGAGTACATACAATCTAACTCTCTTTCATCTTGTAATAGTATTAAAACATTTGACTTTTCTACACTTTACACAAGTATTCCACATTCCAAACTAAAAGACAAATTGAAAGAGTTGGTATTGCTTTGATTTATAAAAAAGAATGGCCAACGTAGATACATGTACCTTGTCTTAGGGAGGGATTAATCCTACTTTGTAAAGGATCACTCCGATTCAAACAAAACATTCTATGAAACTGACATCATCAAGATGCTTGATTTCTTGATTGACAACATATTTGTTACGTTCGGAGGACGTGTTTTTCAACAGACTGCTGGCATTACAATGGGAACAAATTGTGCCCCTCTTCTTGTCGACTTGTTTCTTTATTATTATGAGAGTGACTTCATACAGGAACTTCTTAGGAAAAAAGATAAGAAGTTAGCTATATCCTATATAACTCTACTTTCCGTTATATAGATGATGTTCTTTCACTTAATAATTCAAAATTTGGTGACTATGTTGAACGATTCTATCCCATCGAACTAGAGATAAAGGATACAACATACACAGTTAAGTCGGCCTCATATCTTGATTTACATCTAGAAATTGACATTGAGGGTCGGTAAAAAACAAAACTTTACGACAAAAGAGATGTTTTCAGCTTTCCAATTGTGAACTTTCCATTTCTAAGTAGCAACATTCCAGCAGCACCTGCATATGGTGTATATATCTCCCAATTGATACGATATTCCCGTTCTTGCATTTCCTATCATGATTTTCTTGATAGAGGGCTGCTGCTCACAAGGAAGCTATTAAACCAAGAGTTCCAAATGATGAAGTTGAAATCAACACTTTGTAAATTTTACGGACGCCATCACGAGTTGGTTGACCGTTATGGAATAACCGTTTCACAAATGATATCGAATATGTTCCTTACTTCGTAACTACAATCCCCTTCCGTTTCATGAATGTGACCTACCGAATTAGACTATTTACCGGATGTGTAATCACATTAGGAACACGACGGGTGCCACATATGGAGCAGGATCTGCTTACCCTTCCGGAGCACCTGAGATCGCCCCTAGTTTTTGGTTGGGTTCGTGTTGTTTATTCCTTAGTTTTATGTTGTGTCATGTGTACTATTGTTTGTCTGTTTGTCTTTTCATTTTTAGCCATTGTGTTGTCAGTTTTTTTTTTTTTTTTTTTTTTTTCGATTTATGAGTTTGACTGTCTCTCTGGTATCTTTCGTCCGTCTTTTTTGATGGCTTCGACTCAGTGATGGAAATAGTTTTCAAAGGTACCAAAATGTCTAGGTCCAATGAACCTTGGCACACGGACATTTGTACCTTTCAATAATTCTATGCCCGAATATAATGGACCATTTTGTTTGAACAGATGGAATCAGGCTTTACATAAAATATTAACGCTAATTCATGGACAATAAATGGACAATAACTGTTAAGTGTCTTTAAATATCAACTGTATTTGTACGCAGCTAAGAAACAAGTGTAATGCGAGCTTTAACGAGATTTTACTACTGTTTCGAGCCGAGTACAAATACAGCTGATATTTAAAGACACGAAACAGCTATTGTCTTTATCCTGCAATTATTTCTGTATTGTTTGTGTTTTGAAAGACACAAAAACTCACATTTTTTTTCATTTATTTTCGATTTGAAATCCCTTGAGGCCCGCGTAGTAATATTCATGAAAATCACATATTCAGCTTGAGATGGGTTCGTAAAAAAGAATCTCGAATGGTCAACAATAATACATCGCTCAAGGTGAATAATTATCTATTTTAACATAACAACTAATTTCAAATGTAAAAACAAATAACACAACATTGTCCAATTTGAAACAGAAGTGTACGAGTTGTCCTACGCTTCAGACTTGACATTCATTTAACATGCATGCTGAAATTGACATCGTTGATTTTGATACACAATCATACACACTCAAGTTTTGAAATCAATAATTGTCATCGAAGAAAAGACTGCTGTTCATGTGTGTATGTTGTCAGAAAATTGGTGTAATTCTTTCTGCTCTAAAGAAATGTTTGAAAACAAACAGAATGTATAAAAGTAATCGTTAATTCGCATAAGGTCAAACAATACGTCATTGGAATGCGACTGTAATACACATTCTGAGGTCACGCAGGTTCATACAATACTCAGTCCGGCAGTGGGCGGAGCTTTAAAGTGATATCTGTATAGTATACAGCTACATCATAGCGATATCTGTAGGGCTGTATCTGTATAGTATACAGCTACAGCATAGCGATATCTGTAGGGCTGTATCTGTATAGTAGGACACCCATTTGCAGGATAAACAACTCTCCACGTCAGACAAACCATGTCAGTCGTACATGTCAAACATTTAATAATTCTATACACAACAGACTGTAAACCAACTTATTTTCGTGAATATTTCGTGTGTAGCCCTTACTTGCCCACTTAGCGTTTGATTTCACGTTTTTCATGTTTGCTTGGTGTAGTTAAATAAGAAAAGATCCAAGTTTTATATATTTGCGACAATTTATATTCGTGTTTTTTTCTACTCGAAAAAGTCGCGAAAATAAATTGTTCTAAAAAATAGTTGGTTCAGAGTATGGAACTAGTACTATCTAACAAACTAACCTTAACATCGATCACTTTAAGCAATGTAAATGGTGTCCATGTTGGATTAACCATATACATTTCAGCAATAGGTGTTAGACGGACAAGCGCATTATACGATCATTCTACATACTTAATATAGTTGACATATTACTTATTTTATCTGAGAAATATGTCTACAGTCACGATAGTTTTCTTCCTCTACACCTTATTTTAAGTTTCTACTGTTTACTTAACTAATTTAAGTTGAGAATATCTTTGAGATAGCAAGTGTTTTCTCTGTTTTACGAACTTAATTCATTTCTCCTTTATTTTCAACTGAAAATGCAAAAATAAATTTTATGTATAGGTAAAAAGAAGAAATGTAATTATTAGTTAAGTATATTGAAATTATTCTTGTTAAAGTTCTTTACACGAATTAAATTGCGGCCATCGAACTGCGAAAAGTGCAATCAATGGTTATTTATGCTCATGTTAAAGTCATCCTAGCGGATATTGCTTTAATAATTTGTAATTTAATAATGCAATTATTAATTATAGATATCATAGGAATTTCGTGCTATTTCAGATTACTTTTTAAAAGTTAATTATGAGCTTGCACATAGATGGCTTTTTGAAAAGGATTAATATCTGCTTGATTTTAAGCATTCATGGTAGTTAACATGACAAATGACTTATTGTTTGTTAATGTGATTTTGAAAGTAAGAGAATCTTTTGTCAGAGTTAGTTTGGTTGACCTGATTTCGACCTAATTACAGATTGGGTTCTGAACAGGAAAAACCATTCGATTTGTGGACTGATTTATTCTAATTTTTGTTGGTGTGAATGATCGATAAAATGATTAGAATCATGATATAAGTTAAACATATATATTCCAAAAATTGCATCTCCAAAAGAGTTTTTCCATGCAGTTATATTTGTTTTTATTATCACGAAAACTGCTTAACACATCATACTGATTTGTGTACGTCAAATGTTGTTATGCACCGTCCAATCTTACCTAAAATGGGTTTTTATTTCTCGCTTTGTACATATTTTCTGTCTCTATTCAAATTATATCTATAATCTAGTAGATTGACGAACCCCTACCCACATGACAAATATCTCCATGGATTAATTATTTTTGCCGAAGAAAAAAATATATTTATTTGAAATCGACCCTTAACAATCAATCATCCACTGAGGATATTAGCGAGCAATAATCTTCTTTTCTATCCAAATCAATACAAAACTTCTTAGTAAATCAAAATCTTATCAACTAATAATACAATATTTTTCTATCCATTCATCAAAGAACTGTTGACAAGAATTGATATCTGGACGACTCGTTTGAAATCAAAATTCTTAGACACATTATTAGAGAGGTAACCGACGATTTGTTTAGAAACTGGCATAATGACAACATCATCATTACTCCTGTTTGTCTTAAATATTTCAATACTTTATGAGTTGATTCAAAATATATGTCTAAGTAAGCAATGAATGTGGTTGTTAAATTTGATAAATGCTTTTGTGTGCTTCTTTGTTAAGTAGTTGTTTATGTTTGTTCTAATTGAGATTATGACACACGGTGATGACTGCTGTGCCCCTATTTTGACAATATTACCTATAATGTCTGTTTTGTTCACGCATCGTTGTAAATATAATGGAATTTGATGCGACTGTCATACAAGAGAGCGGTTTAGCGCTATAAAAGCAGGTTCAATTCACCGTTTTCTACATTTGAAAATGCTTGTACCAAGACAAGAATATGACAGCTGTCGTCCATTCGTTTGATGTGTTTTTTCATTTGTTTTGACATTTGATTAGGGACTTTCCGGTGAGTTTTTACATTATTCTAAACGGAATCAGTATTGAGATAAAGGTTTAATATAAGAAAGCTATTTTGGTATTTGAGTGTTTGAAGAAATTAGCACCTTTTTGTTTCCAAAATATTTTGCAATAAATCTGTTAATGTTCAAAATTATCAGTAGTGTTCCATTGACAATAACAATTTACCACATGCCAAAATTACCAACTGCATGAATAAAACTTTGTAGTTCAAGTGTACAAACATTGAACAATTTGCCTTGAGAAATAAAGATTCCTTATCATCAATCAATTCAAAATAAGTTTTTCAGTTCAAGTTTAACGTGTCGTCTCTAAATACTTTGTTAATGGAATAATCATGATTTCAAACTTTCTCTTAATGGAATTATTAATATATTTACCAGGTTGAAAACAACCCGCCAAATATGAATTATTACTCAAATGAGTGACAAACCCTCATTTGAGTAATCATTTCACTTAAACAAAATTTTCTTAAAATGGATCTTTTTACTTGAAATGGCACAAATTTATAGAAAATAGAAAAACATCTTCTCCAAGGAAGAATGTTATATGCAAGGTAGGTCTATTCATCTTTTGTAAAATTTGCTTCCTTTTTTATATATATGTGCCATTTTAAGAAAAAATTGTCCCTAACCTCTTAGCCGAGCAAGCTATTTTCAATTTAATCACAATTTAAGAAAACATACCGATCTATTGTTTTGGATCATTAGTTCTCACACTGGAATTAAACTGGATAGCTTCAATTAACAATAGACTCTACCGACTTTGACCTTAAAGCTTATAATTTTTCGACAGTTCACCTTCTTTTTGGCAGGAAATACTTGTACTTGGTCAAATATGAGAAACTAAAACAAGTAAAAAAGGCTTACAATTGGTGCAATTTGAGAAAAAGAATTATTGTTTTATTTTTCTTTACACGACATCATCAGGAAACAGTAAATATTCTCAAAATTTCAACGATTGTAATAAAATTGAAAATTGAAATGGGGAATGTGTCAAAGAGACAACAATCCGACCAAAGAGCAAAATTCATCCGAAAGGCACCAATGGCTCTAGATCTTCAACACTCCGAGATAATCCCGCAACCGGAGGCGGGTTTCAGCTGGCCTCTTAAAAAATGAGTATAAGTCTAGTTCAAATGGACGCCACACTAAACTCCAAAAACATACAAAATTTATGAGCTTCAATGTAAAATCAAAAAAACATACAAGACTAAAAAAGGCCAGGGGCTCCTGACTTGGGACAGGCGCAAAAATGCTCTTACCTGTTACTTTACAGAGCATCATAATGTTATATTATAGAATAGATGACCTTATACTAAGAAGTCAATAGTCGGTAATAGGAAGAGATAAAAAAAAAGATAAATAAAGAACAAGGTTTCAGTCTATTTGAGTAATAGCCAGACATGTTAATTTTGTTATTTACATAGAAGTGCAATCAATTTATCAGCAAATGTTCTTGGTTTGATATTGACATCATGCTAAAGATTTGATTGAATGATAAATGTTTTTTTTTTCTTCTTTTCATTCAGTATTGATACAATATAAATAAATGAGAAAAAAACATTGACAGTTGTTTAGTCTAACGTGTTGTAACGTTTGTTTCCTTAACGTCTTATATGATGTTAAATAACCATTTTCTAATAATATAATAAAAAAAGCAGTTTGTATGGTTTTAAATGAAGATACTATCAACAGGAATCCAGATTCCGTGTATATAGATACTATAGCTACTGTATTAATAGGATAGCCTTTATCAAATGAAAATCTATACCGCATATAAACAAGCTTTAAAAACCCAACATGATAAATGAAGATAATACAACGTGAAACAATTCTTACGAGAAAAACAACGATAGAACTTATGACTAGAACAACAAATGTGACATATAACAACCAACCAAAACCACTGAATCTGACACTCCTGGCATTGAAAAAAAAACATGTAAAATGTTGCCGGTTTAAAAAAAAATGTAGCTCTCAATCCTCTTATTTACTTTGGATAGCTGCATAGCAGCACGTCATCCTAACTGTCCAAATAATTTGTTACACTCTTCAGTTTATCACGAATCATGTTTAATCCAATGACAATGTGTTCTAGCGAGATTTTGACAATTTGGTTGATTAATATAGAACTCATGTGTCTAACAATGGATGCAGGGTTTCGGGTATAACTCAGTCGCGATTTTAGTACACTTACTCCAATTTCTATCTTAGATAGTTGTTCACACAGAGAGTGAAACAGCACCTGTAAGTCTATATTCGTAAATTATTAATAATTAGAATTAACAATAGAATAAAAGTTATTACTTTAATAACTCAATTCAGTACTCCTAACATGAACTGTTTCTCTACCTTTTGCCGTCAGCAACACAGTGGGCATCCATTCTGGATCAGAAATTGTATATCCTTCAGGAAAATGAACCAAATCCTTGGTTTTTCTGAGCAGATTTTGTTGATAGTTGATGCATGTTAGCCACGGTGTTGTCGGGCCTTTGATTTATAATTGACCTCTATAAGTATCCATATTCTTTTTCTGAGCTAAGTACAGTTACAGTACTATTCTAAATGAGTTATGTCCAAGATTTTGCTAAAATTTTGCATACAACTTTTGCACGTTTGACTATTACTAAACATCGAAACAATAATGCACTTATCTCTTTCATTCTCTGAAATAATACTGATTGAATTCTATCAAAATAGGTCAAAATTTATTCCTATACACATACATCCGGCGAAAAATTACTTAAATTTGTCTTAAAATCATCAAAACCCCATTCTTAATATATAGATTTTTACGTCAAAAAGTCGTAACGTCGTCGCAGTGCGAGCTGCATAACGTCAAATTTTGACGTTTCACTACATACTTTGTAACACATTAATCATTAGACAAAAAAAAGAAGTTGGTGCCTATATGAATAGTTTGAATCACAAAAATGTATGTATGAACATAATGTTTTTTTTTAAGAAAAAAATCATGTAATAGAATGTTGGAGTGCTGATGACTTTATGACAAATTTAAGAGCATATGTTGCCGGTTGTTTCAACTTTCTTAGAAATGGTCACTTATTTTGAAAGAATTCATTCAGTGATATTTCAGATATCAAAATATATAAATTCGTTATTTGTGCCGACTTTCCAATATAGATTGACGAGCCAAAGTTGTATGCATATTTTAGCCAAATCTTTGACATAGCCTGTTTACTGTTCCTATACCTTATCTATATTCTAGGCCTCTTGTTCTTTCAATGTAAAACGACATGACATCGGATAGATGAAACATATTGTTTTATTATGTCATTGAAAACAAGTTTTTATACGATTAATTAGAAATAAAATATAAAAGATATTCTTTTAATAAAGAAAATAAACTGTACTTTCTCAGTTTTCATACATAAGATTGTATTCAAATATATAGCGTTTGATATCAGAAATGTATCTTTACATGTGTAACATAGATCCGGTCTAGAAAGGTAGGATCAAAGCGGAGATACAATTTATAATAGGATGGTATTTACGATATATTATATTCCAACATTGACTCCTCTTGTTTAATTGATAATCGCCAAGAATTAGATTCCTCCACAAATCTGTATAAGTTTAGGGTTTGTAAATTTGCAGAAATATAACAGCATCAATTTAGATATCTCGTGTACCATATTTCAGGTATGTTTTTTATTTGATGTCTTAAACAAAATATGCACAAACGATAGAAAAGAAAAAATCTATTACATTAAGAGTAAAATGTTTCAATTATTTCAATACACAGTATAACAATCATTATTCTGAATGCAGTAATTTATACTTTTGATTCTGATACTATCACTATAAAAATGTTCTTCATATTCAGCAGTATGCATGTACCGGCATTCTTACTAATACTGATGGATAAATGACCAAACCTGATAAACTGTAGAATCAATTTCAACAGAAGATATAAATTTTAAGCAGAGGACATATCAAAAGTCTTGCTATAGAAAGAAATTAACAAGTAGACAAATTATTAGTAACATTTCATTTTTCCTTCACAAAAGAGAAAAGAAATGGTCCAAATCATTATTTCTGAATAACAATAATAGTTGGTCATTATGCATCCGCAATTGTAATGATAAAAAATAAAAATATTTTTAAATTTGAGAATCAAATAAAATAACGTCCTAAATCAGTTCCTTTCTGGTGAAGAATTTAAAATAGTGTTGTAAAGAGACAGCTCAAATTCAGAAATAAACTATCAAAAAGAAAGCACTTGAAAAATAAGTGTTACAATGTTTTATGATGGTACTGTTTATTTCTCGAATGCCCATAATATCCGACAGTGCAGAGCCCTCGTTATGACAAACCAAATCTCTACAAACAATATTGTAATAGAAAAGAACACTAGTTATCCTGGATGTCAGAAGACACTTCGTTGTCTGTGTCATTCTAGCGGATCTGGTCTTCATACAGATTCTCAACTTTGTAAGAAAAAAAATATGGCTGGATTTAATATATATATTTGTGTTGTTCAATACGTCACATTGTTAATGTCTTAACACATATTTATGTTCTCCAACTATTGTATTAGATTTAAATCATCAAACCATGACGATGAATTGTCACATTATGTATCGCTTACATTCTATTTTCCATAACTTAGTGAACGTAAAGAACAACAAATTGGTAGATTCAACACAATGATAAAACATATTGAAGTTTCAGATATGATTCAATTATGACACAGTATTTTTGCTTCTCCTTTGCAGAGAGACAACATATATCCCTGTATTTCTTATATGAAACAAGCACTTGTTAATTTTTAAGTTGATCTTGAAGCGCTTTCAAATCAACAACAACATTTGGCAAAATAACAAACTTATACACAAGTAAGAACGCTATTAACAAAAGAGTTGCGGTAACTCCTAAAATTGAAAGCCATTTGGAAATCGTTCCTTTTTGCTTTGCGTCTACGATCTCGCCAGAGGCATACTGCCGCCTTGACAATATGGCAAACAGGATAGCAAGAGATCCAAAAGGACAATTACATAAGGTAACAAATAGAGCTAGACCTAGATAATTAGGCGGTCCATTCCTAGACTCAGATAGCTTCCTTTTGTCATTTTTTCCAGTAGGAACACTTAACACATCTCCATTATAACTCGTGCAACCATCTGTTGATGAAACTGGAAGTAATGAGACATCGGTCCTCTCGTCGGAAGGTGAAGGTGGAAGAAATTTGGGTTCAAAGTTAAAGGTGAGAAGTTCGCATTCTTTATCTTTTGTCATCACTCACATCTGCAAAGGAACAAAATGATATATGAAACTCGACATGTAAACCTACTGCATTTATTTGTTTCTGTTGTCAGACAGGAACCTGAAGTTCAGTGGTTTGTAGATGTGTTTCATAATTTTTTCTCGTTTCCCGTTTTTATACAGGTAAAACTGTTGGTTTTCCCGTTTTTATAGTTTTACACTAGTCATTTTGGGGCCCTTTATAGCTTGCTGTTCGGTGTAAGACAAGAGAGTTTTTTGACCTACAATGGTTTGCTTTTTAGAAATTTTGACATGGATGGAGCTCATACCACATCTTCTTATATATATATCTTACAAACCAATTTTATTTTGATGTTTACCTAAGCAATAATACTCTAGATTCTCCTTAAATAATTATAACGAATATACATTTTTACAGAATCATAAACCTGAAATTATGAAGAGGAACATAACATATAGACAGAGGCGGATTTAGGGGGGGCAGGGGGCCCGGGCCCCCCCCTTTTTGGGAAAAAAATTTGGTTGCTTATATAGGGAATCACTGAAGCGTGACTGGAGCGGGCCCCTCTTAGGTCAGTCAGTGGGCCCCCACTTATGAAAATTTCTGGATCCGCCACTGATAGAAACAATTTGTAATGTCTTTAAGCATTAGATATTCAAAACATTGCCATTATACCATTTTTGGTCTATGCTTCTATCCTTTATACATGCAGCTAAACTTATCTTAAAGGAGATGACGTCATTAAAACTGTTATAACCACTATTGGTGTGCCATGAATTATTTCCAGTCTGCAAACAAATTATTTTATATGATATCACTAAAATCTGATAACTAGATGCGATAACTTGTTTTCGACATATTATCTTTGTTTAATCCTTTGAAAATAATGCGCGTCTTACGTACACAATTTTAAAATTTGAAGAATTCTAGGTACCTATGGTGAGTTTATTGTAAAAGAAGCAGCTACGGAATGATGTAATATAGTCATGACTTATAATTATAAAATGACCGCAATAATTCTTCAAATTTTAAAATGTGTATAACCTGAATGTAGTACTATGTGAATTCACATTACTATAAGACGTGTCACGGTACTTTTCTATCCAAAACTCATGTATTAAGTTTCGATGTTATATTTGTTATTCTCATCGGATTTTGTCTAATGCTTAGTTCGTTTCTGTATGTGTTACATTTTAGTGTTGTGTCGTTGTTCTCCTTTTATATTTAATGCGTTTCCCTCAGTTTTAGTTTGTAACCCGGATTTTTTTCTATCGATTTATGAGTTGTTTACTACTGTTGATTTCATTTTGATATATATGAACTAGCGTTAGAAATATAGAGAATAGCATGTGGTTTATCGGGATTGCAATCAAGATCCAAATTAATTAGTAGAAACAAGTCAAGACAAAATTATTATATTAAGTTTTCAACAACATGATTAAGTTTTCAACAACATGATTAAGTTTTATAATTGAAAGTATTTCGAAAACATATATATAAAATACAATTCTTTTCAATCTCAAATAATAAGTTTCAAAACTACAAATAAGATCAAATGTAATTAACACTTAACAAATTCCGTCCATCAGAAGGATTTTTCAGGATTAACGTTAATTAGGAACGCTTTAAACCAAGCAATTGAAAGACCAGGATGTATCAATTGTAGAAATGTTCAAGGCTATATGATCAGAAGGGACCTAAAAGAATAGACAAAATTCATCTATAGTAAACTTTGCCTGATGAAGTTGACACGTTCTTATAAAAACAATTTTCAATTTATTTACAGTGATTTTTTTTTATATAAGTATATTATTTATAATGTCAGTGTTGAATCACTTACTACTGAGCTAATGATACCCTTGGGGATTAAAAGTCAATCAGCAGAGGTTTCGACGCAGTGATTATAAATAGACACACACTTAGTATCAAACGCGTTAACTCTGAATTTCATTCTCGCAATTAACACTAGACCACTGAAATACACACACTAAACAAAAGTAATCAACAAATAACTCATTTAATTCAAGTGTTGCCAATTTCAAAAAACACATAAATTTTCTAACTGTTAACTAAATCAAACTGTCAAATAAACTTGTTAACATAAGCATGATAAGCTATATTTTAAAGTTCGCTAACGTCATTGCCACTAGGATTGTTTTTGATAATCCGAATGGTTGAAGAAAAACATCTGCCTAACGAACATGTCATTTCGCATTTGACATTCATTGATACAACGAAATAGAAAGTTATTTGTGATTTAGAAATCTGTATTGATTTTTGTTGTTGTTTTTTGGCACAGTGACAAGAATAAACAACCAGAGACTGGGGACATGGTACAATATAATATGCCATTTTTTTCAATCATTAGAATAAACTCATCATAAATCAAAAATTATAATTTTGTGCACCAGATGTGTGTTTCGTCTTTATAAGACTCAAATAAAATGTATATTAAAGAATTTTAGTTATAAAACATAAGTAGATATTGTGCGATTTTCAATGTGCTAACTATCTTGTAAGAACATGCTTGTAACATCTAACTATTTTATTCATGTTTTTCAACAACTGAATACCAAAAATAATTCTGTTTAGTAATTTATCAAAACTATTAGATAAGAAACTGTGAAACTTGTAAAAAAAGACAAAATAAAATCCTTTATTTAAAAAAAAAGAACCTTTTATTAACATGACTGTAATAAATTGATAATAGTTAAATTACGGAACATAAAAAACAAAAACAAAAAGAAAAAAATGTCAGTGCCCTAGTTTTAGAAATATAGTCAATCGATAATTTGAAGGGAAATATTTTTCTCGGCATTTTTTTGAATTAAACAGTGACAAAACCTTCTTTCAAAAACTATGAAAAAAAACACTTCAGCATTTTATTAGATTTCAAAATTGGTTTAGTAAACAATATGTTATAAAAAACAATTAAAATACAAGTAGGGGTTAACGGCTGAAAAACTTGAGCATAATGAGCCGTACAAAATCAAAGGGTGAATTCAGATGTTTCGGTTTTTAAGTAGATCCTACCCCACGAGCGGCTAACATTATGTTGCTCGTACAAGTAAAATTCGATATCAAGCTTCCTTCGACAATGTCTTCTCATAACAGAATGTTGTCTACCATTCGGCAATCCTCGGTAGAATCCGCTACTCTCCTTGAGGGTACGGATCGGCCGAGTTGAGACGAATGTGTCGTCTACATCAATCGAAATCGTGGATCAAATTATCCTGTTTTAGGTCACAATATATCTTACTTCATGGTGTACGCAATGAATCAAACAACAATAAAACAAAACACAGCAAACAGTACCAGTTAATCTTTTAAATCGTTAACATTTTTGTCGAGTTTTATGGATTTATATCTTAACAAGATGATTAAGTTTTCAACAACATGATTAAGTTTTCAACAACATGATTAAGTTTTCAACAACATGATTAAGTTTTATAATTGAAAGTATTTCGAAAAAAATGTATAAAATACAATTCTTTTCAATCTCAAATAATAAGTTTCAAAACTGTAGATCAAATGTAATTAACACTTAACAAATTCCGTCCATCAGAAGGATTTTTCAGGATTAACGTTAATTAGGAACGCTTTAAACCAAGCAATTGAAAGACCAGGATTTATCAATTGTAGAAATGTTCAAGGCTTTATGATCAGGAGGGACCTAAAAGAATAGACAGAATTCATCTATAGTAAACTTTGCCTGATGAAGATGACACGTCATTATAACAACGATTTTCAATTTATTTACAGTGATTCTTTTTATATAAGTATATTATTTATAATGTCAGTGTTGAATCACTTACTACTGAGCTAATGATACCCTTGGGGATTAAAAGTCAACCAGCAGAGGTTTCGACGCAGTGACTATAAATAGACACACACTTAGTATCAAAAGCGTTCACTCTGAAGTTCATTCTCGCAATTAACACTAGACCACTGAAATACACACACTAACCAAAAGTAATCAACAAATAACTCATTTAATTCAAGTGTTGCCAATTTCAAAAAACATAAATTTTCTAACTGTTAACTAAATCAAACTGTCAAATAAACTTGTTAACATAAGCTATATTTTAAAGTTCGCTAGCGTCATTGCCACTAGGATTGTTTTTAATAATCCGAATGGTTGAAGAAAAACATCTGCCTAACGAACATGTCATTTCGCATTTGACATTCATTGATGCAACGAAATAGAAAGTTATTTGTGATTTAGAAATCTGTATTGATTTTTGTTGTTGTTTTTTGGCACAGTGACAAGAATAAACAACCAGAGACTGGGGACATGGTACAATATAATATGCCATTTTTTTCAATCATTAGAATAAACTCATCATAAATCAAAAATTATAATTTTGTGCACCAGATGTGTGTTTCGTCTTTATAAGACTCAAATAAAATGTATATTAAAGAATTTTAGTTATAAAACATAAGTAGATATTGTGAGCTTTTCAATGTGCTAACTTTCTTGTAAGAACATGCTTGTAACATCTAACTATTTTATTCATGTTTTTCAACAACTGAATACCAAAAATAATTCTGTTTAGTAATTTATAAAAACGATTAGATAAGAAACTATGAAACTTGTAAAAAAAGACAAAATAAAATCCTTTATTTTAAAAAAAAAGAACCTTTTATTAACATGACTGTAATAAATTGATAATAGTTAAATTACGGAACATGAAAAACAAAAACAAAAAGAAATAAATGTCAGTGCCCTAGTTTTAGAAATATAGTCAATTGATACTTTGAAGGGAAATATTTTCTCGGCATTTTTTTTAATTAAACAGTGACAAAACCTTCTTTCAACAACTATGAAAAAAACATTTCAGCATTTTATTAGATTTCAAAATTGGTTTAGTAAACAATATGTTATAAAAAACAATTAAAATACAAGTAGGGGTTAGCGGCTGAAAAACTTGAGCATAATGAGCCGTACAAAATCAAAGGGTGAATTCAGATGTTTCGGTTTTTAAGTAGATCCTACCCCACGAGCGGCTAACATTATGTTGCTCGTACAAGTAAAATTCGATATCAAGCTTCCTTCGACAATGTCTTCTCATAACAGAGTGTTGTCTACCATTCGGCAATCCTCGGTAGAATCCGCTACTCTCCTTGAGGGTACGGATCGGTCGAGTTGAGACGAATGTGTCGTCTACATCAATCGAAATCGTGGATCAAATTATCCTGTTTTAGGTCACAATATATCTTACTTTATGGTGTACGCAATGAATCAAACAACAATAAAACAAAACACAGCAAACAGTACCAGTTAATCTTTTAAATCGTTGACATATTTGTCGAGTTTTATGGATTTATATCTTTACAAATAGTTGGTACTTGTATGGATACTAATTTTTTCGAACTGACTGGCCGACTTGTTTTAATACCCATATGTAGCAGAGTTCATGCCAATTTTTACATTTTCAAATGCTGGATCCAAATTATTTTTTTTTATTATTCTAGTGTCTGTTTTGGGTTGCTGGACCAAATTTATTAGCATGAACGAGCTATAAACAACTGTTACGCGCGTGTGAGGTCATTTTTTATTCTACCATTTTCTTTGCAAGGTGCACGCATGTACCACGTCAGAATTATGACAGTTTTCTTTTCGTTTTCTGTTGGTTGATAAAGTTCAGCGTTCGATATTTTTAGTTTTTATTGATTTGTCGTTTTGGATGAACCTTGGAGTTCAATATGTTTGAACGCTTTTGTGATATATAACAAATCATCTTACTAAGTCTTTAAATTTAAGGTAGCACAATACAAAGATTTTGTCACTCCCAAACAGACAACTTTAAACTGATGTAATTCATTTCATCCTTCTTTATAATTTATAAATGAGGTACCAAAAGAAAGAAGAAAGATTAATCTTTCAAATTGTGATAATTTCATTATAACATAATTATTACATAATTAATTATTATGTAATTAGTTGCTATATTGTGATGTCCACACTTGAATGAATTTATCTTCTTTGTTCTTCATAGCATCCCAAAATATTTTATATATTCTTGTACAACACAGCTTGACCTCCAAAACTGTGTCTCAGATTTCAAAAAACATCAATAGAACAAATTTTATACCCAATTGAATTAAGTGGTCTCTTATGAATTGATGTTGCAAACTTCAATAAAGATTTATGAGAGAATGAAATAAAATAGGAAAAATCTGAGACACAGTTTTGGAGGTCAAACTGTGTTGTGCAAGAATCTATAAAATATTTTGGGATACTATGAATTACAAAGAAGCTAAATTCATTCAAGTATAGACATCCAATATGGCAACTAATTACATAACAATTAATGATGTAATAGTTATGTCATAATGAAATTATCACAATTTGAAAGATTAATCCTTCCTCTTTCTTTTGGTACCTCATTTATAAAATTTAGAGAAAGATGAGTGGAATTACATCAGTTTAAAGATGTCTGATTGGGGATGAAAAATCTTTGAATTGTGCTACCTTAACATGCATTGAATGTACTGACCTTCACATCTCTCTCTACTGCTGGCTCGAAATGTCATTGATACAGTTACTGTGTTCCTAAATGCTAGAATTATTTTAAACAATAAAGATTATGCTACCCTAAGCCATAGATGGTCGATTGAAGATTTTGTATTTTTTGTATTTTTGTTTTATAATTTTCAATGCCTTTCAAGTTCGTACTTGGTATGACCTTCGAAAACGTTGTTGTCTGATAACACTTACGAAACGTTTGTCATGCGTAATAAATTATGAGTTTTATATTTCATAATTTTTACGCTCAACATAATTTCCATTTTCGGGTTAATTCAAGGGGCTTTAAAAAATCAAAATCTTATAATCTCTACTGAAATACCTGTCTGCTGATTGTCGAATCTGTTGTTCGATTTAGTGACATTTTTTTATTATGTATCATCGATTTAAACAATACAGATATTATCAACATGCTTCCAGATGTAAGAAAAGTTAAATGTATGTAGAAGTTGCTTAGCTGAATATTTCAGAGCGACGTTTTAGGTTAATAATTTGCATTACACACTGAATGTGATGGTCAGCTGTTCATAAATTAAGACCTAACTAGAATGTGTCCATAGAACACGGATGCTCCACTCACACTATTATTCTTTATGTTCAGTGGAACTTAAAAATTGAGCAAAAACTTTAATTTGGCATTAAAGATGGATAATATTAGGGGGAACATGTGTGTCAAGTTTTAAGTTGATCGGACTTCAACCTCAGCAAAAACTGCCTGAAGGCCGTACGGTGACCTATAGTTGTTAATGTCTGTGTCATTTTGGTCTTTTGTGGATAGTTGTCTCATTGGCAATCATACCACATCTTCTTTTTTATATTGACCAAAATCTTATGCCTGAAGCGGTACAGACGGCCAACCGCTCGAACTGATGAACGAAAGAACGAGCGAACGGCTAGACTAACGAACTTTTTATTAAGATTTTACTACAGAAATATTTAACCAATAATTAATTTATTAAGGCATGTTAATTGACTTGAATTCTGATCATTTTTATTTAAATTACAACAAGAATTGAGCTGTCAAATATTAATTCAAAGTACTAAGTAAACTATATATTTTACAATTAACTTACGTCATTAACAATGATAAGAGTTTGATGCTGAAAAAACACCTGCTAACGTGAAATTAGGCAGCGATGTAACTGAATAATAAAGTATGGATATGCCCTTTCAATGTAGAGATTTTTGTCCTTGATCTTTTCTCTAGAGAAATTATATTTGATGATATTATTAAAAAAACGGGAAGAGGGATAACGTAGGGGGAAGAGGGATAACGTACCTTAAGGCATGCAATTTAATATAAACCAATAAAGGACATCTGGTATGAATTCGATATAAAAGACCGAAAGATTTACCAAAAACCAAAGGGGTAAATATGGTAAGTATTTAAAGTCGTTTGAACTTTGAACAACAATGGTCAACCATGCAAAAGAGAAAACAACTTTATTTTGAGCTTAAACGTAACAATGACAGACCGGAAACAATGTCAACAGTTGGACTTTATATCCCAAATTTAGCTCCATGTACAAAGTTGTAATCACGCTTTTTTTCACTGACAACCCATCGTTAGCATAAATTATAGAATTATAGAATTTAGTGTAAAGATACTATTATTCATAGGAAGATGCTCGATTCTGTGCAAATCCAAACTATATGTATCTACAGAGTGTTGGTTCTTTTAAAGCAAGATGTGTTTAGGTGGGAATTAAAAAAAAATTAAAAATGGAGATCTCACGGCAATGATTAATAGTTATTAGTTAACTTTTATTCCATGGTTGTTGAGTTTAAGAGGAATGTATAAAGATGTCACAATCTGAAAATAACGACTAAAATTCATAAATTCTTAACTATAAAAGGGAAAAATTCCAAAACAATATCAAATTTAGCACATATGAGTGATCAACGGGTTAAAGTTCAAAGGTCAAACCTAGATTGATTTTGTCTACAAAAAGCCATAAAATCAAAAGCCAATTTTCAATCTCTTGATATCTGTGTAATCAACATTCTACTTAAAGTTGTCTTTTTCCAAGAAGCTTGAATATGTCATTATGAATTATAGCTTAGATACTACTGCCGTTTCTACGACTGTGATTGTTTTTATATCGATTAATCGATCGATGTTAGCAAAAATGTCACAACAATCAAGAATTTAATTCGAACTGCATCAGATAAATTGTCGCTGTTCGTCTTAATTTTGCTCATTTTGAAACCTTCTAAGTAGGTGTAAGGATTAGGGAAATTACACGCGAAATACAAGTTAGCTTTAGTGTGTATTCTAAATAGTTTGACAGGCAATTTTCCCGTGAGAAATACCAGTTCCAATGTCATCATGATTAGAGGTTTATAATATACTCTAGATAAACTTTGATTCATGGTCATGTTCCCTTGTTATTGTAATACTCCAGGTCGAGGGTCATAATTTACACGGTATTGTCAAATTTTGCAATGTCAGACGTCGGATAAAGTGATAAACCATATTTTAAAACTATCTAAACCTTTACTTGTATGAAAGTTGTTTATAGTTAGGCAACAACCATTTTTTTATCTGGGGGGGGGGGGGGGGGGCCTGGGATTTTTATTGTGTTCATAATTTTTTTTTCAGAACCTTCCTCCGACAATTTTTTTTTTTTCTTATGAGAAGAAAAGCAAAATTTTTTTTCCTATAATGTGGAACAGAAATACAATTTTTTTCACAAAACCATAAAATTAACATAAAATTCATTTTAATTTATTAATTGATGTAAAATGTAAAGTGCATGGATCTGTCTATATCCTGGCATTGGCTGTTGTCTCAGTTGGTTTTTTAGCCCACTTTCTACATTATGATATTCTCGGAGTCCGTCATACAGGTATCCTTAAATTTTAATACTGCAATTGAAGTGGCCACCATTGCCATATGTAATGGCAAATAGTGAGTAGCTCCAACTTATAAAATCCACTGTTTCCAACTATGATAATTGACATTCCAAACGGAAAATACTACCAGTATACAAGTCTGTGTCATACACAATCAGGGCTATCTTAAAAGACTGCTTATGATACCATATTTATTCCTGTTATAAAATGACCATTTCATGTTTATAATAGTTGCAGTTTTAAGTATGGTCTTACAGTAGTAAAATATATATGCGGGAGATTTGGAATTCTTATAAATATTTCTGGATCAAACAATATTATAGGAACATACAAAAAGTGATAAGGTATAAAGATCTATAAATAGAAATCTTAGCTTAATCTGTATACTGGACAGATGTTTATAATCTGCTGTTTTACTGTCTCGTCTGTTGTTAGTTTCACCATTCTCAAATTCAGCAGTGCAAAAAAAAATTTTCAAGCAGGTGACAGCATAAAATTTTTTTCAGCTTCAGTGCAAAATATAATTTTTTTTTCGGTCAGCTAGGCCATCAAAATATTTTTTTCAAAAAAATCCCAGGCCCCCCCCCCCCCCCCCCCCCCCCCCAGATAAGAAAATGGTTGTTGCCTTACGTTAAATTGACAAAATTGAGAGCAAATTCACATTTTTGGGGGTTCAAATGCTGTAAAATAACACAATTGGTTTCAATTAAAGTGATAGAAGATATACAATTCGACAATCTAATTCTTTTCAGTGATATATTGATGATCGGCCAAAACGTTCAAAAATCCAAAACAAAAGAACAACGATTAATAGCTGGTATCTTTCGGCTTGGCTTACACACCAAAGTCCAAGATTCAGTCTATCATTGATTTGACATATATGCTGTTAATTATTGATGACATCAACATATTTGTTGAGAATGTCATTAACACTTTTTAACGAAACAAAAATAAATGACGACGTTCACAACGTGTACTTTAAGTAATTTTTTCAAAATAAAAAAAAACCCACCTCATTCTAAATGAGGGTCTGCACGAATCCCTCATTTCTTTGATATTTAAAGCTTTGATAATTTTTCTATTCTTCATTTATTTTGTCACTTATTCTCTATCCTCTTTATTTTTGCTCATTTGTCTCTTTTCTCTATGTTTAAACATTTATTCTGCACTTGGACTTTTATGTTACAGTCATAAAAGTGCGAGTTGTAGCTAGCATTTTCTACATAAGAAAGTTCCTGTACCAAGTCAGGAATGTGACAGTTGTTGTCCGTTAATTTGATGTGTTGGAGCTTTCAATTTTACCTTTTGATTAGGGACTTTCCGCCTTGGATTTTTTCAATTTTTTTTTTTTTTTTTTTTTTTTTTTTTAACTTTTTGGCAATTAATCTCTATTCTATGAACCTCGTGTGCATCTTCAGCAACAGCTATGATGTTTTTCTCGTCATTTGAATTGTATAGACCAATTTGCAATGTGTATTGATTTTTTTGATTTTTTTGTTGTTACAGAGTTTTGTCAAATTTTTAATTATTTTTTTATGGTAGTTTCACCTATGCCTCCAATGTCAGTACAATGGTTGTAAGTTCGGGTTAAGCACGTCACAGGGACGTTCAACTGCAACCTTTATTGCCACAGATTGTCAGTTTTCCTATCGAACTTCGTCAGTTCGTAGTGCACGTGGCTTTCTTCGCCAATTCAAACTGACCAGCACAAAATAGCAAACAGTGATGAAAGTGGCATTTAACACTTATCAATCAACCAAACGTTGGCTTATTAGATTGTCTTAGCGTATTTTATAATTTTCAAAAATCAGTGGCAACCAAAAAGCATTTAATAAACCGACAAAAAGTGTAATACTTGTCTTAAAAAATAAGAACACGTTGAAACTAAATTGCAAAGTATGAAACATTATCATTTGTTAGAGTTAAGTTTAACTTACCAACTCATCAGCAAAATGTCGAGCCCAAAATCCGTTGAAAAATATAGTCACAAAGGTGCTAGCTTAATTCCTATAAAACGTAGTCTCTGCTTAATGTAAAACCGACAATATCAAATACATGAGTTTGCGTAATGTGTTGTAATTTTGTTGAAAATATTGAGATGATAATAACATATCGTTATAATGATTCGATTTTAATCAGAAATTTTCTAAACCGTTGCACAATATCTAATGAGTTAGAGGAAGAAGTCTTACAAAAAGAACTCTCATCCTTATAAGAGGGGGAGGCAATAGAGGGTCGGTTAACATGTTAACAACACCTCGATTTTGGCAAAAACAATTAACATAAAATGCAAAAATGCTGATAGCAGTTAACAAAGTGGGTTGAAACCAGTTAACAGCTTAAATTGATACCAGATAACAGTTAACAACACCTTGAAAAACGCCAAAAACAGGTTAACACAAAAAGGTATTGACCCCTCTTATAATATGATATATAAATTAAATCTAATTTAAACAGGTGATATTATTTACAATGGTTTGTAGTAGAAAGTAAAATCACACAAATACTTAACTCCGAGGAAAATTCAAAACAGAAAGTCCCTAATGAAATGGCAAAATCAAATAATAAAAGACATCAAACAAATGGACAATAACTGTCATATTCTTATAGATTGGTACAGGCATTTTCAAATGTTGAAAAGGGTAGACTGAACCTGGTTTTATAGCGCTAAACCTCTCATCAGCAGTATCTTGACCAATCACCATAGTCAACAAACATAATGCGATATCAAACTTAAAATGTCCTTCTCATTTGAAATAAGTTTTTTTTTACAACATTAAAATATGGCCCCGTGGAAAATGAAAAAAAATAGAAAATAGAATGTATAATAATGATTTGGTTTAATATTATAAAAGGGAATATGGATGTGGTTTATACAGCATATAATAATGGGTAAATGGTTCGAACGTAAGGGCAAGAAACAAAATTAAGCAACAAAATAACAAACCCAAAAATACATAATGCATGGAGTTTAGACTAGGTAATAAGGCAACTATTCCCAGGAGCATAATATATAAGCATATCCTAATACATTATTTTGATTTTAGTGCCGCAGATATAATCTTATATTAAATTAATAACGTGTTGTTTTCTTTATTTACAGCACTGGGTCAAAACCTCTTGTGTGGGACTATTAGTCTCCGAGGTTATCATCTCTTCAGTAATCAGTACCTCGGTTTTGATATAATTCATAACAAACATTTCTAAAATTGTCCGGTTACAAAAATATAGAAATTTTTAAAAACTGAGGTTTCAACTCGCTCTGGCAAAGTTGACTTTGCTGTTTTCATTTTATAATTCTTAATGCCTAGGACCTGGCTGGGATGCAGCAATTACATACTAGTATATTAAGGTCTTTTATTTTACCCAGCTGAAGATCAAATTTACGAATTCCCACATCCGCAAATATTTGATTTGGAAGTAATTAATTATAAATAAATAGAATCCAAGACGATGTATATGGTAAAGACAGACAGACTTTAAAAAAAAAAAAACAAACAACATTGCAACTATTCAATAAGCAAAAAATGACAAATACAATAATGTATAAATAAAATGAATAAAGACACCTACCGATATGCTATCATCTCCTGGAGTCAAAATATAATGCCATTCATATAGTTATTTTACTTTGACTTTTCCTGCCATATCGCACACAAAAACATTCGATCCTAACAGTAAATCGTTACTTTAGTTTAAAACAAATAATTACAGCCGTATTCCTGTGTTATGTTCCGTGCTAATTGGACGTACTTCCGCAGCGTTCAAATGCTCAAAGCCAAATGGTACATATTTATAGGGAAAACACTAAAGGATATCCAATTGTAACTTAGAGGACATCGAAGTGTGGTAACTTTATTTGCTTGGTATTTCTTCGTGCTATGTGTGTGGTGTCACTGTGACAGCTTGTTGCATTTATATATATATATATAGATTTACTTTCTTTGGAATCTAAAGTGTAATTGCTTTTCATCAATTATCACTGTCTTGATTTACTAATAATATCGATTAGTAGAAAAAATTCTTCACTCGGGTTTCATTATATTGAATACAAAACTTATAAAAATATAGATTTAGATACTGTTGAAACAGATACAAATAAACAACAATTGAACTCAGCTTGAGCTATTATAGTATAAATCAAAACGATATGGGATATCCATCCATGACCTAAACATTCAGTAGATGCATAGCAAATAAAATACTGAAAAAATGATACACACATACACACACACAAAGCATATGAACAGCGCTTTTATTGTTGTTCTTCATTTCAAATTCACAGTACATGTATTTGTCTTACAAGAATACCAGATTAAGATATGTGGGTTCCATGTATTGCAATGGTCAAGAGGTCAGACGAAATTTAAGGGACTTTATGCTACTTTTGATTGTTGTTCCCTTAAATCGATTATAAAATTTATAAAAATGGAGTTTATGAAATGTTCTTTTATTCAAATTATTGATTGATCTGGTTTCATAACGCGTCGTTACTCATTGGCTGTAGCAAATATTTAGCTCCAAGGGGAAGTTTGTGGTTTTTTGTCGGTGGATTAGCGTTACTGGTGAGTCTTTTATAGACAAAACGTGCGTAGGAAGCAAATACATAATTCCAATCCTGGTATCTATAATGAGTTTTTTTTACAACCACTGGTTCGATGCTACTCCTGGTGGAGTATTTATGTTCCCAGAGTATCTCCAGTACAGCAGTCCGTACAAAATTTTGATTTTTTTAAAACGCAGACTTTTCTACCTCAGAAATAGATTACCTTATCTGTATTTGGCAGAACTTTTATGAATTTTTGGTCCTCTATGCTCTCCAACTTCCTGCTTTGTTAGGGCTTTCTAATTTTGTTGTATTCGAGCGTCACTTGTGAGTCTTTTTTAGACGTAACACGCGTCTGGTATAATACAACATTTCAATCCTGGTATCTATGTTGTATTTATTAAAATCACTGGGTCGATGCCACTGCTGGTGGATTTTTCATTCCCCGAGCGTATTACCAGCCTAGTAGTCATCCTTTTTAGTGATGACATGAATTATCAATGATATGGTCATAATTAAATAAATTAACTGTTTACAAAACTTTTTTTCAAAATACTAAGTCTTTTCGACTTCAGGAACAAATTACATTAGCTGTAGTTTTGATCATCTATGCTTTTTAACTTCGTACTTTGTTTGGGCTTTTAACGTTTTTATTCGAGCGTCACTGGTGGGTTCTTTTATACACGAAACGCACGTATGGCACAAATACAAAATTTCAATTCTGGTATCTATGATGGAAAAACATGATGAAAGAAGACGGAATATAAGTAATGAAATAAACAAAAGATCTAAATATGAAGTCCAAATTATGTTATCTTATCATTTTCACAAAACAACACAAATTTCTTTTTACATTTCAAAGTAACAGTAAGGTTCGGAGTAGCTTTTGAGGTGAAAATGCAGCCATTTTAGCCAAAGGGTCCACATAAACCTTAAAAACTTCCATCGTCATCGTCGTGTATTCGTATTGATGTAATCTTTCAAGTGAACATACTTCTAAACTTTAGGCAATTAAGCTTAATTGGTTTTCGTTGAGGATCGTATGCTGAACTATCGAACTCTTAAAACTTAGGGCGATTAAGTAATAGGGTTAAATTGACTGTCGTTGAGGAGCGTATGCTGATCTATAGAACTCTTAAACTTGGGGCGATTATTTAATAGGGTTAAATTGACTGTAGTTGAGGAGCGTATGCTGACCTACATTTGTATAGAACTCTTTTTGTAATTCGTATTTGACATTGTTTCATCGGGCTAATCTACTCTACATCTTCTTTAAGTTCACATGGACTTATAGCATCCGTAAAATGTGTTTTTAATCTAGGCTTTCGTGTTTTAATATGTAATATGTACAGGCCTCAGAGATCTACAGTCTCTAGCATGTTAGACTTATATGATAATTTCAAGAAGCCTTACAGTCTTATTAACGTTTCTTTGTGGTTTTCTACATTAAACACTTTATTGTGAAGATTTAGAATCCAATTATAGCATTCGTCATTAGCTAGTCTTAAAAGTCTGAAAAAAAATTATATAACAAACGGGATATGAATTTTACTATTCCGTCAGAAGAGATTATGTATTGCTATCTGGTAACGTGTATAAATATACATATTTCCTTGCCCAGCAGTGCATTTCCTAAAAATATACCACATGCATAACAATGACACTACTCTTAGTCCAAGTCACAACTTGTAAAAAGTAAACCAATGTAGGCCAAAGTACGGTATTCAACACGGAACATTGGCTAACAACGAACAGCTAGCTATAAAAAGCCCTCAAAACTACAAGAATAAAACCATCGAAACAGGAAAACCAACGGTATGATCTATTATATATATTAAAAAAGGAGAAACAATTATGAACCACATAAATAAACGACAACAACTGAACTGTATGTTCCATTACTTAGGACAGGTGCAAACAATTGCAGCGAGTTTTAAAGTTTTAAAAGGCGCCAACCTTCACCCTAACCTTAAATAATACTGTAACATCACAACACAAGCTTGTATGTTGTTTGTTTGTATTTTCGTGGGTTTTTTTAATCTTAATTAAGGAGTTGTTTCTTGCGGTTGGCAGATTTTGTTTTTCGTACAATAATTTAACAACTCCTGTTTTCATTAAAATTGGAGAATAATTATTTAACTCGTGCTGCGATACTTACCTCAATCAATTTAGGTTAACAAGGTTAAGAACCCATTAAAATTGTAAAATGCCATCATGTTGTTAATGACAGGCATTGATTAAAATGAACAAATCTAATAAACTTAATGTAAAAATGAAAAGGGAAAGTAAAATAATTCAAAGAGAACATTTATCAAATTAAGATAGAATTAAAAGAAGCTACTATATCACCGTTTTCTTCAATATATGCAGTGTAGTCTTTCGCAATTGAAATCGCAACATGGTTTTTATTGTTAGAATACGACAGGTAACCAATAGAGTACTGGTATATTTCTTGATCGATAAAAATGGCTATTCATGTTTCCTTTAATAAGAGTACGTTAAAATTATCATATACACTTTCACTTAGCAGTTATGTTTTCAAACATTTAAAGAATAAAATCTTTATTGAAGTGAAGTTTAAAAAAAAACAATTTCAAACCAAACTGGAAAGGAAGTAATTTGGAGACTTTTTCTCTCCAATATAACAGTTATGATGGCATTTGTACAGCACCAGATACGCATTAGAACAAACTTTTCAGTTATGATCAGAACCGGAATATATGAACACATACGTTAAAGAGATTTCAAGTAAACTATTTTTTAGCCAAACTCAGGCAAAGTATCACAGGTATTTAAGAGGGAGGTACACTTAAAATTAGCTACAAAATTATATATCAACCTTCATCATTTAAACTACATAATTTGTTTTTATGCCAGTACCGAATTCTTGTTTAATTGGTAGTTTTAATACTAAGTATATATTATTATTTTTTGGAAGATTTGCACTGCACTTAAATAAATATACATGTAATTGGTGCTTGAAAATTAACTGAGCGAACCAGTTTTCAATCAAAATAATCAAAATAATTTATTGTTGGATATTTTTCAGCCATTTGGTTGTCTTTCCTGTTTGAATTTTACTTAGAGCTCTGCATTTTTGTTATATTACTATGAGCAAAATACAAAATCAATGCTAGAACAATTGTTGTATTCAGAAATAAAAAAAAAAAAAACAGTGGTCAATGCATTGATAAAGGATTGTATCGTCAGATCACATTACTACAAGATATTCTCTCTTCCATTTTTAATCGTTTATAAAGTCGGGAACATGGCAGTTGTTATAAAGTAGTCTGTTTCTATGTATGTTGGTGTTAAATTTTGAAACAGTATATCGTTTCTGATATTTAAAGCATCATTTTAAAAATAAAAATTATACTTTCGTATACTAGGCGGAAAATACCGAGCTGTTGAAAAAATTGACACCTCGGTAAACTCCGAAAAATTTTCGGTAAATCTTTATTATGGGTGCCCATACTTTATGGAAAAGGAAAATTAATAGTCATCAAAACGCTGATACGGAAAAAATCAATCTCACAAGCGAAGAGTGAAAATTAAGACAGCTACAAAGACAAGCCTACGCCTCCAAGAAAGAAAAAAATATCAACAATATCATGCAAGCCTCCCAGAAAGACAGTAAAACCTTTCATAAACTTGTCAAACAACAAAGATCGAAACATGATACTAACACAGATATATTATATATTGGAAACCAAGCATTTGAAGGAGAAAAGATTCTATCAGCCTGGCAAACACATTTTGAAACACTGGCAACACCAAACTTTGATGAAAATATTTTTGACCTGGAGCGTTTAGAATTATTAAAATTACAAAATAACATAATACCGGAATTGGACATTCAAAATAAAGAAATAACAAAAGCTACACCAACAGAAATTGAATCTGCAATTAGGAAATTAAATACAAGCAAAGCTTCCGATCAAAAAACGGCATTGTATCTGAACATTACATACATGCCATTGGTGTAATCACTGATGAAATACCTAACATTATAAACCAAATTTTTGAAGAATTAGACGTACCTCAGAGTCTAAAAAATTGAATTTTGACACCTGTCTTGAAAAAGAAAAAAGATAAAACTATAGCTGGAAACTACAGAGGTATGGTAGTCACTAGTATATTCTCCAAGATATTTGAAACAATAATAAAAGACAGACTAGAACCTAAGCTATTTCCATCACATAATACTCTACAGAGAGGATTCACAGAAGGCGCGTCAAGCCTATTTACAGCTTTTATAGTCTCCGAAACAACTATGACATACAAGTTCCTAAAGATTGTACTAGAACTATTAACATTAGACGCAGAAAAAGCTTTTGACACTGTTACCCATGAAATAATGCTGAACAAAATGTTCCATGATGGAATAAGAGGAGATATGTGGGTATTACTGAAAAACATCTTTACCAATATGACACTACAAGTTAAATGGAGAGACCAAACAACCCAACATGTCAAACATACAATAAGGAATACGTCAAGGAGCTAGACTATCTACTCTCCTGTACAAAAGATATAACAACACTATCTTAAATGCAATCATAGGCAGTCACCTTGGAGCAAAGATAGATACCATCTGCGTAGCTTCACCAACCTGTGCGGACGACATTGCTTTACTAGGGGAACCACAGGATATACAAGCAATGCTCAATATTATTGAATTCCATACAAAGAGAGACATGGTGAAAACAAACCCAGAAAAATCAGAAGTCCTATGTACATCTAAAGGAAAGAACTACCAACAAAAAGCATACACCCTCGGTGAGAAACAAATCAACAGAGTAGACAAGCTAAAACATCTTGGTATCAGAAGGAACGTCAAAAGCAAAGTAAACACTGATGAAAGGCTATAAACTGGTAGACAAACCATATATGCACTTCTAGTATCTGGCCTACATGCACGTACAGGAATGTGCCCGTTAGTACTCTGCAAAATCTGGAAAACATATGTAGTCCCAAGATATCTCTACGGTCTGGAAGTACAAATCTGCACAAAAGCTGATATATACGAGCTGGAAAAACTACAGAGGAAAATATTTAGACAATTTCTTAGTCTACCTGAAAGGACTGCATCCTCTGTTCTATATATTCTCCTAGGAGCGGAACCAGTTTAAACTGTATTAGACAGAAATATGTTTTCGTTATTCCTTACAATCTCTCGGCTAGATAATGCAATAGAAAAGAAAATCCTACAATGGGAACTTGAAATCGGAAAGGACTTCACAGATTCCTTCATAACAGAATAGACAAAATTTTAAATAAACAAAGTCTGCCGAATCCAAAAGAAATTTTAGAAAACCCGCAATCAAAATACAAATGGAAAAACATGCTGAAAAAAGTCATAAATATATACTGGTCAAATATCTGGAAAGAGGAATGTCTGATAAAAACAACGATTAAGTACTTGACAATCCAAGAAAATCCTACTGAAAACCCACATAATATCTGGAAAGCTGCCAGAAACAATCAGAATGACATTCGAAAAGCAGAATTAAAAAGTAGGCTCTAAACTGGAACCTACATGCTACAAACAACTTAAGCAAAAATTAGTAAAAATCAAATATCAGGAATATGTGAGCTATGTACCAGAGCTGAGGAGGACATTAAGCACTTTCTGCTGGAATGTGAGTCTCTGGAGAGTGTTCGACTAAAACAGATGAACAAACTTCCATATTTAACCGAGTTAAAAGGGAGAGGTGATATAGCTAACTATAAAGAGGAGGATGTGTTTAAATTATAATGGACTGCTCGAAGCTATCAACAACTAGCCTATCCCACCTAAAAGCAAATGATCTGATAGAAATAGAAAAGCAATCTCAAAATTTCTGTCACCAAATGCACAAGGAGCGCACCAAAATGCAAACACGATGATACATGAAGTAGAGGCTGAAGTGAAACTGCTGAAACACCCAAATACTTCTATTTAAGACCCTCAGCAAAGTGAATTTACATTTAAACAACAACATTGTAATTTTTTCCAGCTATACAAACTGCATATATACAAAAAAGGACAGATGGACCAAGCAGTCTTCATGGAATGCCAAGCTAACTACCTCCATCTACGACTAGATTAGCTGCTTGTATCTAATTATATTCTAAGACTTGGCAGGAGTTCACCTTCTACTCAAATTCTAGGATATATGAAAGGTTTCTTCTTTTTTTTTTTAGTTCATGATATTTTTTTTTTTATTTTTTTTTTAATTGGTAACATTATCTCTTAAAAGCTATTATCATACTGCCATAGATTAAATCCCATTCTTATTGTTTTTTCTTTGATCAACTTATTTTTACCTATTACCCTTTGATTTTATTCTTTTTCTTTCACATTTTAATCCTTTAATTTATTAAACATATGATAGTAATGTCTCATAAAAAGGAATCAACACGGTTTTTAAAATCATAAACTCTAACCTAGGAGAATCATAAATGATGTTAATAGCACATAATTTTAAACAATTGTTCTTAAAATTCACAGTTTTACCTGTAAATAAGGTTTTTTAAACTTGAGCACCACACCACACTGTAAATATCTGTAAATATTTTAAAACCATATATCCCCAAGTGGGAGTGCTCCGAAATATAACGGAGGAAACTACCTGCAGGGGCGTAGCTAGTCAATTATGATGTGTACGCAATGCCGGAGAAGGAAGTCATACGGCAGGGGGTGGGGGCCGCTCAAGGCCCCAGAACTTCTGGGGGGTAAATGGTGCAAAATCCTGCATTCTCGCAATTTCCAAGGACTTAAAATGACCTCATAGAAATCTTACTTTTAGAAGAAACAAGTAAACTTTGGAAAAAAATAGTCAGAGAAAAACAAAGAAACCCGTACTGTTGGCTTAATTTGTTTTTTCTTTTCTTATGTGTAGTGGGTTACAATGGCTTGATGAAGTATAACTTATTTGTCACCTAATCATGCTGAACCATCTTTACATAAGAAAACAAACTAATTTCTAAGCCAACACTCCTGAAGGTTGTTAGGAATGTTATCAAAATCTCCAGTCCATTTTGCTAACCATCTCCGAATTTTAGATCGAAATTCGTCTTTTGTAACATGGGCATCATCTGCATTTCATTTAAGATTATGTCCCCAACAGCTAAAGTAAGCATCAGCAACAGAATCACGATGCTGATTTCGTAAATGAAAAGGGAAGACTAGTTTTCGGAACGGAATATAGCTACAAAGTGAGCATTAACATATTTGTATATTTTTTTTTATTAACTTCATTACTTTATTCTTCATTCTTACTAGATTTACCATATTTTTATTTTTGTGAAATTTTTTATTTGTACGCAACTGCCCGTTTTTGCATACGGGTTGCTACGCGCCTGACCTGAACAGAATATAGGTCGGATACCTTAATGACTATCGAGTAGCGGTATACTACTTTTGCCTTTATTTGCAATACTAGTACAAAACAATGTAGTATTTGGTCAATATCCCATACATACAGAGCCTCTGTAATCGATACAACGGATGAAAATATTTATTCTTCGTTGACAATATTAAGTTTTCTAAGATGAAAAGATTGCGTTGCATAGTTCTCCACAATAGCTTTCTATAAATGCAGTAATTGCTTTTAGCTTTCACGTCTCGTATTTAGTTGAATAACCGTGAAATTCTTAGAAAGGTTGTAAATTGCAAAACCCAATCAATTAACGATCGTCTTACATTAATACTTTAAAATTTGTGAATGGTTTATCGAAAATATAAACAATAGTATGCTTTTCTATATAAAGTGCTATAGAGAAAAATTATTTAAACTGATCAGGTTTCAAATTTGGATACGTTGCTGTTAATGGATGAACATAAGTTAGTTAATGCAAGTATTAGTATAGTATACAAGTCCTTGATTTCAGATTAAGTATCCATCCTTTTTGAAGACTCCGAACTATGTGTAGCTGGAAATAATGTGTGCATTTGTAACACAAGAGTGCACACACTGAAATGTTTCGCCTTCTTTACTAATCATTGATATTATGTTTATAGTCCTAAGTATAAAGCTTTATTACAACTGTCACATAAACTTAACATTAACCAAGTACTAAACTAAGACCAATGAACCATGAAAATGAGGTCAAGGTCAGATGAACCATGCCAGGCAGACATGTACAGCTAACCATGCTTCCATACAACAAATATTGTTGACCTATAACTTGTAGTTTAAGAAAAAAACCAATACACAAAAACTTAACACTGTGCAATGAACCGTGAAAATGAGGTTACAGTAAAAAAAAAACCTGCACAAATGACATATAGATCATAAAATATTTCCATACACCAAATATAGTTGACCTATGGCATATAGTATTAGATAAAAAGATCAAAACTTCAAAACTTAACTTTGACCACTGAACCATGAAAATGAGATCAAGATCAGATGGCATCTGCTCGCAAGACATGTACACCTTACAATCATTCCATACAACAAATATAGTAGACCTACTGCTTAAAGTATGAGAAAAACAGACCAAAACACAAAAACTTAACTATAACCAGTGAACCATGAAAATGAGGTCAAGGTCAGATGACACCTGCCAGTTGGACATGTACACCTTACAGTCCTTCCACACACAGAATATACTAGCCCTATTGCTTATAGTATCTGAGATATGGACTTGACCACCAAAACTTAACCTTGTTCACTGATCCATGAAATGAGGTCATGTCAAGTGAAAACTGTCTGACGGGCATGAGGACCTTGCAAGGTACGCACATACCAAATATAGTTATCCTATTACTAATAATAAGAGAGAATTCAACATTTCAAACAAGAATGTGTCCAGAGTACACGGATGCCCCACGCGCACTATCCTTTTCAATGTTCCACGGACCGTGAAATTGGGTAATAATCTAAGTTGGCATTAAAATTAGAAAGATTATACTATAGAGTATAGAGAACATATGTACTAAGTTTCAAGTTGATTGGACTTCAATTTCATCAAAAACTACCTTCACCAAAAACTTTAACCTGAAACTCCCACACTCATTTTCTATGTTCAGTGGACCGTGAAATTGGGGTCAAAAGTCTAATTGGGTTTTAAAATTAGTAAGGTCATATCATAAGCAACATGTGTATTTAGTTAGCATTTAAAATTATATTTATATTATAACAAATACTTAAAAATGTTCATCATCTTGTTTACAAATTCATGCCTTTAGGTTTTATACTACAAAAACGTATAGCAAGAGAGACAGATAGTCATTGTTGTTGGATGTGTATTATCTTACCATGCTTGTTTTTAAAGTGAGGAGTTTTTGCAAGACTAGTGGCAGGTCGCCCTATTATGGCCAGTATGTCCTTATCAAATGATGTCCCCTCTATCTCTAGATACTCTTTATACTTGACCTGTTTATTTACCAACACCAGAGGGTGTTTCATAATGTTTGTACGACTAGGTCAAACTTCAAGGTCAACATTTTTGGTTTCATTTGACAACTCCATGTCATATGGTACAGATTGTGTCTGTTGTATATTTCAAGAACTGTTATGATTTCAAAATTAATACTTGACAACTTTATTAAGCACACTTGACTAGGGGCTGAGTCTAAATGTATGAACAAATTCCTAGGTCAATAGTCAAGGTAAAAAAAATTTGTTTCAGTTGACTCATGTCTTATGGTACCGATCATGAACCCACTATATCTTGAGAACTGTTATGATTTCAAAGTTTATACTTGACATGTATATTAACCAACACTAGAGGGTGTGTCATAATGTATATTCAACTTCCTAGGTGAAGGTTGGCTGTCCGTCCCCAACAAATCGTTCTGCTCCAAATAACTTGTAGTTATATCGACTTCAAACTTAATACATTCATTATGATGTAAACTTTTTAAAAAAGTAATATTGAAGTAAGGTTTTGACAAAGAACCTGGGGTTCAAAGACATTTAATGTGATAGAGCGAGCAAGGAATAGTGTCCAATGTTTTGTCACATTTTAAAATTACTTGTTGATGGCAGATCTTTCATAGTCTGTTTCTAATTTGTTTACTACTTTTCTAGATTACGGGTTGAGTTAGAGCTTGGCATAGTGTACATTCAGCTTTTCGTCATGACTTTGACTATGTTCCCTTGATTGATAGAGTATGACTTTGACTATGTTCCCTTGATTGATAGTGTATGACTTTGACTATGTTCCCTTGATTGATAGAGTATGATTTTGACTATGTTCCCTTGATTGATAGTGTACGATTTTGTCTATGTTCCCTTGATTGATAGAGTATGATTTTGTCTATGTTCCCTTGATTGATAGAGTATGACTTTGTCTATGTTCCCTTGATTGATAGAGTATGATTTTGACTATGTTTCCTTGATTGATAGAGTATGATTTTGACTATGTTCCCTTGATTGATAGAGTATGACTTTGACTATGTTCCCTTGATTGATAGTGTATGATTTTGACTATGTTCCCTTGATTGATAGTGTATGACTTTGACTATGTTCCCTTGATTGATAGTGTATGATTTTGACTATGTTCCCTTGATTGATAGAGTATGACTTTGACTATGTTCCCTTGATTGATAGTGTATGATTTTGACTATGTTCCCTTGATTGATAGAGCATGATTTTGACTATGTTCCCTTGATTGATAGTGTATGATTTTGACTATGTTCCCTTGATTGATAGAGTATGATTTTGACTATGTTCCCTTGATTGATAGTGTATGACTTTGACTATGTTCCCTTGATTGATAGTGTATGATTTTGACTATGTTCCCTTGATTTATAGTATATGATTTTGTCTATGTTCCCTTGATTGATAGTGTATGACTTTGACTATGTTCCCTTGATTGATAGTGTATGATTTTGACTATGCTCCCTTGATTGATAGAGTATGACTTTGACTATGTTCCCTTGATTGATAGTGTATGATTTTGACTATGTTCCCTTGATTGATAGTGTATGACTTTGACTATGTTCCCTTGATTGATAGTGTATGACTTTGACTATGTTCCCTTGATTGATAGTGTATGACTTTGACTATGTTCCCTTGGTTCCCTTGATTGATAGTGTATGATTTTGACTATGTTCCCTTGATTGATAGTGTATGATTTTGTCTGTGTTCCCTTGATTGATAGTGTATGACTTTGACTATGTTCCCTTGATTGATAGTGTATGATTTTGACTATGTTCCTTTGATTGATAGTGTATGATTTTGACTATGTTCCCTTGATTGATAGTGTATGACTTTGACTATGTTCCCTTGGTTCCCTTGATTGATAGTGTATGATTTTGACTATGTTCCCTTGATTGATAGTGTATGATTTTGTCTGTGTTCCCTTGATTGATAGTGTATGACTTTGACTATGTTCCCTTGATTGATAGTGTATGATTTTGACTATGTGCCCTTGATTGATAGAGTATGACTTTGACTATGTTCCCTTGATTGATAGTGTATGACTTTGACTATGTGCCCTTGATTGATAGAGTATGATTTGACTATGTTCCCTTGATTGATAGTGTATGATTTTGACTATGTTCCCTTGATTGATAGAGTATGATTTTGACTATGTTCCCTTGATTGATAGTGTATGATTTTGACTATGTTCCCTTGATTGATAGAGTATGATTTTGACTATGTTCCCTTGATTGATAGTGTATGATTTTGTCAGTTTTTACTGATTTTCCCTTTCTGAATTTTTTTCAATACTTGATATTTTTCTGTTTCTGTTTCCTTTGGATTTTATAAAACTAGTCACTCTTTATATATCCTGCATCTCCCTGTTCTTATTTTGTTTACACTATAGAAAGTTTATGAATAAATTAAAACAAGTGACTAGCTTGTTAAAATCTTCTATATACCAGCTCATAATGATCGGTTGACTGTTGTTACACAACTCTCAGTATATCATGGTAGGCAGTGCTTATTGGTGTAAGAAACTTGGGTTTCTCTTCTCCTGAGTACCCAACTATTAAGAGCATTCAACCACCTAGGCTTTCTAGCTCATGGTGATAAATGTGGTTTCACTTTAAATATAAGAACAATAAATAACATCATTGTTGCATATTTTAATGTCAAAATTGACATATTGTAAAATTGGTCATCTGTATTTACATATTTTGAAAGACTAAAAATACATATCACAAAATGCTCATATAAAATAATTGTAGGCGATTCACATAAAAATCTGTTTCAAAGACCTCTTTAACATCATTTGACAGATATATTTTCTTTTTTTTTTCTATATATACCTAAATGTACCCAATATAAATTCAATACAAAATATTAGAGATGAAGGAGAAATTTGCTAGTTTTGCATATCTCTGGATATTGTGATAAAATCAAATTTAAAATTAACAATGTTATGAAAATAAAACCCTTAAAATTTGAATGATATGGTGGGCAGTCTGAAAAAAACAAATTATTCGGATACACTGTACTGGCTTACTGGAACAGCATCAACAAAAATATCTTATTTCTTATATTTAAGTACGTTAGCATTAAAATAAACAGATTTTGCATATTTTGAGAAACAATCCGTTTTGACAACAAATATATATCATCAATAAATAGTATCAGTGATTTTAAGATGATAAAAAAATTTCAGATGTTTTACAAAAATATCTATATGGCAAAAATCACAGTATTTTTTAAGAGGTTTATGAACATATAACTTCAAAAATATATCCATACATAACATAAAAACAAAGCTGCATTAAACTTTAAGACATGGGTGTAGAATATCTCTATAGATAGCTAAAAAAGAACATGAAATATTGTCTATACTTATATACCGGTACTATCTTTAATTTCATTATCAATTTAAATAATGACAAAAACAATAACTTAATACCTGTAGCATATTTACTAAAACTGCAATTAAATCAACTAGTAGCACTCAATAGCAGAACATAATAGGGGCCCCAAAGGGGCTTCCACATTTAGGTCTCAAGGTCATGTTTGAAGAATTTGGTTTTACTATTCATAAAGTTCACCTGTCCCTTTTCACTAAGATGTCAGATCCCTATTTCACTAACCCTCTTCCCTTCTTCAGAATCCAACCAAGAAAGACCTTCATAGATAGACTTGGACAAAGAAAAGTCTCAAAGTACTTGATAATATCCAACCTAGTAGTAGTAGTATGATAGTGATGTTTTCAACTAACAGCAAAAATATCATAAGGTTAACTCAATCCAGTTTTTTGGAATATATTTTCCATGCATGGTAAAAAAATCAAAAAAATCTACCCCTTGGCAAAACTTAATATATAATTAACATTCTATAATTAATTCAACATTTAACAAACTGAAAACATCATCTTTGTCTAGTTTAAAATGCAATTACCATGACAACCAGTCAAAAAAGATTCCTTTACAATTAAAATGACTTAAAATCATCAATGAAAGTGCACAAATTGATTATTATAAGTACTTGAATATAAATCTTCCACTTTGCATCTATCTATAAATATACATAAATAAAAATGTATATGAAACACAGTTTCAAATATGTATCTGAGTCACTCGCAGCACTAGTACTGCCCATGAAGTGTGATGATAAAAATATAACTTGCTGATGCTGTATTATATGTGAAATGTTAATAATTTTCATCTGACACACAATATTTTTTGGTTTTCAACAAGTTATTTTGCCTGCCATGACCTTATTCCTTTAAATCAAATGTGTGGGATGCTAAAAGCAAGATTACGAGATTTCAAATTCTTTAAACCAATATTTCTATATGTTTAAGATTCTAAAAAACAAACATTTTTTTCAAAATGAAATTGGCTCAATTCAATGAACCATCTGGCCTCACAGTCATAAAACTTTCGAGCATGATTTTGTACTCAAGACTCGAAAATAAATCAATCAAATTGCTGGATTTCATGTTTCGAGCATGATTTTTGTGCTCATAGCACTGAGCAAAGTTTTATGCCTTCAAGGCCAGGTATGGCGACATATAAAAGTTTTACTCAGAAGTATCTTGTTAAATGTATATGAATGCTACAAATCCAAAGAAGTACAGGAATTCTAATTCTGTCCAATCTTTAACATTTTTGCTCCTTTTTAGATGACAGTTGACATCACTATATCAACTAAATGTCTTGGTTGCTATCACAGTTATCAATGATCATGTGACAAATTTACTGTCAACATAATCTGGTTAAGCCACATGACTTGAAATCACATGATCAGACAAATGAGGATGATCTATATCCGTTGCCACCTCGTGATATGTTGTAAGAATACTGTCGTGATCTAGACTGGGTAGTATTAGGTACTCGCACACTTCTTAAGTTGTCTGAAAAAAAGGACAAAATTGTATAAAAAAAATTGTAATTTTAGATTCAATGAAAAATTGTGTTTCAAGAATGTGTATATATGTTGTCTTGTTTTTTGGATTTTTTTTTCAATTTGAAGAGGAAGTTAGGTCTCTGAATAAATTTTTCTCATTAACTGGGAAAAATGCTTTTTTTTAAGCCACCTGATACTTATTAATATAAATATTAAGTAACTTTGATTAAGTATTAAATTGTGTTTCAAGAGGGCAAAAATTTGTCTGTTTCCTTGTATTGATTTTTTGTTTTCAAGAGGACTCAATGTTAAAGGCTGTACAGTGACCCATAGTTGTTAATTTCTGTGTTATTTGGTCTCTTGTGGAGAGTTGTCTTATTGGCAATCATACCACATCTTCTTTTTTATATTTATGTGTCAGAATAAATTTTTCTTATTTAGTGTGGAATGTTTCTCCTTTATACCATCAGATACTTCAGTCTAGATAGAATTTACTTATTAATTTGCAGAATAAATATATATAATTATATCCTTTTTCTCCTGCAAATCAAATGTTCTATTATTTATTGATACGTTATAATGAATGAGATGTAAATTCAGAAATCATTGCATGCATTAATTATTGAGATGATCAATCATTGAGATTTCAGGAAAAACAGCATGTACAGGGAGATAACTCTGTAAAATCAGCTAAATGTTTTAATCATGTTGTATTGTTAAGGAAATATTAAAATTGAGAATGGAAATTGAGAATGCGTCAAAGAGACAACAACCCGACCATAGAACAGACAACAGCAGAAGGTCACCAACAGGTCTTCAATGCAGTGAGGCATCCTTCTGCTGGCCCCAAAACAAATATATATACTAGTTCAGTGGTTATGAACACCATACTAAACTCCAAATTGTATACAAGAAACTAAAATTAAAAATAATACAAAACTAACACAAGCCAGAGGCTCCTGACTTGGGACAGGCGCAAAACTTAAGCTTCTCAATGCTCAAAATGAGTGTTTGTCAGACTGCTATATATCAAATCAACTTTTTCTGAGAAAGTGAGTGGTTTATTTTTTTGAAATTTTTGATATTTTTTTCAAAGGGTCAAAGTAAATATTTTGTCAAAAGTTTTATGAAAATTAAACAAGCCAAATTAATTCTAGTCAAGGTGTTGTGTACCACACTAAGATATATGTACCAGATATGAGAATGTGGGTTCTTATTATTGCGATATACCCTCACAGTGGCATTAATTGTGTTAAAAAAAATTGAATTTACAGTAATTTGATTTGTTATTCCTGAATAAAAGTTATACTGCAGGTTTTCACATAACTTATCCCAATTTCTATGTTTATGAAGCACAAAACAAGAAGATCATATAATTTTACTTGGATTTTCTATTTCCCATTTATATATTTGCCTGGAGTTCATTAAACTTCATATATTGTTAATGTTTGTGGTAAAACATAACTTTGTCGCAATTAATATGTCTATTTCAAATTATCCAGCTGATACCCACTTAACAGACTATTGAAATCATTGGTATACCCCCATAGCAATGATAATTACAGGATGATAATAAGATTTGGACAGAAAACAGTTTTATTTGCTAGCATCTAAGCAAATTAATTAATATTATTCAATAAAATAGAAACTATTTACACCAAAGGCAGATAAATGAAAATATGGTCAATTCTTTGTAATAAGGGTGAATCATAATGTTAACATCATTGAATTCAGTGTGACTGTCATACAAGTGAGAGGTTTACCTATCTCTAAAACCAAGTTTTATCCATCACTTTCTAACTGAAAAAGGCCAATGGCAGAAACGTCTCAAAATTGGTTTTGAAAATCCTTTTCAACATATGAAGACATTATATTCTACATATTAAGGAAAGGATGGTACTAAGTTTGGAACATGACTGTTACAGTTGTTTTTAATATGTTGGATGTGTTTGGGCTTTTGATTAGACATTTGATAAGGGACTTTCCATTTTGAATTTTCCTTTCATGTTTAGTACTTTTGCTATTTTATCTTTTGAATTTATACAGTGGAGATTTGTTGCACTTTAACTGTCATGCTAATTTATAATTAAATATATTATATCCCTACTCCTCCCTTGTATGTTGTAGAGACTTAATATTCTATGTGAAACAATTGGAAAACATTAACATACATAATCTGATTTTTCTTAAATAGTTCCTTAGATTTTTAAGCAATTTAAAATTTTGACTGATTTAGTAATAACATTGGCTGATAGGTGTTTAATTTACAAGAGCAAATATTACAAATATGGAAAAGTATACATGTGAATGACATATATGCTAAGCTTTGTTTAGGATAAAGAATCTGTATGGCAGTTTATTTAGCATTTTTTATGAGGTTAAATGAATAAGAATTGAAATACACTTATCATCAGCCCATAAGGTGCTTATTAAAATATATATAATGAATATAAATAGACAAATACTGAGAATTAATAATGATAAAATAAAGTAAACTATAGCAGCTGTGTTTTTTTTTTTTAAATATTTATTAAAAATCAAAGTCACAATAGTGCATACTTCATCATATTCATATCAAAGGTTGATAGATTGATCGAAAACAATTAGTTGAATCATTGATGTTTAATTTTGCATAACATTTCATGGAACTTTTTCATCAATTTATTGATAATTTCTATCTGATCAAAAAGAAAATAGTACAACATGCTTGTAGGCAACAGTTTAACTTAGACATGTATAATAAATAGATCTCCAAATGACAGAGAACTAGAGGCTCCAATGTCTGACATTTGGATTTGGAATAAAAAATAATTTTGATTCAACCTGGCTAGTACTATTTGGCTAAGGAATATCGCAGAAGTAGAAACATATCAGTTTTTTTATATAAAGATTGGTTTCAAAAAGGTGTTCAATTTTTCAATTATATGTAGAACTTTGAACATTTGTCTCCTTTCGTTGTTCACGAATATAGTCCCTAGTGTTGACAGTGGGTTACTTGCCATTAATTTTTATACCTCTTCTAAATTTATTTCTTCATGTTTAATGCCTCAAATTGCAAGTAGGGGGATGAAATTACACTGTAAAAAAAATTGGATCCAGAATTTTAAGGGAAAGTAGTGATTTGGTCCAGCTGTAAAAGGTTAAAAATTAGCACTTCAGAAGCTGTCAAAAGATTTCAAGACGCCCTAAACATAAAATTGTCCATATTTTGAGTTAGAGCCGATGAAGTTTTCTATAATTTTGATATAATTTGTCCCAAAAGTAGTACAACACACTGAAAAAATTTCATTGAGAAAGCGCATGTGGGATTTTTTTAATTTTCATTTATCTTCTAAAAGAAATGCACTACGAAATAATTGTGGTCTCGGACCTAATGTGAGTTTTCTTTGAAATAATCACTAGTACCATTTCTGCTTAAAAGTAATAACATATTGTTGTTTTATATTGTAACACCAGTTTGCTAAAAAGTATCTGGTGGATAATTGTCCTATTGGCGATCATATCTCATCTGATTTTTTCCCCCTAAAATTGCCTTGGGCAGGGCAGCCAAATATGGTTAGTTCAATCAACAGCAAATACAATGCTATTACTACAGCTGAGCATGAAAATGTTAAGAAGCAGCAATAATCACATCTCAACACCCACTAATATTAATGAAGCGATGTCAAATCACTGTTCAAAATTAATAAAAAATCAAAACTTTTTTTTCAAATTGTCTTTATGAAGCAATTCAAACTTTAGTAACAAAAAAATTACAGGCAAAAAATTTTAAAATTACAATTAGACAACAACAGTCACAGTTCAAATTTTTTTTAATCAAAATTCAATCACATAACTCTACTTTAAAACACTTCAAATACAAAACTAGGTCACTGCAGCTTTGTTTTTATACCTCCTAGGTCTATGGTTGCTAAAGCTACTACATCGACTACTGCTTCTTCGGTAGCTTAGCGAACTACTGCAACGACTCATGCTACGACTATTTATAAATAGACTTGTACTACTTTCTTCGTCAATTGATAATACTACAAAAGTTCATAATCAGGTCAAATCAGCCTTTCCTTTTTTACTCGAGCTTGTTATTAATGCATTTTAATGCATTTAAGTTTTAAGATTTGCTTTAGGTATTAAATAAATTTTCAGTTAACAAACACCAGAATATATTTTAAGATTCACAAGCTAATTTTCAAAAATTAAATAAGTAGAGAGAAATTTTTACTTATCAAAATTCCACCATAGAATATATCAGTTAATATATAAAAATGATGTGAAAATATAAACTTATTCTTAAACTTTCTAATTAAAAGAATTACCAAATCGGAAAGATTAATTTTTGGTTTCTTCTTTCATCCCCTCATCTTCGCTAGCCAAGGGTAACGATCCACTCCCGCTCTCTTCACCCTTGGCGGATTGAGATAAAATTTCGGAGACACAAGGTAAGGATTTTTATTGGTTGCAGTAGAAACTCGCTGCATCCAATCAAAAAGCGCCTATACCATGATCACGTGTAGATGAAGAAAGTGTTTGTAAACAATTGCCACGTGTTTATTGTGCAACAAGTCTTTACATCACTAAACATACAACTATATTTAGTGATAACTTGAATGTTTTTAATCAACTAATAGAAGTCCCTGTGTATGTTTCATGCATAAATGCATGAATGTTGACACATATTTTCGTTTCCGGCTTTACCAAGTGTGTAGAATCTAGACGCTACCGTGTTTTTACCTCCAAATTGAAGAGTTCAAGTGCTACCATTGGTCAAGAATAATGTATTTGGAATGGGCGTGTCTTTTATTTTCCGATAGATGGCGCAACATTGATATCACAAATGTTAGCTCAATCTGCCAAGGGTGAAGAGAGCGGGAGTGGATCGTAACCCTTGGCTAGCGAAGATGTCATCCCCTCTTTGACCCCCTTAAAAAGAGACAATACCTCAAAGGAGCATTTTCTTGGCACCTTGAATCCAAATTAAAAAGTACTATATATTTATCAATTTACATCTGTCCCATATTAACAAATCATAAGTCTGACAATATTGGAATGTTGATTTTTGAATTTTGTCTTCAAGCTTTTCCTACTTGAAAAAAAACAAAACCAAATATAATAAACTGCAAAATAACTCCTTTAAGATAATGTCATTAAATATTTTGATGTTTATAAACAACAGCCTATATGCATGTAGCTATAGACTAAAAACTCTGAACAAAGATGTTAATGTCAGTAAAATATCTTTAGGGGATAATGCTATAAAGCATCTATCTTAAGTAAAAAAATATAATTTCATCAAAATTGCATCCCAAATCTCATTTCTTTATAAAATGACATAATTTTCTTCCTATCAACTTATCCTTTTCAACATATGAAGACAAATACATTTTTGTACTGCTCTTTGCAATCTCAGGAGCAAAATAATGACTTTTATATAGCCCTTCCCTTTATAAGCTTTAGCTCTATGTTCCAAACGTATAGATAAAAGTGCTGAAGGATAAAATCTAAAGTGAAAGCAGTTTTATATGCCAAAGGAAAAAGAGTCATGGGAGAAAGCAGAAAACAGTGGGAATTATTGAACTAGCACTATACGATTAAAGGGGAGGCGTGTATAACATATAAAACCAATAAAAAGGGGAAATAACTGTGGTACTTACTTGCTAAATCTTCATCTTCTAATGGATTCCAATCAAAGTTTTTAGGATATCCCTGAGGGTCAATAAATGGAGAAGGCAGAAATCCTTTCTTGGAGACAAGTGGGTGATAACGATCAACAGCAAAATTATATGACAAGGCTGAAAAGTACAAAAAAAAAACATTAAACATTTTGATACTATTAAAATGATAAGAAAGTTAAAGGTCAGAGATCTTGTTTTGAGGCAACAAATTGTGAAAAATTGGCATACTTTGTTAAGATAATTTCATTTAAAAACTAGAATGACTGTTTTCTGCTTTTTGACAATCCAAGATGGTGAGAGACCCCCCAATACTACCTTAAATCAGTTGACAATTTAATGATAAAATATTGATTGTGGTAGACAAATAAAAAATATCAACCACTTTATCAAGACATAGCATGATCTAAATTATTCATTTATATGTGATCATCTAAACCTGAAGAATTTTAAGTATCAGATATAAAAGTACAGTTAAACCAATGTCTGCTAGAAAAACAATTATGAGTTAAAGGGATAATTCGCGAATTTTTACTTATCAGCTAATTATGTCCATAATACAATAAAAAACATATTCACCAAGTTTTATCTGGATATGAACAGCAATAAAGGAGAAAATTAAGAATTATTAATTTTATTTCTTCGAACTTCCTGACTTATGTGACGTAGTTTAAGTCTTTAAGCATGCCGGGAGTGGAAATAATCTCATTTTAAATCTTAATCGTTAATCATCTTATAACGCTATTTAAAGCGCATAGACGACGTTTGGTGTAGCTATTAACCAACTAATAATTAAGATGGAACAGCGCTCAGCTTGAAAGTAGAATGTACGATTTATATTTTAACATTTTCTGAAATGATTATAGTGATACAAGTAAATCATATAAAATATTTTTTTATGATTTTTTTTTCCGACAGATATTTTGAACTAACATGTATAACTGGTAGTGTTTTAAAAATGCATGTTTGTACTTTTTACCTTTTACGTCAGGCTAGTAAATATGTGCTGCTAGTACATTTGTAGTCTGCAAATACGGCCCCGCAAATACAATGTGTATTGTACTTTGACACATAGTGACTAACTGTTGAATGCGTGGTTAAATTCAAGTTAATTAAAAGATTAGCATTTTGTATCTTTTGATCTTTACTCAGTGAATTTAAGCCTTCACGGTTCACTTTTCTAGGTGTGAACAACATTTCGTATGAATGATGAATCTTAATATTTTCCATGAGCTCAGTTTAATTAAATATATTATTGACGCTGAATATTTTTTGTTAAAAAAAGAAATACTGAATTAATTTAATTAAATAAATTTATGAATAATGATGTAAAAATTCTAAATAAGAATCGGTGACCTTGAATTTTTGAAATAGATAGTAATTACCAATTGCAGTTTATATAAGTGGGTCGTTCAAAGCGATCTTCTTTCTTTTTTTTTTTTTTAAATATTCAGGAAGTAATGTCCTTATCAAATTAATTTAATTCTCACCACATACTAATTCTTCAGCTATTTGAACGAAAATATCAAAAATGTTGACAGAAAATTTAAAGGCCAACTTTGTCTTACTGAAAGGGAGGGAGAGCTCAAGACGTACTTACTAACAGACAAAGCAGGCTTATGGCTTATCGTCAGTTTGTGTGCTGGGTCAGGAAAGGTCAACCACTTGGCAAGAAACACAGAATAATCCTACCGGCTTGTGTAGTAAACATAATTAGAAAAGAGTTTCCATCGTTGGATGGGGTATACAAATGATTCAAAGAATGTGAAAGTGACACTTCAGATTGAATAGTTCTAAAATCATTTAAACGATTTACCAATACCATTTTTATTGGTTATTTTTTGCTATGACGTTGTCAGTGTGTTTTTTAATACTGAATATGACTATCCGTTTTGGTACCTTCTGCCTTTTTACAAACAAGACCATGAAACTGAATATTGGAAATGTATCGTGCTACTACAAAAGAAAAAGCACTGATGGATTGTCCTAGAAGCATATTTTATGAGAATAATAATGGTCTATAAGCAGTTACATTTATTTCATGTTTGAAGCGGTGCATTTTTTAAAATTTAATTTGACTTTTACCAAGAAATGCATTGTAGCAAAGGGGAAGAGTAATTGTGGTCTAGTGTCAGAGAGTGTCAGATACTCGAAAATAATGGAATTTAACAGAAAAGGAAACAAATAACGGACTTTGGCAAAAATGGAGAGGGCTTTTGATACCTTTTCTCCAGACATAAAATCTTTTACAATAAATCATCCTACAACAGCTTAAAAGCTTGAAATGCCAGCGATTTCGCGGGAGTATTTTAGTGTTCTCAAAATCTTATATTGATAGAAATGACAACTCCTTTAAATAATTGAATGTACATGTACAGGAAGACAAACGATTACCGCACGTTCTAGAGACATGCCACGAACTAAGCATCATCTTCGTGTCATAATTGCGCATGCTTGTCTCTTCACATACAAGTAAACGCAAATTTTCTAATAGGCAAAATATTTCGTAAATGCGCCCGCTCATATCGGAAATAGGACAAGAAAGTATGAAAGATAGTCATCCGTAATCTCTCGGTTAAATTCTCTAGGATTGACTCCAAACAATGTTGTAAAATGATGCAGTATGTTTTTTCTTTCTTAAATTATTCATCACAACTCAAGACCGCATAACGTAAATTAAAAATTTGCTAAGCAAATAAAACAAGCTGACAAAACATTATGTAAGTTATTGTGTTACTGTACAAAAGCATCGGCGGATCCAGGGGGAGTGGTTCCGGGTGTTGGAACCCCCGTTTTCTTTTGGCCGATCAATGCATTTGAAGTGGGACATATAGTTGGAACCCCCCTTTTTTAATATGACTGGATCCGCCCCCGAAAAGTAAAATTGAAATTTGAAAAAAAAAAAATCATTTACATGGTACAGTACTAGATAATCTTCTACACATGAATTTTGAAACAGAAGTCAAAATTAATAATTTACGGTCTTATTATTTCTGTCTTTGCACATGTCAGAATTAATCAGCCTGTGGATATAAATTTTAAACTCTTAATTTCATGTTTGCATGGTTTGGACGGCTTTGTGTATTTCAATCAGGTTAGGGACATACATTGTTAACAGGATGTATAATACACCTGACAGCATTTTTGATGGCACTTTTACCTGTGCACACCTGGGTCAAACAGCTGGGAAGCGATGCATGTACCTGAATTGCGTAATGTCACCAGTTTATTAGCCCGTAGGAAGTCACTAGAATACCTGAATGTGACACTATTACATGACCTCTGGCAATAATTCATTTTCATATTAGAAGTACCCGAAATCAAGGACGTCCTTGCCGAAATGAATAAAATCTATTACATATAAAAGGTTTTTTTTTTTGGCAAGCATTTCGAAAGTCTAAAGCCGCTACAGATACCTTTTAATCTCATTAAGAATATATTTATGCTTTTACAACTTCCAAATTAGTGTTCGCCCCACTAGATGTATTCCTATCTATTATCTTGTTATCATAAATTTAGGAAGAAAAAATAGTCCTACTACGATTGACCATAAATCATTACAAACTTCGCTAGCCTAGCTGTCCATATTTTATATCCCGAAACTGCGTTGACCTAGTAGACAGCTATAAAGCATAACAAGGGGGCGGTAAGAAGATCTATTAAGATTCCACGCGAATCGGGGAAGACATATGCTCCCATCTACCTATCACCTCTTCAACCTTTTACATGGCACAATATGGAAAAGGAAAGGGGGGGATAAACAGCATCTGTAATTATACTACATGTAAATAAATAAAGTCTTATTTTTAAACCATTATCATATTAGACAAACGACCCTTTAAATGTTTTACGTAATTTTTTATGTATACATAAGTTGTTTTGCACCTAAAAAATATATACTTCATTGAACTTGTGAATTTACGACAGAATGACACAGAACAAAACGTCGTAATTCAGTTTCGAGTTTTTTTTTCTTTAAACGAGAAAACGTAAATTAATTAATTCTTTTTTGGTTTGTTCTTGAAATATTATTTTTAAAGCAAGTTTTAAACAGAATTTATTAAATAAATATCAATGACATCAAATAACTGTTATAAAATCAAAATGCCAAAGTGGCTAGGTACCTTAAATGGCTTCATTGTCCCTAGAAATATGATTGCATGATTGAAATCAAATATCTTTTTATTTTTAAGGCTTGTAAACAAGTTCATAAACTTAAAATGTAATAAATGTAATAAATAATATAATATTTGAAGATGTTTTTCCTGTATATAATCAACAATTTTTTTGTCTGTGACTTTTTATCCGTGTACTAAACTTCTACTTGTAAACAACAAAATCTGTTACTAATGCATGAATGCAGAAATACTGAACTATATTAATCTGACAATTTCCTTTCAACCAGGCTTGGAACGAAATAGCAATAAAAACATTCAAGAGAAAACAAGAATGTGTCCAAAGTACACAGATGCCCCACTCGCACTATCATTTTCCATGTTCAATGGACCATGAAATTGGATAAAAAATATAATTAGGCATTAAAATTAGAAAGATAATATCATAGGGAACATGTGTACTAAGTTTCAAGTTGATTGGACTTCAACTTCATCAAAAACTACCTTGACCAAAAACTTTAACCTGAAACATGCACTTTCATTTTCTATGTTCAGTGGACCGTGAAATTGGGGTCAAAAGTTTAATTTGGCTTTAAAATTAGAAAGATCATATCATAAGGAACATGTGTACTAAGTTTCAAGTTGATTGGACTTCAACTTCATCAAAAACTACCTTGACCAAAAACTTTAACCTGAAAAACTTTAACCTGAAACATGCACTTTCATTTTCTATGTTCAGTGGACCGTGAAATTGGGGTCAAAAGTTTAATTTGGCTTTAAAATTAGAAAGATCATATCATAAGGAACATGTGTACTAAGTTTCAAGTTGATTGAACTTCAACTTCATCAAAAACTACCTTGACCAAAAACTTTAACCTGAAAAACTTTAACCTGAAACATGCACTTTCATTTTCTATGTTCAGTGGACCGTGAAATTGGGGTCAAAAGTTTAATTTGGCTTTAAAATTAGAAAGATCATATCATAAGGAACATGTGTACTAAGTTTCAAGTTGATTGGACTTCAACTTCATCAAAAACTACCTTGACCAAAAACTTTAACCTGAAAAACTTTAACCTGAAACATGCACTTTCATTTTCTATGTTCAGTGGACCATGAAATTGGGGTCAAAAGTTTAATTTGGCTTTAAAATTAGAAAGATCATATCATAAGGAACATGTGTACTAAGTTTCAAGTTGATTGGACTTCAACTTCATCAAAAACTACCTTGACCAAAAACTTTAACCTGAAGCAGGACAGACGGACGGACGGACGGACGGACGGACGGACAGCAGACGAACGAACGGACGCACAGACCAGAAAACATAATGCCCCTCTACTATCGTAGGTGGGGCATAAAAATCATAATTACTATCAAATTTCCATCGAAACAAGATGCTTCAAAATGGTCTGCACACACTTTCTTGAACTTGTTGTGAGTTGGTTGGTGTTATGTTAAGGTTAATCATCTACGTCTGGTACAACTCTTTTTTTTTTTTGCAGGATCTGGGAAAGTGTGTAAGCTTATGTCATGTGAACTCCGAGTTGAACATCCGTACGCTTGACAAGTCATTTTGATACTGAATATACGATATGCCATGCTTGTTTTTTGGCTTTGTGGTATTCAGATATTTTATTCAAATATACTCATCACGTGACAATTTGTACCGGAGATGCCGTCAAAATGGCGATAAGTCGAGAAGTGATAGTGGGATTTTAATTTTTATTTTAATCACTTATCTAGAAGAATTGAACAATAATTTTAATGAATATATGATTATTTATATCAAATAAACGTAATATAAAATTTTTATTTTTTTGCGAAGTTTCCCTTTAATGTTTAATAATAAAAGAATCAGTTTCGAAATAATCATTAAGTAATTACATTTAAAAGATTTATTGGAAATGAAGTAATATCCTCTAGCAGTTTACAAGAGCTTTGATATGCAATGTATCTTTTTATTTTTGGTTCTGCAGTATAAATGAACTTAAAAATGTTAGTTCAATTTTTGCTGTGTTCATTTTGTTTTGTTTTGCAGAGTTTTGTATAATGCATTTAAATTGCATAGTGAAACCTACCTGCTGCTGAAGGTACCCATTTTGACCAGTAAGGTCTTGCAGGCTTTTTGGGAGCCGGGTGCCAAAAAGGTACTGGTGGTGCTTCACCTACAAAAAACATGAATTGCATTAAGTGGCTGAAATATAAAAAAATTTAAAAGGATTCCGTGGAACCCAGTGTCTCGCCTTCTCTTTCTGTTAATCGCAGAATCAACATAAATGAGGAAATATAGACAATAACTGTTTAGTGTCTTTAAATATCAGCTGTATTTGTATGAGGCTAGGAAACAAGGTGTATGCAAGCTTTTAGTGAGCTACTATAGGGGCAGATCCAGGCATTTTGAAAAGGGGGATTAAGGGGGGGGGGGGGGGGGGGGGGGTGGTTTCCAACTATATGTCCCATTCAAATGCATTGATCGGCCAAAAGAGGGGGGGATCCAACAATTCTTGAAATCCCTTGAGGCCCATGTAGTAATATGATACAGTAATCACACCTTCAGCTGAAGACGGGTTCGCAAAAAAAGAATCTTGAATGGTCAACAATAACACATCGCTCAAGGTGAATAATTATCTATTTTAACATAACAACTTATATCAAGCGTAAAAACAAATAAGAAAACATTGTTCAATTTGAAACAGGAGTGTACGAGTTGTCCTACGCTTCAGACTTGACATTCACTAAACATGCATATTGAAATTGACATGGTTGTTTTTGTTATACAATCATACACATTCAAGTTTTGAAATTGATAGTTGTCATCGTAGAAAAGACTGCTGTTCACATGTGTATGTTATCAGAGAATTGGTGTGATTCTATTTGCTCTAAAAAAATGTTTGAAAACAAACAGAACGTATAATAGAAATAGTTAATTCGCAATTAGTACGTCATTGAAATGCTACTACTGCAATACACATTCTGAGGTCACGCAGGTTCATACAATACTCAGTCCGGCAGTGTATAGAATACAGATACAGCATAGCGATATCTATAGGGCTGTATCTGTAAAGTAAAACACCCAATTGCAGGATAAAAATCAACAAAATATTCCTGTTGATACTATCTTTTGATTGTAAGAAGCTTCTGTCCAAGTTTGGTAAAAATCCAGGATAGTTTATGAATCTAACAAGAGTGCACACGCTGAAATGTCTCGCCTTCTATACTAATCACTGATATTATGTTGATAGTCCCTAGTATAAAGCTAAGCTTTATAACAACTGACACATAAACTTAACATTAACCAAGATAACTAAACATAGACCAATGAACCTTGAAAATGAGGTCAAGGTCAGATGAACCATGCCAGGCAGACATGTACAGCTAACAATGCTTCTATACAACATATATAGTTGACTTATTACTTATATAGTTTAAGAAAAATAGACCAAAACACAAAAACTTAACACTGTGCAATGAACCGTGAAAATGAGGTCACGATCAAATAAAACCTGTGCGACTGACATAAAGATCATAAAATATTTCCATACACCAAATATAGTTGACCTATGGCATATAGTATTAGATAAAAACTTTGACCACTGAACCATGAAAATGAGGTCAAGGTCACATGACATCTGCCCGCTAGACATGTACACCTTACAATAGTTCCATACAACAAATATAGTAGACCTATTGCATATAGTATGAGAAAAACAGACCAAAACACAAAAATTTAACTTTGACCACTGAACCATGAAAATGTGGTCAAGGTCACATGACATCTGCCCGCTAGACATGTACACCTTACAATCGTTCCATACAACAAATATAGTAGACCTATTGCATATAGTATGAGAAAAACAGACCAAAACACAAAAATTTAACTATGACCACTGAACCATGAAAATGAGGTCAAGGTCACATGACATCTGCCCGCTAGACATGTACACCTTACAATCGTTCCATACAACAAATATAGTAGACCTATTGCATATAGTATGAGAAAAACAGACCAAAACACAAAAATTTAACTTTGACCACTGAACCATGAAAATGAGGTCAAGGTCACATGACATCTGCCCGCTAGACATGTACACCTTACAATCGTTCCATACAACAAATATAGTAGACCTATTGCATATAGTATGAGAAAAACAGACCAAAACACAAAAATTTAACTATAACCACTGAACCATGAAAATGAGGTCAAGGTCAGATGACACCTGCCAGTTGGACATGTACACCTTACAGTCCTTCCATACACTGAATATACTAGCCCTATTGCTTATAGTATCTGAGATATGGACTTGACCACCAAAACTTAACCTTGTTCACTGATCCATGAAATGAGGTCGAGGTCAAGTGAAAACTGTCTGACAGACATGAGAACCTTGCAAGGTACGCACATATCAAATATAGTTATCCTATTACTTATAATAAGAGAGAATTCAACATTACAAAAAATTTGAACTTTTTTTTCAAGTGGTCACTGAACCATGAAAATGAGGTCAAGGACATTGGACATGTGACTGACGGAAACTTTGTAACATGAGGCATCTATATACAAAGTATGAAGCATCCAGGTCTTCCACCTTCTAAAATATAAAGCTTTTAAGAAGTTAGCTAACGCCGCCGCCGGATCACTATCCCTATGTCGAGCTTTCTGCAACAAAAGTTGCAGGCTCGACAATAAATGTTTAAAAACTTCAACTGCTAACTGAATGTAATGTTAACTGGAAGAAAACAAAATTTCCTTCTAGATACTAGATTTGACCATAAACAAGCTTCTGTCCAAGTTTGGTACAAATCCAAAATAGTATAACAAAGTTATTAAAACTTTAAAAAGTTTAACCACAGAGTGAATGTGTTGTTTCCTGGCAGAAAATCTAAGTCCATTTAAAAGTAAAATACGGAAAAATGGATTCATTTTTTTACAAAATTTACTTCTGGATACTATCTTATCATCATAAACAAGCTTCTGTCCAAGTTTGGTAGAAATCCACAATAGTTTTAGAAAGTTTTTAAAATTTCAAAAACTTTAACCACAGAGTGAATATTTGTGGACGACGATGACACTGAAATGTAGGATCACTTAGTCTCGCTTTTTCGTCTAAAGTGGAAGGCTCAACAATGACAAACATTGACATTCCTGCTTAATAATTATAGTTGATAATGAATGATAAAAAAATCTATGTTTCCAAAGAATTTAAAAGTTGCTTCCCTTTGTAGGATTTTAATGACATGTTTGTATCTCTGTAGCAAGTCTTTACTGCACTTTTGAATATATGATTTTTTTGTTGAAAATGCTAGAATAAACCATAATGTATGGCCCAAAATTAACAACTATATTTAATAATTAGTTCCATGAAATATCAATACTTTTAGTCCAAAGCATGGTTTGAATATTAGAATCTATTCTCTTGTACATTTAGTTCTTTTAAGAAAAAAAAAATTTATATGGTGTGGTCCAAGTTTTGGAATTGTCCTTTCCAAATGAAAAGCAATAGAACCCTAAATTGACTTATATTTTTTGGTTTGGTAATCTCAGATCATAAAACAATACTGAGTAGTCTAGACTAGCACAAATTAATTGGAAATTGCACAAATCATACATTGTGTTGAAGCAAAAGGAGGTTACTCACCATAAATTTGTTTGACTAGAGCTTTTTGTTTCATGGCGATCACCTCTGGATCCCACAGATGGAGCTGTCTTCTGTTTGGTGTCAACGACCTCAGAAGTTTACGTCTGCAAAAATAATAAGAAGCATTCTTACAAGACTTTGTAAATTATTTATATATGAACAAGCAACTGATCTTTAAAAAAGAAAAGGATTACATATTAAGTGGCAGACAGGTTTTTTTCTATGTGTTCCTATAACTTTCAATGCACAGAAGTGTATTGAAATCAGGTCTACATTGCAGTGGGTCTCATTGGGGTTAAGCATGATGCGGGATTGCCGATTTTTTGTAAACGTGACACGTGAAAGTCAAATTATTGTGTTGTGAAAAAGGGAAATGAGGTCTAGCTGGACCCCGGAAATGACAAAATAATTGAGAATTGTTTACGTACACAGTATACTGGAATCTGACAAAACAGTAAGCGGGATCCAGGATCGGAACCCCCAATGAGACCCCCATTGCATGCAATTATGAATTTATTATCAAAAGATCTCATTGATCTCTTAAATAATTTGCATCAACTGCCAAATTACACCCAGTTAAACAATCTGTCAAAGCAACTTACAATCTGGAAAATGAAATATATTAAATCCCTGAATTGGCACTAGACACTTTATAAAATTAATGAAAAAAGGACCATTAAAAATCATTACAGTAAAATCAGACAAGCAATTATACCCGTATAACACCTTTTTTTCTTTTAAACAAACAGATGTCATTATGAACATGATGAATAATTTAAAACCAGCTAAATACAACCAATTAATAACAAAGAAAACAATCGTTAATTTTTCAGATCATTAGGTAAAAATCAATCTTATATAACAAATTGCTTCAAAGTAAATGTATAAATCAATAAAAAATGTGATAAAATCTGACAAAAATAGTACATTAAAGTTATTTTATGTTTCCTCATTTATAGTTATGAACTATATGTCATCTATAAAAAATTTATAAAAAAATGATAAAATTTCTATTCGATATTAATCAGTATTGAGGAACGTTTTTTATTGAACCATATTACAGACACACCAGATAAATAATTGTATAGTATCCTTTTACATATATGGAAAATTGATCTAAAAAGGATGATTGATCGATGTTTATTGCTATTTTTAGCAATCTAGTGCTAGATTTATGGCGGTCACATTCTTAGTGGTGAACAAAGGTGGACTGCACCGGAAAAAACACCAACCTACAGCTGGAAAACTGACTAGTTAATAAAGATTGGAGTTGAGTGCACCTGTCACATGCAGAATTTGAACTGATAACCTTACAGTTGACACAGTAGGGATACAGTAGTTCAACTATTTAAGACTACTGAATCCACCCAAATCCACCAAAAAATTTATTCTGGCCAACCTTAAAAATTCTTTGTTTAATGTTGCCCACCCATGCCTTGCACAATTGGGTAGGTAGTATTATAAAATAATCTAAAAAAAATTGAACAACAACATAAGTTACATACATGCGAAGCTAAGAAAAAAACACCTTAGGGATGGAGGAAAAAAAATTACAATTGATTTGTGTCATTAATTGTTTTGGGTAAGCAGCTTTTTAAAAGGGTGATTTGGCAAAATCAAACAATCTTAATTTATTTTTGGGCCTTAAAGTCTACTTTATTTGATTGAAAATTCTTTATCACTAGATACTGTGTCCCTTTGACCAAATTTCTCATATTGCAGATATTTGACAATCATCATATATCTAGTTGCTTCCTTTATTTTCTTAATGTCTAGCCATTGTTTGTTTGGATTAGTAAAAACAATTACAACCATCTTCACTAATGGATGTGTACCATAATCAAATCAACTTCTGCAGACAGCATTGCATTATGGGAATCATATAGTGATCTATGTAGACTTTTGATAAAAATAAAGAGAGCAATATTATTGAGACACAGGTGCAATAATTTCTCTCCCTTTACAAACATAATACAAGATTGCTATGTTCTACAAATACTTTCTTTAGTTAAGTTAACTGGTCTGTCTCCACATTTCCAATTGAATTATATAATGTACAATGTAGCTTATACATTTAGGTTAACACCATAGTTTCTATGAAAGATATTGTTATATTGGTGTATTTCCACTGTTTTTCAGATATGTTTGCTCTTAGTAGAACTATGTTGAAATGGTTTCACTCTATAAGTAATTCTCTCACAGAAAAATTATACATCTAAGAATATGGGAATACTGTACTACAGAACTCCAAAATTCAATCTCAATAAGAAAAGTTGGAAATACTTTTAAAAAAAAGTTTGAAATAAGAGTTGTTTTAAAACAGAGAGACACAGCAAACCAGATTTATTAACATTTACTTGTGTCTTGGTATTTTTCAATATCACAAGGACCATAACTGATTATATTAACTTGACCTCCATTTTGTCATTAGTAACAACATATTAAAATTTAAAAAGCTTTGGTTGAATGGTTCATGAGTAAATGCAACAACATGACTGGAAACACAATTTTTCCATCTGTCAAGAACCATAACTCCTGAACAGAAAAAGTGAAAATCACCATTATTGAACTTGACCTCAATTTTGTCATCAGTTGCATCTTAAAATTTCAAAACCTTTGATTAAACAGTTCATGAGTTCATACACAGACATGTCTGGAAACTCCATTTTTAAAACTTTCAAGAACCATTAAAATCGTCATTATTGAACTTGACTTCCATTTTGTCATCAGTAACCACATCTTAAAATTTTAAAAGCTTTGGTTGAACAGTTCATGAGTAAATGCACTGACACGACTGGAAACGCCATTTTTCAATCATTCAAGAACAATAACTCCTGAACAGTAAAAAGTCAAAATTGTCATTTTTGAACTTGACCTCAATTTTGTGATAAGTTAACAACATATTAAAATTTTAATAGCTTTGGTTGAACAGTTCATGGGTAAATGCATGGACAGGACTGGAAACATCATTTTTCAATCTTTCAAGAAACATTACTCCTAAACAGTAAAAGTCAAAATTGTAATTATTGAGCTTGACCTCCATCATATTAAAATTTTAAAAGCTGTGGTTGAACAGTTCATAAGTAAATGCACAGACAATATTGGGCTGCCGCCCGAACGACCACCCAACCACCATACATCCCCAAATCAATAATCGACATTTTTATCACAAAAATTTGGTTAAATATTAGGAATTGAAATGGTGAATATGTCAAAGAGACAACAACCTGACCAAAGAGCATATAACAGCTGAAGGCCACCAATGGGTCTTCAATGCAGCAAGAAAATGTATGTTTCAAAATGTAATTTTTCAATAATAAGTACAATTTAAGAAAAATATGAAGCTAAATCTATTTTAAAATCTCTATAAATAGTGCAGCAATGATAAAACTTTACAAATTCAATGACCTTGGTTTTTTTACCACCTGTATGTAACATGGACACAAAATTATAGAAATAAAAGTGGAAAAGAGAAAAATAGGTGAATTGTTGAAAAAATAAAATACTTCAAATGCAAACATTATTCTAACCTGAAGCTTAAGATTATCTCCCATTCCTAATGATGGAAACTATTAACAAAAACAAACTGTCTACTGCCAACAAAAACAAAACACAAAAGAAATTTAATATAACGACTCGTAATACCCCATAGTTACTAACAGGTGATTTTAACTTTCTATAGGATTATGACAAAAAAATTACGGGTTCCGAAACAATGAAATTATAAGGATTTTAACGTAATGAAAGCTCCGATTTTTAAATATTGATTTTCACAATTGAAGTTCTTACTTGATTATGGTCTTTAAAGAACATCGTAATCCGATAATATACTCGTTGTAATTAATACATTTAAAAGCTTTTAAATCAATGAGAGAGAGAGAAACATGACACTCCTAAAGGATGAACAATTGATTTTTAAGGTGGATCATTTTAATAGCATTTACTTTTTTTATAAATAAGTTGAATTTGAGGTAAAAATCGATGAGACAGCAACCAAACAAAATGACAAAATCAGAAAAGATCAAGATGATGATTTGTAATAGGGACAAATCAGATATTGAGCTAAAACTAAAAGTCTATAGTATACCAAGTAAGCATAAGAGAAGATACAGCAATCAAACAAAACAGCAAAACAGAAAAGACATCTACAGGTCAACAAATTGTGAAGCACTGGATAAGTGTCTAAACCATAATGTCAAATGTCAAGGTCAAAATCATCTTGTGTCTAAACAAGCTATGCCCAAGAACGTTTTTTTCATATGAGAATCTGGCACCTGAAACACTAGTATACATGGCCTTCTTTTACTTTAAGAGTCCCTATACTTTAGAGTAAGAGGTCATTTGTGGTGGTTAGGTTAGGAGATGATTTAGGTTAGGGTTAGAGCTAGTGTTAGGTTTAGGTATGGGTTAGGGTTAGGTTTTAGGGTTAGAGCTAGTGTTAGGTTTAGGTATGGGTTAGGGTTAGGTTTTAGGGTTAGAGCTAGTGTTAGGTTTAGGTATAGGTTAGGGTTAGGTTTTAGGGTTAGAGCTAGTGTTAGGTTTATGTATAGGTTAGGGTTAGGTTTTAGGGTTAGAGCTAGTGTTAGGTTTAGGTATGGGTTAGGTTTTAGGGTTAGAGCTAGTGTTAGGTTTAGGTATAGGTTAGGGTTAGGTTTTAGGGTTAGAGCTAGTGTTAGGTTTAGGTATGGGTTAGGGTTAGGTTTTAGGGTTAGAGCTAGTGTTAGGTTTAGGTATAAGTTCGGGTTAGGTTTTAGGGTTAGAGCTAGTGTTAGGTTTAGGTATAGGTTAGGGTTAGGTTTTAGGGTTAGAGCTAGTGTTAGGTTTAGGTATGAGTTAGGGTTAGGTTTTAGGGTTAGAGCTAGTGTTAGGTTTAGGTATGGGTTAGGGTTAGGTTTTAGGGTTAGAGCTAGTGTTAGGTTTAGGTATAGGTTAGGGTTAAGTTTTAGGGTAAGAGCTAGTGTTAGGTTTAGGTATAGGTTAGGGTTAGGTTTTAGGGTTAGAGCTAGTGTTTGGTTTAGGTATGGGTTAGGGTTAGGTTTTAGGGTTAGAGCTAGTGTTAGGTTTAGGTATAGGTTAGGGTTAGGTTTTAGGGTTAGAGCTAGTGTTTGGTTTAGGTATAGGTTAGGGTTAGGTTTTAGGGTTAGAGCTAGTGTTAGGTTTAGGTATGGGTTAGGTTTTAGGGTTAGAGCTAGTGTTTGGTTTAGGTATAGGTTAGGGTTAGGTTTTAGGGTTAGAGCTAGTGTTAGGTTTAGGTATGGGTTAGGGTAAGGTATAGGGTTATTGATAGTTTAGTATAGCTCTATATGGGTAATAATAATAATAATAATAATAATAATAATAAATTCTTTATTTAAAGAGGGTAAACACAGTTGGGTTGGGACCCCTAAAGTAAAAGAAGGCCATATACATTATCTATTATATAAGACTATTTACCAGGTTTGTTTTAACATGAGCAACATGACAGGTGTCAATCATTATGTGAAGCAAGATCTGCTGACCCTTTCGAGCACCTGAGATACCCCCAATTTTTGGTGGGGTTCCTGTTGGACAGTTTTAAGTTTTCTATGTTGTGTTTTGAGTACATTTGTTTGGCAATGAGATTGAATGTCCCTCTGGTATCTTTCCCAACTCTTTTACTATCTTCAATAATTTCTTTAAGCTCATTGATTCCTATAAGAGGCAGATATATTAGTCATTTTGAATATATTGTGTAATTTGTGGACTCCTCAATGCAACAACCATGGTACACTTGTTTCTGAGAAAAATACCATCCGTGTCTCTCTCTAACAATTACCTGTAATATTTCCTCCATGCTAGCTGTATAGTAAGGGCAGCTATTTGTTTCTGGAATTCCTCCGCCCCAGTCTGTGTCTGTAGCTGATGTATGGACTGCTTGGCTACAGTCAGTATACCAAACTGTCTCATCTTGTATCTAGAAATATATATAAAAGTAAACTTAATAGATTTGTATCATTTTTATAGTTAAATTTAACAGAGGTAGGTGTCATCTGAAAATGCTTTAATGTGCAATGACTGTTTAATTTTTAGCTGGGGAAAAAATGTGAAAAACAAATATTACAAATTTATGCATAAACAAGAATGTGTCCATTGTACACAGACGCCCCATTCGGACTATCATTTTCTACATGTTCTATTTTCAGTGAACCGTGCAATTGGGGTCAAAAAGGTAATTTGGAATTATTATTAGAAAGATCATATCATGTGTACTAAGTTTCAAGTTGGTTGGACTTCAACTTCATTAAAAATTACCTTGACCAAAAACTTTAACCTGAAGCAGGACAGTTAGACGGATGGACGAAACAACGGATGAACACACAGAAAAACATAATGCCACTCTACTATAATAGGTGGGGCATAAAAATATACATTGTTAAAATTGTTGCTAAGAATTTGGGTACAAGTACGAGGATTATTTAAAGTCACCTGAACAGTCCAGAATTTTGTAGGAGATCCTAAAATTGAGAATGGAAATGGGGAACGTGCCAAAGAGACAACAACCATAGAAAAAAACACAACAGCAGAAGGTCACCAACAGGTCTTCAATGAAGCGAGAAATTCCCGCACCCGGAGGCGTCCTTCAACTGGGCCCTAAACAAATATATTCTAGTTCAGTGATAATGAACGCCATACTAATTTCCAAATTGTACACAAGAAACTAAAATTAAAATAATACAAGACTAACAAAGGCCAGAGGCTCCTGACTTGGGACAGGCGCAAAAATGCGGCAGGGTTAAACATGTTTGTGAGATCTCAACCCTCCCCTTATACCTCTAACCAATGTAGAAAAGTAAACGCATAACAATACGCACATTAAAATTCAGTTCAAGAGAAGTCCGAGTCTGATGTCAGAAGATGTAACCAAAGAAAATAAACAAAATGACAATAATACATAAATAACAACAGACTACTAGCAGTTAACTGACATGCCAGCTCCAGACTTCAATTAAACTGACTGAAAGATTATGATTTCATCATATGAACATCAGGCACAATCCTTCCCGTTAGGGGTTTAGTATCATACCATCATCACATATATGAGAAGAACATAACCCGTGTCATGCCAACAACTGGTTTTTGAATAAATGTGTTAAGTTCCGATGCAAAGACCCTATAAGTAAATCAATATTAACGCCAAAATATGCAATCTTTAATGACCTGACAACAGTATCGTAACTATATCCCTTCTTAATAAGTCTATTCAAAGGTTTTGTTAGTTTTTGAGGTGAATACTGACACCTTTGTGCTTTATAAAGAATATTTCCATAAAAAATTGGATGTGAAATACCTGAACGTATAAGAAGTCTGCATGTTGAGCTATATTTACGAATGATGTCCTTATACTGTACCAAGCCAGGAATACAGCAGATTTTTTTTACTTGTTCCATTGATTGATCAATAGCTTTTGATTTAATATGCATATATCAATATTTAACTGGATCCTACTCTTACGTAGATGTTGTTTCTACAGCACAATTTAAATTTACTAATGGGACTATAAATAAATGTTATCTTTAACACAAGTTTTAAAGAGATTTTGTTAAAGCACTGTTATAGTATTATTGGTTACATTACATAGATTTTGGTAACATGAAAAATCATACCAATATACGACTGAAAAATTTTCAATTTTTGCGGTCGTATAACACAGAGTTTGAAGGGTGTGTTTAAATATTTCAAAATGTCTGAGCCTTAAATCTATTATACAGGCAGTTTGAATGAAAGTGGAATTTAATTCTTTTAAGGTATACAAAATATTTATGACTCTTTTGTATGATTGAGGAAAATAAAGTTAGCGAACAGAAACGAAAAAAAATCAGCAATTTTGCCATTTGTAAAGGGGCATAACTCTAAATTGGTTAAAGTGATGCCACCAAAGTTCAAACTAGATCTGTGTTTTGTTGTAATAAGCATTTGGTGGAAACCAACTTTAAGAGGTACAGACACATGGGTAAAATGCTATGACGGGGCCATCAAACATTTGGAGGTTCATATGGACTATGAAAGAATGGTGGTTGCAATCATAAGTACAGGCATGATTGGGGACAGAGGGGTTAATCTCAGTGAAAATTGGGAATGGTATAAAGATAATTGCATATTATAATGAAAATGGAAAATTACTTGAAGTCTGAATAAAAGGTCAGGAAACAATTTCTTCTTGAATTCCCCTTCATAGCTATAGACTTACATGGAAAAAAGGGGGAGAGTTGGTTTAAAAAGGAAGTTGTGCCAACTTTTGTTGTAGAAGAGATAGCAATTGTTCCCATATAACATGTAAATGGATATAGGAAGATGTGGTATAAGTGCCAATGAGACAACTCTCCATCCAAATAACAATTTAAAAAAGTAAACCATTATAGGTCAATGTACGGCCTTCAACACGGAGCCTTGGCTCACACCGAACAACAAGCTAAAATACTCACATGTCAGACTCTGACATTACCTCCATTATTTTACAGTCCAAATAACTCAGAACTTTAAAACACTACACCATCATAATTTATACTTTGTCTTTCAATCAAAATTGACTTTAAACCTAAGCTTCTTTTTATTCAGATCAACATTCAATTTAAATTTTTGTCAAATCGTAGACTTGTAAATCACTTTGGATTATATATCACAATGAAGGCTACTTATAATCACATTTAATTCAATTGTGTATCTTTAAATTATAAAGTGTCTAGATCATCTTTCTTGATTTACGTTATATAATTTAAATTCTCCTTACCCTTGTTACTGTAAGTGTTAGATTTAGACTCAGAGAAACTAAGACACCAATATTATGTGTGTGCTGATGTCAGAATTAAAAATTTAAAGTAAATCTAAACATCCCTTACACATCATGAAAACTTGTACGATTCTCAAACATAGAGAGACAATGAAGTTATGAATTTTTCATTATACCATCTACTGTGTGGGACAGTTAAAACGTGAAGTGTTTATCTAACGTTCAGTAACTAATTATTGTCCATTAAAAATACAAAGGCACCAATTGATCTGATCTATTAGTCTAAATATTTAAAGTAACACTACTGTAGATTCATTTTTCAAGGATTTCGTAGGTACAGGTTAACTAGGAATTTAAATTTTCAATGAGGTACACATTTTTTACAACTTTTATGAAGATTTTGTCAAATCACAAAATCAAACATCCTTTAAAATACAAATTTTTCATAAATAAACAAATATTGAAACCCATGAAAAATAAAAGACTCCAAAGTATGCATGCCAACACACTTGAAATACAGGAAATAATTAAAAGACTGGCTTTCTACGTTTGCTTTGATAATTTGGTCCAAAGGCCAATAGGGATAACTTTTCACATATATTTTTCAGAATATACATATATATAAAACTTATAAGCTTAAGTAAAAGCCTGGTTTGCCCCTATAAATTTGCTTTAATAATTTTGTTCAAAGACAAACAGATACAAATTGTGCATGATAAACGCAGCTAAATCTCAAAAGAATTTTCAGTACTGGAATAAATATATAAAGACACTTACTTTAAAAGTATAATATATGTTTCCCAGATAAAGGTGTCAGTATCAATTCACAGCCATGTTATATAACATTGAGTTGATCCAAATTTCAACCGATTTGTACAGAATTTATATAAAACTTTCACTATTCTTTAGCATGAAGGATTTCTCTATGTTAAATCAAAACTTCCAATATATATAAGATTTAAATTGTCAATTTCAGCCCAGAACCTAAGATTAAAAAGATATTTATCTCTCAAGTACATTTTGTTCAAATAATAAATAATTCTTTATTATAATCCGTTATAATATTACTAATGAAAGGAAAACACTAGAAACTAGTGTTCTAGGTATTTTGTTAAAATATGTGTTTGTGTAGATTTTGATTTAATCAGGCAAAACTACAATGTGCTTATTTCATCAAAGTTTAAACTGAAAAGAATGGCCTTTTTAATATTAAAGAACAAGTTTCTATACAGCTTAACCATGTTAACCTTGAGGTGTTGTCATAGTGACTAACTATTTGTTTTGATTTTCGTAAGTTTTTTTGGTCTTTACATCATGAACATTAATCTTTCTACAACACATACATATATGTAGACCATAAAACTTTGTAGTTCAATATTTCATTCAAAAGAAAGGGGACCAATATCAAAAGGAGAATCACAGAGAGAAAAATGAAATCATTGCAAAATGTGAAAAATTGTGAAAAGACAAAATATGACATATGACATAACAAGAATGTACATGTCCATAGTACAATGGATGTCGGACTTGCACTATCATTTTCCATGTTCAATGGACCATGAAATTAGGTAAAAAAAATTAATTTGGCATTAAAATTTGAAAGATCATATCATAGGGAACATGTGTACTAAGATTCAAGTTGATTCCCCATAAACTGACCTAACCACAAATTAGATCATGTTAACTAAGCAAAAGTTTCTAAAGTAAATAGACCATGACTGAGGGGGCAGGGACAAATCATATCCATGGGAATGAAATGTGCCAATGCTAATGCAACTGCATATATACTAAATATAATTGACCTACCAATACTTGTGGTTCACCATAAACTATACCGAATTACAAACTTAAATACATTGTTGACATCATCACCATTGCCAGAAACAGCATACTTTTGTCTCGTTTTTTTACTCTTTCAAGCGAGACAAAAATGATCTTCAGACTATATAACTTTTACATAACAATATAAATGCAAATTTTTCAGATCTTGTTTGGCTTTTCAAAGACAACTGTACTGCCTGGGTTTTCTTATTGCTGAAGGCTGTACAGTTGCCTATAATTGTTAGCATTCATTTCATTTGAACTTTGGGGGACAGTTGTCTCATTCCCATTCATACAACATCACCTTATTTTTATGTCTGGTCCTTTTATATGGTTATATAAAAACATTAAATGATTGATCAAGCTCATGGATTTTTATCATGTGTATTTAATTCAAAATATTTTATTGTCCAAATATCAAACGACATTTAAACAAAGGGATTGGACATGTTATTAAGTAAATCCTTCATCTTACGTGTACACAATTAAGACAAAAGTTTATTGTTTGCACTTTCTTATCCTCACAATCAGATATGTCAGTGGTCAAGGAAAAGGTTGTTTCAAAAGATTAGAAAAAGATTATACCATCATAATATGATAATAATAAATATTTTATCATTGAGAAAATCTAACTAGAGCCAGGTATTGATTTAGTTTTTGAATTATCTCCCTTAGCACACAAAGAATAAAACTTGAAAATTTAAAGGTAACAGGATATAAAACAAAACAAAAAAAGTCTTTTTTAATAATGAAAAAAGAGTTCATTTGATTTATTAATCTAAGATGATTCTCAATTTTTACAGATGACTCCTATACTATCAAGCAAACTTAAACAAAACTCTACCTATCAACTTTATATATTTATTAGATTATATTTGTCTTTTGATTAAGTTGAGCCATTTCAATTGACATTTTATAGTGTGGCTCCTATGTTGTGATGTTACACTATTATGTCAGATTAGGGTGAAGGTTGGTGGCACCTGTTAAACATTTATCCCAGCTGCATTTGTTTTAACCTGTCCTAAATCAGGAACCTGTTGATTAATAGTTGTCATTTGCTGATGCGGTTCATAAGTATTTCTTGTCTTTTCGTTTTTTTATATGGATTAGACCATTGCTGATTGGGTTTCTGTTTGAATAGTTTTACACTAGTAATATTTAGGGATCTTTATAGCCTGACTAGTTCAGTGAGCAAATGCTCTCTGTTGAAGACCCACACTGACCTACAATGGATTGCTTTTAAAAATTGTGACTTGGATTGAGAGTTCTCTCATTGGCTATCAAAACCCTTCTTCTATACAACAAACAAACTGTAAACAACAGAGAATTGTGTACAGTTATATGTAACTTTTGATGTCATTAGTATGTCATAAACATGTGGCAAGTGACATATTTGATCTTAAATGGCCTTTTCTACAAAATTTTTTACAACTTCTAGTGAAATTTTAATATGAACTGAGTCTTTAACCAAAAACATATGATGATTTGTAGCAAAAAAAAATAATATCTGGGTATCAAGGACAAGATCTTAAAATGAAGACATTTTGGCATTTTTTGCTGTTTTGCATTATAAGCAGGACGTTGGAAACCCTTACCGTGTACAATATATGTCAAATTAAAGCAAAATATTTTACACAGCCTCAAAAATTCTAGAACATTAGCAGGATATTATTTAATCAAATCATTAAATTTTTGGTTTTGTCAAAATCAGGAGGGCTAAAAAGTATCCTTGATCTAATTATGAAATTTTCCTTTAAAATCTTAAGTACTTTTAAAACCTTAAACCTTGTAGTACATTGCATGCCAAACATTTTTAACAATATTATATGTAAGCTGTCTTAAATAAACAAAATATACCAGTATTTGGTTTCAAATTGGGATTTTAACTGATCATTTAATGTAAAAGTTTTAATGTAAAAGTTTTAAGCCAAACACTGAATTAAAAGTTCAATTGTTGGTTAATATATAATATTTATAATATGTATATTATAAATGTTACTGGTATTTGGCATTTAAATATTGTTTTATTGAACAAGATATTAAATTTTCCAAGCCTATACAGTTTATATCTGACATGTAATAAAATATGGTTAAATCAAGATCTAATATTTGTCTAAATTGGAAATGAAATTTCATGTGTATTAAAAAAACGCATTTAATCTATTAAAAAATTTGGCAAAAAAATAAATAACCAGATGCTCCCCAGGGTGCAGCTTTATACGACTGCAGAGGTCGAACCCTGAACAGTTGGGGCAAGTATGGGCACAACATTTAAGCTTGATACAGCTCTGAATTTTGATTGTGATTAAATAGACACAACATAGGTTTCTGACACAGAATGAATGTGGTTTAAGAACTTAAACTGAAAAACTTAAAATATTTAAATTGGACATTTACCTTTTATGGTCCAATATCCAAAATCTAAATACATGGTTAGATTCAGCATATCATAGAACCCCACGAATTCAATTTTTGATGAAATCAAATAATGTTCAATTTTAGACCTGTTACACCTCAATGTGGACCAATTTGATAACCGGGCCCAAATATTAAAGATTCAGCATATATTTAAGAACCCCATATATTCAATTTTTGTTGAAATCAAACAAAGTTTAATTTTGGACCCTTTGGACCTTAATGTAGACCAATTTGAAAACAGGACCAAAAGTTAAAATCTAAATACACAGTTAGATTTGGCATAACAAGAACCCCAATAATTAATTTTTTGATGAAATCAAACAAAGTTTAATTTTGGCCTCCAATTCCTACCAAAATCAATCCCAACCTTCTCTTTTGTGGTCATAAACCTTGTGTTAAAATTTCATAGATTTTTATTCACTTATACTAATGTTATTGTGCAAAAATCAAGAAAAATGCTTATTTGGGACCTTTTTTTGGCCCCTTATTCCTAAACTGCTGGGACCCAAACTCCCAAAATCAATCCCAACATACCTTTTAATGGTCATAAACCTTATGTTAAAATTTCATAGATTTCTGTTTACTTATACTTAAGTAATTGTGCAAAATCCAAGAAAATGCTTATTTGGGCCATTTTGGCCCCTAATTCCTAAACTATTGGGACCAAAACTCCCAAAATCAATCCCAACCTTCCTTTTATGGTCATGAACCTTGTGATTAAGTTTCATAGATTTCTATTTTACTTATACTAAAGTTATAGGGCGAAAAACGAAATGTCTTCGGACGACGACGATGTTGATGCCAACGTGATGCCAATATACGACCAAAATTTTCAATTTTTGCGGTTGTATAAAAAGTCTTTACCACCTAAACAAGTTACAAATTAGAACCCACCTATACTGAAAAGTGCTCATTTTCAGTCCATTTTTCAAATCAACATTTTAACACTTTTTTTTTCTTTCAAAAAATTTAAGAAGCTGATCTCCAGCTAAAAACATTTTTGATGTGATTAGTTCTATGAGAAGGCTGTCTATTTCAAAATTATATATTACAATTTGTTCACCTTGAATAGGATATTAAATTTTGGATTACCTGTTAGTAAATACTAATATAATAATATAAGGACAAGTGGGAACACCCACTTCAACACAGGTGAGGAGCTGTTCATGTATTTTTTTGTTATCATATTAGTTCATTGAAATACAGTGGTAAACTTTCTGCTGTTGTCTGTTCTATGGTCGTGTTGTTGTCTCTTTGGCAAATTCCCCATTTCCATTCTCAATTTTATTTCTTATATTTAGAAATGGAAAAATCCATAGTTTGCTTAAAGGAAAACCCAAAAGCTAATTCAGTTACAGTGACTTGACTGTTAGTGTTGCTATTCACCAATTGCAACTCATTCAAAATTTTGACCCAATTGCAATTTGTTTTATTAAATCAAATTGTTCAACTGGTCAAAAATTTGAACAAACTGTTCAGCCAAAATGTGAAAGTGCAAAGTGATGAAGTAAATCATACTTACAATCCTATAAGTCTGTAACTCCACTGTATTGATGTAATTCCTAAATCAGTCTATCAATCTGAATAGTTATATTACAGCCATTACCATACTAAAGGTGAACTGTTTTATTTTGAATTGCTATAAAAATGTCAAAACTAAGCTTTTATAGAGTTTTTCTTTTGAAAAGTATTCTATATTTATAAGAATCACACATTATGTGAATAAAAACATTTCATATTCAGTAAAATATGTATAAAATAACAATATGCTTCCTTGGGGAGATAACCTAAAATACTATTCTTTTGAATAAAGACTTTTTGAAACCAAAAAGCGATTATCTCCCCTTCCTACAAACATATTGCAATTTCAAATATTTTACTGAATATGAAATTTTTTTATTCACATAATGTGTGATTCTTATAAATATAGAATACTTTTCGAAAGAAAAACTCTATGAAAGCTTAGTTTTGACATTTTTATAGCAATTCAAAATAAAACAGTTCACCTTTAGTATGGTAATGGCTGTAATATAACTATACAGATTGATAGACTGATTTAGGAATTACATCAATACAGTGGAGTTACAGACTTATAGGATTGTAAGTATGATTTATTTTATCACTTTGCACTTTCACATTTTGGCTGAACAGTTTGTTCAAATTTTTGACCAGTTGAACAATTTGATTTAATAAAACAAATTGCAATTGGGGCAAAATTTTGAATGAGTTGCAATTGGTGATAAGCAACACTAACAGTCAAGTCACTGTAACATGGTTAACATGGTCAAATTAGGAGGAAACATTGACACAAATATTTAATGCTTTACTCCAATATAGTAAGCTGGATTTTTTTTTCATTATGTATAATAAAGTCAACTTAGTTTTTCTTCATTATGAACATATGTATGTACTACTGGTTTAATGTTGATGTTTTTACACACTTCCTTACACCAAATCATTAACCTGGTAAGGAACAGACCAAGAAACAGTTTAACAGACAACAGACCGGTAAACATAATGCCCTTCCACTAGCTATCATAGTTAGAGCATAGAGGAATTATACATTTCTTTTACCATGAAGCAAGTCCCCTGTTCAGAAATTAATTCAACAATTCTTGAGATTTTAAGAGGCTGACTATTTCAAATTAATATACATGTATTAAGGTTTGTTCAAGTTAAATTTGATATTTAATTTTGGATTACCAGTATGTAAATACTGATATAATAATATAAGGCCAAGAAGTGGGCACAACCGCTTGAATTCAGAAAATATAGAATCTGTTCAAAAAATTTTCTATACTGTTCATAGAATTTAATAGCACGAGTGCACAGGCTGGAATGTCTTGCCTAGTAACTAATCATGATGGGCTACAAATATCACATACACTTAACCTGATTAAGATCATTATCATTAAAAATAAGGCCATGGACATGCATTTTTTAAAGTAATTCAATACACCAAATAAGTTGACCTGTAGACTTCCCATAGCATCTAAGGATCAGGCATAATCACAAATCTAAACATTGACCAATGAAGCATGAAAATGAGGTCAAGGTTAGATCCCGGAAAGTTGACCTTCTTAGTATGGTATAAGGAAAACAGGCTTTATCATGTTTATGAAGAACATTGAAGTTAATCATTAGGTCATGGTCACGTTTAATGTATGTTTGCTAAACATCCAGTGGCAAATATTTCACATATATTCAGCTATTTGTATAGGTGTAACCACAGGTATCACCACAGGCTATTTAGAGGCAGGACGCCTTTGTCCTTGAATTTCCAGTACACATGTATTACCCTTGATATTCTTTCTTAAAATAAACCTGTAGTTTTTTTTATTATAAGAAACAAGTTCTGAAAATAATGCTGTCAGTATAATTTTCAAAGACTATATTCCAAATTCCATTCTTTTGGTCCTAAATTACAACACATACATTTTTTCACATTTATATATATTTATGCATTCACACTCCTGATGTGCCTGTCCTGATTAGAAGCCTGGTATTTAGTGGTTGTCATTTATTTCTGTATTTCATGTTTGTGTTTTGTTTGTTGTTTTGCATACATAAGTCAGGCTGTTGGTTCTCTCTTTTGGATTGTTTTACATTTGTCATGCTAAGGTCATTTATATAGATTGCTATTCAGTATGGACTTTGCACAGTGACAAACATTTATGTCCTTTGGTCTCTGGTGGACAGTTATCTCATTAGGTGTTCGTAGAATATATTCCAAATATAACAAAAGATATAAATTGATAAAAACTTTTCATCATTTGCAATAATTGTTCTATAATCTCCAACTTTGATAATTTGTCTGTGTTGATATTGTACCTTTAATTTGGAAAGGCTTCTCTTTGGTTGGTTTGAGAGTCTCTTTGACACATTCCCCATTTCCATTCTCAATTTCATTTCATTTATTTCATTACAATGTTTGAAATATAAATTTACAAACTTCTCTACTTACTTTTTCCATGCTTTCTGTATTCTAAATGCAGCTTTCTGTTTGAGACGGAAGTTCTTTTGTCGTTGTCTTTCAATAGATTTGGCATTTTTGACTCCTTCATGTGACCGCAACAATTTTTCTTGCTCGGAAACCTCTTTCTCCCTTTTCCTGTAAGTAATACGAGCTTGTTTAGAGGATTGTAATAAACCGTGGATTGATGTGGACAAAGTTTGGAAAAAGTGAGGCATTTTTTATTTTTTTATAAATTATCTATAAATATACTCCAAAGTGTAACCCACTAAATGCAGTATGAAATCACAGCTTCATATGAAAAGTTTAATTTTGTTCACTTGTGTTTTATATCTTCACATTTGTTATAGAATCTGATGATAATCTTCAATTTGTGGAATACAAATCAAATCCAATTTATCCAAATAACTACACTCAATGAATGATATTTTTTTCACAATTTTACACATTTACTGATTGTCACAAAATATATTGCTTCCATACAATGCCTGCTGAATTGTGAAGTCACATTTGATTTTGAAATTTGTTCAAAAAGTTAGCTAAGCTAAATATAGTTTTCTTCCCAAAATATTAATATGTCTGTTAATTAATCAATTTAAATACTTTGTATTCCTACGGAAATCAACAGATCAAGAGTTTAATAGATATTTGAAAACAAATCCATAGTTTAAATATAATGTAAATCCAATTAAAATTTTCTTAAATATTTTTAAATCCACAATCAACATATAAACTTGAGTTGTTAATGAATTTGATAAGGCTAAAGTCCACTTCTAACTATTGAAATGGCTAAATTTTAGTTCGTTGTCAGGTAAAGGAAAGACGTAACAACGTACTAAAACACTGAATATATGATTAGAAAAAAACAATTGCAACTTTGTCCAAAAATTTGATAAATCATGCAAACACTCCTGCGTATAAATCTAATAAAATTAAAACTACAATGAGTCAGTTCATAAATTTAAACAAAAAACTCTCTGTTGACAAAATTTACTTATTTGTCCCCAAGCGTGAAATTTGAACATAATATATATTTATTTCCATTTAAAATTACACCCTCAATTTGTTAGCCTAGGCATCTAAATTCTATATCTCAAACAAAGTGTTTTATTGTCCCTGTTATTTGTGAACCATCAAACTTCTTATATCGAACCAGAAAAGCAGAAAATTAAATATAACACATAACAAATAAGAAATAAAAAGACTATATCCAATTTGTTCATATTAAGTGCTAGTTCTATTATCTGTTTTTCAATGGATTTTTAAAGTTCTCCATAAAACCCTGTTGGTATAATTAAACACTGATTAAAAACTCGTACTCATGAGATGTTTACATATATATGACTAAATTGTCTTCATAGAAAAATTCAATTGAGAAAGTTTCATTTTTCGGTTAATTACACAGGTTACGAGCTCTCACATTAATTTGTCGTAAACTGAGATTTTTTATTAATTGACAATTTCTTATTCCATTCTATCAATTTCAATATGTACTTGTTGAAACTGACACTGAGTATGAAGTACTTGTATCAACTGATAGGTATAGTACAATCAAACTCAATATTACATACCTCCTAAGAACTTTTGTATTCTTTATATCATGTATATAATAGGCCAGAAAAAAAAATACCTATGTTTTCTATCTACCTTTTTATCAACCTACAGACTGTAACTTTCCAATAGGTTAGCAGAAACACAGGTATTTTTTTATTTACCCAAATTGCAGTATGTTACAAAAGTTAGAACACACAGATATAAACTAGTGTTTTGTGTCCAGCGGCAAATATTACATGTATTATCAGGACAAGAACATTGTTTATGTTAAGATTCATATGAAACAATTTTATTCTTAATTGCAGATTACTAATTAACCGCTTGTGTCATGGTTTTCATATAATAGTGATAGCTGTTAATACTGACCCCTGAGTAAATGAAAATACAGACTGCACTTTTAAAAGTCTGGAAAACTTATTTAATAGATTCCTAATAGTAACTTGATCAGATAAAACCTAATAGGTACAAACACTTTAGTCCCAAATATATTATGATTACACAGATTTCACTACTTATAAGTTGTGCACTGTATAAGAAGTGCAAACCTTTACTTAAACTAATTTCTACCCATAGGGCAATGTTTTCTCCAGATTTGCTCTGAATATATTAAACACAAGGTGTGTTGCTTGACCAAATTAAGTTTCCTATGATGGAAATTAAAATAAGAAATAGTGCCCATTGTTTTCAAAGAGTTGGACTTATCTATCCACAGCATAGTTTTTAATGATTATCTTGAGCACTATGGTTATTTACTAGTACAATATGTTATGAAAGTGCCAGGAAATTTTAACCACAATAATACACCAGATCAAGAAATTAAGCTCTGTTGAAAAGAACAAAATTTAAAACCTTTCGTCTTTAAAGTATAATCTTAATAAAGAATTGTGATATAACTAAAAGGGTATAATCACTAAGTTCATGCAAGCTTTGTAGATGAATCTGCATGGAATATGCATGCCTTATTTCAAATTCATGCAAAATTTATAAATTATTAAAGATATTATTAGTAATAGGTTTAACAAGAGTGCACACGCTGAAATGTCTCGCCTTCTATACTAATCATTGATATTATGTTGATAGTCCTAAGTATAAAGCTAAGCTTTATTACAACTGTCACATAAACTTAACATTAACCAAGATGACTAAACAAAGACCAATGAACCTTGAAAAAGAGGTCCAGGTCAGATGAACCATGCCAGGCAGACAATGCTTCTATACAACATATATAGTTGACACATTACTTATAGTTTAAGAAAAATAAACCAAAAGACAAAAACTTAACACTGTGCAATGAACCGTGAAAATGAGGTCACGGTTAAATAAAACCTGCTAGACTGACATATAGATCATAAAATATTTCCATACACCAAATATAGTTGACCTATGGCATATATCATTAGATAAAAAGACCAAAACTCAAAAACTTAACTTTGACCACTGAACCATGAAAATGAGGTCAAGGTCACATGACATCTGCCCGCTAGACATATACACTTAACAATCATTCCATACAACAAATATAGTAGACCTATTGCATATGGTATGAGAAAAACAAACCAAAACACAAAAATTTAACTATAACCACTGAACCATGAAAATGAGGTCAAGGTCAGATGACACCTGCCAGTTGCACATGTACACCTTACAGTCTTTCCATACACCGAATATACTAGCCCTATTAATTGCTTATTGTATCTGAAAATATGGACTTGACCACCAAAACTTAACCTTGTTCACTGATCCATGAAATGAGGTCGAGGTCAAGTGAAAACTGTCTGACAGACACGAGGACCTTGCAAGGTACGCACATATGAAATATAGTTATCCTATTACTTATAATAAGAGAGAATTCAACATTACAAAACATTTGAACTTTTTTTTCAAGTGGTCACTGAACAATGAAAATGAGGTCAAGGACATTGGACATGTGACTGACGGAAACTTCGTAACATGAAGCATCTATATACAAAGTATGAAGCATCCAGGTCTTCCACCTTCTAAAATATAAAGCTTTTAAGAAGTGAGCTAATGCCGCCGCCGTAGCCTCCGCCGCGGGATCACTATCCCTATGTCAAGCTTTCTCCAACAAAAGTTGCAGGCTCGACAAAAACTGTGAATACTGGTTTAATATCAAAGTTTTAATATATAAAATTGTAGGTACAGGTAATTATGGATGCATGCCACTGCAATTCAAATATTTCATCAATGGGTTATAATTGACATATCTCCAAACAGTGAACTCTGAACTTTGGCTACAGCAATTTCAATATGAATTTATACTTGTATCTCTGACAAACATATTTCTAATGGTCTCTGATCTTCCGTTACAAAAGCTGAATCAATGTTTAAAACTTCATAACAGATTGCAATTTTTATGCCAAATATGCCCTTTTCATAGATATAAGAAGATGTGGTATAACGAGACATTACCATCAATCCAAGTCACAAAATGTAAAAGAAAAACCATTATAGTCAAAGTACAGTCTTCAACACGGAGCTTTGGCTCCACACCATACAGCAGGCTGAAAAGGGCCTAAAAAATTACTAGTGAAAAACCATATGCACTCAAACTGGAAAAAACGACGATCAAATCTATATAAAAAACAAGAAACGAGAAACACTTATGAATCACATCAACAAAAGACAACTACTGAACGTCAGGTTGTACAGCCATTAAAAGACAGAAAATTGAGTGAATGCTGCAAGACTTTATATATTAGAAGTAACACGTATCATGTACCTGAGTGACTTATTCTAATCTATAGATAGCAAAGAGTTCACATTCAAGAAGAAGGATTATAATATGTTTTCCTATGGATCATGCCCGTCATAAAAGAGATAAATGAGATGAAAATCAATATATAAGTTTTAGTAAAATCTTCAATTTATGATAATAAATGAACTTTTTTGGTCGGTACCAATTTCTCCCACGTTATTCTAAATAAATACAGGTATGGGAAAAGAACAATTAAGTATTTTATTTTAAAAACAAGCAACAGAATGTAAAACATGACCAAGGATAAAAATTTTGTTATTTAGGAGTAGAAAAAATGGTTAGTTTACCCTACAGCTGCAATAACTTATTAAATATTCATTAAACGCAGAAAATATGAGACAGGATATCTATTTATAAAAAAATGTAAGCAAAACTAAAGAATGAATAAAGTAAGTTTTTTTTCTTGGTAAAGGAATAAATCCAGAAGTTCAAACACTGGTTATAAAATGTGGTCAACATTTCTAATACCAAGAAAACTTAGATGTAACCCCCTTTTTTTAAAGAACAATATAACCCCATAATTCCAACAACAAAAAAATCAAAACTTACAAAAATCGTAAGGGAGCTCATGTCAATAAATATAAACAATTATATTAAAAAAACTTTCATGAAATCTGCTTGCAGCATTTCTGAGTTATTGTCCAAAAAATGGAAAAAAAAACACTTTTCAATGAGTTAAATCCCATAACTCACAATGACTCAGAAGCTTAACTCCAAAATTTATAAAAAATCAAAGAGGGACCTCACATCAATAGATTCAAACATTTCGCAAAAGTTTCATGTAAATTGGTTAAAGGGTTAATGCGTTATTGTCTGTCATGTTGAAGTGAACAGTCACCGATAACATTTATATTATGTGCCAAATATCCAAGAAAATGTAAGTTTTAATCAATTCAGTCAATTGACAAAAATTGATACCCTTGAATATAAATGAATAAATAGTAATGTCCCATAAAGCCAGTTGGCCTTAAGGTAGATTCATGGTATACCGCCATCTTGGATTGAACAATCACAGTAAAAAATCGGTCTAGTTATTTGCCTAAATCTGCAAATTTGAAGACAGATTTGCAATTTAATGGTTAGACTGTTTAATAATATAAAGAAAACTTGGCAATTTATTGTATAATCCAAAATATTTAAACAAATATAACTTTTCTTGCTTTTAGAATCATTTTTTTCAAACGAGCCATTTAAGGGAAGATAACTCTTTTAGTATAAAATTTATACTGGACAGATAGGGAATTTTTTTCTTTTTACTTGTAGCAAGAAAACAAGTTCGGTGACACCATTTTTTCTTTTTATTTTCTTAAAACATATTACAAAACCTATCTTTTCACAATTTTTTTTCAAAATTCTATCTCATAGATTTTTTTTTATGCACACAAATGTGTTTTCCCATGAACAATCTAACCAAATTTAGGTAATTTTCAACGACTCATAGCTTGAAAAATAGCACGGTGACCCCTCCTTTTTATTATATATTTGAAAAGAGCATATTAAAATCTTCATTCTGGCTAAGTATAAGAAAATTCTGTCTCAAAAAATATTTACTTATGATCTACCTTAAACATAATCCCATTACCTGTATTCTTGTTTTTGAGAGAATTTCTCCACAGCATTAACTTTTGCCAAACTTTTTCTCCATTTAGCTGAAGTAGATGGGTATTCAGGAGACGGTACTCCTTTAATTGATGGAAATGTAGTCTTTGATGGCATTGAAAGTGCATTAATTGTTTGTATTTTCCCTGTTGCAATCCTGAATCGATCACTCCCCCTTCTGAATAATTCTCCCATGATTCAATTTCAAAACGATCTAATGTGTTTCAGAAAAACTTGAAACTTTGCTTATGCAGCATAACAATTCAAAAAAATATAAAAGACGCTCATATTAATCATTTTATAAACTAGAGTCAGCCCTAGCAAAGTCAACCATAAGCAATACAAATTCTGCAATCTATTTTCCTCCTTTTTTTCAAATAAAATGAAAATCTATGAATTTCCTTAAAGATGACTGCCACTGCACTGTAAGCGGTATACTCCAAATTCCTCAAACCCTCTACAACACAAATTCCAATTAGCTGCTGTCTGTGGAATTAAGCATTCTTAGTTTTTTTTAACCTCTAATCATATATAAATAAGTTTCAGGAACTTTTTTTTAAACAAATCACTTCCTGTGCCTCAGTATATAAGATGAATACAAATTTATACTAAGTTGGAAAAATATTCAGCAACCACAGTACAGAGTATCCAATTATCACGAAAAATTAACCGCTTAAAAAAACGTAATACTAATATCTACGGAACATTCCTTCAAGAAAATTTAAAACTTATCATTCATAGAACATCCATTACATTTAATCTCTAAAAAATAAATACACAATGGCTCCAAGATATTTTTCCATCAATGAAAATTTCAATCTATATCAGAACAATGCATTATTCCCAATAATAACATACCACTATCACTTAATGAATTAAACGTTTTAAAGATTTTCAATATTAATTTCCCCTTACCAACGGATATGACCATAGGACTGGAGGGGTTTAAAGCGATTTTAAGTTTTAATTCTTCTATTGTTTGTATTAAGAAGAAAACTGTGAAAGATTTGTGATTTAAAATCATTTAAGATAACCCCGGATTAGTTTCTCGATTTTGTTGTTTCAAGTGGCACTTTACTTTAAAAAATAATTAAGTACACATACATATAAAAAAAAAGGAGATGTCAGTCAATGAGACAACTATATCCGCCAAAGTTCAATTGAAGTGGATCTCATGAATATTTGTTCTTTTCCCATACATAAAAGGTGCATCCTGATTTTAGCAGACCCAAAGGAGACATAAACGTAGTTTAAAAAAGAATTCCTATGCCATACATATGTTTTTTGCTCATTGTTAAAGGCCATACAATCACCCATAGTTACTAACCTTCAATGTCATTTGATCTCTGGTTGAAATTTGTCTGGCAATCATACAACATCTTCTTACTCTTTAAATTGATGTAAAACAACAGTTTAATTGAATTTGGACACATGTTCATATCTGTACATATATATATAAAAAGAAGATGTGGTGTGAGACCCAACAAGACAAATCTCAACAAGAAACCAAATGACACAGAATTTAACAAATATAGGTCCCTGTACATCCTGAGCATATAGCTAATACTGCATAGTCAGCTATAAAAGGCCCCGAAATGTTAAATGTAAAAAAACAAGAATGTGTCCATAGTACACGGATGCCCCACTCGCACTATCATTTTCTATGTTCAGTGGACCGTGAAAGAAATTGGGTCAAAACTTTAATTTGGAATTAAAATTAGAAAGATCATATCATAGGGAACATGTGTACTAAGTTTCAAGTTGATGTAACTTTAACTTCATCAAAAACAACCTTGACCAAAAACTTTAACCTGAACTTCGCACTATCTTTTTCTATGTTCAGTGGACCATGAAATTGGGGTCAAAACTATAATTTGGCAATAAAATCAGAAAGATCATATCATGGGGAACATGTGTACTAAGTTTCAAGTTGATTGGACTTTAACTTCATCAAAATCTACCTTGACCAAAAACTTTAACCTGAAGCGAACTGACGCGGCACGGATGAAGGGACGCACGGACGAACGGACGGAGGCACAGACCAGAAAACATAATGCCCCTCTACTATCGTAGGTGGGGCATAAAGGCACAGACCAGAAAACATAATGCTCCTCTACTATCGTAGGTGGGGTATACAAATTTAAACAAGAAAACTAACAGCCTAATTAAGTACAAAATAGGGAATGAAAAACAAATATGTAACACATGTACAGCAACAAACACCAACCACTGAATTTCAGACAGGCAAATACATAATATCCCAGGGTTAAACTAGTTTAAAGATTTCAACCCTCCCCTATTTTTTGTTTTATTTTGATAATTAGTTATCAACAAATCCTGTGGGTATAATTCTATTTCGCAGGGTTCACAGAAGATATTTAATGGATGCCCATTTACATGATTCATTATGTTTTTTATGTGTACATTAAAACTTGTCAGTCTTATTGCCTCATATGCTAACAAGAATGTGTCCAAAGTACACTGATGCCCCACTCACACTATCATTTTCCATATTCAATGGACTGTGAAATTGGGTAAAAAATCTAATTTGGCAATAAAATAAGAAAGATCATACCATAGGGAAAGTGTGTACTAAGTTTCAAGTTGATTGGACTTAATCAAAAACTTTCTTGACCAAAAACTTCTACCTGAAACTCCAACTTTCATTTTCTATGTTCTTTGCCCCGTGAATTTGGGGTCAAAAGTCTATTTGGCTTTAAAATTAAAAAGCTCATATCATAAGCAACAAGTGTACTAAGTTTCAGACACACACTCCATATTATTAGCTTCATTAAACACTACCTTGAACAAGAACTTTAACCTGAAGCGGGAGGGACGGACGAACAGACAAGAAAACATAATGCCCCTCTACTATTCTAGGTGGGGCATAAAAATATTTAACCAGTGAAGTCACACTGCAAAGACTCTTAAAATTTTATCAATTTTACAACAAACACTAATCTTTCCCTAGAACACCCCTCCCCCAAATTAAAAAAAACTTCATGCAAATCTTATCAGTATTTAAGGTCCACAAGGTTAAGCAAAAAAACAGATTTGGCCATGTAGTACTTTGATTAATATTGTTTGGAATTTTATCAAAGTCTGACATGTACAAGGACAGCATTAAGATTAAAAGCTTTTAAACAACACTTTAAAGATCTCAGTAAATTTAATACCTCATTATCAACACTTCAGCAACTGCACAAGACAAACAAAAGTTTTAAACATCCAAGACCCAGGAATCTAAAAATTTAATGGACAGATATGAGAATAATCACAGAAATAAAAAGAAAGGGACCTATTCTATCAATTTTTAGAACTTTCTACTTCATAAGAATTAAACTTTTTATTTACATATATAAACACATCCATATTAGTCCATTATGGAACAATTTGTATATTTATTCAGTACAAATTGAATTGATGTAATTGTTTTTGTAAAATTCAAAACCAATTAAAGTGAATTAAATTATAATAAAATTCTAACAATTGAAAATTTAATATTGACAAATGGCATTTAAATGTATAGATAGATCTGTAAAGTGTAAAGTATAATATATTACTCATGCCTTAGTGAAGATTTAATATCTGGTACATGTTTATTGTCATAATTGCTTTCTTACTTATGTTACTGGCAAAATAATAATATTTCTTTCACTGTGAACCTAATTAGAATACAGTTCCAAAAAGAAAATCTATTGTACTCTTATTTATATTGGACTTATGTTTCTCTGTAAACCTGTATCTAGTTTTTAGAGAATAAAGTATCTATCTATCCATCTATTAACTAAGTTGGAAATAAATATTCTTAAAAATGGCTTTATGTGGCTTTATAAGATCCCTGTACATTTTAGTCAGCATAAATAATCATATAAAATATTGCATGATAATATGAAAATTAATATAAGGAAGAGTATTTAGTATTTCCCCTTACCATTTAAGGCCACACAAAAAAGTATCTTGGTTTACCCAAACCCTACCCAAAGAAAGAGACAGTGGGTAGGTAGGCAAGTATTTCCTGTGAGAGCCGTGGTGTAGTGGTAAGTGCATTGGACTACTAACACAAAGGTCCCTGGTTTTCGGCTCTCCCTTGACACCATTTGCGAGTATGGTCTTGAGGAAACGATGATAGTCCGTCGAAGGGGACAATAAATGGCTGACTCGTGTTAAGATAGAGCCATATCTCTTCCACGTTAAAGACACCCTTGTAGATTTCGAAAAAGAGAAGGCTAATGCCGCTACAAGGCAGCACTCACACCCACAAAGTGGAAAGGGATTAATATTAGTTGCAAAACTTGTTTCCCAATCCACTATAAATAAATATGTTTAAACTTAACTAAGTATTTCCTTTTTTTCTTTTCCAGCAAAGAAAAATTAAAGTGTCAGATGTGTTTCAATCTTCTTGTCTATCTGATTAATAAAAACTTTTTTCACATCAGGATAAAAAAAATCTGAGTGGAAAACAAACATTTCTCTAATTTTTGTGCAATTTTCACATTTCCTGACCGGTGTGAGAAAAATATTTCTCCTCACTAGTGAAAAATCTGTTCTCGGCAAATGATTAGTCGAAACTTGATTATGACGTCTAAATGTTTTGTTTTCTTCTGAATTTTCCTATTGTGACGTCATGAAAAAAGGTGACCATGCCTGATGACGTCGCATATAAAGAACACAAGTTTCTGAAAATCTTTGAACAAGAAGGATAAAAATCATTAGAGAAACAGATTTCTACACTATAACTCGTGTATAACGATATTTCTCCACTCTCAACAGTTAAATTTTAGTTATTTAAAGAGCTCGGCAAGCCTCGCGCTTTAAATAACATAATTTAACTGTCTCGAGTGGAGTGTAGGAATCTATATTTGTAATTTTCATCTTTACATGTCCTGTACCATTTGTCTTCAATGGATACTTTTAAGAGTTAGCTCCCTTAGGTGTTATGTAGCCCTTAAACCCAATGATCATGTTGATAGTTGCATTTTCATTTCGAAAAGTAATGCTGTAAATTTTCAAATGTTTGCATGCATTTATTATTGCAGTTGTTGAACAATGGAAATAACACCACATATATTATTGTGATTTCAAGAACTTAGCATACAAATGATGTTCTATATATTGAAAAAGAGAGTGTTTATTTTTGCAACCTAATTTCCAAGCAATTTCCCGATACTATAAAAACTTTACAATAATTTCTGCAACTCAAAACAGCAAGTTGCATTGGAAATACATACAATTATTAAGACAAGATGTTTGAAATACGAGTTTTAAAAGAGTACTTTGTATTAACAAGGAAACATTGGATCTTTGCATTTATCCCTGTTACTTTGTTCTACACAAATTCCATACTTTAACATAAAAAGTCTACTCCAACAACTAGTAATGAAGAATTATATCTATTCATGAGAGTTATATTTTCAAAATTTAAGTATTGATTGTGGATAAATAGCATAATTAATGACAGAGATAAAGAAATAGAATCAATTTCTAAAATGATTAAATTGAAAACATATAATTGAAAAAGTCATAGGATACTCTATGAGGAGATTTAACACCACAATTTCATCAATATCAGGTTTATCAAATATCTATCAAGCTGATCAAAACATGTTTATATGCTTGAAGAATCAAAGAACCTTAGTGAGCACGCTCACATACCCCACGTCCCCATATTGTCACTGGAGAAATAAAATAACTGCAAGAAAAAATAATTGTATAAGAAACCAGATGCTCCGCAGGGCGTAGCTTTATACGACCGCAGAGGTTGAACCCTGAACGGTTAGGGCAAGTATGGACACAACATTCAAGCTGGATTCAGCTCTAAATTTGGATTGTGATTAAATAGTTGACACAGCATAGGTTTCTGACACAGAATGAATGTGTTCTAATGAACTTAAAATTTTTGTTTCTCTTAGAGCAATTCACTATGCTGTTGAATATTAATCCTCTCAAAAAAATGTTTGAAGAAATTTTCTTTTTTATTTATGAAATTTCAAATCAGAAAAATTGAACCCAATTTTTTTAATCACATCCCCCTTTCCCTTATTCCAAAACTAATCTCAATTAAAATTTCTAATGGAGTTTGCAACAATAACTACTGATTTAAATACATTGTACATCATAAAATATTAAGATGTAAAAAAACTGCTTGTTATCACTGAATGGTAAAGATTATTTTAATTTATCAGTTGGTAGTAAAAAGTGAATATACATTGTATATTGTATATAACAAAGATTTAAGTTGATTCTGGACAAAGAAAGATAACTCCAATTAAAAAAAAATTTTGCTATTGCACAATATTTTGCAATTAGATATTTCTTGCTTACTATTCTGGACAAAGAAAGATAACTCTAATTAAAAAAAAATTTGCTATTTCACAATATTGTGCAATTAGATATTTCTTGCCATTGCGCAATACTGTGCAATTGAAAAGACTTGCTATTGCACAATACTTAATATAATAATTTTAGATCCTGATTTGGACCAACTTGAAAACTGGGCCCATAATAAAAAATCTAAGTACATTTTTGGATTCAGCATATCAAAGAACTTCAAGATTTCAATTTTTGTTAAAATCAGACTAAGTTTAATTTTGGACTCTTTGGACTTTAGTGTAGACCAATTTGAAAACAGGACCAAAAATGAAGAATCTACATACACAGTTAGATTTGGTATATCAAAGAACCCCATTTATTCAATTTTTGATGAAATCAAACAAAGTTTAATTTTGGACCCCGATTTGGACCAACTTGAAAACTGGGCCAATAATCAAGAATCTAAGTACATTTTTAGATTCAGCATATCAAAGAACCTAACTGATTCATTTTTTGTCAAAATCAAACTAAGTTTAATTTTGGACCCTTTGGACCTTAATGTAGACCAATTTGAAAACGGGACCAAAAGTTAAGAATCTACATACACAGTCATGACAGTTAGATTCAGCATATCAAAGAACCCCAATTATTCAATTTTGATGAAATCAAACAAAAGTTTAATTTTGGACCCTTTGGGCCCCTTATTATGTTGGGACCAAAAATCCCAAAATCAAACCCTACCTTTCTTTTATGGTCATAAACCTTGTGTTTAAATTTCATAGATTTCTATTTACTTATACTAACGTTATGGTGTGAAAACCAAGAAAAATGCTTATTTGGGTCCCTTTTTGGCCCCTAATTCCTAAACTGTTGGGACCTAAACTCCCAAAATCAATACCAACCTTCCTTTTGTAGTCATTAACATTGTGTTTAAATTTCATTGATTTCTATTTACTTAAACTAATGTTATTGTGCGAAAACCAAGAATAATGCTTATTTGGGCCCTTTTTTGGCCCCTAATTCCTAAACTGTTGAGACCAAAACTCCCAAAATCAATCCCAACCGTTCTTTTGTGGTCATAAACCTTGTGTCAAAATTTCATAGATTTCTATTAACTTAAACTAAAGTTATAGTGCGAAAACCAAGAAAATGCTTATTTGGGCCCTTTTTGGCCCCTAATTCCTAAAATGTTGGGACCAAAACTCCCAAAATCAATACCAACCTTCCTTTTGTGGTCATAAACCTTGTGTTAAAATTTCATAGATTTCCATTCACTTTTACTAAAGTTAGAGTGCGAAAACTAAAAGTTTTCGGACGCCGGACGACGACGACGACGACGCCGACGCCAACGTGATAGCAATATACGACGAAATTTTTTTCAAAATTTGCGGTCGTATAAAAAAAATTGAATCATAATTTCCTGTCAATATGCACATCAACATAGTATGTCCTTATTATCTACAAAGTTTCATGGAATTCTGATGTGCAGTTCAGAGGAGTTGTGATGACAAAATGTTGCAGAGGTATATTGAAGCAAATAAGTTCAAAGGGGCATAACTCCTAGAAAAAAAATTGAATCGTAATTTCCTGTCGATATGCACATCTTCATAGTATGTTCTTATTATCTAAAAAGTTTTCTTGGATTTTGTTGTGTGGTTTCAGAGGCTGATGGACTGACAGACAGGTCAAAAACATTAATTTATACCCTCTGCAACTTTGTTGCGTGGGGTATAATTAGAGGAGGTTCTCTTAAGCCATGCTCTATGCTCATTTAAACATTGATATCAGTATTCATTATATTGGTCAATATTTTTCTACCAAGTGTTATATAAATCTAATCAAAACCAGTTTGTATGCTTCAGGAATTAGAGAAATTTAGATAACAAACACTTGGGGGAAAATCCATGCAAAAGGAAGTCCAAATCTAACCAAACTAACTGACATGCGGCTTTTCATGCACAAATTTTAACAATTCTTACCATTCATACAGACTGTCATTAATTTTCATACCTTCAAGAAAATCATCAATCAAATAAGTCGTGAGGGTTACATATCATAGTCAAATTAAAACTTAACCAAGAAAATGGAATAAAATACAAAGTTTCAAACTGTAAACTAGTGTCAAGTATACTAGTAGTACATGTCAGGATAAATCATATTTCTGCTAAGTCTAGAACGACAAGCTTGTTTATGGTAGGATTTAGCCATCTGAATAATTTGACGAAACAAACTATCCCCACCTACACAATCTCAAAATTTGTATTTATTATCTAGCTTATTTTTTCTGACTTTCTTATAATAAGGTAAAGGATTTAACAAAAGTAGCAGTGATTCAAAAAGAGACTTTGTCTTCAATCATATGAGTTGTCATCTCTATTTCTGTAATTTATGACTGAGAGTAATTAGTTGTGTGACAATTTCTAATCAACAAAATTTCTTTTTGGCAGATGTGTAACTCATGACAATGGCTATGAGAAACTTTACCTGTTTTAATAAATAAATTTACTTTTTGGCAGATACATGTATCCCGGTACATATATGTTTAATTCATGGCTAAGACTTGTTCAGACTTGAGCTCGTGAGTAACAGTGAGTAGTCCTTATAAACAAACTGACTTTTTGGCACATATTTAACTCATGGCAAAAACTTGAGCAGACTTTGGCTCATGAATAGCAGTGACTAGTTCTAATAAAAAAACTTTCTTTTTGGCAGAAATGTAACTCATGGCTTATGAGTAACAGTGACTTGTTTTTAATATGTTTAATTAACAAACTAAAAATATGACAGATATCATTATAACTCATGTCTAAGACTTGTTACAGCACCCTGTACACCACATGGTGCTAACAGAAGTTGTAAATTGTAAGAATTGTTCCAACACTGGCTCATGTTTAGTTCTAACAAACAAACCTACTTTTTGGCGGATATGTAACTCATGGCGAAGACTTGCTCAGTCTTTGGCTCATGAGTAACAGTGACTAGAGTTTTATCAACATAGGCTGGCCTTTGCCTTTCTTCCACTTCTTCTTTGTGTTTTGTATCTTCCTTCTTTCTTGTCTCTTCAACTGCTCTTTTTCTGAAAATGAATAAATAAGTTTTCTATGGAAAAAAATGCTTGTCTACAATTAACTTTATTATGAAAAAAAATCCTTACAGGTTTCCGTCCCTGAATGTTAAGATTTTTAATAATAATACTTTATTCAGAAGCAATACAGCTTATAGAATATACAATTTTACAATATTTTGTATCAGTGTAATATAAATACAATAATTATACACAATACATGTATGGCGGAGAATGAAAATAAATTCATATGATAAATAATTAATACAACTACATATTACGAATTTTTTCAATATTAAACAAAAATTTACCTAAATTATTAAGTTCTTTCACATTGTGAACTGTATCAATCATTTGATCAAAATGTTCACAATTATCTTTGATCAGAATTTCAAATTCAACCTGTTAGGCCTAAATTAAAATATTGTTTGTTTGCCCTTTTCCGATCCTATGTTTTGAAACAGGGTAGGTAGGTAGGTAAAATATTTTATTTTTTTCCCCAAAAAAATAACTTGGCTCGGTATATTATTTGTCATGGGTAGGCAGGTAGGTATAATATTTTATTTTATAGATACTAACTCTGCATAATGTCATTTTTGTTCGTTTTGTTTTTGCAAATAAGTTTTCTGGGACTATTAGTTTTGAAAATAAAAATATCACGTAGAATGTGAAGCTAATTCATATGCACTATCATTTTGTTTTCAAATATCAAAATAGAGCTGTGCCGCATATCTTCAACGTTTATATGCCTGAAACTTTGAAGAGTTTGAACTTGCACTTATATTCTGTTCTACGTACGTACCTTGTACGCTTACCTTAAGGTTTTCTGTAAAAGATAACTTTATACTGGTAAGATATGTCCGGGCAGACATACATTACTAGTAGAAAAAGTCTCTAGAGTGTTAAAAATTTCGTGTGTGCCTTTGTTTCTAATAAAAATGCTACAAGACTTAAAACTCTGACAATTGTCACGTATTTTACATCGCCTTTATAAATGATCTGTATGGACAACTTGGCGATTTTACTGACAGATATTCTCCACTTTACAGGGTTTTGTCACTTGATTCATGTCAGATATAAATAATATAGCAGCATAGTTAACATTATCATTCTGATCTGCGGATCACAAAAGGCCATCCTTACATAGAATACAACGTCCGTTTACAAATTAGTTTGTACACACGTTGATAATTTTGTATCAAACGAACTTTTTTGTAAATAAAACCTGCTCTTTAAGTATAAAGGTATGAGTACCGTACGTCATATCATGATTTCAGGAAGAGTTCAACATCGATTTCAAACAAATGCTTTGAAACTTCAAATGAAAGTGTTCATGTCAAATGCTCAGGTGATACCAAACGGACTGGACCTTATACGTTAAAGATAAAACCCGAGGATTCCGGTAAAAAAGTTTTGAGCGGGAAATACAAATATAAGTTTTTGGTAGGAACGAAAAAAGAAAATAAAATAAAATCTTGCTGGTAAATACAAATAAAAGATTTTCAGGCGGAACGAATTTATAGGGTCGGTCGGTAAAGGGCAAACAAACAATATTTGAATTTAAGCCTTAAATACAGTATTAAATATTGCTCCATTTCTATTAACTTGTCAAGGAATGTTATCATCAACTGTCAGTAAGCCTTTATATTATTAAAATTATTTAGAATCTAAATAATGTTGCTAAATTTGGTTTTGTGAAATTTATAAATTGTCTGGAATATAAGAAATTTAAAATCTACCAAAAAGTTTTTAGGCCAATTTATTATTGAACACAATATGTAATTTTTCTTGTCTCTTTCACTATATTTTTTTATCAGTTACTTTCTTATTTAAAATAATCCATTTTTTTTTTAAATCAGCTGATTATTATAGACCAACTTCCTTTAATTAAATGAGGTAAATAGATGTAAATGACTTCATTAACAATTGTCTATCATTGAGACATAAAAACATAATCTGATGTACAGTAGTTGTCGTTTGTTTATGTAATTTATACGTGTTTCTCGGTTTTTTGTTTTATATAGATTAGACCATTGGTTTTCCCATTTGAATGGTTTACACTAGTAATTTTGAGGCCCTTTATAGCTTGTTGTTCGGTGTGAGCCAAGGCTTTGTGTTGAAGGCCGTACATTGACCTATAATGATTTACTTTTTTTAAATTGTTATTTGGATGGAGAGTTGTCTCATTGGCACTCACACCACATCTTCCTATATCTATATAAGCAGTGTATCATTAGAACTGGAGAGCATTTAAACAAATGTGAAAAACATCTTTCGTTCATTGGAAATGTGTGGGAAAAAATATAAATGTGCACATCCTCTAATAATATCAAAAGTATAATCACCTCGCAGCTTCTTTCTTCAGTTGTTCATGCTTCATCAGCAATCGTTTTCTTTCTGTGAAAGTTTTCCTGACTCGAAATCCTCGGAATGCAGACTAAAAAAAAAGAAAGTATATAAACAATTATTTGTGACATTTATTCCAAGTTCAATTTGGAATATTACCATCAAAGACACATAAATAAATAGCAACCAGAGAATATAAACCGTCTTAAGTTATATAATCCTACAACGATTAGGATAAATCAGAGTTCACATTTAATTCCAATATAAAATTTTTAAATGTTAATTTTATTATTTCCTATAGAACTTCCTAGATGAAAGTATAATACTAATCAGACACTATTTTCTAGTCACTGTAACTTCAAAAGAAAATTAAAAAATTAAATAAAAAACCAATATCCAAGTTTTGAAACAATTGCTATAAAAAACTGAACCATCATAAATTACTTTTCTACTACTAATGTAAAACTGATCAACAAATCTTTCATTTTTTCATTTTTTTTATTGGTACTTGATTTTACAACCGATCAAGGTCCAGACTTTGTTCACTGGGATTTTTCACCGGTTAACTCAACCGCCGGTAAACTCAACCGCCGGTTAACTCAACCGCCGGTTAACTCAATCGCCGCCTAACTCAACCGCCGGTTAACTCAACCGCCGGTTAACTCAACCGCCGGTTAACTCAACCGCCGGTCAACTCAACCGCCGGTTACCATATCTATATAAATAGGGTGCAAACATTAATCCACCATTCTGCCTCTGTTTCAATAGAAGACAAAAAACATAAATAGATTTTTATTTTACTTTCGATCAATATTATCAGAATCCATATACTTTTCAAATTACAAATTGTGATTACATCCACAACTCCTGATTATACTTGATACATTAAACATTGTTTTTCAATGGTTCTGCAAATAAGGGGAGGTGACTCTAATTTATCAAGTTTCAATAGAAGACAAAAACATCAATATTTTTACAGAACTTTTATCAATATAATCTGAACAATCTGAACACCTTTAAGTGATCAAAGAACTTAAATTCAAAAGCTCTTATCAGATTAAAATTTATTAAATTTTACACTTCAAATTTTTGTTTAATGGTTCTGCAAACAAGGGGATATGACTCCAACTTTTCTAGTTTTAATGGTAGACAAAAAAACATCAATATTTTTATTTTACTTTTTAACAATATAATCGCAACACCTTAAAAGTAAGGAACACCTTTAAGTGATCAAAGAACTTAAATTCAACAGCTCTTAACAGATTAAAATTCATTAAACATTACACTTCAAATTTTTGTTTAATTGTTCTGCAAACAAGGGGAGATGATTTATCTAGTTTAAATGGAATACACACAATGTCAATATCTTGATTTTACTTTCTATATATTATTGGGATTTATTTAAAGAAATTAGATCAGCAGATCCTGATAGATTATAATTAATTATACTTATTACTTCAATTTTTTTTTAAATAGTTCTGCAAACAAGGGAAGATAATCTTAACTTATCCAGGTTTTTTTATTTCACTTTCTACCATTATTATCTGAATCATTTACTATTTATAGATATTAAATCAAAAGCTCCTCATAGATTATATCTAATTGAAGTTCATACTTCAAAAAACCTCTTGATGGTTCTGCAAACAAGGGGAGATGACTTGAACTTATCTATTTTCAATGAAGGGCAAAAAAAGTTGATACTTTTGATTTTATTTTCTATCAATATTTATATGTGAATCTGCATTGTATTTACTGTTCAAAGAAAGTAAAATCAACAGCTCCTTAGTTCATAATGAATTATACTTTAACACTACCAATTTGTGCACATAGTTCTGCAAACAAGGGGAGATGACTTTAACTTATTCAGTAATGAATAATACCTCTGAAACATTTTTTTTACATTGTAAATATATCACTAGTTTATGGCCACTGTTTTCTTTAAAGGTTGTATAATCAATGAAAATGACAAAGTAATACCTGAATTTTCAGAGCTGCAATATCTTGAATACCCGTAATCGACAGTGCCCCCTGTTCAATCATATACTGAGCCACATCATGGTGTTCTCCCATCAAAGCATAATCCAGTGGAGTGTACCTGTGAGGAAGAAAATTTAATTCATTAAAATTTTTAAAAATCATAATTCTGAAAAAGTTTGTTATCACACATGTCACAATGGAGTAGATTTTCTAACAAATGTACAATTTTCATAAAGGGTAAAAAAATATAAGATTTATTTGACCAGATTTAGAAAGATTGAAAAAGCAAGATTCTACAAGCTTTTCTCTTGTATCAATGCAAGTACAAAAAGTTTTATATTTTCCTACACTGTATGAATGATGTGTTTGTCCTACAATTTAACATAAAACTAAAACATATAGATTTTTATCATCCAAATCATAGAATTTTTTGTGTTTTAATGAAATCAATACGACTAAAACATAGACTGAAAAGGGGACCAAAAATTGAACTGTTATGTAAACAGCACTTTGAAGATAACACTTCCCTCCAAACAAGATACCTACTAAACTATTATTTTTTCATGTTATCTGTCAACCTGTATTTGAAAAGTAAACAAGTGAAACTGTGAGCTATTCTTCACAGATACCCCGCCCAAATATTTCCGTTAACAGGAAGTAGTTGAGTGATGATATTGAAAACGCACCACACAGTTGAGCTGACTATGTATAAACCTGGAAACCAAATTTCAGAAATCTTTGTATTGTAGTTCCTGAGAAAAATGAGACGAAAATTTTCAACTTGGCTTCTCATGGATAAAGTCATGTAAGTGTTCGGTGAAGGGGAAGTTGTTGAATGATGAATCTGAAAACGCATCACAAAATATAGCTGACTTATTATAAACCCTGAAACCAAATTTCAGAAATCCTTGTAATGTAGTTCGTGAGAAAGATGCGATGAAAAATATTCATGGGATGGACTGAAAGACAGACAGAGGTAAAACAGTATACCCAAATTTCTTAAAGCCAAGGTATAACATAAGGTAGATTGCAGGATAAGTTCTACATATGTTGTCGTGGTTATAAATTATTGTCAAGTATAACCATTTATGCCCTTTCATAAAGATAAAACAAAATAATGAAGCCCCTGAAAATTAAAAAAAAATCTTCTAAAAGACTATTTCATTATGCTTATTTTCTCAAAGACAAATATGTACCCTTACCATACAGAACAAATTTAATATTAACTAGAATGGTGTTTTTTTTTCTCTATTTTATACAACAAAGATGTGATACTTACAGACTTTGTTGGTTTTAGTTTTACTTTTATAAAGTTTTGTAATAGATATCTATAATTCAATTATCTTGTTCTGTGTTTATTATTCTCTAGCAGCAAATTGCATGAGGTGAAACAAACAATAACAAGAATGTGTCTTTAGTACATTGATGCCCCATCACACTTTCATTTGCTATGTTAAGTGGACCGTGAAATTTGGGTCAAAACTCTAATTTGGCATTAAAATTAGAAAGATCATATCATAGGGAACATGTGTACTAAGTTTCAAGGTGATTGGACATCAACTTCATCAAAAACTACCTTGACCGAAAACTTTAACCTAATCGAGATGGACGAATGGACACACAGACCAAAAACATAATGCCCATAAATGGGGCATAATAAATAATGGATGTTTGGTTTACCTATCTTCAGTAAACTCCATGTGGTTAGGAAATGCTCTATACTCCATCAGAAGTTTAACAGCATCTAGATGACCTTTACTACAGGACCAGTGTAGGGCTGTCATTCCCTGAAACATACATAACATTTTTATAAACCAGTAGCAAATTTACAATTTCTTAGAGTTATCCCTCTTTGTATGTCATTTATTAACAGCTATATTAATTTTTATTGAAAACTATCAAAAACTTAGCTTGATAAAACTACTTTATTTACAAAATTAATCAATTAGTCATCATACAATACAGAAACCCCCCTCAAATAGATAAATATTAGCAACTTGCTATAAACATAAAGTTAGATCAACAACATAAAATATTGTTTGTAATTGAAAACGTAATTGTTTGATAGTAAAATTCCTATGAAATCCAAATCAAACAAGCAACTACTTACATAAAAATCTTATGAGAAAAAATACTATTAAGTCATGAACATCTCAGTATATCATGTGATCAAATTTAACCCTAAGATTTTTTGTGAGAAGATATGCCTATATAAAAATAAAGTTTCTCTAAAAAAAATTTCTATTTTCACATTATTTGATTGGTGTGAGAAAAATATTTCTCCTCACTATTGAAATAACTGTTCTTGGCAAAGGATTGGTAGAAATTTAATTATGATGTCAAATTTCTTTGTTTCTTTTGAATTTTCCCATCGTGACGCCATGAAAAAAGGCAACCATGTCTGATGACGTCACATATAAAGAACACAACTTTCTGCAAATCATTGAAAAGGAAGGATAAAAATCCTTATATTAGAAACAAGTTCCAACACTATAACTCGTGTATTACAATAATTTTCAACTCAAGTACCTCATTGTCTTGATCATTGGGATCAGCTTTATGTTCCATTAAAACAGACATACAGTTAACATAGCCACCATAGGCTGCACATTGTAGAGGTGTTCGTCTGAAATACACAAAAACATCTATCATGTCTATATAAAACGAAATAAAAATGCCAAATTACATAAAATGTTGAGAATCAAATATGTGGCAAACTCTGTGAAAAAACAGACTTTTAGTTCTGTCTATACCTGTATCTTGGCACTGCACTAGGTCATGTTTTCCCTGACTGTTTATGACGTCATTACATTAAATCTATTGAATGTGGGATGTGAACTGATTGATAATTTAGTCTTAAGTGGTCTAGAGAGTTGTCTCTTTGGCACTCATACCGAATCTTCCTATACCTATTAGAAGCATGATTTTTTTTATTTGTTATTGGCTTTGAACTAGCTGTCAGAAACTGCAAGTACTCTCAGATCTGTCTTTTTGTACCGGACCAAGCCACATCCACTCTGTGTTTTTATTAGATGTATTTCTATGTGTATCAATCGGATGAGTTTTTCAACTGATTTTTATAGTTTTTACTTATGTTGTACTGTTACAACACTGTCCCAGGTTAGGGTTTACTAAAGATTGATGAACTAAAACAAAATTACAAAACACACTTCTTTATTGAATGGTTCAATATTAATAAAATCTTACCCATTATGATCTCTGAAGTTTGGATCCACACCATATTTGATTAAAGTTTGACAAATGTATGCATGTCCTCCTAAAGCTGCCCTAAAATTTAAAACAAATCTCAAAATCAGCATTTTTTCTTCATAATAACTACAAATAAAAGTTCAAGTTTTCAAATAAAGTGTAAGAGTGTGTTTTGCACTTTCTTTGAGAAGTTCTACTATGATAACAAACAAATCATGTTGGACACTCAATTTTTCCTTCTCAAACTGTTATCTGAAAATCAATGCAATCCGTGTAAATGACATAAATGGATACACAAATCAATCTTTTTTTTTTTGGCAAATTTTAATGTCCCTCATAAACAGCTGTTTAACCCTCTTGCTACAGGAGTGACACATAAGTCACTGTTTTAATTTATGTAAACTTCTCCTCGTCAATAAAAGACTGAGGATAAAAGAGTATAATATTTTTGTCAATATCTTCCAATTGAAATTGTCATTAGGGTGTGACATCATAAATCAAAAGACCTCATTGTTGGGAATGTGACGTCACAGATGACGAGCTGTCACATTCTCTGGCACAGGAAATTCAACTTTAAACCAGGTGCTCCGCAGGGCGCAGCTTTATACGACCGCAGAGGTCGAACCCTGAACAGTTGGGGCAAGTATGGACAAAACATTCAAGCGTGATACAGCTCTGAATTTGGATTGTGATCAAATTTTTGACATTACATGGTTTTTTTTTACACAAAACAAATGTCAAGATTTTACAAATCAATTAAAGATTTCTTCTTCAAACTTTTTAAATCTAAAATTAAATAGTTGACACAGCATAGGTTTCTGACACAGAATGAATGTGGTCTAATGAACTTAAAAGTTTTTTTTTGCCTTTGAGCAATTTACTATGCTGTTGAATATTAATCCTCTCAAAAAAATGTTTGAAGAAATTTTCTTTTTATTTATGAAATCTGAAATGAGAAAAATTTAAACCCCCCCCCCCCCTTTTTTTCACATCCCCGTTTCCCTTTTTCCAAAACTGATATCAATTCAAATTTCTAATGGAGTTTGCAACAATAACTACTCTTTTAAATACATCATAAAATATTAAAATGTAAAATAAAGTGCTTGTTATCACTGAATGGTAAAGATTGGTTAGTAGTAAAAGTGAATATACATTGTTTATTGTATAAAACAATAAAAAAAACTTCATCAGCAACATTTTATATTTGCAAATTTCCAATGAAGTTATTTACATAAAGTTATTGGCAAATAAAAATAGAAAATGACATCATAGTCATGTCTGGCAAATGTCCAACATACATTATCTAAAAACATTTTAGATAAGATAAGGAAAAAAAGCTTCATCAGCAACATTTTATATTGGCAAATTTCCAATGAAGTTATTTACATAAAGTTATTGGCAAATAAAAATAGAAAATGACATCATAGTCATGTCTGGCAAATTTCCAACATATATTATCAACTACTATTCTATACAAAGAAAGATAACTCCAATTGAAAATTAATTGCTATTGCACAATATTGTGCAATTAGATATTTCTTGCTATTGTGCAATACTGTGCAATTGAAAATTTCTTGCTATTGCACAATACTTGATATGGAATCCTGATTTGGACCAACTTGAAAACTGGGCCCATAATCAAAAATCAAAGTACATGTTTAGATAAAGCATATCAAATAAGCCCAAGAATTTAATTTTTGTTAAAATCCAACTTAATTTAATTTTGGACCCTTTGGACCTTAATGTAGACCAATTTGAAAACTGGACCAAAAATTAAGAATCTACATACACAGTTAGATTTGGCATATCAAAGAACCCATTTATTCAATTTTTGATGAAATCAAACAAAGTTTAATTTTGGACCCCCATTTGGACCAACTTGAAAACTAGGCCAATAATTAAAAATCTAAGTACATTTTTAAATTCAGCATATCAAAGAACCCCAAGGATTCAATTTTGGTTAAAATCAAACTAAGTTTAATTTTGGACCCTTTGGACCTTAATGTAGACCAATTTGAAAACAGGACCAAAAATTAAGAATCTATATACATAGTTAGATTCGGCATATCAAAGAACCCCAATTATTCAATTTTTGATGAAATCACACAAAGTTCAATTTTGGACCCTTTGGGCCCCTTATTCCTAAACTGTTGGGACCAAAACTCCCAAAATCAAACCCAACCTTCCTTTTATGGTCATAAACCTTGTGTTTAAATTTCATAGATTTCTATTTACTTATACTAAAGTTATGGTGCAAAAACCAAAAATAATGCTTATTTGGGCCCCTTTTTGGCCCCTAATTCATAAACTGTTATGACCTCAACTCCAAAAATCAATCCCAACCTTCCTTTTGTGGTCATAAACCTTGTGTTTAAATTTCATTGATTTCTATTTACTTATACTAAAGTTATTGTGCGAAAACCAAGAATAATGCTTATTTGGGCCCTTTTTTGGCCCTTAATTCCTAAACTGTTGGAACCAAAACTCCAAAAATCAATCCCAACCGTCCTTTTGTGGTCATAAACCTTGTGTCAAAATTTCATAGATTTCTATTCACTTAAACTAAACTTATAGTGCGAAAACCAAGAAAATGCTTATTTGGGCCCTTTTTGGCCCCTAATTCCTAAAATGTTGGGACCAAAACTCCCAAAATCAATCCCAACCTTCCTTTTGTGGTCATAAACCTTGTGTTAAAATTTCATTGATTTCTATTCACTTTTACTAAAGTTAGAGTGCGAAAACTAAAAGTATTCGGACGACGACGACGACGACGACGCAGACGTGATAGCAATATACGACCAAAAAATTAAAATTTTTGCGGTCGTATAAAAACTACTGGCAGCTAGAGCTAACATTAATTGGAACAAAGTTTGTTGTTTTGATCTATTTAACACATAAGTTCTGCGTATAATATACTTTATTAAACTCACCAATGTAAAGAAGACCTGCCATCATGATCCAATACATCGACTCGAGCACCATAATCTATAAGAGTCTGAACCACATCTGTGTGGCCCATTTCACAGGCCCTGAATAATGGGGTGTGTTTGAGAAGGTCTGGAGCATCAATCAGTGCTCCATGGTCCAGTAATATCTTGACTGTTGAAGCATGACCAGAAAGTGCTGCAGCATGTAATGCTGAAAAGAAAAGAAATCAAAATCTAATACATTCTGGTTAATATTTTTAAAAGTTCATGAAAGGATTGCTTCTGATTGGTAACAACATCATAACCAATAGATTTTTAACAAATGCATTGATATAATTATATTTTTGTGTACACTTAAAAATTTGTAAGGTTTCCGCGGAACCCAGTGTCTCGCCTACTTTTGCTGTTAATCGCAGGCTCAACAAAAATGAGGAAAAAAATCAATAAAAATATTCCTCTTGATACTATCTTTTGATTGTAAGAAGGTTACGTCTAAGTTTGGTAAAAATCAAGGATAGTTTATAAATCTAACAAATGTTTAAACAAGAATGTGTCCCCAGTACACTGATGCCCCATCCGCACTATCATTTTCTATGTTCAGTGGACCGTTAAATGGGGGGAAATCTCTAATTTGGCATTAAAATTAGAAAGACCATATCATAGGGAACATGTATACTATGTTTCAAATTGATTGGACTTCAACTTCATCAAAAACTACCTCGACCAAAAACTTTAACCTGAAGCAGGACGAACGGACGAAAAGACGGACGGACAGACCGGAAAACATAATGCCCATAAATGTGGCATAAAAAACCTTAACTGCAGACTGTATGTAATGTAAACTGGAAGAAAAGTGCATTTATAAGTAAAATTTAGATACACAGGTACAAAATTTTAACAAAATGCCCTTCTAGATACTAGCTTTTGATCATAAACAAGTTTCTGTCCAAGTTTGGTATAAATCCAAAATAGTATTAGAAAGTTATCAAATTTTATAAAAATTCAACCACAGAGTGAATGTGTTGTTTCCTTGCAGAAAATCTAAATTCATTTAAAAGTAAAATACGGAAAAAATGGATTAGTATTTTACCAAATTTACTTCTGGATACTTTCGTATGATCATAAACAAGCTTCTGTAGAAGTTTGGTACAAACCCAGGATAGTTAAAGAAAGTTATTAAAATTTTAAAAACTTTAACCACAGAGTGAATGTGGTCGGTAGTGTTTCCCAGCAGAAAAACTAAGTCCATTCTTAAGTAAAATACTGAAAAAATGAAATTTGATTTTTTTAAAATATTCTTCTTGATACTTACTATCTTATGATCATTAACAAGCTTCTGTCCAGGTAGGGTAGAAATCCAGTATAGTTTAAAAATGTTATCAAAATTTCAAAAACTTTAACCACAGAGTTAATATTTGTGGCCGCCGCCGACGACGGAATGTAGGATCGCTATGTCTTGCTAAAGTCCAAGGCTAGACAAAAATGAAAATTTCCCAATAGTTTGTTTTTGAAATGTATCATTCTAATAATATTAAACATCTAAAATACTACTTTATAGGTTCTTAAAATTGTCAGACATTTTATTCCTTATCTTTCTACAAAAAATATTCTCTTGTGTATGTTTCATCTTATATTCTAGTCAAACATCTAGCCAATCAAAAACAAGAAATGAGACTGCCAAAATAACCTCCTTTAATTACAAACCTACACATAAATTCTATCATACTTATTTCATAATAGACAATCATTAACAAATTCTTAATAAAAATATGTCATAATACCTACCTGTGCCACCATTTTTATCAACTTGTTGAATATCTACATCAGACCTTAAGAAAACTGTAACCACATCATCAGCACCTTTACCACCCGCCCACATAAACGCTGACCTTCCTTCCACATCAGGTTCATCTACTACTATCTTATAGGTCAGGAACACAGCTACTGTATCCTAAAAAAGTTCCATCAATAAATGAATTAAAAAAATAAAACTGAATTTCTATTCTGGGACTTAACACACTAAATGAAGAGGAGATGTTTTATTTGTCCTGGACAACTAAATTCAGCACTTTTAGTTTAATTTTTATTTTTACTGTAAAATATATTTCAGTTTTTTTTTGTTTCATCCTTTTTTTTCATTTGGTCAAAAATACAGCCTATACTTTCTTTCTGCCATTGTGTTGTACTTCTTGGACTTGTGTCCAATTTTCATTGCTCTTCTGAACTTGTCTTTTGTTTTTGTCCCCAAGAACACTTTATTTTTACAATAAGTGGTATTACCATTACTGTGCATGGAAGATAATTTTGAGTAATAAATGAAGTAATGTTGAATCATTAATGATTGATATCAATAATATCACTGCTGCTAACAATACTTAACTTACAGAATGATTGTTTTGAGCGGCATAGTGAAGGGGTGTGGCACCATTTGCGTCTGCTGAAGCGTAATCTCCACCATTATCTAATAGCAGGGAAACAATTCCTGAGTGACCTGTAATATAGATACAAAATTCTAAAATATATCAATTTCTATGTCAAGGACCTTATAATATTGTGTAAGGAAATCTTCATCTGACAGACCTAACAATGCTTGATTGAACAATATCAAATTAGTATTATATTTTGTAACTGGCAGATCCAGAGCATTGTAAAACAAAAATTTTGGAAAGATTTGGAATAAAAACATAGTTTTTGTAATATTTGTATGCAACCTCAATTTTTTTAATATACAATGCAATGACTTTTGAGTTTGGTTTTCAACACCTGTCAAAAAATTTATATTTATATTTGCTATACTGTAAATTGAAAAATTATTGAGAAAAATGTGACAGGGTTATAATCCCAATATTTAAAACTGGCATTTTGAAATTTTTTATATTAATGAAACAGGATTTTTCTCCATATCTCAAAAATTAAAATTGCATTTTAGTTTAAAATGACAATATTGCAATTATAAAAGTACGCAATAATTTCTGAATTTAAAGTAATTAGATTTCAGTTTTTGCTGTTTGAAAATATTGTAGTAAAATTAATCAGCCAAAATATTACAAAGAAAATATAAAATTTCCATACAATCTAATTTTCTGTCGTAAATTAATCAATCTTTTAAATGATAATGCAACTGAAATGTCACAGATCAGATCATTTAAAACATATCATAATTTTAATTTAAATAAATTCTTTTTTTTTGTTATTTTTTTAAATTCTTTGTCATTTTTTATTGCAGTTATTTCCCTTTGTCATAAAGATATGTTAAGACAACAGCTAATACAAATGTTCACTCAATCACTTTATAAACAAAATGTATGAAAACATGGGTTTCCACAAAATTCTTTATTTCTTATCATTTGACAGTTTTTGGTCAATTTTCATTGCAGTTATGTCCCTTTGACTGTAAGCTATGTAAAGAGAACAACAGAGAGTATCAACCTAGTCATGTAACTATGAAATCAATGTAATGCTTACCTAAAACTGCAGCCCAATGTAGAGGTGTTCTAAACATGTTGTCTAAAGCTGATATATTACTGTTTACAACAGATATCTGAAATATAGTTTCAAATCATTATAATTTTATTTTTCTACTGTGCAATTTGATCTCTTTCACTGGGTTATTATTTTTATATGGGATACTTTACATCTTAATTATATCAAAGAAAAATTCAGATGCGTGTCATTTTGGACTGATGAGGATATAAGGAATTAAAATATATTGTAAAACAAAACAATATGGAATTTAGTGAGATACTTTGGGTTCATTCATTTTCATTGTGAATTATTTTAAATGGAAATATTGTATGTTTGAAGATATTTGAATTATTGCGGTTTTGACAAAGTCTGCATTTATACTTTGATGAACATATAAATATGTGGTTCACCTTAACCCAGAAAATCCAAGGAAGTTGATATTTCATGAATAATAATGTATCTTTTATAGTTTGTGTTGACAATTTAGTAACACTAAATTCTTCAACACTAAATTCTTCAAATTTTTGTGTTGTCAATATATTTTCACTGAATTCTAAATTTGTTCAAAATATACCCATCTTTTCGTTCATGCAATAACTTAAATGTTTTTGAGATGTTTAAAATTCATAATTGTCCTATGATATATTCTGAAAACGGTGAAATTTGTTTTTAAAAATATCTTCTGAGAATCAAACAACAAATTGGTCAGATCATTAGCACAGTAACCATCAAACAATGCAGCCTACAGACTTACTAGCACTTTTACAATAGATTCATTCCCATCAGCCACTGCTAGATGTAAGGCTGTTCTCCCTTCATAATCTGGCCAGTTTATAACTGTTGGGGTCGTTTCCTAAAAAATAAAGCAACATTTACTTTTCTGCATTGGCTAGAGGTATAGGGGGGGGGGGTTGAGATCTCACAAACATGTTTAACCCCGCCACATTTTTGCGCCTGTCCCAAGTCAGGAGCCTCTGGCCTTTGTTAGTCTTGTATTATTTTAACTTTAGTTTCTTGTGTACAATTTGGAGTTAAGTATGGGGTTCAAGTATGAAGAGACAACAAACCGACCATAAAACAGACAACAGCTGAAGGCCACCAATGGGTCTACAAACAGAAATAAGCGCACTATTAATGAAAACCACATGCAGTGGTATAGGATATTTTATATCAAAAGCTATTTTTCATGAAATTGCAAAAACATTAATTTTTTGAATTTGCAACACCAATGTTTACATTGAATTATTTTTACTATATATGCAATAGAAAAGATGTGACATTACGTGTCTGGCAGATCAAATATTGTTGAACATTTATTGGGAATTACAAATCTGCCTTTACTCATACATGCATAAAATGGTTAATAAACGTAATCTTTCCAAAAACTTACCAAAATAAGTCTAACACAACTAGGTGCATCTGGGTCCATACAACTTGCTGCCCAATGTAAAGGTGTTTTACCTTCAATATCTGGTATACCTATATTAGAATCCTGAAACATATAAACAGAAATAAATTTCTAAATCAAGCTTACTTTAGCTTGTCCATTGTAACAATATTGAGCTAAGAATAAAATAACTCTGTGGACAAAATTTGATTAAATTCATCCACAAAAGTCCTTATCACTAATCTAAGAATTTTTTGTTTTTGCAAGAATTGTTTTTAATTACTCTTAGATTGGTACTTTGAGTGCTTACAAACATGTTCAACCTGGACAAATTCTTCATTTGCCTGTCTGTCCCAAGTCAAGAGCCTGTTTTTTGTTAGCTGATATTTTGTTTTCTTTTATTGTTGTATCATAAATTATACTGCTGGTTTTTTCGTTTGATTTTTTCACATTTTGTCATAAAAATGCATTTTAAAGCTGACTACATATAGTATGGGTTTTGCTCATTAGTGAAGGCTGTATGGTGGCATATAAAGGATTTATTCCATGTATGTAATTATAATTAACGTGATTAAGATATTGTTGAATTGTTTTTCTCATTGGTAATCAATATCATACAATAAAGATCTCCTTATTTTTATTTATTTATTCAAGATGAATGTTTCTTATCATTTCTTTCTTGTACTTCATCCCACCACTCACGCTACATATTTGTTTGTTTTACATTAGCTATAGGTATATGAGGAGGATTGAGATCTCACAAAACATGGTTAACCCCGCTGCATTGTTAACGTTGCACCTGTCCCATGTGAGCAGCCTCTGGAGTTTGTTAGTCTTGTATGTTCTTTTTGATTTTAGTTCATTAATCTATTTCAGAGTTAAGTGTGAAATCCATTTTCATTGAACTACTACTAGCACACATTTTTGTTTAGGGGCCAGCTTAACACTGCTTCCATGAGCTGGATTTTGTCCCTGTGTTGAAGACCCATTGTGGCCTTTGGCTCTTTCACTGGGTTGTTATCTCTTTTACATGTTCCCCATTTCATTTCTCAATTTATGTTTTTTTTTATTTCCTTATATATATATATAGCAGCATCATTGTCAAAACCAATGAAATACAATAAACTTTATTTTACAATTATTTCTTTTTTGCAACAATTCAACCATTACATTTATAATGACTAAATGTTTATGATGTTGTTTACCAGTCTCAAGTCAAGCACTAACTACAATTTTGACATGTTACTATTAAATCTCCTACCACTTACCTGCTTGATTAAAAGTTTAACATGTTCCACATTGCCATAAGATGCTGCCCAGTGTAAAGCTGTTCTCTGAAAGTCAAAAAAAAGGAAAGGCTATTTAAACAACTTTTCTTATCAATTTCCCTAGAATAAATAAACAGATGTAGATTTAAAGACATTTAATGACATGGTCCTCAATGCTCTTCAACTTCATACTTTATTTGGCCTTTTTAACTTTTTTTGATTCGGGCATCACTGATGAGTCTTTTGTAGACAAATACACATCTGGCGTAAATACAAAATCTAATCCTGGTATCTATATATATGATGACTTTATTTGCACCTGTCCCAAGTCAGGAGCCTCTGGCCTTTGTTAGTCTTGTACGTTTTTTTTTCAATTTTAGTTTATTTATATATTTAGGAGTTTATTATGACATCCATTTTCACTGAACTAGTACACATTTTTTGTTTAGGGCAAGTTGAAGTCTGCCTCCAGTTGCAGAATTGTCTTGCTGTTGAAGACACATCGGTGGCCTTCCGTTATTTTTTACTCTTTAATCTGGTTGTTGTCTCTTTGACACATTCCTCATTTTCATTCTCTATTCCTTAGAATGACCTTGTTTTATAATAATCAGAAGAAAAAATCAAATTAAATCTACCCTACTATTTTGATGTTATACCTTTTTCTTGTCCTGATCGTCAATTTCCCCTGGAGACAGTTGCCTTAGTAACAAATTCATACATTTTGTAGATTTATGTCGTGTACACAGATGGAGTACAGTTTGACCTTCATTATCTTTCTGTTTGATGTCAGCACCTTTAGATAACAATAACTTCAGCAACCGATTATTTCCCTGTAATAAAACACAAAATATGTTAAATATTGTTTTAATATATAGATCTTTGCAATAATGTCAAACTTGAATCTTTTCTAGATCTTATATAAATTCAACAAAAAAGTTAGAAAAGATATTGCCACAAAATTGGTGTAAACACAAAAATAAGTTGGTATACATACACTCTGTCTTATTAGCTGACTGCAGTAAAATGACAACATGTGCCCTTTCCATTGTTTCTTTTATAGTACAGTGATCTTGTTTACAACATTTTTTTTATTTCTAGGGAGTAATTGAGAGCTTGAAATAGTACATAAAAACATGCCCATTTAAGAAGATTGTATCTTGACTACTAATATCCTTTGCTTTTTTAATGTTCTATATCATATATTCTATTTGTAAAATCGTAAATTGTATAAACATCTTTCATGAAGTTTTAAAACTTGGGATATATTACAACAATAACAAGGAAGAAATTTCACAAAAAGATTTAAAAAATTTAGATTATCACAAGTTAGGCAGATAGATCACATATATAATTAAGGAATAACAGTACTGTAGTTGAAGAGTTGCCACCGTCAATTGTAGATTTGACGGTCCAAAATGCAGTTTTACTGGCGACGCGTAGCGGAGATAGTAAAACGGAGATTTGCGACCATCAAATCAAAATTGAGGGTGGCAACTCTTCAACTACAGTACTGTTATTCCGATTCTAATGCATTTCAAAAAGAAAAAATACGAGAAAACTTGAAAAAATGTCTAAATTTGACAAATAGAAAAAAATCTGTGAAACTCCATGAATGATTTTGGCACAAAGACATCATGGCTAAACGTGAAGTCATACAAATGAAAAGTTACAAACTGGAGGTTATTACGTTACCTGTACGCTTCAAATTCAGATAGAATTACATTGATACGGCGAATTCGAGGTAGGTGTTGTTTTATTATCGATAATATAGTAGTAATCGAACATTTGTTGATTCAATCAATTCAAAATAGCGGGTCCCTCCTTAGTTACGCCTGGTCAACTGTTGATTTGACGGTAACTTTAAGCCAATGAAAAAAATCGTGACATCCAAATTGCATTAGAATAAGGGAATTATCTCCACTTCTAAAAAAAATGTTTTTTGATACCTTTATATATTCCTGTCTTCCCCTCACCTATATATATATTTTACCTATATTATCTAATGAAGCAGCCAAACACATTCTATTCTTTACTTACCTTATGAGCTGCCCAATGTAGTGCTGTTCTACCTCCTTTGTCAGATCTATTAACCTGGGTCCCTGCTCGTAATAACAGCTCAGCACAATCCAGTCTATCAGCCAACACACAGAACATGAGAGGAGTCCGCCCAAACTGGTCACCTGTATCTAATTCCTGAGTACTTGCTAAAATGGAATAAACAAAGGAAATGATAAAATGTTATTTTCAACATTTAAATATTAAAGCACGCAAGAAATTTCTGTTGATGTCTGATTCTGTTTGGAAGTATCTATGCTAAATCAAATGGCAGGATAGTTTCTGAAAACCATGAAAACACAAAACAACAATTAGTCACTGGATAGACATAGGGAACAGTTGAATAAGTAAATAGTTTTAAAATGTTTACAGTGCTAATTTCAAGAATTATATTTTTCTGTTGTCGCTTAAGAAAAGTTTTATTCCTTTCAATGTTGATCATTTCAAACATAACTTGAGATATGTCGCATTTCAAGTAAATTTTACAAGACAGGAGGATCCTAATCTTTGGTTGTAACTGTTTTATTTCAAACAGGGACTTTGGTGTTGATGGCAGGTTTTTTAAAGTGTACGTCTGTTAAATCTATGTATTGATGTTTCTTCACAGGGTAATAAAGAGTTATGCATCTACCTAAGAACAGTAAAAATTATACTAAGGTTTTGACATTTTAAGGCATTGGTCTCATTGAAATATACCCCTATCTTCTTTTATTTATTTTACAAACTAAAGCACCTACAGACTATTTGTTTGGCAAGTAAGGCTTTGTCTCCATTGACGGCAGCGACATGCATCTGTGTGACTCCTTCCAACTCCTGCTCTGCAATCTCTGCAACATTGTCCATCCCACCATTCTCCATCTAGAAACAAAAATTGAAATACAGTTTACTTGGCTGTTCCAGAAATATGGTAATCGCCTCTCATTAAATGTTTAAAGAAGTGCCTTACCCCCCCCCCCCCCTTTTTTGATCAGCTGTTGATAATGTTCTAAAATTTGATATCAGAAACCTCAGTACATAAAAAATAGGGTCCAAGTACTGTATACAACATTTAAAAAAAATATTTATTATTCTTATTCATATTGATTGGAAGATGATTGTATGAAGAAGTGACAGTGCGAAAAAAGGCTACATTGAACATGCATATTGTTGAACAGTGTCATATTTTCAATTTGGAACTGGCATACATTTTATAACACAAGCTGAATAAAGAAATAAATAACAATTTTCTAAAACATACCCATACCATTGTGCATGTGTTATCTCTACAATCATGACAATATTTATGGCTAACTTTTTTTCTTTTTCTTGCATAAAAAAGTCAATATTTTACAGCCAGACAAGGAAATAATTTTAGTACAGGAAATTTCTTTGATAATATTTGCTCCAAGACTGTAGTGAATAATTAATAAGTTACAAGTTCAAAGGAAAATATTGAATAGATTCTTGCTACATTGTAATATATTGATTTCATCATATTAAACATATATTATTAGTGTCAAATAAATTACATACACTGTAACAAAATTAATATACATGGTATATATTTATGTTTAAAATTTTATGTATTTAAAAGACAATGGCACACGCCAATAAGGCACTAACAACTGAAGGTTGGCCAAGACGGCCATTACGTAACCAAATATTGACAATTTTTTGCATTTACACAAAACAGGAATTACCGATTGTCATGCGATATAGGTGTCAAAGTACGTTTAAAGATTGCCAATTATAATAAGACGTATGTGTATTGTCCGTATTTAATATCTCTATATCTTCGTTCATCAGATCATTGTCAGCGAGGTTTTGTCAAATTCAAGATTTAAAATTAAGATAATAATCTTGTTGTCTTTTAATTTATAAAAACCCACCTTAAACTTAAGACCTAACATGACTAAAAGAGCATGAATAAGTTGTATATGAATATCTTAGTTTATAAATATGTATGTATAGAATTTTGTAACTGTATTTGTAACATTGTGAGGACCAATGTCGTAAGAGCCACAGAAATTCAATGTTGAAAGATTGTCAAACTTTTCATTGAATGTTGAATATGTTATCTTAACATTAACAGTTTTTTGACATCATTCAAACAATGTTACCAAAACTTTGAGTTGCTTTCATATTTCTAATAAGAATTTTGCTTTTTAACTTTCAAAGAAGATTAACAAAATGTCTATATACATTTGTACATGTATTTATTAACTATTTATGCTCTTGGCTTGTTTATTAAACAATGTTAAAACTTAAATTTAAGTTTAGTGTGAAAGGTGAAGATGGTGAAAGATTATTTGCATGCATCATGCTTGACAGATTTCTGGCATGTGCTTTTTTTACACCAATAGGCTGTCTTTCATTGGTTGCAGCCAAAACCGTCTCAAACATTTGATCATACATGTCATATTATTTTTTATTTAATATTTACCTGTGTCACCCCGGGGCCCTCTGCCCCCATCACCGATGTCATCTCATTTCCTGTAACCTTAAAAGACAAGGGAAACTTATTATAATCAATGTAAAAAAATACTGATTCATGAAATACGCTCTTTTTTTCTTTCCACTCTGTTTTCTTAAAATAAGAAAAGATAAGTTTCTCACAAAAATAATTTAAAGAAAGAATGAACAGTGATGAAGATATATTTTTGTACATGAATATGGTTCCAACTGCCCCTCAGGCAATGTTGACTGGTTATTCATAGACCTCTTTTGATCATATACATTTTTGTAGCTCTTAAATACCAATGTTTTGAAATAAATGGTCTAAGTAGTCGACCTACTGTATCACTGCACCCTGACAACAATGATCAAGACTGAGGTTGCAACTGAATCTAACACATGGAAGATTTGGATTATTTCAATTAAAGACAATATAATATTTTCTTGTTGAGTTTTTGTCTCATTGATATAACTACTCCGCACCTCGATTTCTATTTAAAATGTAAATTCTTTAAAAATCTAACCTTCATAATTAAGAATTTTTAAGGCATTTTGCATCTTATGCATTTTTTTTCAAAACCTTCAAAAATTCATCCTTAGAATCTTCTTTATTATTCATTCTACAGCTTTCTAAATGTATCAATTTTACTGTCCAGAACATAATTCTAATGTTACATGTATATCTGACAAGGTCAAACAAAACTGCAAGAGTGTGTCTTTATTTGGTTGTAAAATTATCTAACTACATATATATAAACAAAAGAACATAAATGACCTAAAAATACCATAACAACTTTTATTGATGTTATTTCCATATCTCTTTAGAAACTAAATATTAGTCAAGTTCATTTAAATTTTTCCAATAAATGTTTTTATGAAGTCAAGTAGAAAGAGATATGTTTATCAAATATACAGTCAATATTTAAACATAGTGCCTTTGTTCAGGTTGTTCATAAACAAACATGGCCATTCATTAATGAACTGGGTCAATATTTATATAGCTTAAACATAAGTTACAGCCCAAAAGAAAAAGTTTAATTAAGAAGGTCCAATAATTATGTTTTAGATTCCAACTCAACCTTTGAGTATAAGTAATTCCTACGATTACACGCTCCATACATGCCTATAAAATTAATTTTATAAATACTAAAGAATAGCTCATGTTGGACAAACATTTTGATATCTTAAGACATGTAAATAAGTTACATTGAAGACCCATTGGTGGCCTTTGGCTGTTGTCAGTGCTCTTTGGTCGGTTTGTTATCTCTTTGACACATTCCCCTTTTCAATTCTTAATTTTATTAAAACATCATTTATTTCAATTTCTATCTGTTTCAACTGTGTAGGGGGAATGACACACTTTTAGCATGTTTATCAGGATGTGGGATATAGCAGGTAAAAAAAAGTTTAAGAATGTTGAATGTCGCAGGTACAATAAGTTAGGCTATGGGATAGCTATAGGGGGTAACAAAAATGGGATCTGGTACAAATATTGCATAATAATCAAACCATTTCATCAACAGTTCTGTAAATATAGGTTCTACATGAACAACATGCACAAAAAAGTTCTACCATCTCCATAACTTTCCACAGGAAGTGAGGGTATCATGCTACCTCAGCAGCAAATATATACCTATTTCTAAATGGTAATTATTCAGAACTATCTTAATCTGTTTTATATCTAAAATTTATTTTGCTACAAATTCTGGCAAACATTGACCAATTAATGATAGTAGTTAACCAACTTCTCATAAATAACTGATAAAATTTCTGAAATTTTACATTACCTATAATTTGCACATGACTTATATGAAACAGACTTTAACAAGATCATCTAAAAATAGACCACTGATAAAGAGAGGTAGATGATAAATAAGAATAGACAGGAAGCAATAATCATAACATTGTCTACCAGCAATAACACCCAGATATGCTGTATACTGTTTAATTAATCTTAAATTTAGAAAATCAGTTCAAGAATTTCTTACACATATAAATGTACAAAGTGCCTAGAAAATCAACCTAACGATGTTAGAACTTAGAGTAGATTTGATTCGTAACTTCCTCCCTGGCGCCGGGGCTGGAACCTGTACTTTTTTTTTATAACTTCTATGACAACACCGCCTAGCATTGCGCAGAGACCTTTATATCTGTATGTACATTTATATATCTATAAACATAATTTTTAATTTAATTGATGAAAGTTATATTTTTTATTAGACTTCAACAAACAAAATAATTGATAAAATGTGATGTGTCTATTTTTCCTTTTATTAGATAAACATGTAGAAAATTTTCACAAAATGTCCAGTCCAGTCCTGGTGCAATAGGCAGATAATTTGAATAACTTTTTTCCTTTCTTATAATTAATTTAATTTTGAAACATCCAAAACTTGTAATTTCTTATTTATGTATATTCTAAAATTAACTTCTAAGATCAAGTGTCAAATCTTAATCTATTGAAATAAAGGATAAAAATCTATTTGATTAACCCACATATACCCACTCAGCTCTTTGGTTCAGTCTAGTAAGACATCTAATGTCACCCACACAGATACTTTACATGTACTCTTACAGTCCCTGTTCTCAATACTTAATATTAGTAACTTTTACATGTACCTTCCACACAGACAATAAAAAAAAATTAATAAATGTAGTCTAAAATTCTAATTTGAGTTAGAGGACAAACTCACCCCTAGCCAGCCCTACATGTACATGTACATGTAAAAACCCAGAATTAAGGCCTAAATTAAAATATTGTTTGTTTGCCCTTTTCCGACCCTATGTCTTGAAACAGGGTAGGTAGGTAGGTAAAATATTTTATTTTTCTTTTCCAAAAAATAACTAAGCTCGGTACATTTTTTGTCATGGGTAGGCAGGTAGGTATAATATTTTATTTTATAGATACAAAATCTGCATGATATCATTTTTGTCTGTATTGCTTTTGTTTAAGTATGCTTTTGCTTTTAAGTATAATAGTCCCAAGAATTTTAACTTACTAATATTCTGTACTACGTACATGTACCTTGTACACTTAACCTGGACCTAAAGTTTTTCTGTAAGAGATAACTTTGTCCTGGTAAAATATGTCCGGGTAGACATACCATGCATACTTTGTACATTACTAGTAGAAAAAGTCCCTAGAGTGTTTAAATTTTCGTGTGTGCCTGTGTTTCCAATGAAAATGCTACAAGACTTGAAACTCAATTGTCACGTTTTTTACATCGCATTTATATATGATCTGTATGGAAAAACTTGGCGATTTTACTGCCAAATATTCTCCCCTTTACAGACCTTTGGTTCATGTTAGATATAAATCAGAATATATCAATGCTGGTCAAAGGCATCGTTAACATAATCATCCTGATCTACGGACCAAAAGCCATCACTACATAGGATACAAAGTCTGTTTACAAAATATTTTGTACACACATTGATAATTTAGTATTGGAGGAACTTTTTTTGAATGAACCCAGCTCTTCAAGTATAAAGACACAGAGTAACGTTTGTTAAATCATGATTTCAAAGCTTTCAATACAACATCCATTTCAAACAAATTTATGCTTTGAAACTCCAAACGCAAGTGTTCGTTCATGTCAAACGCTCACATGATACAAAACAGACTAGACCTTATATATAGATACGGGAAAGATAAAACCCGAGAATTCCGGTAAAAAAGCTTTGAGCGGGAAATACAAATATAAGATTAATTTTTGGTAGGAACAAAAAAAAAATAAAATAAAATCTTGCTGGTAAACACAAATAAAAGATTTTCAGGCGGAACGAATTTATAGGGTCGGTCGGTAAAGGGCAAACAAACAATATTTTAATTTAAGCCTAATAAACTGCATAAAAGAGACAAAAATCAAGACCATACATTTTGTACATTCAAAGATGACCTCTCGATACATGCATGTACCTTGACCTTTTGAGTAAAATTGAGAATGGAAATGGGGAATGTGCCAAAGAGACAACAACCCGACCATAGAAAGAAAAAAAAAAACAACAGCAGAAGGTCACCAACAGGTCTTCAATGTAGCGAAAAATTCCCGCACCCGGAGGCGTCCTTCAGCTGGCCCCTAAACAAATATATTCTAGTAAACTACTTGTTAGATGTTAAGAATTTCAAAAACAATTACAAAACTTAAAATCTTTGTGCTAGTTGTCAACTTTATCATGTTTATTATAAATAAAGAAAGCTTGTAAAAATTAATCAGTTTCTACTCACACTTTTAGAAATATTAAAAATGAAAAACACCAACTTCACTATACATTATAATTATTAATTAAATTTCATACAAAAACAGCAAGACTTTAATTTATCTGTCAGAAAAAACAATAATTATTACACTAACATTGTACAGATGAACCTTTAGATGTTTTTAATTCAAGTGTTAATATCAACCCCATTATTCTAAATTAGGAAAATAAACAAATAAAACCTGAGCAGCATTAATGATCAAAATCAATCTTACTTACATTATTTTGTACATGACTTACACATCCATTAAACATGACTAAGTCATTAAAGACTAAGTCACTATTTCACAAATACACTATGTCTCCTTTAGAAAAAATATGAATGAGAGAGTCTGTCTGAAATCAGGAACAATTTGTGTACAATTTCTAATTCAATATTTTTATCATGATTATAAATACTAAATAAAACATGCAAAATCTAAGATTAATTACAGAAAATTATGTCAAACTAAAAATGTACATCGTACATGGATAAGACGTTAGGAGAGTGATAGCAGCCAAATGATACCCTACAAAAAGTAATGGCAAAGTTTATGACATAGCTATAAACAACAGCAAAATTACTTACATGTAGATAAAATCAAATAAAGATGCGAACAAAAGACAATATTAAGTAAAGATAAGAATATTATGAGAAATTTCAATCAATTCTTATCAGGAGGTAAGAAGTAATTAATTGGAAAGTACACAATATGATTTGAAGATTATTGATAACAAAATTATTAAGAGAAAAAGTTTCCACCACTGTATCTCATCATGTTTCTCTACAGTTAATTTAGAAATAGTTATTTTTAAACCTACAAGAACTGATGTTTCACTCCTAATTCATACTCTGCTATACACATGTATGTGGAAAATATTGATTAAGATGTTTTATAAGGATAATGATTATGCAGTGAGATAATCGTTGCAAGATAATTTCTGCTGTGATTCCTTGTTTCAAAAAATTGGAATCCAACTTTTGTTGATCAGGAATGTCCCCTGGAACAAACTGAAGAGAAATTGTGAACTAAATTTCCAGATCTCATGTCAGGATCTTTCCTAATAAGGGCCAATACAATCAAATCATACAATTACTGCCAATCTAGACCGAATAATCTGTCTCTTGTGTGGGTACATTTGTCATTTCATATTTTCTTTTCATCATTTGGCTATTTATTATTTTTTTTTTTTTTTTTTGTGTCCAGTGGACTTATTATTTTTTTTTTTTTTTTGTGTCCAGTGGACACAAAAAAAAAAAAAAAAAAATAATAAATAGCCAAATGATGAAAAGAAAATATGAAATGACAAATGTACCCACACAAGAGACAGATTATTCGGTCTACTGCCAATCATGCCTAATCTTAAGTCCTTTAAAATCTGACAAAGATTAAGTCAAAGAGGAAGCTAGTAGTAGTAATATACATTGTACATCCTTGGTCCCTTGCTGTTACATAAAAATAGGTTGAATATAATAGCGCGCAAAAGCCCCCAAAATCCTAGCTTAACCCTCTTGCTGCCGGAGGGACACATATGTCCAAACCGGCAGTGCCGGAGGGACACATATGTCCATGGATAAATTTATGCAAGCTTCTCATCAATGCTGTATCTCTTTCAATTAAAATACCGAAGATAAAACAGAGTTATGTTTTCTCCAGTGGGTCCCAAATGTATTGGTCATTATGTCGTGACGTCATATATCGAATGACGTCGTTGTTTGGCATGTTACGTCACAGACGTTGTTCTGTCGTATTTTCCGGCATATGAAATGCAACCTTGAAAAACGGTCGGCAGCAAGAGGGTTAAACCCTGTATGTGCACAATAAAATAAAAAGCCTCAGCCAATTAAAGGTTAAGGGTGGACACTTCATCAGTCTATTTGTAATGTAGATGAAATCAAAAATTAAGGTCATTATATACTTTAAAAATGTCCCTACATGATTAGTTTTGAAAACATTCTTAAACATACATTTTGACATGTTTGATATGTTCAAACTCTAGTTGTAAATACATGAAATATATTGTGTAATCTGTACTGTACAGTGTACATACATCATACATGTACATTGTAGTTACATGCATGTACAATGACAATGTAGATAGTTATTGGTGGTGGGTGGATAATGCTTCGCATGTACTAACTTAAGTGATACATTTGTGTAATTATACCAGATCTCAATATTTTTAACACAAATATTAACTTAATAATTTATTTTGTTTTTCAAAGGATTTAAAATTAAATGACAAAATGTCCAAATGCAATGTTAATAAATCGGCCAATGGACTTTCGTACCATTTGTTATGTTACAATTATTCAAATTAATATAAAAATAGCTGAAGTAGTAATTATCAAAATGTTCAGATTATTGCTACTATTACTGACTTCGTCATCTTCCGAAAATACTTTAAAAAAAAATAATAATCCACAAACTGGTGAAAGTGCTCGATAACTGAATAATAATTAAATAATCTATGTGATTATTGAGATTAATTGGATTACCTGTGTGTCCGTCACAATATTGTCACCCATGAACACCTCAGGGTGGAGTATAATGTTATTCTTTCACGGGTGAATGAGTTAATCTTTTACACTTCCGTGGCACATGTCGAACCGCCATATTGTTGTGCATAGAAACCAAACTGGTCGATAAGACAGCAATTCTGATTGGATGATTTTAAAAGGCGGCAATTTTGTAAATCATTTTATAAGGTATTTTATGGAGGAGGGGGGATGAAACATTTCGTATTGATTATTTTAATTGTAATCTCTGTCTTGCCTTTTTTTTATTAATTTATCCGGAGTTTTTTGTACAGAAATTGTCATCCTGCCTTTTTTACTCAAAACTCCTGTCCTGCCGTCTTCTTTAGATCTTCTTTACTCTAATTATTTCATTCTAGCTCTTCCCGTCTTAAAATCAAAAGGTAGCGAGCTCCCTTAGGCAGCAACCATTTCATTTTCGGGGGGGGGGGGGGGGGGGGGGCATTGAATTTTTTCCAGACAAACTTTTTTTTTTGCCTTTGGCGAAAAACAATCTATTTTATTTGGCGACAAGTCGAAAACGTCGAAAACATTTTTTTTTTTCAATTCTAACATTACAATAGACAATAGACAAAAGACAATATTTTATTAGCACAAACACATTTACATTAAATGGTTATGGCATACAAACTTACATATACGTAGTGGCAGCTGAGGGTGAAACAAACAAAAAAAAAATCTCAGGATCAAAAACAAATTTTATTTTTTCTCCAAAAACTGGAATCAAACTTTTTTCCCCCAAATATAATCCATACCACGGCATGATCAACATCTAAAAAAATCAATATACTAAGAAAAAAACAACACACGACCGAATAGAGTGAAAAGGTCCAGAGTTTGTGGTTGACAAGGGTGTCATTCTAAAAATGTCCGCACGGTCAACGCTTTTACAACCCTATGAATTTACGAAAAGAAGCATTCAATACTTATTTACCGACCGTGCAAGGGCTGTATAGCCAGTCAAGGTCGTTAAAAACTTCCATATGTGTATAATTACATTATTTAGCTAGGATCCGGAAAACACGATTCATAAATGATATATTTTATTGTGTGATGACATTGCTTAAGGAATAACGCGAGATTGCAGAGTAGCCAATCAGAATCACGATTTATAATGAAACATACATCGAATGTAATTATATAACCATACGGAGAAGACTCAGTTTGGTACAATATGAACTGTAACATGTGAACAAAGGTCTAAACATCATATGTCAAGCTTTCGTTGCATGACTTTAAAATTTATATTGTCATCAATGGACATCAATTGGCACCATTTAATCGTCATTGAAAGAATCTTTATTGCAATACACACTTGAATAAAGTTTTAGTCCGGCAATGTTGCACACATATGACTGCCTTAACATCATTGTTGAAGGCCGTACGGTGACCTATAGTTGTTAATTTCTTTGTCATTTTAGTCTCTTGTGGCCAGTTGTCTTATTGGCAATCATACCACATCTTCTTTTTTATATTAACAACAAAAAGTACATTCATGCTAGCTATCTTAGTTATGACTGTGACCCAACACGGTAATTGGACGAAAACCGCACCGTTTAATCAAACTTAATGCAATATGGGTACATTAACAATAAAGTTTTAACGTAGAAATTTCCAGTAAAACAAATAGTGATTTACATTAGTGAACGTATGTTGAGAACTAAACTTGAGACATAAGAACATAACAGTTTTCCTCTGTGAACTTTCTATATATGATTAAGCACCTGCAGATCGATTAAAACAATTCCTAGTTTGTGAGATATTTCAGAGCTTGCCCGGGTTTTCTATGATTGTTATTTACACCAAAGCTACTCAAACAAGAGTCTGAAATGTACAACTAAAGTCATTTTTGGATATCAAGGTCGTCAAGTATGTTCCTTTTTCATCCTCAGAAAGTCGAAAAATGTTAAAATAAATAATATTGTATTTTAATTGGCACATATTTCTGCATAATAAATACAAATTATTTAGGTCACACAGCATCTATATAACGACTGACACCAAGCTATTGAAACACTTAAATGTATTTGAATTTATTTCCGCTTTTGATTGATTTTTAAGTGCAAACCTTAACAACAATGAGAAAAAACATATGTTATCATAAGTGAATAATAGAATATGATATACCGGTATTAACTTTGATATTTGGAAAAAATAGTCCATATTCACTTATTTTCAAATTTAACCAAATATAATAATGTGTTTTTTAACTGATACTTGAGTTATGCATTCAAATTAAAAGCCTTGCATTATGTATGTTACATAATGCTAAGCATGCTAAGGCTACCAGCTTTTGACATATTGCGCTACATGTAATGCGCTGATTAGCTGATAAGTGTATATTATTATAGTATTACAGTCGATTCCATTGAGTGTGTAGGCAAAGGTAGTATTTTTTGGTTAGCTTGATTGTTAGCTGAACCGTGAAGTCATTATTAGATAAGTTATACTACCCTCGAAGAAGCCTAGTCCTATAGACAGGTAGATTGGTTGTCTGTCGGACTAGTCTACTCTTAAAGAAGGGTAGTTTACCTAACCTAATTCAGCTAGCAAGCAAGCTAACAAAGGATACTACCTTTGCCTACACACTCAATGGAATCGGCTGTAATGAATGGGTGTTTTATAATGGCCCTGTTATATGTCCAAGGTCTGTAATATCTGTAATGACCCGAGGCAACGTCGAGTGCCATTACAGACATCCGAGGCCATTATTACTGACAAATATTTTCTGTTATGGCCCTGTATTAATGCCCAGTTTATCTGTATTAAGGACAGTTAGGGTTTTTAATAAACAGTCATTTTTGGCAATAATATACTTAGTTGGTTTATAAAATGATGCTCAAATTGGCATATGTAGCACTCTCTGTTTTAGAGACGTCTTCATTGTTCAAAATTTTCAATACTAATATAAAAAAGAAGATGTGGTATGATTGCCAATGAGACAACTCTCCACAAAAGACCAAAATTACATAGAAATTAACAACCACCGTATAGGTCATCGTACGGCCTTTAACAATGAACAAAGGCCATACCAAATAGTCAGCTATAAAAGGTTCGTAAATGAGTCTTTCATCTTAATTCTAAGTAAATTATAGAATTATACCCCTTGCAAGTATTACTGCAATTTTAGAACTGCTGTACTAAATCGACTAAGGTTACATTTATTGTATTATTTTGCTATATATCATTAATTTTCAAGAGGGAATATAGAGTGATGCACATGTTTGTCCGTCCGTTTGTTGGTCAGTTACAAACTTTGTTTCTGGACGATTTTTTGAGTACTCTTGACGACATTTTTCAAAGACTTAAAAGGATGTTGTGGGGATTATGAAATACAGGTTGGGACTCGGTGATTTTGACATTTACCATCCAATTATTATTCTTTTTAATTATTTTATTAGTGAGTTTGCGTTGGTTTCTGGATGATAATTAAAATAGCAATCCACCAAATATTTTAGAAATTCGAAATCATGGATCATAAAATAGAGACCCAGTTCGATTTTGATTGTTTTGACATTAACCCTTCCAAAGTTCCTCGTAGGTATCATTAGTTAAGACATTTTTAAGGTCACATATATGATAACGAAATCTTTTTAGATTATAGCAAACTATTATGGATCCTATACATGTAATACAGACCACGTCTAATCTGTATTTTGTTCACCACTACCCTAAAATTAAATCTGACAGTTCTACAGTTCTACACTATAACTGAATTCAATAGGTTTACAACTCAACCATATATCGAGTTCTAACAGCTCTAATCTAGAATATTTCGAAAGAAGAATTGACCTAAGGAAGAACTGTTCTAAGGTAGAATTGATTTAGAACTGTTAAGAACAGTTCTGTGGCATATTATTATGATAGTTTTAGTGAAGGTTGAAACTGATCCCAACTGTAACTAGAGTAAATCGTGCATACTTTGCATTATGTTGGTGTTTCCCTAGTATTCGATCTAAATAGAACTAATAAGGTCATATGTCATGTGCAACGAAAAGGATTTATTTTCATCCATGTTTATGTTTGAGATGTCTTAATCAGTCTAAACTAACGTTCCTTTGTATGATAGAGTTTGAACCTCCTCGTATTTTATTTTATATATTTCCAACGTTCTCTAATGCTTTTGAAAATAGTTCACTGTTCAAGTTTTGCGATACTGTTAAACTGTAGCTTGAAATTATCAGCCATGTTAAGGTCTCAATTATACTCCTGTCCATTCACTGAACTTTGACTTTAAAAGTATTTACAAGAAATTAGTTTTTCATAAAAAAAAATTTGAAGTGCTTGATGTCAAATAGTTATATTTCCTATTAATTATTCAATATTAAAAATATTAACATATGTATGAGGAAATACTTAGGGAAGACCTTTTTTATAATCAGTCCAGCTCTATGTACTGAAAGATTTATGCTTGGAAAGAAGATTGACTAGGTAATGTCCTTTTTTATTTTTATTTTATTCAAATTCTAAGTGATTTCAGTTTATAATTAATAGTTAGGCGTCTCTTCTTGTAAACAAACTTTTCTAGAGACACAAGTCATCACAAGTCATCACAATGTACATTCAGCATTTCACATAAGAGCCTAGCTCTTGTAAAGTTTGAATGGGATTAAATGTCATCAGATATCCTAATATTCGGTGTTTTTTTTTACCATCGGTACAAGATGAAAGACACACTAACAACGAAATGTAATATCCCTTGATACAATTGATTTCTACCAACTTTTCTGGTGACATAACGTGTATGAAATCAACACATAGACAACCAGATAAATTTATATGTATACTTCAAATTATACCTATGTGAATGTGTGTGTGTGTGTTTATAAAATCGGTTTTGATTTCATTTGCATTATTATTGGAAAAATAGCACGTAATGAAATACATTAGCAATCAAATCTAAGAGGAATAATTTCAAATAAAACATATTCATTTATATATGCACATGTATTTTATTTAATCACATTGTTTTTGTTATTTTAGATATGCATATTTTGAAGTTTGAATTACTACTCATACTTCAGACTTTCAAAGGTATTGTATCCAGTATGGCAGTAGTTATCAAATAGTCCGTTTCTATGTATGTTGGCGTTTGTTTTTGTTGCACGTCAGCGGTATACTACTGTTGCTTTTATTTAGTTTACTCGTGATTAGTGAATTAGTTGATGTTGTAATGTTGTATTAAAGAAATATGTATTTGCAGCATCAGATTAAATATTTAAGAATTGTTCAGAAGAACCATTTATATTACCAGTAAATGAATATTGAACATTTGGATTTAGAAATGCAATTTTAATTCGAATCAATAACAAACCTCTTAATTTCGGAAAAGTACATAAAAACCCCTAATGCACAACGTATAAGAAGAACATTTGACCTTTTAAATATTGCAATTCGAAATTCGATACTTTTCATGATCATTTATGTATAAAGTAGCTAGCTATAGCTGATTTAATTGTAACCAACGACTTTGTTCACATTGGATATGATACAAGTCTGACTTTGGTTCTTACCACAATTTTTTGTTCGTATAACAAGTGGTGTCAATCAGATGGTCATTCTCAAACAAAGTCTAAAGACCCACTTCAAAATCTGTTATCACAATCTTTACAATTTTGTAGTAGCATCAAAATGTTAGCTTAACCTAAGCTCCATCTACAACACGTTCTCATTAAACATTGCACTTTCTACAAAAATTGGAATCATATATATATATTGTCAGTTAACTGCTAGTAGTCTGTTGTTATTTGTGTATTATTGTCATTTTGTTTATTTTCTTTGGTTACATCTTCTGACATCAGACTCCGACTTCTCTTGAACTGAATTTTAATATGTATTGTTGTGCGTTTGCTTTTCTACATTGGCTAGAGGTATAGGGGGAGGGTTGAGATCTCACAAACATGTTTAACCCCGCCGCATTTTTGCGCCTGTCCCAAGTCGGGAGCCTCTGGCTTTTGTTGGTCTTATATTTTTAATTTTGGTTTCTTGTGTGCGGTTTGGAGGTTGGTGTGGCGTTCATTGTCACTGAGCTAGCGTGTGTTTGTTTGGGGGCCAGTTGAGGGACGCCTCCGGGTGCGGGAGTTTCTCGCTACATTGGGGACCTGTTGGTGACCTTCTGCTGTTGTTTTTTTCTATGGTCGGGTTGTTGTCTCTTTGGCACATTCCCCATTTCCATTCTCAATTTAAATTTTACATTTATTTTTCAAAGGTGTAAAACAACCAATCATTCAAAGGGCATGACAAATCTTACTTTGTGAAAGCGTCACTGATTCAAACACTGAATAAGCCAACGATGCTTTCGCAATGACGAGTAAATTTTTTAACAATAGATTTTTTTTCTAAATGGTGAATTCCAAATTTGCAAGCATGTACTCCAATAAAGCGGAATAAATGCAAAATGATGTCAAAGCAAAAAAAAAAAAAAAAGAATTAATCTTACAAAGGTATTATATTTTACTTTCATATATATGAATGATGTTCTGTCACTTAGTAACCCACATTTTAGGGTTTGTTGGATATGAACATGCGATTAATGATACTAGTCTACCGAAACTCAAAAGTCTGCCTGGTATATCATGTTATCATAAAATTAGACAAACGAATTAAAACTAAAAATTGATTATTCGTTTATCCAAAGTGTATTCTGTGTTACAGGCAAAGCTTATTTTACGGAGATATCTTAACTTCGCTGGTGGTAAGCGGTTGGTCTTTTTTCTTTCCCGATTTTCGTGCAGTAAAAGGTTCATTCGAGCCAAACTGCTTGTCTCATATACACCTATCGTGAGTGCGTTGATATTGAAACCAAATTTGATACATAAAATCATTCCAATTTTGAAAAATAGATGATGGTCGTAACTTTAAATGTGTGATGGTCGTAACGTCAGCTATAGTATATTTAAATGATGGTCGTAACCGACACAAGACAGTCGTAACTTTGACAGATGACCGTCACTCGAGTGTTTAGACAGACTTTTATCAAAGTATTTTAAAAGTACTGTCCACATAACCATGTTATTAATCTCAGTTGTCATTTATGGTTTACTACCATCAATATTATTTGTTACTGTGATAATGGTATGCCGAAATTTAGTTAAAGAATTATTAAACAAAGTTTAACACATTTCTGATGTATTCCAAACGACCATCATTTAGGAGTTTCAGTGGAAACTAATCAACTCACATTAAGCTAAATAGTACGTTATAGGGTTGAGTATTAATATATTTTTTACGGTACGTTAAGGCATCAAATTGTTGAATACACGTGTAGTCCCTCATATTTTTTTTTTTTTTTTTTTTTTTTTTTTTACGACTTTTTATTACCTGCAATCTTGTCGGCAGATGAAGTTATTGAATGCACAATTAGTTTTGAACACTCATTTTTAACTTTTAATCAGCTATTGCAGTTCCTTTAAACCATTGGCCTTCAAATATTCGGTTTTTTATAGTTCATGATGAAGGTAAATCCACAAATGCGCTTCTGAGTTCTGGTGTTTTTAACGTGTTGTATAGTAATAGCCAGGATAATTTTACAAGGTAGAACTGAATGTACTGTGGCAACTATAACATACATATGCAGGTTGAAAATAATGTTTATAAATGTTATATAATATATAATATTGTTAGCTTATTTTGATTACTTACCAATGCCCTCTTTTTAAATTCCACCTATTAGGTATATAAAAGTTTATATTTTCAAATGATGAGAAATATAAAGAAAAAAAATCAGGATACTGTTTTTTTTCATATGAAGTCCAATTTGTAGAAAATGCCTTGTCTTAGAACCCTTTATTTTGGAATTTAAAATAATTTGATAAATTTCGTCCTTTTTCATTCGTTCGTAACTAAGAATGATCATAACCATAACTGTGTTTATTGTTTTAAAATGACTTCTCCACTTTTGAGAAATTTATATTGTTATTGAATTTAACCGCTTCCAACTATTTGCCTCTTGGTTAATTGTATACATGATATTTTAAGTAACAGTGACTGTTCATTTCATTTTGTATTGTTTCGTTCGATTTGTTTTAATTTTTCTTCCGTTTTGCACTTTACAGGTACTCTCATCTCCATCCCTTTTAGTTTTTATCATTTGGTGAAATCAACTTCACAAATCATATAATATATTCATATAATAAAAGACACGTTTAAGACTCTTGACTTACTTTATTCGGTCCTATTTCATAAAGAGTTACGACCATCACAATTTACGTTACAACCATCCTCAATATTTTTGTTGTTATAGTTACGACCCGTGTTCGAACTTTTGAAAGACTATTTTTTCGAAAATTGGAATGATTTATGTATCAAATTTTGTTTCAGTATCAACGCATTGACGCTCAGTTTGTATGGGACAAGCGGTTTAGGCTCAGATAAACCTTTTATTGCACGAACATCGGAAAAGAAAAACTTATCCCTAGAATTGTCTCCCATTTTCGGATGGTCGTCACTTTACGTTACGACCATCCGCTTACCACCAATGAACTTGCAAGGAAATCTATCACAAGGTGGTATGAAAAAGAGAACATCCACGCTTACTGTGTCTACACCATACTCTCAAAATATTGCTTTTATATAATATGTTTAATATTTGTATTAACAGGAACCAAGTGCTATGCCATCTTTAGGGAGAACACTACAATATTCGTTGATAAGTGCGATACAGTTGTTCTCAACTGCACTTGTTTTTCTGCAGATGAAAGTTCGTGGAAAGGTCCAAGCGGAACGCCTGCTATGTCAAATGAAACTATTCTCATTGCGTATGCAAATGGCCTACAAATTAATCCCAACTTACCAATAACAAATGTCGTTATATATGGTAATTACACTCTAGGAATGTGTCACCTGAAGATAAACAACTTTTTGACTGCCAACGATGGTTTTTATGAGTGCAGTTATTTCCGGTCTGGTAACTTACATATTCAAAGATTCAACTTATTTAGCAAAAGTGAGTTGAATGTAAAAGTTTGATAGATACGTCAGTTTTCCAAAACGCGTAATTATTGAACAATTTTTTTATGTTATTCAAAGTGTGGGAACGGAACTGTATGGTTTTCTGATAATTTGGTCATTCGGGAGACTGTCAAGCGGGGCTCCGACATTTGCAAAATAACAAGTTGCTTCAATTGATGTGTTATTGGTCTCTCGACCATGCGTTTTGGACACCCTATAATGTCAACATTTTAAAGTTTTATAAACATAATGTTAGTAATAATTTTCTTCCAAAACAATAAGTATCATTCATACCCTTCTGTATCACCGAAATGACAATAACCATAGAAAATGATACGAATCTTTCCATTATTTATTTTGTTCTTTATTTCAAGGATTAAAACCACGCAATATTAAAAATATATAACTACCATTGGTATAGTTTTACTAGATTTTAACTGTATTGAAAGATACACATTAATAGGTACATATTATATCAATGAACATAATATGTTTATCCATCATAATCATAATGATGAAGGAAGAAGGGCATCCCGTAACGACCCAGCACCCTTGCGTGAAAGATCGTTGACTAATATATATATAATATACTTTCATTAACGTATATATTTTTTTATTATAAAGGACCACCGACAAATTTGAAAATAATGAAAACTTCAGAGAATAATATCATATATGGAAAGGAGGGAGTTCTGATAGAGTTAAAATGTACAGTAAAAACTGGTATACCAGCAACAGCCCTAATTTGGAGTAAAGAAGGTCTAGCTGTTTCAAATGGAAGTGATGAAACTCTGCTGTATCAATTTACTCCGACTAGATTCGACCATTTACGCAGCATGACATGTTATACCAAAAGTGATTTGTTGACAAATTCATTGTCTCAGACAATAAACTTAAATATACAATGTAAGTCAGTACAAACTGCTAAGTAGAAATGTAAGTTTAAACATTCATATTATCAATGAAAATACGACGGGTATTGGTACGCATGTGTGTTTGTTGCCTTCTCATTTTAGCTACTATATACATCCTCTTTAACACTCAGATATTCAAGTATAATACGAATTTCAATGCCCAGAAAGAGTAAACGTCATTGCCTATCCTCGTGACAAAATGATTAGAAAGCTTAATTTTCTAGGCAAAAATGTATTGAAAGCTATATATATTATATTAACACCTGTTTTCGACGCACTGCAATACGAACTTATGGAACAGCTGAGTCATATCATTATAAGAAAAAAATGTACAAAATTAATTGCATGATACAGTCAATAACTGTTTAGTGTCTTTAAACGTCTGCTGTATTTGTACTCGGCTCGAAACAGGAGTAGTCGCTCGCCGTAGGTCACATTACGCCCTGTTTCTTAGCTTCGTACAAATACAGCTGATATTTCAATACAAAAAGCAGTGATTGTCCATAACCATGTTATAATTAAACAAAAACATTATAGAAAATTATTCATTTTCGTTAAACCTACGGATAGAAGATATTCAACTGATGTGTTATAATGGGAATAAAACAAAATCGGAAAACGGTAGTTTTCAAACAGATTTTTGAATTCATGAATGTACTAGGCTTTGTGAAACCAGCCACTAGTACATATAGAGAACACCAAATATTGTATTTGTCTTCTTATATCTCATTTCGCCATTATATACATATGAAAAAAAAAATGAAAAAAAGGAATTAGCTTGATCTTAAGTCATTAAATCGAGAAATCTCCCTGTTAAATCCTCTCATTAAGAAAAAGCAATGTATATCATAATTTATTCAGTTTTGAATGATGAAAGTCTACTATCATTTATTATTTACAACAGACACACCTCACTTGACAATTAGTCGAAGCAGAAACGGATCAATAATTGAAGGTGAATCTTTTAAATTATGCTGCTTTTCAAACAGTAATCCAACAGTACATTCCATGGCATGGTATCAGAACAATTATGAAGTATTTTCTTGGAAACAAAGTCCTACAACTAAATCTGAAGGACTCAATAAAGAGATCTGCCTTCCGATTTATCCAGTATATAGAAACAGTACTGGAAATTACGCATGTTTTGCTGAAAATACCATTGCAAAATCGAATTCCCTAATAGCCATCAATGTTATATGTGAGTAATTTTAAATAGTTTATCATTATCAGAGACTGAACGAAAATACGTTTCAATATCATATGCTTTATAGAAACATGATTTATATTGGGTTCGCGTATTGTTTATTCTTTAGTTTTCTATGTTGTGTCATGTGAACTATTGTTTGTCTGTTTGTCCTTTTCACTTTAGCCATGACGTTGTCAGTTTATTTTCGAATTATGAGTTTGACTGTCCCTATGGTATCTTTCGTCCCTCTTTTATATATAAGTATTCATTTATAGGTTAGATCATAATAAAATATTGACTAAAACATAAGAGGTGAGGATCTATCAAAAAGACAAAAGTCATCGAAATAACTTAACACGTACAATAAGACAGAAAAGTAAATATTAAATATTGTCATGTGATATCCATCACCACGTGACTAAAATGTAGACTTTGTCACATCCAACACATGTTGAGCGAACGGATAAAAAAAAATTGATCTTATACTGCATACAAATTTTGAAACTTAAAATCTAATAAGTTGACCACCCTCCCTTGAATGGTTCGGGAATTAAGATTATGCAATTACGGAACATTATTTCTCAACTGTCATGCAGAAAGATGATTCTTAAAGTTCTTGATACTTAAATAAATCAGACATACAGGCGTGCATTCGATCTGGTAAATGACATCATAAAGACGTGTTAAATTGACGATATATTCTGATGAAAGACAAGATTTCAGAAATGACTTCAAAGAAAAAGGAGGGACAAAAGATTGTAGAGGGACATTCAAACTCATAGATCTTAAATAAACTGACAATGCTAAAGACGAAAAAGAAAACTAAAGAGTAAGCAACATGAAAATAAACTCATAGATACAAGGACTAACATTTTACACTTACGCCAGACGCGCGTTTCGTCTACAAAAGACTCATTAGTGCCGCTCGAATCAACAAATTTTTAAAAGGCCAAATAAATTACGAAGTTGAAGAGCATTGAGGACTAACAATTCCTAAAAGTTTTGCCAAGGTAATTTATTCCTAAGGTAGACAAGCCTTAGTATTTCAAAAATTCAAAGTTTTGTTAACCGTTAATTTATCATTATGAACATATCAATGATAACTTAAGTCAACACTGGAACCCCACCAAAAACTAGAGGTGATCTTAAGTACTCCAGAAGGGTAAGCAGATCCTGCTACACATGTGACACCTGTCGTGTTGCTTATAGTATTACCGTGATATTCCTGACTTGTTTCTATGATATGTCTTTTGCACTATTATTTGCTTGTTTTTCTTTTCCCCACAAAAATGGTGGGTTAAACCTGGATTCAGCTAGCTAAACCTCCCACTCGTTTTACAGTTTGTTTGTAGTCAGAGTAATTGAATGAATAGGTTCAGAATTATTACAACTTATCCTGTTTATCCATCAATGACTGACATCTATTTTACATTTTACAGATCCACCAGATGTTAAAGTAACCTACACAGTTTCAGAACAAAGCATATCACTTCATTGCATTCCCGACGGTAAACCAGAAAATTACATATTTTATGATTGGCAACACAAATCAGAATTCAATGAACACATTCGTTATATTCATGGAACGCGAGAAGGTAAACTTGTCATAAAAACACATCAGAGCAAGACAACAAATGAAGTCGATGGTATTTACGTGTGCAATGTATCTAATGGTGTACCTAATCTGGAAGGAAATGTTAGTCAAGAAGGTCAAATTTTCATAAAATCTCATGGTAAGATCTCAAAGGAGTGTGTAACTTAGAATACAATTCATTCTAGTGCAAGTAAAGCACACACGTGTATTGATATAGTTTTGTATCATCAATAAAAAAGGAAAACATTTTTTTTTCTTCAAATATTCAGTTGCAAAGGGCTATTCTCATAGACTAAAATCAGAATATGGAAGAAGAATATCGTGATATGTAGAGACTGATTCGTGTACCCTCGTTTCATCAAACACATTATACAAGTTCTTCCAAAGATAAAGGTAGAGAAGTCAAACGGTACGAATAAAAAAATGTCAATTGAAGTTCTTATTCTACATGTAATTCGTATAATGATTTGAAGTTGCATTGTAAAACATAAACCCACACCAAAAATAGTTTTAATTGGACAGTTTTGTTTAATTTGATTATACAGAATACGATTTCGAACACTTAAGGATGTTCGTTCCTTTTGTTTTTGACTTTTGGCCAGATATTTGGAATCATCTGGTTTTATCTATATAGTGGCTATAACAAAATTTCCCGCTAACCCCCTACTTTTCTTGTCATAATTTTATTTCAAAAAGTTCAAAAAGCAATATTTGAAAAATGTTATAAAATTCTTGTTAATTTTTCATAGTTTTTGAAAGGAAAAAGATGTCAATTGTAAATGTATGAAAAGACTAGAGAGAATTATTTCTCGAAAAATTTTTAAAGGCTTATATGTCGAAATCATGCACTTCATATTTCACTGTTTTTTGGTTCCATTATTTATATACTTTTGATTTATAGTAGTCTTTAAAAAAGCTTGTTATTTTGAAAAAAAGTAGCCAACATCCCAAAACTGAGCCTCAACCAGCTTCGTCAATACTATCAGAGAGGTAAAAAAAAATATATAACATTTGAATAAAAAAAAGTTGGTAGTAATCATAAAATAGACGCATGTCAAATTGTAACCTGTTATAATGAGTCTGACATTCTTACAAAGCAACAGCAGAATAAATACAGCTGTTTGTCGCTTTTTGGTCGGGTTGTGGTCTCTATGACACATTCCCCATTTCCATTCTCAATTTTATGTATATAAAGTGTTAGATTATAACCGCTCTGGAAATTTAGAAACTAGCTTATAACAGTGTGTAAGAAAATAAAGGAATATTACGTTATTTATTCAACTATAAGAAAATGATACAATGAACTATAGTGAGAAGAGGATATACTGTGGATTCATGAATATTCGTTGGATACCATTTTTCGTGGATTAATTGGTATAGAGGAATCACGAATTTAACTACACAACGAATTGCAAATTTTCTAAAAAAAATGTGTGCAGACTTTGCCAAAACCACGAAATTTGATATTCACGAATATGCAAGTTTTTCTCGAACTACGAAAATTGGAACCCACGAAAATAAATGAATCCTCATTACTTAAGTAACGCCGAGATATAAACAAAAAATTTACCAGTAGTGTTGGAATTTGAAACATCAATTGAAAGAACTATTAACATGAATGGGAAAAGAATATACAAAAAAGAACTATACCTAGTTGCCAATTTCATCGACAAAAAAATTGTTTTAATCCCACAATATTCATGTAACGAGCTTGTCGAATGTCGTTGGCCTGGAAAATTTCGAAAACTTAGACGTGCTTTTATTACGACGATGTCTCTAACACTATTGACCCAACAACTACTCAAAAAAAAGTTAACAGGTTGAAATTGTCACTTTAAATGTTTACAATTTTCACAAAACATATATTTAGAATATATCTAAAATGCCAACAAACGTACATGTATATGACACTTATTCCATATGGGTAGAGGTTTGCCAAGCAGAAGAGAAATTATCCTTCCGACACAATAAGAATCAATATGATTGGTTTTACTCCCTCTTACCAAGTCATATAATTTGAAGTATAAACCTTCAATCTGTTTATGAATTTGAAAAAAAAATTGTATCGAATAGAGGCTTTTTAACAAATAACCCTAAGTTGTGTGTTGTTCACTGATAAGAAAGTTAACGCATACATATACACAAAGAGACAACTGTGTTGCATGTATCAAATAATTCAATTGGAATTGAAGTCTTTTAGTTTCGTGTGAATTTTCAGGTTCACATTGACACATATGTTTTATCTATTCCAGCATCACCAGTCTTTGTTGCAGAGAATAAACCAATTCAAGCTGGAAAATTTGGAAGAGGAGTAGAAATAAAAGTTACAATTTATGATAAGCTCTATAATAGCACAGTTTTGATAAGTAATAATGGTACAACTCTTAAGGTTAAACCAACAATAGAAAATATAACCACACATGATACATTTTATGGGGTCAATGTTAGAGTCACTGGAATACAATATATTTTTCAACTGTTTTTGACATCAACAAATAATTTTATGAACTACACAGTGGAAGCATGCAACGATGTTGGATGTAATTATTTTTATGTACAAGTAATATCACTAGGTAAGTAACTCAAAATGTTGCGTAAGATTACAAAAAATAAATATTTTTTTTAAATATGCTACAAACATATTTTATTACTGTCAGGATGGTTTTCTATAAGAACCATTTTTTTTTATTATGACGTGTTTATTTCTCTTTCTAATGATATGAATCCCAACAGGGGCAATCCCAATTAAAATGATATATCATATATAAACTATTTGAATTGATAAGAATAAGTTAATATATCATTCTAAATGCAAGTTTGACAAAGTCATCATATTAATTTAACAAAGTTCACGAAATTAACCATGCCTGTGTAAACAATTATTATTAAGTGGGAAAAATGTCATACCATTGGCTGCACACGCGTAGTTAGGGAGGGGGATTGAGGTGTTCTTACCCCCTTGAAAACAAATAAGCACTGTTATAGTCGACGTTCTGTTTGAATTGTTAAAGTTAAGTATGATTGTATCTAGCCCCTGGAAATTCCTGGCTACGGGCCTTAGATAGAACAATTTTGTTGTTTTCTGTGTTTGTTTGTCGTGTTATAAGTTGTGTACAAGAGTCATTGAAGCAATTTAGTTTTCTTTTCATCAAAAATGATTTTTTTTTCTTGAATGGTTAACGCTTCGTACTTGATGCTAAATTCTAAGGTTCTTAATGTTTACGTCAAAGGGCAAATATCTTCACGTCACAATGTCTTATGACACGTTTGCCAGTCCAATAATGAACTGCTAACTAAGGTTGTTTTAAAATAGCCCTCTCCATTAAAACAACCTTAGTTAGCGTTCATTATTTAAATCGGAGTTGCTTTAAGAAGATACATGTATTTCATTTGAAGAACTTTAATAGTTTTGCAACGAGCTTCTCTTTGCATTAAATTAGGTCCATTAATTTTGTTTTCAATAAAAACACCTAGACAAATCCCGTATTTGATAATGGTTTAGAACAAGAGATTTTTATAGAATTGCGAGAGGAATGGAGGTTAACATTAACACAATTAGGACCTGTTTAAGACACCATAGAGGAAATAATGAACTACAGAATAGATAATTTGTCTCCATAATACTGTATATTCCATCTGTTTATTTTCTCGACAAATACGGTTGCTTTTAAGACATGAGGTTAGTATACTAATATACTATTTTCTCTATAATGATATATTTGATAGAAATCAACGTTTAAATGAGAAATTCAGATAAAGCAAAACATGTTACGTTTAATATTAATTGTATTTGTATTTTAGGTTTCGCAATAAAAACTTCCTCTTTATTGCAAATGTTGCACCCGCTTTATACTTAATACTTAAAAAAATAAGAAAGTGTAAAATGCAGCTTAAAAGAAATCTGCAGTACAACAAAACTTTGGTTTTGCAAATATCGAGCAATCCTTGGTTAGGTAAAAATGTTATTTGATTTTTGTGTGTTTATGATAATGTATATTATTGTATAGCAATATGATATTTCATACAGAAAGTAACCAAAAGTTAGCGTGAAATAAATTCCAGTATTGCACTAGTGCAATAAATCTTCCAAATTCATGACGTCATCAACGACTAAATCTTAGTTTAAACCAATTTTTACTTTCAAATATTATATTGCTATACAATAAAAGGGATATTGCATGAATATTGGGGAATATTGTCCCTCGTAGAACATATATTGCCACTCGCAAGCTCGTGCAATATAAAATTCTACTCGGGTCAATATTCCCCAATATTCATGCAACAACCCTATATTATAATTTTACCTAGGAATGTACTATTTACCTCCCTACTACTTACTTCCTGTTTTAAATCAAATATGATGATTTACATCATTTCGGATTTTAAAAGCTTATGCCCTTTTTAAAAAGCTAAAACATATGAAGAAAATCAGTTGCATAATATTTGAATGATACATGATAAATGATTCAGATATGAACAATATGAATGTTTTTTTTTTTGCTTAAATCATAATGTTCATTTTTTGTATTTTGAACGATAATATATTTTCAAGGATGGACCAAATTAAGTTTCTTTTTATCATTGTTTTATTTTAGATTTCAACAATAAGCCTCAGAAGTATTGTAATTCTGGATGGAAGATTGTGGGTATCTTGTTCGGAGGAATTCTCATAATAAGCATATGGTTGAATATTTATTGCTTGCTGAAACGTAAGGGTCTCTCAAGAATGGTACCGGAAATTCCACTTGAAATGCAACACGATGAAATTGGAAACAATAATGATAACCATGCGAGTATTCTAGCTTTGTCAAACAGTGTACAAGAAGCGGTAACAAGTGTTGATGGACAAACTGTTGAAGAAACAGACCCTCATTCGACGCCTTTGGAACATAATGGCTCTTCAGACAACTCCGTACAAAGTCTGTCAATATCACTGCTTAGTGGGGACGGATATGAACATCCTTATCAGTCGATTGATCCTGCTGATATTGAAATACATCCATACAGTACTGTCGGGTCATATTTATACCAAAATACAATAATTTTTCCAAAGCAGATAAGTTCTAGAAATCCAAATGATTAAAAAAGAAATCCATGGCTTGTCATATATAAGAAAACATGTGTAAATCCATGGACTTGAAAGATTGTTTATATTGAAGCGATTTCATATACAATAGTTAGAAGACAAGAGTACATTCGCTGTAGTGTCTTGCATCATTCCATATACCAAATAGAGTTGACCCATCCTTTATGGTATCCGATAACAAAACCATTGAAACATCGCATTATTCAATAAACATCCATGTAGATGAGGCTAATGTCAGATTAAATTTGCCAGACAGGCCTCCCAATAATTACATACATTAAACATAGTAGCCATTTGATTATAGTACATGAATAGTAGAAAGAGTGCACAATGATAAGAAAAAATAAATAAACAGGAAGCACATTATATACTGAACTTTTAATGTAGTTTGATGTTGTATGAAAGTCAACTTTAAGACAAGACTAGTCGTGATTGTAATGTCCGTTATTATTCAAAATATTTCCCAGGTAAAATCGAGTCGGGAATAACATTTGAAGAAAAATCAACAATAACTTTACTTTATTTAATCTTGCGTTTGAAAAAAGAGCTGATATTTACACTTAGGTTTGTTACTTATAAGATACAGAATGTTCAATTGTATTGTCAAAAGCGATAAACAATAAGCTGCATTTTCATAGTAAATCATGGGAAGATCGGATCTACAACTAGCTTTAAACGGTCATGAACGCTTGTTGGCTAATTACAAACTCAAAATTGAACCCCAATCATCAACATCGTAAAAGGAGTTGGCGACGTAAGACACCTTTTTTGCCACCTGAAAAATATTATAAATACAAATTTGTCAAAATCACAACTTTAAGCTATTTAATGGAAAAAAAGAATATTATTTTCCATAAATAGGTTTTATTTTAACAATAAAATGCACATCCATCTGGTAATAGCAACATAAATTCATGCAATATAACTGAAATCTTCATGATTTTATCATTTAAGTTAATATTACGACAGTTTTTTTTGTCAAAATGAAAGTGGCCGCATTTATGTTCAGTCTTTATATTTAAATATATGTTGTATACGATGAGTAAACAAAGCAGATATAAAGGTTAAGACTGTACACGAATGTCCACTTCCATTTTAGACAAAAACCGTCTGAAAAATAATGTTTTATGACATATTTGATAGTATTTCCATATATAAGCTTCAATTCGAGCTTTTTTAATGACCAACCCAGTACAAATCTTTTACATAAGTTCATTGATCACCTGAATGGGACACTCGATCAAGTGTTTACAAAATTTCAAAAATCATTCATTAGATGTATACTTTGAATATAAGGCCAAATCTAGTCCCTAGAAGAACAGACGATGGACCACACAAAAACAGAACGATCAAAGGACGAAATATCCGTAATTCAAATTGAACATTTCTTTCTTTTCAGTTTTACCAAGTTTTTAAGATAATTATCGTAATAATGGAACATTAATTATTCAAAGTTGTATTCCTATTTCCCATAGTTTCCCCTGAACATACTTCAATCATGCATTATTATAGTAATCTGAATGTAGTTGATGGTTTGATAAGTGATTGTCATTTGAAGTAGAAAACAATTGATAAAAAATGGATTAATTACTGATAACACAAAATTAAAAGAAGACAAATAATGTTAAAATTCTGAATAATTATTACAATCTTCAGCATTCTGTTGAATGTTTATCTGAATAGAAAATTGGATTCTTTATTCTCAATATTATATCAATGGGAGCGGAGATATCGTCTTTGAGACAACCCAAACAATACATATATAACCATCAGAAATCGAAAAGTCAAGATCAATCTTCAACAGTAGACATATGTATTATGTCAAGTTCTAAATCTTTAAGTGTCTAAAATTGCTGAAAACAATTGAACTTACAATGCCAAAGACTTGACATCACATCAAAATTAAATTCTTAAAATAACAAAACAATATAAAAAGCAATCACAAGGTTCCTGCTTTGGGAAAAGCACATGCTTGAAATTCTAAAATTTATTTGTAGCACGGCTAATTTGGTTAAAAAGGCAACTTACAGAGTCACAAGGGCCGCTCTTAACAAGGTAAGGGCACTTGTACTTTATGAAATCCTGGTATACTTCTCGACAAATTCCACAAATTCAATGGATGCTGGCTAGGTTGTGTAATCGTTAAATGGAGGACCGGAATCGACCAACTTTGGATGAGGGGTATCTTTACATTAATCATGTTAGTATAAAGCGATCTTGGGAAGACCCAATGGATATTTTCGTAAATAAGACCGAAAAGGAATACACAATATCACACCATGATGAGGAGGGATATGGTGTCTAAATACGCACAAAGAAAAACAATATTTGAGTCCTATATTCAGGATTTGAGGCAATGTGAAATCCTGATTATTTGCAAAATTAAGACTTTTTTTCGCTTTTAAGAGTGGCATCGGATTCGCCACCAAGGGAAGTAAACTCGCTTTTCAATAATTCTCCATTACATAATCAGCCGCGCTGTAAAAGAAATGCATGATTGTACATGTAGTTATGTTTTACATTTTATATTCACGTGTGGTATAGCTGCTAGGTGACCAATCAGAATAAGTCAATGAAACCATGAATTAGATTTCATACGAAGGAAAGGGTTCACAGTGTGGCAACTAATTCATATGCTTTTCATAGTATGGTTCCTAGCTACAACAAAGCTACTGAAACAAGGGTATGAATGATATATTTGAAATCATCTATCTCTTTGAAATCGTTATGGACGTCATTATGGTTTGGTAAATACAATGTAGTTATGGAATATACGTATGACCACAGATATATTCCATAAGTCGAAGACTCCTTAACGATTGTTTATGACATCATCAAATGTATATTATCATCAATTTATTGTACAATGAGCAAATTATACATTTAGTGCTTCTTGTGAAGTAGGCACTGATGACCCTTTATGATTATCAAATTTAACCACTCATTTTGTCGCGATTGGTTTTGCTTAATTTTTTGTTTTTTGTTGATCCACTCCCTGGTATCCTGAAATAACATTAGCGGTACCAATTTTTCTGCACCAGATGCGCATTTCGACAAATAATGTCTCTTCAGTGATGCTCGTGGCCAAAATATGTAAAATCCAAAGCTTATAAAAAAGATGAAGAGCTATAATCCAAAAGTTCCAAAAAGTATAGCCAAATCCGTGAAAGGAATCAAAGCTTTGCACGAGGGAGATACATTCCTTAATTTATAATATTGTTTAACCATTTTGTAACAGCAAATTTAATAACACAAAAAATCCGTATTTTCATGCCAGTACCGGAGTACTGGCTACTGGGCTGGTAATACCCTCGGGGACTAACAGTTCACCAGCAGAGGCATCGACCCAGTGGTAGTAATAACATTAACGGTACCAATTTTTCTGCACCAGATGCGCATTTCGACAAATAATGTCTCTTCAGTGATGCTCGTGGCCAAAATATGTAAAATCCAAAGCTTATAAAAAAGATGAAGAGCTATAATCCAAAAGTTCCAAAAAGTATAGCCAAATCCGTGAAAGGAATCAGAGCTTTGCACGAGGGAGATACATTCCTTAATTTATAATATTGAAACATACGCATACGCGTACATTCCTTAATTTATAATATTGAAACATACGCGTACGTTTCCTCATAACAAAAACAATTATTCAGGTCACACATTTTCAAATAGCCGCCTGACACTGAACTATTGAAACGCTTAACTGTACTTAAATTATTTCCGCTTTCAAATGATTTGTCAGTACATGTCACAATAATAACAATGAGAAAAAATAAGAGAATAATATGGTGATATACATAAATAATAGAATATGATATATAAACTTTCTTCTGACGCAGTTTCCAGATTTACTTACAGTAAACATATAACCTATTTCTAAATCTAAACATGTGTATGAAACGTGAAAACTCATCCAGGAGTTACATCGACCCAGGGATTAATTTTAAATAAACACATCTTGTAATTACTTTTAATGTTACAACTATGAAATTAAAATTAAAATCCAAGCTTTTCTTTAGTTTTTCTATGCGTTGTTTTAACATTGTATGGATAGCACGTGCAGTCAAAGCCGTTATATTTTATACTGAAATAATATTTGACCTTAGAGTGCCTCGCGCTTGTTTCAACTAATTAGAATAAGGATTCTGAAAAATATACATGAAATTTTAATATTTACATAATAATATTGACAATGAGCTTTGGTTGAAAATACATTTTTAAGACGAAAGTGATGATTCATCATCCCAATTGCGGACTTTCAGTTTTATGTATCAAAAGTGCAGAAACTGCATATGGTGTAATATCTCCAAGTGTGTACCACGTATCAGAAGTTGTATTTCTTATCATTATTTTCTTGATACAGGGTTGTTGCTTACAAGGAACCAAGAGTTCAGTGAAGGTAAAATCATCCGTTCAAAAATTTCATGTAGGTTATCATGAACTTGTTGATCATTACGGAATATATGTTTCACAGATGACGATGTAGATGTTCCATATGTCATAACAACGAATTAAATTTATCGCAGGGTTTATACTTACACATCAATACAACGGATGCCACATACACATCAGAAATTTCTCACCCATTTGGGGCATCTAGTTTTGATTGGATTTGTGGTCTTTAGTTTTATATATTGTGTTCTGCATACTGATGTCTATTTTTTGTATTTTCTAATTAAAGAAATCCATGGCAACATTTTTGACTTATATGAATTTTAATTTCCGTTTAGTATCGTTCGTCTCTTTTTTGTTTTGGTTCAATGAATAATTAAGCAATTATAAACCTAGCATGCTGAGTTGGAAGTTATTTCGTTAAGTAGGTTAGTACATGTCACCATTGACACGTTTTATGCATTAACCATACCGATTATTAGCAACTTATAAAACATAAAGTTCAACAAATATGTTTTACATTATTCGTTTGTCATTGACATCTGCGAAGATATAAAAAACGAACGATTTACTTTATTGTTATGCAAAAATTTTCAGTTGTTTGTTCCATTTGACATCTTCGCAGAAACAAGACTCACAAAGGAAAGCTTTCGACTATTTTGAAAATTGAATCAATTGATTTCATAAAGTCGTCGATGATACCATCTGCCAAACAGCCAACATTATGACTATAAAAAAAACCCAAAATCCATATAATTTTTATACAGTTTGAGGTTAAATGATACATTTCCCCGAACCAACGTTGACCTACAAACCCTTTATAGTTTCAGACACCTTTATTATCATTCGTTTTAAAGGTTTGTATTCTTGTAGCTGAAAAAATAAAAATAAACAAATTTACCAAACACACCAGGCCTTAAGTTGTGTGCACCGAACGCGCGCCCAATCCATCGAAAACTGCGAATCCCCGTATACAGTCAATCTATAACTTTGACCACACTAACATGACTTATGTTAATTCATGTCAAAACAGCGGATTTAAATCAGCTCATCACAAATTCCGTGCTACAATTGTGCACGGCATGCGGAAGAGCTTTTTATGATGAAAGAATCCACCAGTGACGCTCGAACAAACAAGTAAAAATGTCAAATAAAGTACGAGGCGAAGCGTATTGATGACCCAAAATTCCGAATGGCCATGCCAAACGCACAAAAAGTAATCTATTCCATTCCTCTTGCAGAAAAACTTAAGTATTTCAAAATTTAACAGATAATATATAAATGTTACAACATTAATAATGATTCATATTAATATTCAAGTGCTGCCAATCGCCTGGTGATATATTTTGGGAGGAAATCCACACCAGCAGGGGTTACAAATAAACTAATCGCTGACATATTTTGAACGACAAATGCGCCAAAAAAACGTTATCCATATCAAATGTTCTGGCCACATACTAATAACAATACTAATGTATTATTTGTTTGCTTCGATCCTACCACCCGCTTAGAAACCTATACTTTAAACTTGCGCAAATAAAGTTATACTTTTTAAAATCGCATTTACACAGTTTATATTCATGTCTATATGTAAAGGAGAACACAGAGAAGTCTATGGTTTCATCTTCCCTACCCCAATAACTCACTCTTTCGTCTTCTTTCTCTACGTACACGCCCCTGATTGCTCCCACTTCCTTCCCCGCCCCCATACACAAATATCTGTCAAAAAGTTTCCAGAATATCCCTACGTTACTGAGCCTCCCTTGGTTTCCTCCCAAGACTTCAGCTTCCTTTCCCCTGGCAACCACTTCCCGCCCTCTCATTGCCATGTTCCCTTATCTACTGTTTACCCTCATATTATGACTATTGTTATAATTAAGAACTATTTTTATAATTAAGAACAAAATATGAGGGTGGCACAACTTTTTGGAATTTTGGATCCTCAATGCTCTTCAACTTTGTACTTGTTTGGCTTTATAAATATTTTGATTTGAGCGTCACTGATGAGTCTTATGTAGACGAAACGCGCGTCTGGCGTACTAAATTATAATCCTGGTACCTTTGATAACTATGACAAATTATTGTATAATATTGTATATAATAAAAGTTAAGTGCATTGAGTAATATTTCCTATTTCACATTGATCAGTGTATATAAAGTGCGAATCCAGCTAGTTCATTTTTACTGTTATATGCGGGTATGTCTATTGTAGAATAAAGGATCATGGGAAAACTGTATTTGTTTACGTTTTGAAAATAACAAGTTAAAGGATTTTAAGTTAAGTTTTAACATATTTTCATTGTGATATGTCTTTATAATATACAAACATAGCATTAAACTTCAAATAAGTGTTATAAAAGCATCATAATATAGCATATCGATTATTGAAAGCGATCCATTTTAACTATAGATGCGATGAATTATCACTGTTAGTGCAGTCATTATTAATGTAGAATTTTCAAAGATGCGAGGAATTTTTATTGTAGAATTATGTGATAAATGCACTTGCAACAAATGAAAAAAAACTTAGTTGATGACTTTAGGATTTATGATACATGTATTTTCCAATTGAAATACAAACTCCTCATTCATTCTTCATCAAATATATAGCTTTTCAAACTTGTAACAAAAGCGATTCTCAAAATGTCATATTGTATTCTTCAGATTACGTTTCTCCTTGATTTTAACTTATATATATATAGTGAATCACTGGAGCGTGACAGCAGCGGGCCCTCTTAAGCAGTCAGTGGGCCCCTACTTATGAAAAATTCTAGATCCGCGAATGGATGCTACCACAGAGGTAAAACCATGCACATTTGGGTTATTGTACACGAAATGCATGCTACAATTCATTTTTGTTGATTTTAGACCCTTTGGAACTCTATGTGGGCTATTTCAGCAACTAGGCAAAAAATCCCCAAACTTGATACATGGTCAGATTCAGCATGTCAACGAATTCCAAATATCTATATTAAAGGACTTTTGTCTATAAATTTGGACCCCACAAAATTGAAAAAGGGACCAAAAATATGAAAAAATGCATGCATCGGATACTTTTGTTATTGAAGGCATGACTGTAACAATAGGATGAATATACAAAAATATCTTTTTCTGGGGTCTCATTGGGGGGTTCTGATCCCGGATCCCGCTTACTGTTTTGGCAGATTCCCGTATTCCGCTTATTGTTTTGTCAGATTCCCGTATCCCGCTTATACTATGCAGTTCTAATTTTTTGTAATTATCCGTGTCCCGCTAGACTTCATTTCCCGTTTTTCTCTACACAATCATTTGACTTTCACCTGTCACGCTTGCAAAAAATCGGCAATCCGGCGTGACGCTTATACCCAAATGCGACCCACTATTTTACTCTATTTTGACTCATATAAAGCCCATTATAAATATATTAAAAAAGTAGCGTAGATTTTTTCATCCCTTTTTATCCCGTCTCGTTTCGTTTTTGAGCCATATAGATGTCGTATGTGACAATGAGACAACTCTCCATCCGAGTCACAATTTATAAAAGTAGACCATTATACGTCAAAATACGGTCTTCAACATGGAGTCTTGGCTCACACCGAACAGCAAGTTATAAAGGGCTCCAGTGTAAAACCTTTTAAGCGGGAAAACAAAGGTGCAATCTATATCAAGATGTACGTAATTAGTGGTGAAGTGTCATGGAAATGGATAAAAAAAATAAGGATAAAGATCTCTATACGCTTTATAAGAAACTAAATGGAATACATTTGAAATAAATGTTATTTCTATTGAATTTAGTAGAGTGTTTTAAAACCAAACTTTTATCCGTAAGTTAAATTTTATCAAATCTTTCTCTTACTTTATCTATTATTTGAGCAAGTCGGCTAAATTAAGGCTTTACAGCTTATTTCCTAATGCATGTAAAGCAAGACTTTGGTTGGCTTGCTTGCTTTGTTTGTATAATTGTTTATACAAACTTTGTAAATAAGATTGACATTTTTAAACAATATGAATAGGCATAGTTTAACCTGTATTTTTAATATTTGAATTAAATTGGGTGTTATCATAATGAATATCCAATAAAAAAAGCAAGCAAATCAACTAAAGTCTTGCTCTACATGCTTAAAGAAATGAGCTGTAATAGATAAAAAAAATAATAATTATACAGTGAAAATGCACCGCATATACAATACTAATGATTCGCTCCACAGTTAAAATGAAAGAATAGTATCATTATTCGACAGTAAACATGACTAGCATTACGAAATCATCATAGTGGAATTTAGTTAAATATGAAGAAACTGACTGACAAAACATATTCTACGTTATACAACTTTAATAATTGTATTAAAATGAATATTTTTTACTGCAACAACATCTCACCTGTTAGTTATAAAGCACCTGCACGATCTGTTCGTGAAATGTCCTAAAAATTCACCTATTTTGGTATATATTTCACAGTTGGATGGCTTTAGGCGCGATAAATCCCGCTCGCATCTCTTACTTTGTTTTATTAGTATTATGTATTTCTGAACATATACATTTTAACTATTTTTCTTCATTTTCTTCAAAAATTAAAAAAAGTTCGTCTGTTTATTTATCATTCTACATTAGACATTTATGGCATATACAGTAAAAATGATATTTTAGGATCCGCACTTTACATACACTGTTGATATCGTCATTGAAAACCAAATATATAAACGCATATACAGGTTTATATGAGGAAATACACAAGGAAACTCTTGTTATTATGAAGCTCTTAAAGTGACATAAAGGTTTTAATCGAATAATATCAAACATATTGACTAGGTAAATTTTCTATTGCGTAATTTGTTAACAAAGAATTGTAGTCTACCGGACAACACGAACAACAATTTTAACAACATATTTTATATTCAATGGATTGAATAGTATAGCCAACCGCCTTGGACGTTTTGGATGGGTTTAAATGTAGTCACTAGCTTAAGTTATAGTCAGTTTATGAATACAAATGCCTGGGAGTTTTAAAACAACTGATTTAGATAAACGATTTTTAGCTGGACCACTACTTAGACATTTTTAGATAAAATTTGAGGAGAAAATATTAGGCTTCATGTTTTTGTTTTTTAAACATATGTTAAACTTATCAATTAACATTGAAATAGAGCATGGTTGGCAAGTATAATCAAATTGTCGATATTCATAAATACTATAGATATTTTTTTTGTTTTGCAGATATGGATAGATTCATTTTGAAGATTCAAATACTACTCATTATTCAGATTTTAGGTATAGTATGCATTGTTATATATTTAAGTAAATGAACAATTGTAGTTTGCGATACTTCATGTACGTGTGTTGTCTAAAGGAATTGTGTTTGCGTAAGAAATCATATCATTTGAAATTTAAAATCCCATGCACTTAAGCCGAGGTTTATTTATCTCGAAAACCACCCAATGAACTGAGATAAATTGTTTCAATTAAACCTCTTTAATCACGAACTTTGCACACAATTATCTCAGAAGTTTTAAAATACACTAGTAAAAATCCTGCGGTTAGTGCAAGACAAATTGTGTCAAGTTTTCAATTTTATTCCCGATATATAAAGAGTAAAGGAACTTTTTATGAGAAGGAGATTCGTTGTCTTGTTGCAATCAGGGAGGTATGGAATTTAATACAAGTGTTGAAAATGCATACGTCCTTCGACAGAGCCTCGTGAAGTACGAACTTTCAACGCTTGTGTATGTAAATTCCATAAAACTTTGATTTTACCAAGATAATTAATAATGTTCAAATTGATTTCATAGTTTGTTTAGTATAAGCTTATTGATTGCCTTTAATGGTTCTTTTACAGAATTGAAATTTTTATAAATAGATTTATAGTTTAACCATTTTATATAGCAATGTAACACTTTTAAAATACTAGCTATGTATCCCGCACAAATTACACGACTGGTTTCTTTATTATTATGAGGCTGACTTGATACAGGAACTTTTTAGGAAGAATTATAAGAAGTTAGCAATATCCTTCAACTTTACTTTCCCCAAAATAGTGGAAGATATTAGCAAGCAAAATTGAGGGAATTATGTAAATGATGATACAAGCATGAAAATTACCACAAAGCATCATTTTTATATACTGAAATAACTGCTGGCCATTCAAAAAAATAATAATTTCAAGATGGCCACGGCCATTTTCTAAAATGGCTGTTTTCTTCAGTTTGAAAATACTGATTTTTCTGGAAAACTTTCCTTTGAACTTCTTTTAGTAAAAATAATTATCAGGTTTGGCGGCTACCTTCCTAACATCACATACTTATTAAAAAATAATATTTGATATATCCAGTGTTTGCGCATGCGCGAAAATGTTACAAAATTCTTTAAAAAACATTTGAACTATTTACTATATATTTATAGTGTTTTTAGTGTTTTTAGTGTTTTTAGTGTTTTTGGATTTCTAATGATATTATGAATTGGTTTAATAACATGTTTCAAGGTTATAATGCACATGTGTTTAACACTATTGCGCATGTGCAAACTATTTATAGACATCAAGAGCGATTTTTGTGCACTACCAGGCAATTCTCAGGTATTCGATGGATAAGGCGAAAATGTGGTGAATCCCGGAGAAACATCAATTGTAACTGCAGATCAGCCACTTTTGGAAATGCCTATGCAAATTCACTTGGAATGGCCTGATTTTTACGGAAAAGATAAGTTTATCGTCATGTTAGGTGGATTGCACATTGAAACGACTTGTTATAAAACTATTGGTGATATATTGCATGATATGGGATGGACATGTTGCCTTAATGAAGCCAATATTTCAACACCAAGAACGGCAGATTATTTTTATGTATGTTCAAATGTACCTAGGACTAGACAGTCGCATCAGACAACTGCATGTATTTTGCTTGAACTGTTAATTTCGGATTATGAAAGCTAAACTCAGAATATATAATTACGTCATGACTCTGTGACGTTCAATGATTAAAAAGACTGGTGGAGTCATCTCAACCATAGTTTCATTCCTGGCGTTCAATTATAAATTAAGAACTTCTTCTGATTTTGGTATTATGCTCATTTCAGTCCATATAAAGCATGATAGCGTATTGTTTTAGGTGTTGATCGTGTAAATTATGCTCGATCGTTACCGACCCATCTCCAAGATATTTACTTCCTTCCCGAACATCACCCACAGGTGGCAATGGAATTTGAAAATGATAATTTCACTGTACGTAAGACCAGCAAATTTCTTTCTTATAACACAATTGATCAGGCACAAAAACGTGAGAATAATGCAATTGTGAAGGGCGATGTTGGTGCCATATGATTAACCGAAGATCCCATTTAGACAAATTGATGGTAGCTTGACCAGGAGTCAGTATTCTAGGAGATGAATTTGAAAGATCTTGTTGTTTGGGTCATTCTATAACAGATGAACGACATAATGAAGACTCTACAAAAACACACAAAAATGTCTTAAAACAGCTTTTAAGGCTTTGTAAAGTGATGAACGAGTTTGGAAATTTATTTCTAGAAGAGTCGTCCGATTTGTAAAAAATATACTCCATTTAGAAAATTGTTGAACAGGTAAGATATGTAAATAAACTTCAAGATATTGGTCCAAACAATACGAAGATCTTTTTAAGGAGAACCTGCTTTTTATAACCAAATAAACAATAACCACTTCTTATTTTGGCCGCAAAATAAAACTTGAAAAGTCTTTGTCAAAAACCAAGCTAGATAAACTAAAAAGTGTTTGCGATATCTTTTCTAGACTTTTCATTTCTTGTCACAGTAGACAGTTTTACTTGGAATATGTCTTTATCCATAAAAACCAAACTTCTCCTCCGTCTTTATCTCAGGATGTTTCTTGAAATAGTGGTATTAAATCGCTGCAAATGGGTTTACTTGAAACATTCTGCGTTTGGCTGATCCAAATTCGGACGCATTTATCGTTGGTTGGGCAGCAATGGTTAATTCCAGGTCACAAAGTTGGCCAACAATATTTGATGATTATGCAAATGATGTCATACTGCCTTACATAAAATCTTGCATCGATAAGTATTCAAGAATAGACATTGTATTTTATGTTTACTAAATGAATATTTAAAGGCTGTGACAAGAAAAAGGCAAAGTTTTTGTGCCAGATGGAAAGGTGTTGGTTCTGGAAGAACACCAAGGACTTGGAGTAGTTTTCTCTGTGAAGATGACAACGAAACTAAATTGTTCAAGTTTCTTGCTGACAAAATTTCGTCTTAAGAGACTAATAAAAAAGTTTATGTTACTCAAGGTGAAAATATTCTTTGCAATTTCAATAAGGATACTTCCTAATCATGAAGAAGCAGATACACGCGTCGTAAAATGTAGTTTTAGGTAGTACTGACACAGATGTAATAGTATCAAGAATTGCAGCAATCGCAAAACTAGGTAGAACACATTGTGGATAGGTTATGGAAGGAATACAGACTTTTATTGGCTTCCTGTATGTGACATATCAAATGCATTTGGTCCTTGTGTAGCTGCTCTTCCATTCGGCCATGCATTCAGTGGATGTGACTTTTTGTCGAATTGTCAAGGGAAAGGGAAGAGGTTAGCTTGGCTAACAATGGAAGGTTTTTCAGATATAAAGGACGTTTTTTTTTGGTTTAAGTATGAAGCGAGGCACGATGTGAATTGTTTGCCAGGAAGCAGCGGCATTGTGATGCAATACCGCCTACAAGAGGTTCTTTTCCAGAGCACACCAAAAGAGAAGTAAATCAAGGAGGAGTTGTTTGGGTTCAGCCTGATTCATGTATTTGACAGGTACATGTACCAAGTCATGAACACTGGGGTTGGATAAAAGAAAGAATCAATGACAGTTGGAAACCGAAATGGACTTCTATGACTGCCGGTGCATCTTCGTGTCAGGAACTTTTGAAATGCGGAGGCAAAAATCCAGCTGTGTTGGTAACTGTAAATGCTACCGTTCTGGCTTTCCTTGTACGGGTTGTTGTATAGGCAACTGTCAGATAATTATAAGATAAGCAACCTGTCTTTCTTACCAGACTAGCTATATAGGCATTTAAACTTAACAAAGAGTGTTATCACTTGTTAATTTGATGGAAATTATAAAAATATTTTCACGTATTTGCCTCCATTTTGGAACCGGAGATAACTATTTTTCTTCATTTATGTGTTGTTTTGTCGCGCTTAGGAACTGTTTTTAACGTTTCATCATAACTTACATTGGATCATACCTATAACACATCTTTCAAGGATTTACATCCCTTGTGAAGTTGCTTGAAAGTATAAAAATTGAATTTTTTTACTTTTCCCCGGCATTTTGAAACCGGAAGTCATCTTTAGTTTCATTAATGTATTGTCTAGTCGTTATTTATGAACTGTCATTTACTTTTTATCAAATCTAACATTTGATTTTACGTATAACACACCTTTCAAAGGATTAACGAATTATTGCCAATTTGTAATGACGCCATTTCCAAAATGAGTGGTGGCCATCTTGAAAAATTGATTTTTTTTTCTGGCCAGCAGTGCATTTTTAGTATCATTTAGTCAACCTTTTTACCAAATTTCATGCTTGTATCACGATTTGCACAATTATGTCCATAATATCTCCCACTAATATAGATGATGTTCTCTCACTAAATAATTCAAAATTTGGTGATTATGTTGTACGCATCTATCCCTCCGAACTAGAGATAAAGGATACAACAGATACAGTTAAGTCGGCCTCATATCTTGACTTACATAAAGAAATTGACAATGAGGGTCGGTTGAAAACACAACTTTACGACAAAAGAGATGACTCCAGCTTTCCAATTGTTAACATTCCATTTCTAAGTAGCAACAATCCAGAAGCACCTGCATAAGGGGTATGATATTCCCATGCTTGAATTTCTTGATAGAAGGTCGATTCTCACAAGGAAGCTATTAAACCAACAGTTCCAAATGGTGAAGTTGAAATCATTTCTTCATAAATTTTACGGACGCCATCACGAATTGGTTGACCATTATGGCATAACCGTTTCACTGATGATATCGGATATGTTTCTTACGTCGTAATTACAACCCCCTTCTATTTAATGAATGTGACCTACAGAATTAGACTATATACCGGATTTGTTATAACACGAGTAACACGACGGATGCTACATGTGGAGCAGGATCTGCTTAACCTTTCGGAGCATCTACCCCCCCCCCCCTAGTTTTTGGTGGAGTTCGTATTACTTATTCTTTAGTTTTCTATGTTGTGGCATATGTACTATTGTTTGTCTGTTGTATTTTTCATTTTTAGCCATGACGCCGCCGGCGTTGTCAGTTTATTTTCGATTCATGAGTTTGACTTTCCCTCTGGTATCTATCGTTCTCACTTTTACACACGATCATCAAATTTGCCGGATTTTACCTTTTCACTACTTTACATCATTTCTAGATTAACTTAATTATAATCACGGATTTGGCTATACTTTTTGGACCTTTTGGATTATAGCTCTTCATCTTTTAATTAAGCTTTTGATTTCAAATATTTTGGCCACGAGCATCACTGAAGAGAAATGTATTGTCGAAATGCGCATCTGGTGCAGGAAAATTGGTACCGTTATTGTTATTGATAACTACTGAAATAAAAATTGCTAAAAGTTTTTTTGAGTTTTTCGAAAAACAATTATCTGGAGTAATTAATAATGCGATTTACATGGGATACCTGCCTCATTCTTTATAATGTATGAATTTCATTTGCATGTATATTTTCGCACAATTCACAAATATAAAGATATTGAAAACACACGTTTTTTTTGTAGCAACAAACAACTGTCTCATTGTTTATCTGTCAAACATATCTATTGACAGGAACAAGGTGCGATAACCTTTTAGAGAACACAACACTTTTAGTTGACAGTGGGGACACACTTGTCTTGAATTGTACATGTTTTTGTGCGAATGAAAGTCTTTGGGAAGGGCCATACGGTTCAGAAGCTATGCCAAATGAATCTGTACTAATGGCTTATTCGAATGGTCTACAAATGAATCCCGACCTAACATTAACAAATATCGCTATATATGGTGACTACACTAGAGGAATGTGTCATCTGCAGATAAAAAACTTTTCGACATTCAACGATGGTATTTACCAGTGTATTTTTGTCCTGTCTGGTACCATAAATATTCAAAGATACAACGTATTTAAAAAGAGTAAGTTGGTTATAATAGCTTATTGTTGACCTCAATATGCAAAAATGCATTTGTAATTCTTAAATAACGTTCTTCAAGTACATCAATACAAAACGTTGTTGACAATTGCATCGACAGAGTCAGTCTATTTTGGTATATTCAGTCTCAGTCAGAATGTTACAATCGTGATAAAACGCTATCGGGTAAAAAACGCAATATTGAATTCATGCATTATCTATTAACAGAGTTTCCTCGATTTGATCAGTATGACAAAATATGCATCTGAAACTAGAAAGAAAACTCTAAGGGGTCATGCGAAAACATTAGTCCAATTCGAAAGAAAGCAAAATAACAAAAATACTAAACTTCGAGGAAAATTTAAAATGAAAAAATCCCTAATCAAATGGCAAAACAATAGCTCAAACAAATCAAACAAATGGATAACAACTGTCATATTCCTGAACTTGTACAGCCATTGTATGATGTAGAAAACGATTGATTGAACTAGCTAAACCTCTCTCTTGTATGACAGTCGTTTAAAATTGCTTTCTGACAAAAATCAAAAAGGACTAAAGGACAAACAACTTTAAAAAAAAAAGTTCACAAGAAAAAGTCTTGTAGGTTCATATTGCACCATTAACATGAATTGGGATTTCAAATAGATTGGTCTGATATATTTAAAAGTTGCATTACATGCATTACTATTTCTCTTTTTTAAGAACCACCGACCCATTTGGCAATAGTAAACTCAACCGAGGACAATATAATTTATGGGAAAGAGGAAGTTCGAATGGAGTTAAAATGTACTGTAAAAACTGGTGTACCAGCAGCAACCTTAGTTTGGAGTAAACATGATCTGACTGTTTCAAATGGTAGCAAAGGAAGTCTTGTATATCAATTTACTCCAACGAGATTCAATCACATGCAAAGCATCACATGTTCTGCCTTTAGTGATTTGTTGACAGCTCCACTGTCTCAGACAATTTACTTAGATATACAATGTAGGTATGATATACCGATTATGGTGAAACCTTCAGTTAAACGTTTGATATTTTTGCAGTAGATATTTTACGACAAAATTTACTTCATTCTTCTCTTAAATGCCTTTAACAATACAATGTCACAATAGGACCACAACAGTGCCCTAATATTTTTCATCCGTCGATTGTTTTGATTGTGTTATAAGCTTCTGCAACTGCAAACACATTCTTCATTATATTTAGTTTGTTCTTTACATCGACATTGAAGAACTTTCTTGAATAATTTATTTACATTTTGTTCAACATATGAGACTGGATGTATAGATACCTCCTTTTACATAACTGTTGCAGAAAGGAGAACTTATCATTAAGTTTAATTATCATATTTTGTTTGTATACATATTATAGATAAACCTTATTTGACAACTAAGCAGCAGCAAGCTGGAGCAATTATAGAAGGTGAACCGACAAAATTGTGTTGCCATTCGAACAGTAATCCATCCGTTCATTACATATCATGGGTTAAAAACAACCAGGATATTTATTCTTGGAGACAAAACGGTACAACAAAGTTTAAAAGTCTCAATAAAGATTTTTGCCATTCGATTCATTCAGTATATAGGAACCAGACTGGAAACTACACGTGTTTTGCGGAAAACAGCGTTGCTCAATCAAATTCATCACTAGCCGTCAATGTTTTATGTAAGTAATTATTTGAACTGTACGCACACAAGACAAATTAATAGGGAGAAATTATCAACGGGACAGGTAAACTCATAAGTTAAATACAACTTGACAGTTGCCATGAAAACAAATATCCCGGAAAACAACCAAAAGATATTCCACAGTCTATCATCACAATATAGAAGAGTTAAGACTGACCAAACGAACCTCTTAAAAAACTGTGGGTGATTCATTATGCTCTGGAAGAGTTATCTGATCCTACCCCACATGTGACACCAGTCGTGTTTCTCCTATAGATAACGTTGATATCTTATATCAACTGACAAGGCAACACACACGCGTGGATTGGTAAATGATTCTTTACTGAACCTTAGACATTACATATTTATGTACACCATCGGTTTTGTTAATTATCTTAGTCTGAACCGGATTTGTTTTTTTTGTTGGTATTGAAACACGTTTTGTTTGTCATGACTGATTGCAGTTTTCTAAACGCAGACACATTAGAACTGTCATAGCATGATCTAAATGGACAGTTTCGAAGATTGAATGTGAGCATCAATGACTGAACTATTCGTAAACTCTTGATTTGAATTCACTTTGATATTGTATTTATACGTTTGTCCTCGGCATAATCTTAATGTTACAAGACAATTTTGCCATTTCTTAAAATGATTAACTTGGTATGAGACTTATAAACAGCAAGAACAAACACTATAGATAAGAGTATGTTGATACCACTGTAAAAGACGAATAAAATATAATTGATCATGTTATTTTTAGTTAAAAATAGACAAGGAATTTAAATTTTATCTTTAAAAAAATAAATAGAATAGTATTGATGGAATTCAAATTTAAGTAATTTCGTCAAGTCAATAGATCTTATTACAACAATGAAAACCGATGACCGGTATGATACTTTTCCCTGCATACAAATCATCAACGGTAAAGCATGTAGTAATCTATTTTTACCAAACTCGCCAAACTATCTATTTGTTTTAATTCTACATAGATCTTTTGAGGTTAGTTAATTTCCCCTTAACTGTCCAGTCAACTGTTTTGTTCAAATTTTTGCAACCAATTCCTTTAAATTCGCCACACGCTTCTGAACATTCAAGTCTGTTCTAATTGAAAATTCTTTAGTGTCACAGTTTGTCTTACAATTGCATTGAATAATATTGAGTTATTTTGAGGAAGCTGCGCACAACGTTCACTTTACTAGAACAAGCTTTCCATTAATGTCTTTCCAACCACATTCACACATATTTTAATTGTCCTTGTCCATCCGCATATTCATAAGAAGATAAGCTATGAAATTAAGCGGCATTTGATGTTGGTGGCAAAGCAGGTATTTTAATGCACGTTTTGTTTGTCAATACTCTGGCAGCAAATTGTCTGACGCGGAGAATGTTCAGTCTTTCATATAGAGAATCATTATACAGGGAGGAAATAATGTTTTCAAAAGCAAAAATTACAAACTGCTTTGTGTTTGCACTGCATATTAACTGTGCCTGAGCCTTAACAAAGTCGTGTTATTTGAATGTCTTAAAGGTCGCAGCTTTACTGACTCCGAACATTCTAGAAAGTGTGTAAAATCCACTGATAGCATAAATTACAGATAACAATGTATACATAGCTTCTTACCAAGAAACGCTTTGGTCTTCAAAGTATCCCATATTTCAATTTAAGTGTTGACTTTGATACATTTCCGATTTGAATATCAGCGAATTTGATGCAACGTCCACATATAAAGGATAAGTACAAAAAGATGAGCGACCTCTCTGAGCAAAACAGTCAGTTTTGTTTTCGATGACTCGATTGCAGTATAGGCTATCAATACAACAGCGTCGACATCTGCGTGTTTAGATTAGTTTCAATTCCTAGTTTTTCTACCATCTATGCACTCAATATATTAATAAAGTTTTACCATGTTTACTCAATTTACTCATCCGAAAGGTCATCAGCGTTGATATCAGTAATGTCAAAATTGTGGAATTTGCTAGGATTAAACTCAATGGTCCAAGGCTCATTTTCGATTTGATCTGGATGTGGTATACCGTATATGTGTGACAAGATTTTTGACGTGATAGTTTTAAGGCACATTGTATCGACCATATTCGACTAATAATTCATGATTCGAAGTCTGCCTGTAATACTCATCTTTAAAAATCATAATCTATCGGGATCTTCGTTAACTCTGAGACTTCCTTTAGTGCTGAAGACAGTTTAGGAATAGCTTTGTTTAGTCTAAATACACGAGTAACATGACATGTTCTTTGATGATATAAAATTTACAAATTATGGTATTAGTTATGAGTTATATACTTAACGTAAATGTCACTCCCGATCTATGCGTATTTCGGCTATGAGCAGCAGCAGCAGAATTTAGTTCAAATCTTTGAACCTCTGTTTAAGAAGAAGCAAGACCAAGAGTGGTCAAAGCGTCCAACAGAAACCTTGATCCAAAGTGATGGTGCATTTGTACACCGAGGGCGATTTGTAATCGCATACATTACAAAAGACACTACAAACAAACATAATGTACTATGAGATTGGGGCAAATGTACTTGGTAGCAGACATGGATACGACTGCTTTTATGATATGTCTTTCGATTCATTAGTTGTCCGGGAATTAAAATATTTTAATTTATGTTCAGAATTCGTACAAAAAATATTATCTTTTAATCGATTGCTGAAATATTTTTTTCATTTTACAGATCCTCCCGATGTCACAGTAACCTCCACACGTTCAGGGCAAAGCATAACCCTCTATTGTGTTGCTGACGGAATACCAGATAATTACACATTTTATGATTGGGAACACAAGTCAGAATTCAATGAGCACATTCGTCGTATCCGTGGCACACCTAAAGGTCAATTGATTATCAATAAATCACAGAAGGGTAAAGAAAATGAAAACGATGGTGTTTACATGTGCACTGTATCTAATGGTATCTCTTATCTTAAAGGAAAGCAGAGTAAGCAGAAGGGTCAAAGTGTCATATTATCTCATGGTAAGAGCGTATACACACAATACAAAATGTACAAATAAGAAATATGTTTTGGGTACTTATTGTACATCCCTTTCTGACTGACTTGTTTTTACACTAATATGAAACAGAATTCATGCAAAACATTTTCAAAGACAAAAAAAGCCCATCATCTTGCAAACTTCTTTCACTTAACTTTTAGATACATTGCGAACAAGATTTAATGATACTACCAAAACTAGAAGAATATAAAATGAGGAGACATGGTATGATTGACAATGAGAATAAAACCCATAGGCACTTGTATGATAGCATACAACCGTAAAAAATGTAGGCAAATCCCATAACGCCTAGCACGCTATACAATACGAATCGTAGGACAACGTAAATATTTTTTTTTTTTTACAAACAAACGATCGGATAGTTGTACAAAACAATAATCTTACACAAATCTTAGATTTAGGTTAAATCAACAACCTATTACCTAGGGACCAGCATTTTTGGAATGAATGGTGTTAATCATATTTCTTATTGCTCTTCCCTTCCCCTAGTATAACAGCGCAATATAAAAACAGACAGTGCAAATAAGTTTAAAAGGACTTTCTCAGTAGATTGATGAAAAGCCGAAACACAATAAGCCAATATATAAAACATAAGACACAAAACACCTATCTTAGATTTCTATCAATGGCTAGTATAAAGTTAATAAAAACAGATTCAAAAATTATGTATCCAAAACAAAACTACAATCTCCTCACATCAAATGCATATAGTCAAAAGATTTCATAAACAGTCTACGAGAACACGTTGTGCAATACCTAAATATACAGACTATATAACCGTTAGGGTTTTATCTATAGAATGTATGAAGCAATTCAACTTTATTTTATTTTTTAATTATTGATAAATGACTTTCAGTACTGATAAACACAACATTTAAAAATCAGATTACAGTGTAAAGCTCAAAAACTATTAAACCGAACATATTAAATCGATTAACATAAAAAAAGAAAAGAAGAAGTGGTACGGATGTCAATGAGACATCTCTCTTCAAGAGATCCAATAAAACATAAATTGACAGATATAGGTCATTTTACGGCTATCAACAATTAGCAAACCCCATACCGCATAGTCATCTATGTGAGGTCCCAAAATGACAAATATTTTTTTTTCTACATTGAAAGGTTGTAAAACAACATCAGCGTTGAAATTAAGATGTGACATCCCGGAAGTAATAAGTACACGTAGAGCCAAATTTCCTAACCAAATCTTTTCCAGACACAAAGGATAAAGTGGACAAGATCTGCGTCATACCCAAATCATTTCATAGATATTGACAACTTTCAACTTATCTATGACAATCGTGATTATTTTTTAGCTAATTTCCAATTGTCAATTTCCCATTTCTCAGCAGTAACTTGTCAATCGAATACGTACAAAGTATACATATTTCAAATAATGCATTACCCTTTTGCGTGCTAAAACTTTCCGTTCATAAACAGGGTTGTGCGCCACAAAAAATAATAAAGAAATGTAGAAAAATGACTTCAATCGACACAACATAAATTAACTGGGTAATTACATCACCACATATCGGTTGACAAATCTCGAGTCGATATATATATCATATCACACTCGTGTCAGTGGAAGAATCTATATATAAATAACAACATAGTTTTTATATAGCCTTTGCGTTTTCGTTACTGATTATACAATTATATTCCACAAAACATTGATTAAAAGTCAGAATGTATATACTTTAAGTGGTGTCCTTTACATTAAAATTACTGAAGTTCATATGTCATTGAATAATGTGAATTTATATATTTGCCTTGTAAATCATGGAAAATAATCCATGAATTATGAAAAAGTATTTGTATTTTCTAGCACCCCCAGTATTTGTCGCAGACAACGAGCCAGTACAAAATAGACAATATGGAAAGCCATTAAAATTAAAGATCAATGTGTATGATAAGTTATATAATTGCAGCGTTTTGATTAAAATGAATGACAAAACTGTTAAGGTTAAAGCTAAAATGGAGAAGATAATAACCTATGATACATTTCATGGGGTAAATATAACAGTTCGGGGACAACGATATACGTTTGAGCTGCCTTTGACATCAGAAAACGATTTCATAAGGTACAGCGCAGAAGCATGCAACTATATAGGATGTAATTACTTTGATATACAAGTACAACCTCCATGTAAGTAAACAAGCAATGGTGAGGTTATCATAGATGTTTTTGTTCCCAACTTGCCAATGAAATGCCCTTTTAATGGAAGTTTGAAATCTACAATAAAATTCGAAAAATATTTTATAATACAGCGACATCATTTTACAAAAAATGTATGTCAAATGAAAGATAACACATATTTGTATAGTGCTGTAACGAATTAATTATACTTAGGAACGCCTGAAGCAACTAATGGTTTAAATGTTACAGACAAACAAAAACACATAAATCTATACAAGAAAAAACACATATTGCAACTTTTCACAATGTAGTTCGTACTAATTTTATTTGAGTGAAATATTATAAAATAAATTTGTACAACAAGGAATAAAAATGAAGTGAAATGAAAAATAATTTTTGACGTTTTCCCTGTTATTCAAAGCGAAATAATAATCTAAGCCACCTGAGTTGATCTCATATCTTTTATTTACTGATTGTACCTCAAACTTATCAGCCTAGCGTAGACAACTTATTTAGTAAAAATTTAGTGCATGACTTATTTGACACGCGCCTTAAAGCAGGAGGTCCGAAATAGGATCTGCATGTGAAATATCATAATTTACAATTTCAAACATTAAAGTGTCTTTGTTAAACAAATTTCCTGTTAAATATATCCTATATTATAATATGGAAGAAAATAATATCCTACATGATTTAGTCGCAAGCTACACCAAAACAATTTTTGTATTGTTATACCCATTTCCAGGTACATTATGGCCAAATTTGATAATTCTACCGTTACAAAATGTGTGGTTTCAATTTTGCACCCATGAGAAGTGCAAATTAATCCAAGAAACAGTTTCAGGAATATTGTGTTTTCATAATATCTGCTTCTTTCGAATAATCCTTTTTTCAGACAAAATGTTATCAAAATGTCGAGAAATAGTTATCAAAGGTACCAGACTTATAATTTGATACGCAAGACGCGCGTTTCGTCTGCATAAGACTCATCAGTGACGCTCAGATAAAAAAAGTTACAAAGCCAAACAAGTACAAAGTTGAAGAGTATTGACGACTCAAAATTACAAAAAGTTGTGCTAAAAACGGCTAAGGTAATCTAAGTCTGGAATAAGAAAATCCTTAGTATTTAAAAAAATTCATACTTTTGTAAACAGGAAATTTATAAAAATGACCATATAAATGATATTCATGTCAACACCGAAGTGCTGACAATTGGGCAGGTGATACCCTCGGGGACGAAACATCCACCAGCAGTGGCATCGACACAGTGGTGTAAATAGTTATCAAAGGTACCAGACTTATAATTTAATACGCCAGACGCGCGTTTCGTCTACATAAGATTCATCAGTGACGCTCAGATAAAAATAGTTATAAAGCCAAACAAGTACAAAGTTGAAGAGCATTGAGGACCCAAAATTGCAAAAACTTGTGCCGAATACGGCTTAGGTAATCTATGTCTGGATTAAGAAAATCCCTAGTATTTATAAAAATTCATACTTTTGTAAACAGGAAATTTATAAAAATGACCATATAAATTATATTTATGTCAACACTGAAGTGCTGACTACTGGGCTGGTGATACCCTCGGGGACAAAAACGTTATATGAAAATCTACGTTAATTTTATTGGCTTATCCAGCATCATAAAAAGAAATTAAGGCATTTCCGTTGGTTATTCGTTAGTTCAATGATGAATTTCAAAGGTTACGATGTACATGTCGTCCATGGCAGAGGAAATTGTTTGATTTCTTCAATAATTTACAAAACAATCACACATTTCGACTGACAATCTTCTATTTGACAAATTTTATTACATTCTGAAGCGTACAAAAACTTTTAAAATGTCTGATGTTAAAGTTTGACACTGGAAAAGAACATATGACGTCATACTGGAATATGCAAACGATTAGATCAAAATTTTCATGGAATTAATTTTACACATTGAGAGTGTTGACCATAAGAGAAATAGGTTTTACATTGTCATTGCTTTACATTGTCATTACGGGGCCTTTTTAGCTTTTATATACTATGCGGTATGGGCTTTGCTCATTGTTGAAGGCCGTACGATAACCTATTGTTGTTAATTTCTGTGTCATGTTGGTCTCTTGTGGACAGTTGACTCATTGGCAATCATACCACATCTTCTGTTTTATATTAACAACTTGCGAAAATTTGATGTTTTTATTTAATTTAAATAGTAATGATAAATTCGCCGCTGGCTCGTTAATTATTATTTTGAAATTAAATAACTCGAGTTGATATCAAGCGATATCCCTTCTCACTCGTTATGAAACCTATAAATATACATGTAAGAGATAATAAAGTGATGGTTAGATCATGTAGATATGAAAAAACAAATAAGTGAAAGAACTCCTAATAGTGATACCTTTATACATAACTTCGATATACCTTTTCGTTTCCGCTTTATTTTATGTTGTTCGGCTTAATTTTTAAGAATAATTTGCCTTTTTATCTTGTTAGCGTACAAAACGTTATCGCAATTACCATTTTACTCAGTCATATCTGTTACGAAAAAAATACCTTGTGGGATGAAATGAAATTAACGACTGAATTGACTTTTCTATCTTCATAAACTCATACACTATTTTCAGATCATGAATTCACAACTGCTTCTTTATCCGATTACTGTTGGATAATAATGGGCAGTTTGGTCGGAGTATTGGTAATATGCTTTGTCGTGTCACATATTGTCTGCTGTTTTAATCGTGCAACGAAATCAAGTCTTAAAATATTACCAGAAGTACAGTATGATGAAATAGGAACAATAAATTACAATGATGTCGTTTTGGAACCAATATCTGATGACAATCATGAAACCACAGCTAGAACCTCCGATAGCAACAATAGTCTCTTTCGATCTAACGTGGAGAGCTCAGAAGAAAGTTCTTTTATACGACAGTCCAGTTTAACACAAACTAATGATGATTATGAAAACCCGTATCATACTATCAATCCTGAAAATATCGAAATTCATCAATATGGCAGAATCTTGTCTAACAATTATCAAAACACAATTATATTTCCTGTAAGCACCGGAACAAATACCCCAAAACACTATAGTAACACAGACGATGATAATCATTGGCTAATTATTTACATGATCGAGAAATGAGTTAAGTAAATAAAATATCAACAGTGTTGAACAATAGTACGATGGTCATCATTTTCATTTATTTCACATTACAATGATTTAACAGTTCATCCTATGGAGTCATATTGTCTTCTATCAGTTCAGTTTGTAAATAACATGAATAAGTGATAACAAAAGTAAACCGATGTTCAAAGCTTGAAAGAGTATTTCAAATAAAAACAACGTTAAAAATCCAAAGGGAATCTGATGAACACCAATTTGATAGAAACAAATTGATTCAAGGGTAAACGAGTCCCTTTATTCTTGCATCATAGACGAGTGGACAGGTTTATATTTTGTAAATATACATTTTAAATATTGAACGACGTTTATAGTAGATTAAAAACTGGAAAATAAATCTATGATATCTAACTGTTCTTCTTTTATGTTTCGTTTATATGAGATTCATAATGGCTGAACGAAATAGGTGGAGACGTATACACACGTAAACAATAAGAAAATAGTGTGAACGAAATGAATATTTTAACATACATGTGTACGTCATATCAAAGAAAACTGTATTTAACGAAACGAACAATGTGCATTGGCAAGTGAGCCAAACTCTCATCCAGATATCTAACTGTGTAATAAAATGTTTGTATTATATGTTATTTCACTGGGTCTTTGCTGATTTGAGACATACATTGTGATTTGTAACAATATTGTAACAGATTCGCGATGAGTGGTGCACTATAAGTCTCAATTAACATTCCTCTAATTTGACGATATATGGAATCACACAGGTCAAGGTGAAATTTTTTAATCACTTGGTCCCTGTCATCCTTCATCATCGTGAAAACAGTCTTATTCGCTGACACCTGTTGGCCAAATTTAACCAAAAGTATTTAACAATAATCATTAGTGTTCATGAATTAAAGTGTGTTCGATGACCCTATCTGCCATCCAACATGGCCGACATGTCTAAAAATAAAACATAGGGGGAAATTCCAGTTTTTTGCTTATAATTTAAAACCGCTATACAAAGAAAAAATATGATAGGGACAGAAATGTTCAGAATGATGAATTCTACATAATGTATATTTTCGTGTAAAACTTTCAGACGAATTCTTGTAAAAGTAATCACTCTTTATAAGGAATTTAAACCAATTAATTTTCCTTTTTTGTCTATTATCTTGAAAACTATAATAGAACAAGATATCCTTTCAACAAAAAGACACGACCAGCAAGTTAGTCAAAAATAGTGAAAATCGTCAGACGACTCCGTATGCGGGTATTTACTTTTTAAAGACGATTTTTATGATTTTATTTTTGTTGTTGAATATCTTAAATACTATAACAGACATATGCAAGGAGAATATATTTGAAGTTAAAAAAAAACACCTGCAAGACAATTAAATCACATGATTGATCTGCATATAATTTAACATATTGAAAATCGTCTGACAACTCCGAACTATGGTTGTTGGTCTTTTATGACGATTATTACCAATTGTTGCCGTTATGCTTTATATCTGAAAAAAAAACGTATGATAGATAGATAGAAACCTAAACACGTTTAGATAATCAGCGATACACGAAATGAGTCCCAATGCCAAATCGCCAATTCAAAACTTATTGGAGTTATATTTCTATAATAAAAATGTGTGCAATTGATCTTGAAAACTAAAATAGATAAACCAGGATTTCAAAAGCATTATTATTCGAAAGACAAGATATGCAAATAAGTCAACATTGCCGAAATCATCAATCGACTCCTTATTAGAGTTCCTGCCCTTTGATGGAGATGTATATCCAATGTTTAGCGTGTTTGCCTATTATCTTGACAATTTGAAATGATAGATAAACACTTTTTTTCAGTCGAATCTTACCGAAATAGTTAGTAGACCCTTTGTAGGAGTTATTACCCTTATTTAACGATTTTGTTTATTTTAATGTTTATATTTGGCAAACACTTTAAAGGATAGAGAGAAAATGATAAATAAAAAATATCAGCAATTAAAGATTAGCAAAAAAAAATTGTTTTCATGAATAGTATTTTAGTCCACAATGTTATAGAGTTCCATAATGCACAAAGACATAGTTAGTTATAAGTGTTATAAATGTTCATCAAAACCGTTAGTTTGAAGTTACCTAAGGCCTTATATTTTTGTTGGTGCGTATTTATTGACTCTCCCCTTTTTGAATTTGCCTTTGTATTTGGTATATTTTTTTAATAGTGTTATGCTATTCCTTCTTTGGTATTCAAGCAAAACATGAACACGTCATCTTTATGTTAACATCTGACCATATTTATCTAACGTCCTGTATTATACAAATGATGAATAACAATGTAATATATTTATTCATCTCGGTTTAAAAACGATAAACTTGTTAAGGTCAACAGTAAATTGATTATGTCACATATTTTGGTAAAATTTTGCATATCAGTTGGCCATTTGAATTATATCTGAAAATCTATAGAATAATACAAGTATCTCTTTTATTTTTGAAATAAAAGGGAAAAAATGAGATAAAGGCATAATTTTTTCGATTGTTAGATACAGTTCAACGAGCCAAAAGGTGTATGCAAAATTTTAACATAATTTGTGACAGAGCCCATTTACTGTAACTTGACCTTAAATGGATAAAGAGCATTAAACAATATAATTGTTTTGAAAGTTGATTTCCTATTTCCGGATAAAATGTACTGGGACATATTTCATGATTTATAGTTATTAAAGTCAAATAGAAAAATCATAACAAATGACAAATACATGTAATAGAATTTTATTTGTGTTCTAAAACTTGTGTTGATGTAAACTGGCATTATAATGTATTTGCTGAAACGGATAAGATGATCCTGTTCCACATGTGACACCCCAGTGTTTTGGTGGGGTTTCATGCTACTAGGTCTTTAGTTATGTTGCTGTGTTTTATATTATGTTGTTTGTCTTTTTGTCATATTTCTTTTTTGTTTTGGAGGTTTCTGTTGTCATCGACTTTTGAGCTTGAACACATTTTGGTATCTTCCGTCTCTGTTTTAATGTATGTGTATTGAGCTATTTTATGTATAATTATCATTTTGAAAGTTTGTTTTTTGAAAAACAGTAAATACGAAATGTCACATTATATTCTATTTGTATATATTTATATATATATATAAATGTCATAATATATTTATCTGCAATGAAATCAATTGAAACTGCTAATGGTTGATGTTCATAATATAAAATAATAATTTCATATTTCATCATAGTATTATTACCAATAATGATTAATGAATGGAACCTGGAGACTAGTTACAATTTCATATGTGTATACTATACGGCTGGACACATAAATCACTCTGCTAGTTTAGATGCAAACAATTCTAGAATAGTATTCATCCCCTTCTGCATCAAATGGAAAATGTACAGTCATTTCCGGTTTGAAATTTATATCCTAGACCTCTGACATAAACATATTTGTTTTTAAGAACTTGTTCTTTTCTTAGTTTTTTTTTTTAATATTCCCTATATTCATATTAAAGGATCACCGGAAATATTGCACAAACGTTCTACTTGATAATTAAGGTACAGTACATTCCGTGACATGGTCTGAAAAATGTCGCAGGTTTTAAAAAGGCTCAGCATCAGCGACTTAAATGTCGATGATTGATTACCTGTTGTCAATCAAATCATCAGCTGATAATAGGTGCAATAAAATCAGCCAAGCGTGCATGGTCGGCCGCACATGCTACTTAATATTATGTAATTAGTTATGATAATGTAACAGGTAAAATCGATAATTACATAATAGACATTTAAAAGGCATGAACGGTTTTCAGATTGTTTCAGTTCTAATTATTTAATTTACCAATATTAAAAAGAAATATGTTTTTTTTTCAGGTCTGTCTGAGGAAGAAACATTCTACACATTATTGTTCTCTTATTTATCTTCTCAGTTTTTATTTACGATTCGAATATAAATTAAAATATCTTTTCCTTTCCGTTCTTTTCTCATTACTTCTACATTTCGTCGCGAGTTATATGTTCTAGTAATTTCGTAGATTAGTTTTCTTTTAAAAAGACATGAGTTTCCCATCTTTATTCATATTTGAAAACGTCATGTGAGGGAGGGTAAGAAGGGGTCCTGATCCCAAATGCCGGGCTTAAAAAAACAAAATCCCGAAATCCCGGACTTAAAATCACGAAATCCCGAGGTCCCCTAATTCGAAAAAGAATTTCCGGAACCCGAAAGTGTTACTCTTGAAATCCCAAGCTTAAAAACACCCGATCATGGAGTCCCGATAAAGGTCCTATCCCCCCTCTTATATATTCTCAAAACGTGAAATATTACTGTAACAAGAAATACCCGAATGAAACAGCTGCTGAAACGTCTATTATTGAAAACTTGTTTTTCGTTTGTAAGATACGATGGTTATTTTTATTGTAATAAAATGTTTGGATTGGAAGAGAATTTGACCGAACATTTAAATGCATTGCTGGTGAAAGCGGGGTCAAGGTTGACACGATAATATCACGTGTGTACATGTGTTTAAAACTTTAGGGGTTTCCTGTTCAATTTCATGGATATAATCATCAATCGGAACTACTCGGCCGGCTTTCTGTTTGCACGAAGAAATAACTCTTCAATAATTATTGTACTGTATAGCGAGAATAGTTACGATTGATAAAATTATAAAAGATATTATTAGCCTAGCATGTAACTATGTCCAGTGTGTATTCTTTGTAAAAAAAACACAACGTCATATTCAACTGGCTTAAAATTCTATGATAAAAAAATAAAAAAAATCGAGATTTTTTTCTCAATAAAATAGTTTGCAGCAAAAAAAAATATTTACGAGATTTTTTCTAGGTTAAATAGAAGGCAGCAAATTTTCTCAATTATAATATAAAACTTACTGAATAGCGTAAATATGTGTTTACAAAAAAATTCGATATTTTCTTTTGTTCTTGAAGAACAAGAATATGTAGGATAAAAAAATCTATACGTTTTAGAAATCAGTCACAAACAGTAGAGGGTCACTACTTGATAAGGCAATGGGTATAATTAGTAAAACTCTTTGAAGCCCCCCTTTGAGTGTACAACAAATTAAAGATATCTTTTTGAATGATTTGTGTAGCCTTGAAAAAGACTGTTATGAAAAAGTTTATATAAATGGTCAATAAAGCGGTTGCAGTACTCAATAGTAAGATCTCTGGTCCAAAACTCTTGTAGAGCTGTCTGAAGGTCATCTTTAGTTTTAAGGGTTTTTTTAGCAAGTCTGCGTTTCAGCATATTCCATACCATTTCAATTGGGTTGATATCGGGAGATTCGGAGGGCCAGCAGTCCCACCACTGAATGCCATTGTCGATCATGAAACTTTTGGCAAGCTTGGAGCGATGTTTTGGGTCGTTGTCTTGTTGAAAACGGTGACCATCTGGATAAACAGATTTGATAAAAGGCAGAAGAGTCTTTTCTAAAATGTTTTCAACGAAAAAATCGGACTTAAGAATCCCGTCGAAAATCAGAAGACGTGTGGTTCCCCTACGACTAATACCTCCCCATACATGCACTTTTAATGGATGCTTCGGTTGTGGAATTGGTGTAGCAGATTCATTTCTTAAACGATAAACAACAACTTTGTTATCATGAAGTTGCACTGTGCATTCGTCGGTGAATACAATGTCATTAAAATTGTCATTATCTAACACAAGCTGTTTACAGAAATCTACGCGTTTGACTTTGTTGACTTCGCGGATCATTTGACAATAACGAGGTGCACTTGCAGTATAGCCAGCTTCCTTGATTACTCTATGTACTGTGGTCTTTGATAAGGAAGTCCCGGTTTCTTGGAGTTGGCGCTGAATGTCTGTTGCAGTCATGGTACAATTTTCAGAAAGAGCGGTTTTGACTGTTAAAATATCGGAATCAGAAACTTTTCTAAATTTGATAAAGCTGTCGGTTGACATTGATTCAGCAAAAAGATCTCCTGATTTGTACTTTAGTATAACCTTTTTAACAGTACACCAGTCAACGTTTATACCATGTTGATCTCCTAAATACCGGACTATCGCGCTGACTTTCCAATTCTGACGGAATAGAGATACTATTTCTAGTCTATGGCAGTGACTAAGTTTTGATTTCGGCATTATCGTAAACGATGTTTTCTCTCAATGTGCATTTACAATACTGAATAAATAATCTTTATTTACAAATCTTTATATATACATGTAGGATATATTTTAATCATATAACTTTAATATTTACAACCATATGGAGGTAGGCATGTATTTCCTTTCAATAAACATGCCGGTGTCACTTTTAATAAACATACTTGACAATTATCATGCATGTCTCCGCAATGTCTATCACAAATACATGTATGAAACTAATGGGAAATAATATTTTTTTAATATTAAAGTATGTTTCTTTAAAGAAAAATATATATTAAACTCATTTCCAAAACAACTTTCCAGTGAATTTATTTCTGCTCTTAAAAATTAATTGATAAAAGATGAGTTTTGTTCTTTTTCTCAAATCAGTTAAAAATCAAAGAAATAAAGGATAATTGTGTTGACAAGCATTTTTAAATAATCTTGTTTTTTGTTTTATTTATTCAATTAATTAACTTGATTAAGAACAAAAAAAATGCAGATCTAGGAGGATCAAGGGATTTATTGGCAATTGATTAATAATAATAAAAATTATATTTAATCAATAAAAACAGTATGTCAGCCATTTCTTTCCTGAGGTTACTCAACAGCAAGCGTGGAAGCTGATGGTGGTTACAAAGATAAATGAAGCTTTAAGGAGACCCATTCCCGGAAAACAGAAGAAGAAAACTCTTTAGTGACAAACATTGGACTTGTTCAATTTAAATGTACACTGCATTATTTTATTATCTGTTTTATGCTATATTTGTCATATATTACATGTGTTCCTAATAAAATGTTATAAACTATCTTTATTTGTAAATTATTGAATAGACAATATAATAGAATTTTATTTACTGGTGAAACATAAAAAACAAGACTAAATAAAACCATGAATGCTACAAAAAACTAAAAAAAAAAGGAAGAGCTTTAACCTATAAAATATGACAAGTCGGCCTTACAAGATTAAAAAAATAATATAACTTACAAATATTTGGTTTACTGGTGAAACATAAAAAACAAGACTAAATCTTACCATGAATGCTACAAAAAACTGAAGAAAAACGAACACCTTTTACCTATAAAATCTGACAAGCCGGCCTTACAAGATTAAAAGAAAATAAATATTTAACAAATATTTTATTTACTGGTGAAACATCAAAAAGAAGACTAAAAAATACCAAGAATGCTACAAATAACTAAAGAAAAAAAGGGAGAGCTTTAACCTATAAAATCAGACAAGGTCACAAGATTAAAAAAAAGGAATTACACACATACAATGTTCATGTACCAATTCAAAACATATTCTGTTATATATAAAACCAAAATCCTTTAAAATGACAAATCGTTTTAGAACGAACAAGAGACATAAAATAAAAAAATACCATTATTTTTTTTTATTTACTGATTTCCTTAAAAAAAATTCTTTTCAATAGATATTAATCAAATTAATAGGAAGATGGTTATGAATATATATTACATTTAAAATTTAGTTTTATTAATATTTGAACAAATATTAGATTTAAAATTAATTCTTTAAGATACAGCAGTTGAAGAATATAAAAAAAATATATTCTTTAATGTTTTATTCTGACAGACAAAATAACAGAAAAGCATAATAAAAGTTGTATTTTTTCTTAATAATGCAAAAACAAACACAGGTAAAATTTACCTGTACATCTAAATATTATGTAATCAAGACATGAAACCTTCTACCTGTTAAAAGATTTAAAACACCTGGTTGATCACCTTTAATTATCCCAGCAGGTAGTCTGACCATCAGCCAGTGATTTATGACCCCCAATAAAAGCCCAGCATTTAATGCCAGGCATACAAGATGCTGATGATTTTTCAGACCATGTCACAGTGTGTACTGTATGGTCAATATTCCGGCGCCAAAAATGTCCCATGATGTCGGCGCTAAAATGTCCCTATGTGCATTTTTCATTTTCTCTCATATCAAATATCCTACGCCCTTGGCTATGCGGTGTATACAAATGCAGTAATTTCTGGTTTGAATGTGGACATCATCGTGTGTAGATACATGTACCAATACGCTTTATATAAGTGATAAAACCCGGTCAACAAATCTTTGAAGGTATTTATATGGTCAATTGCCCTGGAAAGATTTCTGACTCTGTTCAACGTACTCTTGTTTCCAGTGGCATTCCAGATTGCCCGATCATCATCTCGATTGGCTTACATATATATCGATGGAGTTTTTATTCCCTGTGGGAATCACCAGCCCAGTAGTCATCACTTCTGTGTTGACATGAATTATCATTGATATGATCTGTTTGCAAAACTTTGAATTTTTGAAATACTAAGGCTTTTATACTAGTACCTCAGGAATCGAGAACTTTTAGGAATTGTTGGTCCTCAATGCTCTTATACTTCGTACTTTATTTAACGTTTATTGCTTTTATTAATTCGAGCGTCACTAATGAGTCTTTTGTAGATGAAACGCGCGACTGGCGCAAGTACAAAATTTCAATCCTGGTATCAATGATGAGTTTATTTGAAATGTTTCTTCATATTAAGAAGACAACAATTAATAAGACCATGTTCACAAAACAAACACTGCTATCCATTTATCACTCATTCGAAAAAATAATTTGTATACTTATAGTGCAATTAATGGTATTTCGTCTTGCTCTTGACATGAGTGAACTTTGTTGGTCAAGGTAATTTCTATCGTTTAGTATAATTAGACATATAAGATAAAGTGTTTCTTGGAAGATAACAGTGATGGAAGGTCTGTAAAATAACGCGCAGTTATTTTTGGTAATTTTTCTCCATCATCTTATGGAATGACTTCAACTTATTTCGTGGCACTTAAATTAATGTGGTTAATTTTTTTGGTTAATCAACAATTGATATATTCTGCTTATCGCTGTTTCCCTTCGGCTTCGAAAGCTTAAACATGATGAATGATTACATTATGTTACCGAAAGTTGTACGCAAATTGCATATCCTTGTGCAATTTCAAAATAATACTTTTTATAACATGTATGACGATAATTTTATGCATCACTTAATGGCAATACTTTTGCTTAAAATGATGAAAAGCTTAATTTATCTTATTTCAATTTCAGTTTTTTACCATACATGCATACAGGGAAATACTTTATAAGGCATTAAACTAACAAAAATCTATTATCGAAATATGATAATTTCCGATAACCTCCACATTAAAACAGGAAATGTGTGTAACCTTTTGACCTCGGAAATCATAAAAGAGAATATGGGAATCGATTTGATTAAAGTTTTCTGTTATCTTTGTATTGTAATAGAATTGTTACAACTCAACGTGTAAGGCAAGTATATGTTTAAGACTTTATGTTAGAAAATTTTTCGAAAATATTATCATTTCGACGTTTCCCTCAGTTTTAGTTTGTTACCCCGATAATGTTATTTGTCCATTGATTTATTAGTTTTGAACAGCGGTATACTACTGTTGCCTTTATTTAAAAACCACGACTGAAAACAACATAACATTACATTTCACACAGAGATCTTAACGGTGATTAAGATGAACGTAACCCGACAATACCAGGTTAATCACATGTGCTCTGAAAGGATAAGTAGTCCTCGCTGCACATGTTACGTCCTCAGTGCTGCTCATAAATTTAAATCATACGTGAAGTAAAAACCGGTCAAAGTTCACATAACCTCGAAAATAAGAAACACAAATCATCATACACTCAATAATTGTATTTAGGTATGACAAGTCAGATCTTACAAGCATTGGTATTAGCAGTCACACTGACAGGTTTCATCACAGACATGCATCAAAATCAAATGTGCCCACAAATGAAAGGTATAGTATAAATATGGCATTAATCATTTAGTATTGTATTCGAAACAGCTTAAGTGTATACGCATCCGTCGCTATGTTTCGGTGGTAATGTAGTATTAAGTCAAACAAAATAACATGTGTGCTTCGCCTATGATATACCTACGGTCCATTATGTTGGTTTGACGTTTTTTTTACGTTGATTTCATTTCCTTAATGATATACAATGAACAGTTAAAATGTGCAAATATTTTAATAAAGAAGTGCTCTGAAAACTCCTTAAAAATTAAATCTACATATATAAAACAAAGGACATGTTTTGCGGATATCTATTTGTATCGTACTTTGTACCTAGTGAATTGAATTAGGTTATCGTTATATGAAAGCTTCTTTGCGTAGTTAATGTGAACGTTGGTCATTTCAACATACATACCTAAAGTAAAATTATAACTAATGAAAGGTCACCTGTAGATTAAGCGAAGCCATGTCTTATATTTAATTCCAGAAAAAAGCCTATTTGGGTCAGCTTTTGATTTAAATAAAAAAAAAGTACCTTCCCTTAAATAACACAGACGACATAATTTTAATGTGTATGAACAGATTGGATAATGCTGAAACGTCTTGACAAAATATACATATTCGGTTGACAAAATGGCCTTAAATGGTAATTGCATTGATTTTTTGTCGAAACCTATATTTTGGAATTGCACAAGGCCACGTTTTTTTTTACAAATTTAAACTTACTCCTTTGGATATGTATGGTTTAATGTTATATAAGTCCCGAAATGCATGATTTATTAATTATCATCGGCTTTGAACTAGCTTACAGTAGATATTTATAAATTATAAGAATTGTTATTTTGATATTCTGTGACCATAGTTCAGGTGTTTGCATCTTTGTCTTTACAGACGATCTGATTAGTCGAGGTATTTCCAACTTGATTTTGTCGTTTTTTTAATAGGTTGAGCTTTTACATTATTGTCCCAGGCTAGGAGAAGAATTAAACGCTCGCAAACATGATCAAACCAACAATATTCTGCTTTTCCAAAGTTAGAATCCTGTAATTGAGTGACTGTCGTTCGTTGATGTATTAGATATTTTGTTATTCGTTAAACATTTTTAACGGATTGTCATGTTTGAATTGTTTTTCATAATGTTTTTTTTTGCTTTTTTATCTACCTATACGGCATGGGTTTGTCTGGTTTTTGAGAAACAAACAGTGGCATTTAGTTGCTTCCATTAATAGTATAATTGATGATATTGAAACGTTAGTCAAATATCCTTGGACATAGGTGTATCTGTGTTAATTTCGGGAACAAACTAAATATATAGAAGACCTTCAAGTTCAATAGTATCGTTATATGAAGGTAACTGAACAGCTATCTTGTTGAATTAACATAAGTTAACCGATGTTCAAATCCACTAAACAGGACCTTATTGTTGTTGGGATATACAAGTACCCGGCCACGTCCACTCTGTGTAGTACTTCTATTTGTATCCATCTGATGAGTTAAGCCTTTTTCAACTGATTTTTATAGTTGGTTCTTATGTTGTAATGTTACACCACTGTCCCAGGTTAGAGGTAGAGTTTGGATTCCGCTCACATGTTTAGTCCCGCCACATTCTGTATGTATGTGCCTGTCCCAAGTCAGGAGCCTGTAATTCAGTGGTTGTCGTGTGTTGATGTGTTACATTTTTGTTTTGTCGTTCATTTTTTTGTATATAAATTAGGCCGTTAGTTTTCTCCTTTTAAATGTTTTACATTTGTCAATTCGGTGTCTTTTAAAGCTGACTATACGGTATGGGCTTTGCTCATTGTTGAAGGCCGTACGGTGACCTATAGTTGTTATAAAACCTTTTTTATTAATCAATTAAGAAATACAAATTAAATACATATCAAAAACTAAAGGAAAAGCAAGTAATTTGACTGTAGCATTGACAGGGTAAGAGTATCCTGATATGCATGCATTAACCGCCATGAAAGTCCCCATTAAGTTAAAATGTAACGTGTCAAGTTGGAATAGAGTACAATCAGAAAAAAAATTGATCTCAAGTTATAAGACCGCGATAATATGTCGCTAGTGATATGTTGATACAAAGTATCGGTCGACCAATTTGTAATGATAGAAGTAAACTTGTTATGCATCGATTTTTTTTTCTCTCGGTGGAATTTCAGTTATTCAGTGAACTTACAGCATCCATATTTATCATGAAATTAAAGATCCAGTAACGAGGAGTATTTGTATTAATTCTGCGTTATCTGAATCGAAAAACGAGTCGGTATATGATTTCAAAAAGAAAAGCAAATAAAAGAACGACCATTTGTGGAACATTCAATTGTTTGTCTGAGCTTTTATTATTTCTTCCATACAGAACAAATGAAATGTAAAACTACAGAACAGTTCATTGGCATAAACCATGGAGAAAACTTGATGTTGAACTGCACTTGCTTTAACAAGACCAATGGTCAATGGATAGGCCCAAATAAGTCACCAACCTTATATACGACTGCTGATAAATTAATACCATACACACAAGGATTAGAATTAAACCCAGATTTAAACAGATCAAAGTTCAGAGTTTTGGGTGGATACGATATAAAGGAATGCAAGTTACAGATCATGAACTTCGTGTCCGATGACGAAGGTATATACAAGTGTCAATACACTGATTCATCAACAGTTTATATTCATAGATACAACGTTGTTGCAATAAGTAAGTTTACTTAGTACTGACATCTAAAAAAAGACTATAGATTTATAACGGGTTAAGATCGAAGTTAAAGATCAAACAGCTTATTATTTATGCGCGTTACCTAACGCATATGGAGTTTGATTTAAGCTTTATGACATTGTTTTCTGCTCTGCAAAATGGGATAGGTATATCAAAACGTCTCATTTCGCGCATTATACAGATTCAATATTATTCACTAGTCAAAATACACTTTGTCGACACGAACTTGAATTCAGCACCGCAAATACCGGTAATTTTGAAAACTACTGCTTGTATCCTTGAGAATAAACGTTCAGCTAGAAATATGGTATTTAATACATTTGTACTTTGGTAAATTTTTATTAACACTAAATATTTAAAAAATTGTGATTATCACATGTACAATTGAGCTTTTAAATATAGGCCTATCAAATATTCTAGTAGTTGAGATTTACTTGAAATTTTGACAGAAATCAAAATGGATTGTTTTCTCTGGATGAAGTAGTTGAACTGATTCCCGGAAAATTTGTCTGATCCTATAATTAAACTCAATTTTATTTTTACTGCAAAAATGACAAGAAATCAAAAACAATATTTGACGGTTTATTTGTATTTGTTAATTTGACTAGCTACATGTTTTTGTTCAAGACCTGTGAAAAAGTAATAACCGAAGTTGTTTTATCCGATAGACAAAGTATATGTAACTTATATATATAAGAGTTCAATTCTACCAATTATAGTCAAAATTATGGAAATGTTATGTACGGCCGTTTTAAAAGGGGTGGAGCTCCTGAAAGTAAAAACAATATATTTGGGAGGACGGAACACTTCAGAATAGTTTCAAACATATTATGTTTAACGGCAGAAGAAAATAACTAGTTTGAGATTCACCATTTTGTATAGATCAATTGTAATATGAATATCAATTTAAGCAAATTTCACACTCCTATTTATACTCCTGTATGCAAGTTTTACAGACAGACCTTTCTATACTTTAAGCATTTTTTTTTTAATTTCTCAGGATTCCCTGCATATACAAAATGTCCAAAACTCCTAACAGGTAAATAACTGTTACTTACAAATGTAACGTTATGACGTTTAATATATGAATGGACTAATTAAAACATCACAAAAGAAAATAGTCTGTTTGAATAGATAACATAAACAAATACATGTAGTAATAATTATTACGAATGTATTTTGAGACAGATTTCATTTTTTACTCATATAAATGTAATACATAAAAAATAAGCGAAAAATGATAAAAATTATGAGACAGCAAATGATTTTCTTTATAAGAATTCACGAATAATGGTTTCCATCATAAATTCTTCTTTGAAATAATCCTTATTTTAGACAAAATATCATCGACAGCATAAAAACACCTTTACAAGTCAAATTGTTTACTTATACACTGTTTTTCTGCAACAGATTTTATTTTTGGCTGTTAAATGTCAAGTTGTTAGAATTCAATATCAAAGATAATAGGGCCATGGTTCTGAAAAGAACAAATAGATTAAAGAACTCACAATACCTTTATCCGACAAAGGGAGGAAATATACACCAACTAACAACCGGTATTTATCTCTTGTTTACTTTATATTATTCAGCATTACTTTTACGAGTATTTTGCCTTTTTGTCTCGTTGTTGTACATTACTTTTAGTTCACTCAATGCCCATTTTACGTTGTCTAATTGCCTTTGCAATTTCATGTTGCTAGAATTTAAAATTAGAGATAATACGGGTTTGTTAGGTATGATATCAAGCAAACTTTTCTTGAAGAAAAAATAGTAAAAGAACTCCAAATACGTTTATCCAAGCATTCGATATCATTTGTGTTTACTCCTCGACTTTATATTGTTTAGGTTAAATTTTAGATTTATTGTCTTTTTTGTCTTGTTGTTGAACAGTACCTTGTGTTAACTCAATGATGATCTTACTTTCTCATATTTATAACAAACAAATAAACCTTGTGTGATAAAATAAAAATAAAAAGAGCGATCCAATTGTCTTTCCTATATTCATATAAATATACACTGTTTTCAGATCCTGAATTTGTACCTGCTTCTTCATATGGTTATTGTTGGGTAATAATGGGCAGTTTGATTGGAGTATTGGTAATATGCTTTATCATGTCACATATTTTCTGCTGTTTAAACCGTGCAACGAAATCAAGTCTTGTGATATTTCCAGAAGTACAATATGATGAAATAGGAACAATAAATTATAATGATGTTGTTTTGGAAACAATATCTGATGTAAATCATGAAACCACATCTAGATAATCTGTAAGCAACAATACTCTCTTTCGAGCTGACGTGGAGAGCTCAGATGAAAGTTCTGTTATACGACAGTCCAGTTTAACACAAGGTATTGACGATTATGAAAACCCGTATCATACTTTCAATCCAGAAAATGTTGAAATCCATCCATACAGTAGCATCATGTCTAACAATTATCAAAACATAATTATATTTCCTGTAAGCTCCGGAATAAAAACTCCAAAAAGCTGTAAAGCAGAAGATAACAAGCATTGGCTTGTTATCTACATGAAGACAAATTAGCTAAGTAAATAAATGTTATCAATGTAAAACCTGTAGTAATCTGGCCTTACAGGTTGTCATTTGTTGAATATTACATGTCTTTACATTTGATTTGCATTAGAAACTTTGATCCTATATCAATTCAGTTTGTAGATAAGAGGTAACATTAGTCGTTAGTCATCCTAAATCTATTTTGAATATGAAGACCTTATGAAGACCACAGACAAAATCTCAAATATCGAACGCCAAATGGACCGAAATCGAGTGATTCAAGGTTAAGCGACTCTTTCTATGCATGTATCACCGTAAAGAAGACAGGAATATATTTTGTAAATACACATTATAAATATTGAATGAATTTGACAGTACCTTTGAAAACCGCAAAAAAGGTCTATAATATCAGTATAATAATGATAACAATATCTAAACATGAATATAATGTTCTTTTTGAGGTTATATCTATTTTTTTGTACTTTTTTTGTACTTTTTTTTGTACTTTTTTTTGTACTTTTTTTCACTTTCGATCTTTTATATCTGGGCGTCACTGGTGAGTCTTGTGTTGACGAGGCGCGTTTTTGACGTATTAAATTTTAAACCTGATTCTTTTTGTTATCTATTAATCATGTGTTTCTTTGTCTAATATGTTCTCCTATTTATTTGTATTGTAGTCCTGTAATATTATGTTGTCATTTCAATGTTATATTTAACTTGGCCATTAAAGTGCGAGGTTTGGCATGCCACAAAACCAGGTTCAACCCACCATTTTTATTCCCCTTTAAAAATGTCCTGTGCCAAGTAAGGAAGATGGCAATTGTTATATTATTGTTCGTTTCTGTGTTTGTTGCATTTTAATGTTGTGTCGTTTGTTTTCTCTTATTTTTGAGATATTAAGATAAGACGTGGCACGGTACTTGGTTATCCCAAATTCATGTATGTGGTTTAGATGTTATATGTGTTATTCTCGTGGAATTTGTCTGATGCTTGGTCCGTTTCTGTGTGTGTTGCGTTTCGGTGTTATGTCATTGTTCTCCTCTTATATTTAATGCGTTTCCCTCGGTTTTAGTTTGTTACCCCGATTTCGTTTTTTGTCCATGGATTTATGAGTTTTGAACAGCGGTATACTACTGTTGCCTTTATTTTTCAACACCAGTCATTGCATTTCACACACTGAGTAAACCTGCACGTCTCATAACACGTTTATAGCTTGCTGTTCGGTGTGAGCCAAGGCTCCGCGTTGAAGACCGTATAATGGTTTACATTTTTAATTTTGTTTGACTTGGATTGAGAGTTGTCTCATTGGCACTCATACCACATCTTCTTATATCTATGTAGAACAACATACAGTCTTCATTGATAAACAAACGTGAGTTCTAATGGTCACGTTTTGATCGTCCCAAGTTGTGAATAAATTTATAAAAAAAACATCTACCATTAAAACCCGACTTTATAACAACAGCACTACGATAAGACATACGACTTGAGAAAATATCACACGCCCAGTAGTAAGCACTGCTGTGTCATTCCTTTGGTCATATTCAACGGGGCTAACTTAACTGTAAATTTTTGAAAAAAAATAAGGATATTTTACTTTAAGAATATATATTCCCTTAGTTGTATATGCAAATCTTTTAAAACTTTGGGCTCAATGCTATTGAACTTCGTACCTTTATTTTCAGTCATTTCTCTCTTTTTATAGCATTCGATATTTAAGACACACCAACACTTAATAAAGACAACAGTAGTATACTGGTGATCAAAGGTAATAAATCGATTGAGAGAAACCAAATCCAGGCCTCAAACAAAAACCGAGAGAAAACAAATAAGCAACAAAAAACAAACGCCAGCATTTATAGAAACGAATTATTTGATAACAACAATCATATTCCCGACTTCGTACAGAACGTTTTAAGAAAAAAATGGTGAATTGAACCTGGTTTTTGGCTAGCCAAACCTCCTGCTTTGATGGCAATGTTAAAAAATTTCACTAAAATGAAAACACAACGTGACAAAAATACAATACAAACAAATCATGACAGAGAAACGCAGCTCAAACAAATAATATTAAGTCGACACAACATGCATACTGCAGAACGACAACGAATATCTTCAATCATCGACAGACGCCACAGGACATCACAAACAGACCTATGAAACGAATTTGTAGTCTTGAATTCACAACACCAGTCCAGACAATGTTCTTGAAAATGATGGTATTGAAAGGCGATGTTATAATTATTTGGACTACAAACAATAAGACATAACACATTATCCAACCGAAACCATAACAGAAACATCAAAAATAAATACATGAATGTTTGATGCATAAAATACTGAGCCACGTTGTATAACAATGCAGACGCACACTCATTATAAAAGTCATATTTGGGAATAGATCCGTTCGGTGCATGGCAGAAAGACACCATAGATGTTAAACCACAATTTAAGACGTGGTAAAAATGGCATTAGCTTTTTATACACAGACACGTCGTATAGATCAACCAATCGTGATGGTGTCCATACAACTTACGGAGTGCTGGAAGGTTTCTGCATAAGGAACACACTCCTGTATATGAAGTCCGTATAGTGTGAATATGAACGAATATATCTTATCAATTGAGATATGTAAATACCATACAACGGAGCAGAGTGTATTTTACTGCTGAGAAATGGGAAATTGATAATTTAGAAGTTGAAATTATCCCGTTTGTCATAGATGTTATCTGTTTAAATATTGAGGAAAAGATCAAGGTATGAAACAGTCCTTCTTGTATCAGTTGTATCTTTAATTTAAAGTTCACTGGGATATATGAAATGCAAGTACTGACTGAGATATTGGTTATTCAGTGATAGAACATCATCAAATATATATATATGTCGTGTGGTCTAGTGGGACGGCTACAGTGCAGGCGATTTGGTGTCACGATATCTCAGTAGCATGGGTTTGAATCCCGGCGAGGGAAGAACAAAAAATTTGCGGCAAATTTACAGATCTAACATTGTTGGTTTGATGTTTAGACGAGTGATATATATACATATATATATCTGAAAGAAAAAGTAAAGAAATTTTGCAAGGGGCTTTTCTTTTTGTCTTTTAGAAGGTTCTGTATGATTTCTGCTTCATACGAGTACAAAAACAATTAGAATATGAACTGTCTGTTAAAATATTAATCATCAAAATTCAACGCATATATTGTTTATTAAAAAGCCCATGATTTTGATAACATCATCTTCCCTGGATTTTCTGATAGTGTAGAAAAATCAAAAGTCTTAATGTTGCTGCCAAATTTTTGTTTCAGAGTTTGTGATGTATGATCATGATGATTTAGCAGTAAATTTTTACGATTTGTTATACGGAGTGTTTTGTGAAGTTTCGGATCCAGTATAATGAAGGTAGAATTTCTTTGTTTTCTTTGATGTTAATACCAAATGAAAGAAGGACAAATTTGTGATTTAACTTGTAAAATTTCGTCCTTTGTCAATGATGTTAAAGAATATGTAGTATTATCAGTTGTGTTGTTTATTTCAAGCTCTTTTGAGATACATTGTAAATAATGTTTTTACATATGAAGACAATATTATTGGAGGATTTATCTGCTGAAAAAAACATATTTGTCATGCAAAGAGAAAAAAGCATTCACAACCTCCATGTTCTTGAATGGGTTAAAAGTATTTGTTGTAAATGCAAAAAAGTGCATCAACCTATAAACATTCTTGAATTATTAGTACTAGTATTTATGTTAACTGCTTGTATAGTTGCTGCCCATTTTCAAAACATTTCCCGGTAAAAACTAACAATAAAGTAAAATGTACCATTATATTTCAGTTCTGATCTAATACCATGTAAAACGTATAGAGAGCTTTAAAAATACTAATGACATTGTTTGAAAATGTGATTTTCTATTTCCTATTTCCTGATAGAATCTAACAGGGACATCAGGGACATAATTATAGCTTTCATTTGAATTTAAAAAAAAGTAAATATATAAAAATTGAAATTATTTGATTGTTGGTCTTGTATTTGTTTGCCTTAAGACGGCATTAGAGTGACTTTCCTGGAAGAATATTCTTATAAAGTTATTGTTAAAAATCCTGATAAGATCAATCAAAATCAAAGATACTATTATTACCATGACTCGTTCGTTGAGTTTTTGTACAGCGAGGCGTTCGTTGAAAACTGTACTATATATTAGTAATTGCACGACTGTAATTCAGTTGGCATATATATTTTAATGGGCTTGTATTATTTTAGATATGTAAGTTGTGCACAGTATCAATCTGAGTTAAACAAAAAGATAAAGAAAATTGATAAAGAAAATCCAATCAGACAGCAACTAATAACACTTGTATAACTTTAAGAATTCAAGCTGTGTATAGTCTCAACGTTAGTAAAACAAGGAGTTTAACCCAACCAACCAATGCTTAATGGATAGTTTGTTCGAGAATTACCATATGTAAAAAATTATGACAAGGTCCAAATGACCCCAAATCTTCTAAATTTTTTATATAAATATATTTAAATTAAAATGCGAATTGCAATGAAATCCAAGAATAATGTAAGGACCAAGTTCTTAAGAGCTATTTCTTTAATTGCACACTGAACTAGGAAAGGGAGGTCTATTTCAAGTATAAAATAGCACTTTCTGGATCAATTGTTATTGTTATGGCCTATAAACCATACCTATACATTGTAACAGGTTTTAAAAGTCTTGGGAATCTACACCGATAGTGGAATGGGAAAAGTGTTTCGTCTGATGAGTGATTATTTGCAAAGTTCGTTGTATTCTTCCCTAAGACAAGATACTAGTATCTACGTTTGTCATTATTTTTATGGAAAAAAAACACAAGACCAGGTCTTTCTTTTTTTTAGTTTGGAATGGGGAATACTTGTGTAAAGTGTAGAAATATGCAGGATGAAAGGGTATACGATTGTATGTATTCTTACACATCTTTGAATGGCTTTATAAACAACATCTGATTTACGACGCCGCTAGAATATCTTTGAAGCCCGGCTTTAATTGCGGAAATCTATATGTTAAAATTCAGAAAGAAGTTTGGCGAAGCGCATGGAAGACATAGCAATACATATTGTTGTGTTTAGGAGTATTTATGTAATTTAGGTATTTAAGTAAGATCTATTTCTTTATCTTTGTTTGAAATTCTAGAGGACCATATAATTAACCAATGATTATTTAGAACTTGGTAAATGTCATGGTGGTATACATTGAGTTTCCAAGTGCACAACCAATACCTAATTTATTTATCAAGTAGTTAAATTAATGTAATTTACACTCTAACCGATGCTGTTTTAGCGGAGATTTTAATGATTTATATAGCATGTGTTCATATACCCTTTCAGTTTTGTTTTACATACGAATTTTATCAATTCGACATGCGTTTACATTTAGCTTTATAAAAAAGAAAACTATCACTTAATTTTTTTTAAAAATGTGCTTGACATGTGCATGATAACAGTTGTTATAAGCGTTGATCATTTTCACAACCTTCTTATCGAATATTTATCTTTATAAAATTTATAGTGCCATACTAACTATGTTATGGTTCAAATAATCTGTATAAGGAAATAATTATTAATTACAGCAAAAACATTAGTTGGATTTCCATTTTCCTATTTCCTTTCCAATATTAACCAAAATTTTGTTTCTATCATAGACTATATCACCAAATAAAGTGAGTTATATTAATTTGTGTTCTTACATGTATTGTTGATGTACGCTTTCAGTAGATCCCCTATTTAGGAGGACTAGACAACAAAATAAAAGGACAAGAAACGAGTTAACACTTTACTTAGTTCCTGGATAGAATAACTAAACGTTCTAACTTCGAATTTAAAACTTGAAACAGCGTATCTTTATAATCAAAGTTGATATGCAAAAATGAAAAAAAAAAAAAAAAACAACAACAACAAAGAGCAACTCTGAATTACCAAAAAGAATAGTATCGAAAAGAAGTATCAAGCTTAAAAAACGTCTTGTCGGGCACGCTCCAGTTAAAATCTTAGATATATTCCAACATCCAACTTTAAAGTACTACTTAAACCTAGATGACTTAACAAAAAGCCAAACCGGACATAAAATTAGAGCTATGTATCCAGGCAATACATTATTTGATGCTTTTAAATGATTATATTATATTTATTAAAGCAAATTGAAATGAAATCATATTAGTATTTGCATGACCCTGTAATCGTAGAAGGATATATCCTTTCGCATGTTTTATTTCTTGTCCTTTACTTAGTTTAAAACAGAACTTTTGTCTTTCATTAAAGGTTATATTCATTTAAATGTTGTAAACACAATTTTAAGAATGCAATTCGGCTTTGTTTTGTTTTGTTTTGTTTCGTGTTAAGGGATATTAAAGTGTACAAGTTTAACATGTCTTCGTAGTATCATAAATTACGTAAGCCTGATGATTGTGGTCTGTATGTATTTTTAGGGAATAAAAGGAAGTACTTTTTTTTCTATTGTCGGTTATTTGTATTTGTGATTCAGTTTCATTATTATAAGTTATTTGACACACAGTGATACACAATCAGAAACTATGGAACAGGTCCATGAAGCAAAGTCTAATCGCCATCCTTTAATATGGGGTCACTAACTAGGTGCTGGACTTTGATTGAAAGGAAAATGAAATATTCAATAGCAAAAACCTCCACATTATTTATTTACCTAAGAGGTTATGATTAGACTGACGCAAAATTTTGATAAATTAGAAATAATTTTACTCTCTCTTAAGAATAAAATTGTCTCATGTAAACATTAAATGACTTTTCTGTTACATATAAAGGTACACAGCGAGAGTAACAATACATTGCTGCCTAAAATGAACTACGTTGCAAGTGTTAAACAAATCAGTACATCGTTGACATTATATGGTTGCGAGTTACTTTGCAATACTTACTTCGTAAATGAACGTTTTATACTCCTTCTCTCTAAATGAGACATACATCATACATTATGCGAATAAAACGTATAATGTATACAATATCGATTAATCAAATTTTATTGATCATTTAAGCTAATAAAAACCAAAATTGTATTGAAGTATGACCAGTCAGTACATGAAAGCGCCGTTTTTTACAGTCACAGTTACCAGTAAGATTGTTAAAGCTAAATCATGGAGATTTAATACTATAAACACTTTTTGCATCATGCTGCTGCTGCTGAGGAGAAAAAGGATGACGACGACGACGAAGGCGATGACGATAATGATGATGACGATGATGATGATGACGATGACGATGACGATGACGATGATGACGATGACGATAATGACGATGACGACGACGACGATGACGATGACGATGATGATGATGATGATGATGACGATGACGACGACGACGACGACGACGATGACGATGATGATGACGACGACGACGACGACGATGATGACGAGGACAACGACGACGACGACGATGACGAGGACAACGACGACGATGACGATGACGACGATGATGATGATGATGAAAAATTTAAATTCGTACTTCAAATCTAAACAAAATGCAGTTTTTTAAGATCAACAAAAATTAATTTTCAAATATTTGGCGTTGGCGTTAGTTTGTAAAGATACTGTTGTTAAACATTATTTCAACTTGAAAAGATGTGATGCAATGGTTTCAAATGTTTCATTACAAAAAGTTTGAAAACTAATTTTTCTCGATGTTAAAGTAGTCAGGTAAAAAAATCAGAATTTAAAAACTTATGTCATTGTGTGCACGATTAGATTAAATGATTTTTTTTTACATTAACTTCATATAGAATTGACTGCAAATACAGAGTGTCCACACTTTATTTCTGGTAAAGTATTCAAAAGTCAAAATTAAAAAGTCGTATATCATTGTTCTATGATTTGACATTAAAAACAAAATCAATCACTATAAAAAATTTAGAAAGACAAATCCTTTATTATGTTTATGAAGCATTTATAAATTTAAATATGTTGTTTCTATAGTAATAGAAAATTATTTGATTTGATTTTTTGGGTTTTTAAGGCCACTATTAAGCACCACATTCAGGCAATTTCGTGGCGGCCAGTTTTTATTGGTGGAAGTTTCCGGAAACAAACACCGACACTCGATAGTAAAACTGACGAAAATAAATTGGAGTCGAGTGCACCCGCATGATGAGCAACCGCTTGCATATACAGAACAAAAATAGTCACATGACACCACCCAAATGTGTGCTTGATCTGATTTTTGTTGTAGTAAGCATTGTGTATAAGTTTCAGAACATTTTGATGAAGCAAACTTGTGTTAGAAAAAGGAAACAAAAATTCAGCCATTTTTAAATTTGTAAAGGGGCATAACTCTAGAATAGTAAAAGGTGACACCACTAAAATTCAAACTTCATGTGATAAGCATATGCATTAATTGTGTATTAGTTTCATAACATTGGTTGAGACAAACTGAAGTTAGAGAATGGAAACCAAATTTTGGACCTTCATGTAAGTTTGTTAAGACTGACAATGCAAGGGTAAAACTTAATGCCTAATGTCCCTGCTGCTATGGTTTAAAAAAATGAAGAATTTGTGGCAATTAATAATGAGCAAGCAAATTATAATTTGGTAATAGTTTTGTCTTTATGTGTTTTTGTTTCTCTTGATGAGAACACATACAATATTTTTTTATTAATTTAATTTGGTTGAATATAAAGCAAATTTATGAACAGAAAATAATATTTGAGTTTATCTTGTGAAAAAAATGAAAATGATACACAAAAAAGTTAATTAAATAAACCTGTGACAATTCTGCTTCTATTGGCACTAAGTTGCTTTAAAAATCCAAACAAAAATGACCCCAAAATATTTATTTTATTAAATGTAGTTTTTATACAATATTATATATAGTGAATAATCTTGAGTGACAAATACTTATGGCCACACTCTGTACATGTTTAACCCTGATACTACCATACCAGACCAGACCTAATGATTTTTTTTTGTATACCAAACAGAATTAGGGGGGGGGGGGGGGGGTAATTGTAAACATGTTGACTTAATTCATGTGATTGATCAAGACCAATCCATCAATAATAGATGTATACTGCCTTGTACTGTAGGGGTTATGATTTACAAAGTAGGTCAATTATATTATTAAATATATATATATATATATATTCTGAAGAAAACAAACAAGTCAATCAAACCCCTTAAGGGTTGGACAGGGGTAAGTGGACATTGGAATGAGGGCTCAGGGTAAAGGGGGTATCTTGGAAATATATTTTGTATTTTTTATTTTGTCTTGCAGCAAGAAGATGGAAGTACAAGTACATGCATTGAAGTAAGGGGAGAAAATTTTAGGGTAAAAGCATGAAACTTGAAAGGGAAGGGAAGTAGTTGGGGTTATGGAGTGGAAACTGTCCGAGCGAAGTTATAGGGCCCCACGTACATCTGACCTTAACCTAGCTGGCTACTAAATTACATAGTACAAATGTTGAATAAATACACAAGACTTATTTGACAATTACGGTAGCGCAAAAAGGACAGTTGTGTGTGATGCTACTGATGTCCATCCCTCCTCTTCGGCTGTTTGCACACGGATATATTTCAAAACTGGCCAGACATGTTTACAACTTGTATTTAAGGGTAAAATAAATACATTAATAAAATACCAGCCATAACGATTTTACATGGAACAGAAATTTAGCCTTTGCAAGGTTTCAGCCGAAGTGATTTTCAACAGTAGCGAGTATTTTGAGACAACCCCCCATTTTATATTTTTCGTGATCCTGATAACATTTGGCTGCCTAATATATCGAAATCTATGTTTTCTTATGTAATAACTCTACCTTCATCGTTGTATATTCGACACAATGTCTGTTATGCATGTACATGGTCGTATTCATCAATTTAGTATGCTGCTCGGCAATGGCGACCTTGAAATTCCTGTTGTCCGATAATAGCGCCAAATTAGAGGGAAGCAACTCGCGCCAAACAAAATTACTGTATTTCACCAAAATAATCAAAATTTCGCTTTTTGATAACAATCAGTAATACGATAACCACATTTATATTCAGATATCGTTCATTGATCTAGTTACACACATTATTTTATTAAAGCCATCAATAACGACTTAACAATTAAGTAATTAATAAAGTGAATTGAAATCAGACCTCATGGGGTAAAGGGGTTAAACAAAAGCTCGTAACTTTTTTAAAAGCCTGGTGACCCCCTTTTTATTTTACCTTAAAATGCTTGAAAAGTTCATAGCTTTGACATATCCGTTTTTAAAAAAAATCTACCGGGGAAATTTTGCGAAAAGTCGATTATACCAATATTGTTTGCCTTTAACTGAAATTAGAAAATGCAAAATATAGACATAAATCTGAAAATAAAAGGATTTTTATTCCAAAAACAACCAAGGTTAACGTTTAAATTTTAAATTATAATGTTTTTTCACATAATAATCATACTGACTTGGTTTGAAATGTCTCTGAATTTGATGTAACCTTTATTGTTGAAAGGGTAGACATGTTTGGAAAAAGGGTCAAAATCGCACATTTTGCTTCAATTTGAGGGGAAAACGAGCCTGGTGACCCCCTTTTTTCTTTGCATTTTTGGATTCAGCATAAAAAGATCTACAAAATATGTGAAAATAAAAAAATTCTACCGAGGGTCGTTATTGGGGTGAGCCTCCTTAATTAAGACAGTGACCATTTTACACTAGATGATGATATAGTTATTAGCCTTTCGATTCATCAAATGATATAGTTTTAGTTTTTTCTCTATTGAATCGGGTTTTCTTTATTTTGCTCACGAGTTTTATGTCCCGTCAAAAATTGGGATAACTTGTATCAAGAAGAAAACCATTTATCTCACACTTGGTAACTTTATGTTTTGTACATGCATATGGTTATTATTTTTTTTTTGTTATTTGCTTTCTTAAAAAATGTTCGACGGCAATACTTTTTTCGCCACTAGGTGCAATGTGGAGCTGAATAGCTAAGGTTTACTTGAGAAAAAATCCAGGGTGTGCTTAGGCTTAGTTTTTTTTTTAAATTAGGTCCAAAGTTGGGGTCGGACACCCTACCCCACCCTTACGGAAATGTTAATAAAAATTGTTCGACGGCAATACTTTTTTCGCCACTAGGTGCAATGTGGAGCTGAATAGCTAAGGTTTACTTGAGAAAAAATCCAGGGTGTGCTTAGGATTCGTTTTTTTTTTAAATTAGGTCCAAAGTTGGGGTCGCACACCCTACCACACCTTTACGGAAATGTTAATAAAAATTGTTCGACCGAAATATTTTTTATACAAATTTCACTCAATATTTTTTATCAACTAAATAAATGTGTTCGGATGGTCTCATGACAATAGTAGTTAGGACTGTCCTCTGATAGATATGTTTTACATCCTAAGACATGTATCAGATACGTTCAAACCATTCTAAATAATGTCCCAAGACATATCTTAGGACATACATGTATCATAGAATACTTTCATTGACATGGCACCAGGATACTAAGGCTGTTTGTTACCTGTTTATTATCTAAACACATCTAAAAAAAATTCGGCTCACCTTATATTTCATCGGGATAATTCAGTATAAACAAGTCCTTTATTCTGAATCTATGCTCACCTTTTAAATAAAAATCTTTTACATTTTGACTTTTAGAGTCATATGTGGGCCATACTGTAACACCTACGTCATTTGGTTTATGGTGAATAGATGTTAAATTGGCAATCGTAACCCATTTTCTTTTTTAAATAGGTATGATAGGATATTTTGTACCGTGTTTAGAAGATCAAGCAAAAATGATCACAATCACACAAATCAGATGCATATTGTCTCAATACATAAAAAATGCAAATGAACAAAGTAGACTTAAATTTGATTATCTAAAATAATTCATCCACCATATATATAACATTAATTTAGCTATCAATTGCACACATTTTTGCATCAATGATCTTGAATATTTGCCACTTTTTACTAAAATATAAAGGAACAGGAGCAGAACATGGCTGCATAGAAAAAGGACATACATGTAGGGGCACAGAACCAAAGTCATACATGTAGGTGCACAGAACAATTTGGTTTGGCGACTTTGCATGACGTTTGCAATAAAAAAAAATCATTGTAATATATATCGCAAGGTATACATTTGACGTATTAGTGAAAAGTAAAGCAACATACGATTGTTTTCGTTGCAGTTCTGATCAATCTGATTAAAATTCAGATCCTGTATCCAAGCTAAGCTTGTAATCTAAGCTTGGAGACATGATATGTATAATATATTAATCAGATTCCGTTGTGATACAATGTAAACAAACCCACAAGCACAAAGTCATGATCCACCAGAACCGTCAGGACCAAATCACCAGCCTAGAACATTCTCTCGGATGACAACCTTACCAACCATGGGAACAAATAATACCCTTCTAGTCACTTAGAAGACCTAAATAATTGTGCAACTATTTGAAAATGGAGTTGCATTTCATCTTCCTATATTGGAAATTATTTGTCATCAGATTTATAAGTTCGTTTCGTGTTATTGTAAGTCTTTGGTTTTTAGGCATGATCAGTTTGGCGCGTGTTCCTTATCGTTCGCTGGCTAATTGTTCGCTAGCTTGATGTATATTATTGTTCGCTGGCTTATTGTTTGCTAGCTTGAGTCTGGTATTTATAGTTAACCCATGACATGGATAAAATCTCTTTGTCCTTACTGTGCTATAATCTGAGTAATGCACAGCTAAGGTGTGCATTAACTACCTCAGATCAGTCGGAAACCCGGTTGAAATAGAACAAAAGAATCGAAGCTATTTGTTAGAGAAGGCGATAAATGTGTACTGTGATGTTTACTATAGTGACAAACATTTTAAAAGTTTATAGAAACACACAAAATTACAATTTTCTTCTCAATTACAATGTGTTTTATTTTAAAAACACCATTTGCATAAGTTTTCAATTTATCTAGTACATAGTTTATAAGTAGAACAATTAGATATCAAGTCGACGACATGGGTATCTTTCAAGTTGGATGTAGAAAATGCATATCCTCCGATTTAAAAAAAAAACAAATTACCACGGACGGAAAACATAGCAATCTTTTAGTTCAGTAATTTTCGTGTCTGCCCTTCCATTATGTGACTCAAGAAAAAAATTCCAAAAAATGGGTAACAATAGTATCGAAAAGAAACAATCGAGTGCACCTTTTTATGTTAGGGTGTGTTTGAGTTGAATATTTTGTCTTGATATCGTACAAAGCAATAATATTTCACACATCGTCTCGCTTCAGACTCTATCATTTTTATATATCAAAGCTACAGGATGACTTCATAACATAAAACAATCACAGTACTAAACGATGAAATATATGGGTCAAGTGAAATACCTATCTAAGGAATCACAAAAACAGAGTTGGTGTGTTCGAATAGCTATTTTTTTACTGAAAGTACTTGACGACAGTCTTTCAAGTTGGATGATGAAAATGCATATCTTCGAAAAATTATAATTTTTTGTCTGTGATAACTAGGGTTTATAGTCTTCAATCACTAAAAAAATCTAGTCTGCCCTTCCACGAAATATTTAATTATAATTTTTTTAAATGTTTATGAATTTTCGAAAATTCCACCTGACAACCGATCAGACAATAGTTTTAAGTTGAATCAAGGCAGACAAGATCATTAACTGATGCTCATTAGCTAGTTGATACATTTGTCTTTTAAAATACAACTGAAATATAAGGATCGTAATGGTGCAATGTGGATAAATTTATCGGTTTCCAAGAGCAAAATTGGTAGCGCGTCATCCCTACAATGGCTTCCATTTCTACGATTGTGAAAATGAACTGACGTAATGGGGAGATAATTTTGACGAAGTAGAATCCTGACTGAGATATAATGCACAGTTCAAATCTATTTTTACCTTTAGGGGCGTTTCTTGGATTCTGGTGACATGTATTCTATAAGATAAACAAATATCAACGATTGTAGCAAGACTTAAAACGTTTCGTTTTCCAATTCAATGCTGAACAGCATATTCGACCCCCCCCCCCCCCCCAAAAAAAAACCAAACACACACACACACACAAAAAAACCCACCCCAAAACTCAAAAAAAAAAAACCCGAATCCGCCACCTGACTTGAAGTTAAATAAAAGTTGATAAATTAAACACTTTGTACAAATATCGTAGTTTCAAAATAAGAAAAAATGATGGATTGATTGTTGATGTTTTAACGTCACTTTTAAGTGCCACATTTCGGCTATTTCGTGGCGCCCAGTTTTTATTGGTAGAGGGAGTTGAAGTGCCCGGAAAAAAACACACACATTTGTTAGGAAAACTGACAGTCCTAATCAATTAATATTGGAGTCGAAAACCCCAGCACGGGCGGAGTTTGCCCTCAAACCCTCGGTGTTGACTGTCTAGTGATTACTGTAGAAGAACTACTTAGACTTCGGGGCAAACGAGGCCCCTGATGAAAAAAGAAAGCTTTCTCCTTCCTTTTTTATTATCTAAACTGGGACATGAAATATTTTTTGTTATTTTGTGTACACAGTGCAAATCTTAAATCAGTGTTTCAAAGTCAGAACAGATAATAACGATTTTTTTTTTGTAATTTCTGCATGTACTTAATATTATTCAAATAAATGAAATCTGATTTGAATAAGTTTTTGACTCAATAAATTTCATAACGATTTTTGGCATATTTATTCCTATAAAGGGATCATTTGGGTATCGAACTTAAATTTGGGGTCGGGGAGGGGGAGGGGATTAAAGATTGGATAACGAATCGTTGTTTCTGTTTATTTAACAATTTAAATTTATGTACTGAAATCTCCATCGTTTCATCTTTGTCTAAGCACATCATTAAGGAAAGAAAAGCAGCTAATCTTTACTCCATAACACCTACGTCGTTCGGTTTAGTCAGGGTCACCCAAGCTGTGCAGATTAAATCCAATATACCGACTTGCTTGGTCAATAACTATAACATGTATATTGAAAATGCATTTATCGGTAACCAGTTGTCGTCTTTAATTTATATGTTTTTGCATAAGAGATTCATATCAAACTTCTTGAATTTAATGCAAAACAGCAACAAAAACGTTAATTTTAGAATATTATTTAAAATATAATCCTATTTTTCTGCAAAATAATTCAAGGACCATTTAAGGGTTCAAAATAACATGACTGCTCTTTTATTCATAGGCTCAAGTCTTTTTTTCTACACGAAAATTGCAAATTCAATTTCAATTTTGCTGTTCAGAAGGAACTTTTATATGCGCAAGTTCATATTCTTCTAAATATTCTAAAATGTATTATACATGTATACATGTACGTACATGTATATTGATTTCCGATTTCAACATGAACTATCAATGTATACATAATTCATATTAGCAGATTAAGGAAGAATTTATTTCAATTGCAAGTATTTATAACAGAAATGTAATTTGTTTCAATGTACAAGGTATGTATGCTAATTCAATATACTTTTGAAACTTTCAATCAAGTACATTACATTATCCGTTCATCGTGTAATTCTAGTATACATAAAAATAAAAGTCGACGCATCAACACTATTTCGTCATTCTAGTATGTTGCATGCTAAAACAGTCACTATATTTACATGAAATAGTTTTGATGCGTCTACTTCTATTTTTATGTAATCCTATATTTTATTCTATGTATTAACAATATAGAAATATGATGATGTTGTATGATTGACATTAATGAAACAGCTCTCCATCAGAGACCAACTGACACAGACGTTAACAACTATAGGTCATCGCACAGCTTTTAACAATGAGCAAAACTTATACCGCATAGTCAGCTATAAAATGCCTCTAAATGACAAATAACAGCTTCCATTTGCAATTGATTATTTCCAAATGATCAAATACTGGGTCTGGCAAGTTAAGAAAGAGACAATTTCTAACTAGCAACTATAAGAACGTTAATTTTCAAAGAAGAATTGCCACATGATATGTATCTTACTGTGTAACGTACTCCTTGGATCTATTTCACTACTTGCATATCAGTTTTACATACTTTAACACTTGTTATAAGCTGTAAACTGTTTCCAAATTTTGCTAAAATCACTAGATATCTTACCCAAATTAAACTTTAAGAGGCTTTAACAGAACTCTGATAGAGTCAAAATATGTATTTCAGAAACAATCATCTTATCAAAAGAACAATATCCCATAAGAGACCAGCTTAGATGCTACAGACAAATAAGAATTTTGTTTAGAAAGCCATCGATACAAGATACTACTAACTTATCAGAATTCTGTTAAGACGGCTATTGCTTTGAGATGCGACTGTCTTATCAGAATTCTGTTAAGAAGGCTATTGTTTTGAGATGTAAGTCTTATCAGAATTCTGTTAAGGGTTTCATTGGTACTATATTCGATGATTCTATCAGAATTCTGTTAAGAAGGTTATTGTTATGAGATGCGACTGTCTTATCAGAATTCTGTTAAGAAGGCTATTGTTATGAGATGTAAGTCTTATCAGAATTCTGTTAAGAAGGTTATTGTTATGAGATGCGACTGTCTTATCAGAATTCTGTTAAGAAGGCTATTGTTTTGAGATGTAAGTCTTATCAGAATTCTGTTAAGGGTTTCATTGGTACTATATTCGATGATTCTTATCAGAATTCTGTTAAGAAGGTTATTATTATGAGATGCGACTGTCTTATCAGAATTCTGTTAAGAAGGCTATGGTTATGAGATGCGACTGTCTTATCAGAATTCTGTTAAGGGTTTCATTGGTTCTATATATTCGATTCGTATCAGAATTCTGTTAAGAAGGCTATTGTAATGAGATGCGACTGTCTTATCAGAATTCTGTTAAGGGTTTCATTGGTTCTATATATTCGATTCTTATCAGAATTCTATTAAGAAGGCTATTGTTATCAGATGTAAGTCTTATCAGAATTCTGTTAAGAGTTTCATTGTTACTATATTCGATGATTCTTATCAGAATTCTGTTAAGAAGGTTATTGCTTGAGATGCGACTGTCTTATCAAAATTCTGTTAAGAAGGTTATTGTTATCAGATGTTAGTCTTATCAGAATTCTTTTAAGGTTTCATTGCTACTATATTAGCTTCTTATCAGAATTCAGAAAGACATGAATAATATTGACATGTAATGTTTATCAGAATTCTGACCAAAAACACAATGTAGTGTTATTAGAATTATGGTAAGGGCATTATTGTTAACAAGGTAAAACGAAACATAGACATGTATATATCGTAAGAAAAGAAAATACATCTACTTTAAAAGCAATATTATAATAATAAATGAATTCAATTAATTGTGGTGGCCTTGCAGTGAGGTGAGAGTTGTTGCTTTGTGATAAAGTCTTTGTAGAATAAAAATTTGACAAATGATTGGTAAACACTAAATCCTTTCCTTTCATTACAAAAACATAAAATTTTGATAAACATTAATAAACTCCCTTAAGCACATTAAATAAATTTTAATTTCAGGCTACTGTCTGATTAAAAGTACACACATACAACAGCAATATGTTTGTCATGTGTCCAATTAAGATTATGAATGATTACTGAAAGATACAAATAGAATTGAATTTGACCTTAAACGTCTGGAAAAATTATAGCTGGAAACTTTGGTACACGTCTTTGAATATTATAGTAAGTAAGACATTCTGCACATAGTAAGTGACAATTTTGTACATTTGTACAATATTCACACTTTAAGGATTTGTAAATCTTATCCTCATATATATGTATATATTCTGGATCATATCCTCCTAATACATGATGTAATAGCTGCTGATACTTGTTTGGAGTTATTTAGAGTCCCACACATACACGTAGAAGCACTATATATAACACTTTTTTCAATGTTGTAGAGCATTCAGTTTCCTTTCCGACGTCAACTTGTATTTCCAAACTAACAAGAGAACAAATGAGTTGTGTTGTTATAATTGTTTATCGCAACATGTACACACAATATTGGTGTTTCAGTTTTTCTCTAAACCAGGAAATGATGCCTGAAAAAGAAAGAAAATAAAACTTCAACACCCTATTTTAAAGTTTCTTCGATACATTAAGTATGAATAAAAGGAGGAGTGAGGTACATGTCAATGAACCAGCAATCTAACCACATCCTGAATGTCAAAACACCTGTTCAACAAAATAATGTATAGTTAATATCGTTCGAATCGATTTCTGAACAATCTGAACAAATGAGTTCAGATCATTTAAACTTCCAAATATTTGCACTTAACACCAAAATCTACACACAATAAAAATCAATAGAAATTACAGGAAACACTGACGAGGTTACCGGTTTTAAGCAGGAATATAAACTTGGGTCGGTAAAAAACAAAATTTCAAAATTCAAAGTCAACCGTCTTGAGATTATGTAATGCGTCACATACACCGGTACATGTATTTTAAGATACATAAAAGCAACACAAGCACCGATATATTGACTGATACTCTTGACAGTCACTCATCTCGAGATACAATAATGACTGAGATATTTCAGTCAATCATGAAAACAATAAAGCAACACAATCATCGATATCTCACAATCACTCATTTTGAGATACAGTAATGCACCACAAGCAACGACAAATATTGACAATCACTCATCTTGATATACATTAATGAATCACAAGAACCAAAATTTCTAAGACGTTGATTACGAGAAACGACAAAGCAACACAGGCACTAATATCTTGACAGTCACTCATCTAAATATACAGTTAAGCAACACTAGCACTGAGATCCTGTTAGTCACTCAGCTTCAGATACAATAATGCATCTATGCACAGAGATCTCACAGTAACTCATCAAGAGATACAGTAAAGTAAAACAACACCGAAATATTGACAGTCATTCATCTTCGGATACAGAAAAGAATTACAAGCACCGAGATCTCGCAGTCACTGATCTTGAGAAACAGTAAAGCAACACAAAACCAGAGATCTTTTAATAGTCACTCATCAGGATATGAAGTACAACAGAACAAGCAATGAGACTCACAGTCACTAATTTTGATAAACAATAAAGCAGCACAAACGCTGCGATCTCTACAGTCACTCATCTTGAGAAACAATAAAAAAAACAGAAGCACCAAGATCTTGACAGTCACTCATCTTGAGAACCAGTAATACAACGGAAGCACCAAGATCTTGACAGTCACTCGTCTGGAGAAACAGTAAAACAACAGAAGCACCAAGATCTTGACAGTCACTCATCTGGGGAAACAGTAAAACAACAGAAGCACCAATATCTTGATAGTCACTCATCTTGAGAAACAGTAAAACAACAGAAGCACCAAGATCTTGACAGTCACTCGTCTGGAGAAACAGTAAAACAACTGAAGCACCAAGATCTTGACAGTCACTTGTCTGGAGAAACAGTAAAACAACAGAAGCACCAAGATATTGACAGTCACTCATCTTAAGAAACAGTTAAACAACAGAAACACCAAGATCTTGAAAGTCACTCGTCTGGAGAAACAGTAAAACAACAGAAGCAATAAGATATTGACAGTCAGTCGACTGGAGAAACAGTAAAACAACAGAAGCACCAAGATCTTAACAGTCACTCGTTTGGAGAAACAGTAAAACAACAGAAGCAGCACGATCTAAACAGTCACTTGTCTGGAGAAACAGTAAAACAACAGAAGCACCGAGAACTTAACAGTCACTTGTCTGGAGAAACAGTAAAATAACGGAAGCACCAAGAACGTAACTGTCAGTTATATTGAGACGTGTTCTAACACCACAAGCACCGATACCTTGACAGCCACTCAACTTAAAGATGTTCATACGCCACAAGCATCGAGAACTTGACGGTAACTTACTTGAGATATTTTCATACACCACAAGCAACGCGATCTTGACAGACACATATCCTGAGATATTGGCAAACACCCTCCACAAGCAATGAGATCATGACGGTCATTCAATGAACCACAAGCACCTTTGTCTGTATGGAAATATATTCTTTGATTAAAACACATTAATTGTCTCTGCAAAGATACTAGGCAAGTTATTTTAAAGTTGGACTGTATTATAGATGAGTACATTGTAAACGTTTGTGCACACGCAACACTAGTTTACAAAATGTCATGCCGGTAGCAAAACCGTCTATCTAGACTAATAGTATGTGTTATGTTCTGCTTTTTGTCTGTGTATATGTATTTCTCGTAGGGGTCGGGTCTTCGTTGTTGTGGTCTGATGTACGAAGGAAAGCGATATTCAGGTATAACAATACGATTTTTCAAATTTCTTTTCCAGTTGCTTTTGTTACCTAGTAATATTTTCAACCACAGACGACACATATACTTCCATAAATTGCTCTGTTAATGAGTTTTGAAGATGATCAGTTTTGTAAACACATATAGTATCTGATTGTTATTTTTTTTAGAAAACAGAAGATATGAAAATAAGAGTTACACTATTTAAAGAAATTAATATTTAAGAGCTGCCAGGTTAAAAAAACAAACAAGAAAATTATTTGGACCTTTGAAAAGGCCTCAAAATATAGATATACAAATATTTAACAAATATAGTTGCACAATTATAGTTACTAATGTTATAATGTTTTCTGTTTGTTTTTCATTTGAAAATGATTAATAAGGATTACCTATCTTTTGAGTTCGTGTAGATTGGTCATCTGGTCAGTCTCCTCATCCAAATCATCTTGGTAACCTGAAATACAATATTTAAATCAATTTTAAAAAAGTACATGTAATGTATGGAACATATTTTTACATCGCGATGACCGTGAGGGCATTCTGATGTATTGCTATTGCCTAGATTTCCATTACGTAACTTTCGTTTCGGGTTTGTAACCGATCTTTAAACATGATAAATACGCGCACATAAACGAGTGCAAAATAAAATTCCTTGTAATGTAAAGTAAAAAAATCATTTAAATATCTATGCACAAAGCATGCGGAAGATATCTCAAGAACATGTTGCGGCAATCCCGGCAATGACCGGTAACTCTGCATAGAAGATTGTGTTTGCGGGAAGATAAGAATGCCTATTCATATCCAATCCTTTAGAAAAAAAATCGAATGTCTACAGAAGAGTGTCCACCATACAATTGCACTGCACTATTTTTAGAATAGTAAAATATAATAATATACAAATGGATGAAAATTATATATACATGTAACTGATGTATTAATATAAGATATAACAACAAACCAGTGTATACTGATTTGTATCACTACAATATAATAGTTATTACATGATTTTGAATTTCCTGTCATTTCTTTATCATCCACTCTCGAACTTGTCTCAGAAAAAAAAATATCTCTGTACATTAACCTCAGTATCAGGTATAGAGATGTGATTTCTTTCTGTGGCAAGTGCTTTTGACCATCCACGAGAACTTGCGGTCATCCGATGTTCAGTACTTCAGTTCTTTAATTTACGAGTCACAGAGACAAATAACTAATATAGGATCCAAACAAACTACAATACACATCTCTTCATTTTCATATTAATTCATGTTTCAAGATACACATTTTGCGTAAAAACATAATAAATGCAAGCGCCATGCAAGTATTGGGATGTTCACACTAGAATGAAATTAGCTTCTTTGTTATTCATACCAAACCAAAATATTTTATAGATTCTTGTACAACACAGTTTGACCTCCAAAAGAGTGTCTCGGATTTTTTCTATTGTATTTCATTCTCTCATTAACCTTCAACGAAGTTTGCAACCTCAATTCATAAGAGATCTCTTAAGGTAGCACTACAGTCTAACAGAGATTTTTTTAAGATATTTTTTTTATCACATAATTTTAAAGTAAGTATTATTCTGCACAGTTTGTAAAAATTCAAAAATCAATTTTCAAATCACAACAGGGAGTAAATTGATAATGAAATTATGTAAATAAAGGCACATGGTAATTAATCTAAATATATAGGCATTTAGGAGAGTCTAATATGTCAATCATCTGTTAATGCCAGTGTCCAGCTGTTAATCACTGACCACAAGAAGAATAGTGTGGTCTTATCTCATTGTATCATGTGTATTGCAACAAAGTAATCTATATAGCTTTGAAGTAAACAGTGAAAAGGGAAAGTTATTAAAAAGGAGAAAATCTAAAGGGAAAAAAATCTTACTAAAATGAACAAAACTATATATATAAGGATAAGAGTGTGAAAGTATCTTTGAAAGCCTCTGACAAACTTTAAACATTTAAGGTTCTTACTACAAACAAGAAGTATATGTCTCTGAATCTGTCTTTTGTTAGGAGTTTCAGGCACTTTAACCAATTTTAAGTTTATGTGAAATTTTTAAATTCCATAAAACTGAAGAATCATGTGAGGCAGTCTATTTCCAGCAAGGGGGATCAGGTCTTGATCTTTTTTGGGACATGTCTTTTATTGCATAATTTTAATGTTCTAGCTAATTTCATAATATATTTCTTTTTAAAATACAAATGAAATCATTCTTTATAGTGAATATAATGATGTTAAAAATTGTTTTTATGCAGCTGGTCATTCCTGTTATTCTCTTATCTTAGACTGTCTGGAGAGAGGCGGAGCTTTGTCTATATTTTAAAATTGCTACATCACAGATGTTGGTGAAATCTGTGACGTCAAACTCCCGCCAAATGCTAAGTTAGTGTTGGTCAGTGCACATATAATTCAAAATTTACAGTATTAGAGCATCAAAGACACAAAGTGTGTGGTTATATTGATAAAATAATGGTGTCAGGACACTCCTGGGGTGTTCTCAGTGGAACTTTTGTTTTAATGATGCATTTATAGGGGTTCTAAGGGGGAAATTCAGTTTTTAGGTAATTTCTCTGAACAATTTTCATGAGAATTGTTAGCAAAAAATGAAAATAGAAACTTCATTGGTACCCCTTTTGGTTTGACTTTGATATATGTGATTAAAGGGAGTATTTTCTACAATACCGTGTCCCAGTTTTTGGATAATTTGTTTCTAATGAATTTATAGTTGTCCAAAGATGAAAGGTGAAATGAGGTGTGGTACCCAGCAGTTAAATCAATATATCTTCTTACTGGAGGCATATATCAAAAATCTGAGACACGGTTTTGTTTATAGTGTATGGTTGATTAAAGCGATGAAAACAAATTTTCACTACCATTTGACCTGAATGTGTCATTTTCATCCGAGTTGGAAGACCACTTTTTTGGCAATTAAGGAGCTATAGTTTGAGATTAATCATACCAAAAATTAATTTATTTACAGATTAAGAAGAATTAATATTTCACCTCTATAATGAGCTAAAGATTTTAAAAATCCCTTGAGTAGTTTTTGAGAAATTAATCTTTAAAGACTGTTGGTTGGAGTCAGAAAATTCTGACTGTAGTGCTACCTTAATTTAATTAGATACCAGTATACAATTTGTTCCATTGATGTTTTTGGAAATCTAAGACAAAATTTTGAAGACAACTGGTCAAGGAACAACATGTGTGAAAATCAGGAATATAGGGGCACTCATCTAGGAGCTAATTTCATTTAAAACTTCATTTTCATGATAACAATGAATGTGTGACAATTGATTAAATAAGGATTTTCCTACTTGCACCCCATTAAATTCAATATAATTCACACATGTAAAATATGGAGATACTTCAGGATTGGCCTTTTAATTATCATATATCAATTAGGTTTTGACCAGTAAGAAAGCATTCCATTTCAGCTATTCTAAATATATAATGGAAATGCACACCCTATGCATCGAAAATCAGATCTGGCGGGAGATGTTATATCATTATTGACCTTGCTATAACTTAAGTCAGTTGCTACTGATATGGCCAAAACTCCGCCCACCAGGATAAACCTACTATTAATGATCTCAAAAGTGTCAGTAGTTATAAAGCTATGAAATGATTATATTGATTAACCACAATGTACTGCCCACATATTCTTATCTTGTATCAGTAAGACACGTGCATTTGTTTATAAAACTAATTATCATCAAAACTCATTATAAGTGCAAGATATGTAAAGAAATACCAAGAAGTAACAAAAAAAAAGCTGAAAATGAAATTAAAATAAAATGTAGTTGCCTTTGTACAAATAATTTCTCATATTTTCGGAGGGAAAAATTTGACCGCCGACCCCTAAAATAAAAATATTTTTGTACCCTTTCCCTAAAAAAATGTGTTTGAAGAAATTTTCTTTTTCTAAATTGTGGTTCAATTTACATTGTAAGAGACATCCATACACTTAAACACAAATTATTGTCTGAAACTAGAAAATGCTTGTTTTGGCACCTGATTCCTGAACGCTTTGGACAATTAACCCCAAAATGAATCCTATCCTTCTACGTATGGTATTGAACCTTGTAGTACAATTTTCGAGCAATGAAAATACTTAAACACAAGTTATTGTCCTGAAACTCGAAAAATGCTTGTTTTTGGCCCCCTTTTTCCTATAGGTATGTAACCATCACCTCCCATATACAATCCCAACCTCCCTTCTGTGGTTTTGATTTTATACAGATCCGAACACTTAAACTAAAGTTATTGTCCGGAACCCAAATGTTCTTCGGACGACGACGTGATAGCAATATACGAACGTATTTTTTTTTTTGCAGTCATATGACAAATGTATGAAATCGATAAAAAATTCTTCATAGAAATTCAGTGTCAGCAGCAGTCAATTTTAAGAGCTCAAGTCCATATGATTATTTTCCAGTATGCCGGAGGATTTCTTGGCTAATATTATCATAATTTGAATGCAAACAAAATGATAAGGATTGTCAAATCAGACAAGCAAAAATTCTCAAGAGATTGTCCTTATCAATAATCAAATAGTGTATATTTCAAGTATTTGTTTCAATACTATAAAAAAAATTATAATAACAACTTAATGCTATTATAGTTTATCATTAACTAATGCTATGTGCTGTGCTACATTATTATATTCAATACATAACTCTTGAGCCCTCATATTCTTGATAACATACCCGGCCACGTCCACTTGTATTTTTTGTCTATCTGATGAGTTAAGCCTTTTTCAACTGATTTTTATAGTTCGTTCTTATGTTGTACTGTTATACCACTGTCCCAGGTTAGGGGGAGGGTTGGGATCCCGCTAACATGTTTAACCCCGCCACATTATTTATATATGTGCCTGTCCCAAGTCAGGGGCCTGTAATTCAGTGGTTGTCGTTTGTTTATGTGTTACATATTTGTTTTTCGTTCATTTTTTTTTACATAATAAGGCCGTTAGTTTTCTCGTTTGAATTGTTTTACATTGTCTTATCGGGGCCTTTTATAGCTGACTATGCGGTATGGGCTTTGATCATTGTTGAAGGCCGTACGGTGACCTATAGTTGTTAATGTTTGTGTCATTTTGGTCTTTTGTGGATAGTTGTCTCATTGGCAATCATACCACATCTTCTTTTTTATAAATACTAGTTTTTAGATTTCAAATTGATATAAAAATTGAGAAACCACAAGCGGTGCGGTAAATACTGTCCATCGATCTTAACAATGAGAAACCACATTACTTTAATCCACTCATAAACCAAAGAATGGCTAATTAATTCATCCCTTAGTATCTTCAACCTCCTTTTTATCAACACGTTTGTTCTAATGTTTGTATATACAGTGTACTAAATACAAGTTCATTTTTCTTTTTTCCCTCACTTTTTTAAATATAAATAAATTCAAATTTGAAATAAAATAGAAAAATAAATATATTTCATGAATGCAGTGACCCTTGTATAGGTGGGAATCTCAGAGAAGAGAACAAAGAAATTTACGATACTACATCATGTAGGCATATATTTATTTCCCAAAATGGTTTATTCCACTCGCAAGTTTAATAGCATTTGCTATTTCATTAAACAAAAAGAAATTTCCTAACAATTATTCAATTTCTTCAAAATAGTCTTTTGTTATACGAATTTGATTTGTCATATAAAAGTTGCGTTTATCATTGACGCTAGTATTACAACTAAATAGTGTGTACATTAAATACGACATTCTATTTTGTCTAACATAATTAAAAAAAAGATATATACATATAATAATCTCGTGATTCATGAAAAATATTAAACTTGATATATTCACAAGTGCCTTAATAAGTGTAGATTGCTTAGACATAGCAGCAGCAAAATTATATAGCAGCCCCTGTCAACAATCGAAAAACGTGTTTGTCACATATAGTAATTTGTTCAATATATTGCACTTCCATTTGGTAAATTGCAGACACAATGCGTTTTAAAGTTTGTCTTCTAGTCTTTGTTCGCTGTCTTTTTGCCATACACCAGACAAGTTTTGTATTTATAATTTCAAAAAAACAAGAGGCATATGTAGAAATTATAATTATATTTTTTTTTATATAGATTAGACCGTTGGTTTTCCCGTTTGCATGGTTTTGGGTCCTTTATAACTTGTTGTTCTGTGTGAGCCAAGGCTCCGTGTTGAAGGCCGTGCATTGACCTATAATGGTTTACTTTTTTAAACTGTTATAATTTGGATGGAGAGTTGTCTCATTGGCACTCACACCACATCTTCCTATATCTATAAATAACACTTCTTATAAAAAAAATCTTATAAAATTGGATTTGGACACGAATACATTGATCGGCTTGGTGAGATAACCCCATCTGTTAGTTTTTTCAGAAAATATAAATGATGCACAAGAATCACTAGTTGAAAAAACAGAACTTTAAACTGAAAACATCTGTCGAAATATTTAAGTGAAAGTTCCTTCCGCTACAACATGACACTAGTCCAAATAATTATGACGTCTGGCAAGGCTATTTTAAAAAATAAATCTGGGACGCTCGTCGTAGGAAGGCGTCCCCGAAAAAGATAGCCTTGCCAGACAGGGGCAGACGTCATAATTATTTGGACTAACATGACACCATCTCTGTGAAGGCTTGTTACGACCATTCTCGATTATACAAAATAGTTACGTCTACAAAGTTACGTTTCTAATAACCTTTTTTCCATTACAAGAAAAATATGTATACAATATTTGTACTCACCTTTATCAGTTTTCTTTGAAACGTCCTCTTCGTAATATATTGACTACATTCTCAATATTGCCTTCCATGACCTGGAATCGAATTTGAATTTTGAACCAATGAGTATACGTCACTTATTTTCAAAATTTTCAAACTTACTCTACTTCCGTTCCACTTTAAATGTTTGAAATACGTTTGGAAATATAGTTACAGAATATAAAAATGTTAGCACGCCATATGATAATCTTAAAACTTATAGACATATATTATGCATACTGAATATTTGTTTCGTATCAACAAATTACAAATTGAAAATTATTGATACTTGTGAAACCGTGTTAGTTAGTCATACACAATTTTTGGAATATACTGTGTTGTGGAATTAAAAACAACAACAACAACAACAATGCAAATATCTATCAACCAGTGTGGTGACATCTTTACAAGCAAGTCTTACATCTTTTTGTGATACTTTGGGAAGACTTTACATTATTATGACAGAAGTTCAATTATGGAGATGGAACTAGTCAAAATGGTAAGTGTTTCTTTCATTCACAAAGTGTCTTTATAAAAATAAATGCTTAATTCTCAAAATATCTTAACTAATACAATAATTAAACCAGTAAATCATCATTTCGACTTCGCCCTTTCTAAATTATGTGAACATGGGGGGATTTTCAAAGGGGGTTCCAACCCAGGAAAAAGGGGGAAGGGTTCCAAATAAAAGTTCCCATATAAATGCATGGATCGTCCAAAACCAGGGTTTCCGAACCTCTACCCCCCCCCCCCCCCCCTTTTGGACCCTGAACTGGTATAACAAATCCAATATAAATCTTTTAACTGATAAATTTCGGTTCGCATTTCATTTTGAAGTTTCCTAATTCTTGACTTATATCATACAGAAAGTAATATCATAGTTTTCGTTGTCATTATACGAAATTGTCAATTATGTTTAGTGATTTTTAGTCCAAAAAGACATTTTAAAGAGAAGCGAAAGATTCCAAATTGACATTCAAACTCGTAGGTTGACAAATACACTGACAATGACATAGCTATAAAGAAAAACAGACAAACAACAGAACACAACCCTAAAGACTGAGCAACACGAACCTCCCCACCAGTTAATTTTATAACTTATATATAATTATGTATTTGAATATCATTTGTTTAATATGAATAAAACTTTTGGCCATAAAAAAATATATGTTAATTAAAAAAAAAAAGGAAGAACATTAATAAAAATGTCTGCTCTAAGGCAGAAACGGAAGAATCAAAATAATCAGTTTATCATACGTCCGTGAAGTTCTGCACTACATGTACATGTATGCTATAAAACTAAAATACTTTCAGCATGTTTTTATTCACACCATAATCATCATCGTCTATTTTATTATTATTATCAGAAATAGTATTATCATGATTATACATGTTATATTATTATTTTTGTTATTCTTGACCAGACACACGGGTATTGATATATAATTATTTTTACTTATTCATTTATTCAATTAATACTTATTGAAGTTTTAAAACATCTATGAGAATATTTTAAGGTTAACAAAAAAACTATTAAAATAATATCTTCATGAATTTGAATGTTAAAAATAGTATATACCTACCTTCATTAAGAATTCCAAGAGTAAAATAGCTGTGTATAGGTTTCACAAACAAACCGTGTGCTGTATTTTGGCGGGAGACACACGCTATAAATTACAAACACCGTTTAGACAGCTAGAAAACCATATGGTTCATACACATGGATTGAGAGATATAATAATAAATGTTCTTCGAGATATGAGGCTTCCAACTGTGAAGTGTTACAACGACATTTCTTATCGGATGAAATACTTCTTAAGAAAGATGAAATAATGGCTCTCAAAATTAGGAGAGGCAGGAAAAACTGCACCCCCCCCCCCCCTCTTTTTGCCCCCATTTTTTTTTTTTTAAACAAATGAAAGTTGACACTGAATTGGTTATAGAAACTGTTTTTTTTTTTTTTTGTATTTTCACTTGTCGCTTTCAGAAGCTCATTGAATAAATACGTTCATAACGGTAGAGGACAGATAGCAAATGTAATTTGTTTAAACGTTACCGCACGCTGTTCCTACAACCCATAGGATTTAAAAGAGAATCTTCGAAATTTCCTCCGCTAAAATAAAGAAAAAATGTTAGCAAGCACTATCTAACCACTATAAAAACAAATTCAGAATATGTTTTCAATTATGTTCTATAGCTCTTGGTCATATGCATAGTAATATCTTGTAAATTTAAGGATTGAAACAACAAAACTAAGTGGGGAAAAAAACGGATGTTCAACGTTACATTTTTGAACAACTTTTTTAACTGTTATGTCATGTATATCTGTATGTAGCGAGATCCTATTTCTTTATATCTGATCTTCCTGAAACTTGGCGGGAACAATGACATGTGTCGGTTCTTTGTGACATTAAAGTCGTCATTTTGTCAATTTTCATTTGGCTCGGCGGCTGCATATTAAGCTGGAATAAGAAAAATGTCCATCGATGTTTTTCGCTAACCCAACGACTGAAAGTGAGATATATCAGAAAAATGTCAATAAAGTGAAATAAAAATAATAACTTTTTACAAAAGTACGTAATGACATAATTTGCCTTATTGTTCGTGATACAGTCGTTTTTCAAGCGGTTGTCATTTGGTCCAAGTTAATTTTCTATTTGTTATAGCAATTAATGTGGGGTTTTTTACCTGATAAAAACCTCGCTTTTTTCTGACGTTATAAATAAATGTTCTTGATAAATAAACAAATCGTGTGGTGAAATTTGCCAAAAATAAGAATGGTGCATGATGACAGACTCGGAACATAGATTCGACACAGATTGTTAACAGACTCGGAACATAGATTCGACACAGATTGCTGACAGACTCAGAACATAGAGTCGATACAGATTGTTAACAGACTCGGAACATAGATTCGACACAGAATGTTAACAGACTCGGAACATAGATTCGACACAGATTGTTAACAGACTCGGAACATAGATTCGACACAGATTGCTAACAGACTCGGAACACATATGTAATATGACACAGATTATTGACAGACTTGGAACATAGATTTGACACAGATTGTTGACAGACTCGGAATAAAGATTCTACACAGATTCTTGACAGACTCGGAACATATTAGATTTGACACAGTTTATTGACAGACTCGGAACATAGATTTGACGCAGATTGTTGACATACTCTGAACACATTAGATTTGACACAGATTATTGACAGACTGGAAACATAGATTTAACACAGATTATTGACAGACTCGGAACATAGATTTGACACAGATTGTTGACATACTCTGAACACATTAGATTCGACACAGATTCTTGACAGACTCGGAATATAGATTCTACACAGATTCTTGACAGACTCAGAACATATTAGATTTGACACAGATTATTGAAAGACTCGGATCATATATTTGACACAGATTGTTGACATACTCTGAACACATTAGATTCGACACAGCTTGTTGACAGACTCGGAACATATTCGATTTGACACAGATTGTTGACAGACTCGAAACATAGATTTTGACACAGATTATTGACAGACTCGGAATATAGATTTGACGTAGATTGTTGACATACTCTGAACATATTAGATTCGACACAGATTGTTGACAGACTCGGAATATAGATTCGACACAGATTCTTGACAGACTCGGAACATATTAGATTTGACACAGATTCTTGACAGACTCGAAACATAGATTTGACAGATTCTTGACAGACTCGGAATATAGATTTGACGCAGATGGTTAACAGACTCGAGCTCGGAACATATTAGATTTGACACAGATTGTTGACAGACTCGAAACATAGATTTGACACAGATTGTTGACAGACTCGGTACATAGATTCGACACAGATTGCTGTCAGACTCGGAACATAGATTTGACACAAATTGTTGACAGACTCGGAACATAGATTTGACACAGATTGTTGACAGACTTGGAACATAGATTTGACACAGATTGTTGACAGACTCGGAAGATAGATTTGACACAGATTGTTGACAGACTCGGAAGATAGATTTGACACAGATTGTTGACAGACTCGGAAGATAGATTTGACACAGATTGTTGACAGACTCGGAACATATTTGATTCGACACAGATTGTTGACAGACTCGGAACATATTTGATTCGACACAGCTTGTTGACAGACTTGGAACATAGATTCGACACAGATTCTTGACAGACTCGGAATATAGATTCTACACAGATTCTTGACAGACTCAGAACATATTAGATTTGACACAGATTATTGAAAGACTCGGATCATATATTTGACACAGATTGTTGACATACTCTGAACACATTAGATTCGACACAGCTTGTTGACAGACTCGGAACATATTCGATTTGACACAGATTGTTGACAGACTCGAAACATAGATTTGACACAGATTATTGACAGACTCGGAATATAGATTTGACGTAGATTGTTGACATACTCTGAACATATTAGATTCGACACAGATTGTTGACAGACTCGGAATATAGATTCGACACAGATTCTTGACAGACTCGGAACATATTAGATTTGACACAGATTCTTGACAGACTCGAAACATAGATTTGACAGATTCTTGACAGACTCGGAATATAGATTTGACGCAGATGGTTAACAGACTCGAGCTCGGAACATATTAGATTTGACACAGATTGTTGACAGACTCGAAACATAGATTTGACACAGATTGTTGACAGACTCGGTACATAGATTCGACACAGATTGCTGTCAGACTCGGAACATAGATTTGACACAAATTGTTGACAGACTCGGAACATAGATTTGACACAGATTGTTGACAGACTTGGAACATAGATTTGACACAGATTGTTGACAGACTCGGAAGATAGATTTGACACAGATTGTTGACAGACTCGGAACATAGATTTGACACAGATTGTTGACAGACTCGGAAGATAGATTTGACACAGATTGTTGACAGACTCGGAACATATTTGATTCGACACAGATTGTTGACAGACTCGGAACATATTTGATTCGACACAGCTTGTTGACAGACTTGGAACATAGATTTGACACAGATTGTTGACAGACTCGGAACATACATTCGACACAGATTGCTGACAGACTCGGAACATACATTCGATACAGATTAAATCTTGCTATTTTTATTATCAATTATAGCTTTAATCGATTTATTGTTGCTAGAGGCAAACACTTTTCATTCAAAATGCCAATGAAATGTTCTATTTTGAGACCCCAAAACAGTCCTCTATATGCAATGATATGTAAAAGGCGAAGTTTTCGTTACATTGCGGAATTACCATGAAATAGATATACTAGTAGATCCTTTTAATATATTGCTGGGAAACCGTTTACCTTTATCCCATTTTTCCTTCCTACATTTCTTACGACAATACAAAATTTTAAGGTGAATTAAGGGTAAATGTTTTAAATAGATTTCCGCTATTTGAGGTAATTCATGGTACAAATATATCACAAAAATTTACAAATTTAACTAATCGATGACAAAATTTCAGAAAAATACTCTTTGATGTCCCTTTTTTTGGTGTAACGTCGTGTTGTATGAACATCGTGCACAACGCCTTAGCGCATTAATATCCTTTATTTGCGAAATATATGAGTAAGGTACGTATGGGGTGTGAAAATGAAAATTAGACAGCAACCCAATGACACGAACAGCGAAAAGACACGTTGATACTGACATACAAATGTACGATTAACAGGACAATCAGTCATAATAAAAACCAAAACTACACATTGAAATGTACAAATGACAAAAGACAACTAATTGCAAGCGTTTGAATAGTTGATAGACTTGAACTAGTTTTATTTTAGGAACTACATAACACTAATATAATGTCGAACAATGGACAAACAAATGTAGAAATATACAATATTCGGTCACTGCACGTCAGAAACATATCAACGTGTATGCATGAGGCTTGAAAACAGTCGAAGGGCGAGGTTTACCGAGCTGTTCAACTGTTTTGTGTCGAATACAGCAAGTTGATATCTAACGAACCCAAAATTTCGAAGAAAAATGACGTGGTCACGTTGTTTATGTCCGCCGGAAGTTTATTCCGGATATGAAACACAAATGATGTGTACATGAACCAACGACAACCACTGACTTACAGGCTCCTTCCTGGCTTGGGACAGGCACATACAGAATGTGCAGGGTTACACTATAGTTTGAAGGCGCAAACCTTGAACAGTGATGTAACAAACATGACAGAGCAACATTAGAAAACATAAAATGTGTCCATAATACACGGATGCCCAAATCCGCCCCATCATTTTCTATGTCCAATGGACCGTGAAAATGTGAAACAATCTCTAATTTGGCATTACATGTAGAAAGATAATATCATAAAGAACATGTGTACTAAGTTTCAAGTTGATTGGACTTCAACTTCATCAAAAACTACCTCGACCAAAAACTTTAACATGAAGCGGGACAGACGGACGAACGGACGGTACGACGGACGAACGGACGCACAGACCAGAAAACATAATGCCCATAAATGGGGCATAAAAATATGAAAAAAAATCTGTTGAGAAGAGCTTAACTCGTCAGATTGATACAAAACAGAAATACATTTAACAAAAAACAGAGTGGCAGGGTATTTATCCATCCCCAGAACAACAAAATACAGCTTTGTATACAACCCAGGGACAACTCGCAGTTACTGAAAGCCAGGTCAGAGTCAATAATATCAAATAATAAAAAAATATGTAAGAGTTTATTAGACACAAACGACTTCTGCTTCTAAATTCTTACTCATTAAATTGACTCAAATTCTTAAATTTGACGTATTGCATAGTTTTAAAAGTTAACGAACAACTGACGCCAACGACGGCCGATAACATAAGATGGACGTTAGTGATGGGGAAAGATCACCTGCATGGGCATTCGAAATGAATAATTCAACAGTTGACTGAAAAATGCTAATTATTATAAGAAATTCTTTAGCCATATTTACATATTACCTAACTTTCTTTAGTTTGGAACAGATTTTTTTTCTTCATACTTGACCTTTTATTAATCGTTCATCAAGATGGAGAGCATCAATCAAAGCATTTTTCTTTTGATAAATATAAACAATGATTGTGCATCCAACAAACGCCCAGTGGCAGATTCGGGGGAGGGGTTTGTTGAGGGTGTACCCCTTACTGTTAAAAAAATACAACATTTTGCTAAAATTTAAATTTGTTCACCATTTTGGACAATTACACCACTATCTTGGACCCTCAATACGCCCCTAATGTGGGTATTCAACTACATGTATATCTATACCAATTAATGCTTTATTTACTGCTGCTGATTTCATAGGAGTACACACTCATTTTTAATTCGGAGTATTGCCAAAAAATATTCTGTTTATACTACGTAAGAAAGCAATGATTTCGTTTGTTTAAAAAAAAAGAATATAAATGTGTCCATTTGTTGAAACACAAATTTTACAATAAACAAGAATAAAAAAAAACAATACCCGGTTCCCTTAAAGTTAAACATGTTAAATGGTTGTTGCCTTCAAACAATCGCCTTGTAAAAAAGATTATGTTCTTCTCATATATGTTATGATGGTATGATACTAAACCCCTAACGGGAAGGATGGTGCCTGATATTCATATGATGAAATCATAATCTTTCAGTCAGTTTAATTGAAGTCAGGAGCTGGCATGTCAGTTAACTGCCACATGTAGTAGTCTGTTGTTATTTATGTATTATTGTCATTTTGTTTATTTTCTTTGGTTACATCTTCTGACATCAGACTCGGACTTCTCTTGAACTGAATTTTAATGTGCGTATTGTTATGCGTTTACTTTTCTACTTGGCTCGAGGTGTAGGGGGAGGGTTGAGATCTCACAAACATGTTTAACCCCGCATTTTTGCGCCTGTCCCCAAGTCAGGAGCCTCTGGCCTTTGTTAGTCTTGCGTTATTTTAATTTTAGTTTCTTGTGTGCAATTTGGAAATTAGTATGGCGTTCATTATCATTGAACTAGTATATATTTGTTTAGGGGCCAGCTGAAGGACGCCTCCGGGTGCGGGAATTTTTCGCTACATTGAAGACCTGTTGGTGACCTTCTGCTGTTGTTTTTTTCTATGGTCGGGTTGTTGTCTCTTTGGCACATTCCCCATTTCCATTCTCAATTTTATCTCTCTGTCTCTCTCTCTCTGCACCTTAAAGAACGTTTATTTTCCTTTCGAATAGGAATGAAATATTCGCCACTGTACGTTAAGAAAACTATATCAATTAAATTAATTTCCTTGGCAAAAAGTTTAATAAAAAAATGCCAAAACGATTTGACTAATCCTTACGGTATTTCGTGTAACAAAAGATAAAAAAAACCACACGAATTGTTTTATTGTGATAGCACTGTGACTTAGTATACATATTTGGCACAATTTTTATCTCTTTCCACAAAACAGCATAATGCGAGACATACATGCTGTAGGTGTGCTAAACTATTCGTATGAAGTTTTATATTTCAGTATATGAAAAATCCCTGGATGCTTCATACCTTTTTGCACAAGTATATTTGCATTAGCATGACTACGCTACGCAGTTTCATATTTTCATTGTGTCTGTCCAAATTTTCGTAGTTCAGCGACTGCTTCAACCCTGTATATATTTTTGTCATATGAATATGAGAAATAGGAAAACTATATTTGGTAAGTCGGATCTAGATCAGTGAGCAAGGTTAAGTTTTCGCAGTCATTTTACATATATATATACAATATATAAATGCTATATGCAATAGATTTAATATATTTGAACATGATTTTAAGGTGTATACTGTCTGGTAGGGTTATATATGTACCCTTGGCCGTAGGTATATGTACAGACTACAGTAATGTTGTTTTTCTTAGACAAAGAGCAGGGAACCAGGTCAAGAGTACCCATGTCTGATAGTGATTATATACAGTGATGGTTTACTTTCAGTATATAAAAAAAAGATGTGGTATGATTGCCAATGAGACAACAGTCTCAAGAAGAGACCAAATGACGCAGAAATTAAGAGCTACAACCATCATGACCATGACAACTGTACCCCTAACATGGGAGTAAACCATAAGACATATATAGCAGATGCATGGTGATGATTCACAGTTATGATTAGTCTCAATATCTTAATATTAAAAAAAAACTTGCTTCATCAATTCTCGCGCAAGTTTGTGCAATCGTGGTTAACATAAGTAATATATCGGGACGTAAGTATATATCTTGAACTATATTTATTTATTTTCAAATACTAACTGCCTGTTTTATTCGCGATACGCTAACATTTTAAAAAATACATTAAATTCAGAATAGAAGACCGTTTTATCGGATAAAACATAGACTCTAAACCATTAAACAATGGACCATTCACATTTTATCAAAATTTTTGTAGTATCATAATCGTAATTTAATGACAAAATTTATATAATATTTTATTATTTTTATTGACAATGAACTTGTCTGAGTAAAGAGACCGATCGGGGACACTCCACTCCTAAATCCGCTACCGAGCTCTATTGAGAGAGATCAAATAACTGGGAATTCTGTTGTATTCATTTAACTTTAAAATTACACCGTATTTTGGGTGTTATTATTCAATTTTAGGATCTTTAAGGGGTTTCAAAGTTTACAATTTAGAAAGATAATGTTTGATTTGATTTGTTTGGTTTTTTTTTGGGGTATTTTTTTTTTGGAGGGGGCAATGTATTTGAAATGCCATTTTCCTTTGTTAGTCAATGAAATGAAAGAATAAAAAAGGGGGAGGTGAATGAGATCAATTCTAAGAGATATTTTTCTTTCACTGATGACGAGTTTGTGTTTAGCAAATTAATTTTGTGGAGTTGTCTCCTTCCCCTTTTTAGCTCACCTGGCCTAAAAGGCCTTGAGTGAGTTTATCTTATCACTTGGCGGCGTCCATCAAACGTCGTCCGTCGTTGTCGTTCATTAACTTTCACAATCATAATCTCCTCAAAAACTCCTGGGCAAAATTTAATAAAACTTGGCCACAATCATCATAAGGGTATCTAGTTTAAGATATGTGTCCGACATCCTGGCCCGCCAACAAAGATGGCTGCCATGGCTGAAAATAGAACATAATATTGAATTGCAGATTTTGGCCTATATCTCCGAATCAATTTGCATTTAGACAAAGCTGACATTGGGTTAAATTGTTTATGTGGTCAAGTCTTCATGTATCTGGCCTGAAATTTTCAGAAAAATCAGCCAAATTTTTGTTGGGTTTCTGATTCTGAATTGGTAATCTTAAAGTAATTTGAGTTTTTGCTTATTATCTTGAATAGTATTATAGATGGAGATAAACTGTATTATGTTCAGCAAAGTAAGACCTATAAATAAGTCAAAATTGTCAATTAAGGAGTTATTGCCTTTTAAAGTCAATTTTTTACATTTTTTAATGTAATTATTTACAAAAATCTTCTCCTCTGAAACAATTGAGACACACAGTATTTAACCAAATTTTTCACAATCATCATTAGGATATTTAGTTTAAAATATGTGTCCGATGAACCCGCCTGCAAACCTTCATTGCGAACATGGCTAAAAATAGAACATAGGGGTATAATGCAGATTTTGGCTTATATCTCTGAAACTAAAGCCAGAGTATAATAGTTGCATTATTTAATGCATCGATTGTAAACAAATATACCTGGTGAGCGACACAGCCTCTAGTGAGTTTTTACATCGTACGTCTCGAAATTCCTTTAATGGAGGTCTCATTTGGGGGGGGGGGGTCTGATCCCGGATCCCGCTTATTGTTTTGTCAGATTCCCGTATCCCGCTTAACACTATGTAGGTAAGAAATTCTCATTTTTTTTTTGTAATTTCCCGTGTCGCGCTAGACTACAATAATTTGACTTTCACGCGTCACGCTTAGAAAAAATCGGTTATCCCGCTTTACGCTTAGACGCCAATGAGACGCACTTTAAAGCATGAATATCCAATTTAACAAATGACGTTGCATGTCTTGGTCCATACTTGGCAATTATTTAGGCGGGAAGTCATCTTAGTACCATAACAGTCTTGATTAAGATTACGGAAATATGACAAAACTTATAGAATATTCAAAGTGAAGAATTCCTCAAACGGGTCTTTCATAGATATGATTCGTCAATTGTACGTGCCTTTCGTCAAAAATTGTATTACAGAAAACTCTAGTAAAGCATTTATGTAAAACTCCATTCTGTGTAGGACTTGCATGCATACACAAATCCAGTTTGCAATATTGGCAAAATCGAGATATTGGGTTTTACAATAGTAGATGGAATTTTAAACAATTTACATGTACGTACGACGGATGCCGACGGACACCAAGTTATCGCAAGCGTTTGATGTTTGCTAGACCTTTAAGGATCAATATTAGCTAAAAAAAAAAAATATATAATAAATGTAAAAGATGAATTTATTATGACTTGACCTTGTCCAAATTTTTAAGAGCATGAAGAGTAACACATGGTGTTGTAGGGATCACAGTGACCACGGTGACCTGATTAATCAGAAGGATGTTAACTCACAAATATTCCTCTGCGGTCAATAAAGCAGCTGGAATTAACGTGCATATACACATTTATTATTCCATGTAACCCCGCTCCCCTTCTTGAAATCTTCCTGACTTAATTTATTAAATACATATAATACCTTTGATTATTTAGCCTGAATATTATAAAGTTCATGTATTACTACTTTATAACCAGGCGATCATCTTTTATTTCTATACGAGAAAAAATAAATAATCAAAATATAATTTTATATGGGTAAAAATAAGAAAATAGAATAAATTCTAGAGTATTTGCCAGGGCTTGCAATTAAATTGAGGCGTGAGTATGTGTTATAAGTATGAATCCTAATTGAAGCCGGGGTTGCTCACTAATTTGCCAAAAAAATGTGTTCTTAAATTTTATATTAAACAAATGTTAAATAAAACTTAGTTCAACACGTTGAAGTAAAACAATTATTTAATTTAAACCAGCACTACAAATTAAATTAAAACTCTTCATTCATTTGTGTTTAGTATATAAACATGAAACGCTCATTCAATATGATATTTTTGAAAGTCCTATGGAAATTATTTTTCTTTTTCTAATAATTAAACACTTCACTGTCATGACTGTGCATGTAGGCTCCAAAGTTGTCTTACTGACTCAGTTTATCTTGTAATCGAAAAAGGGACACCATAAAAACACGTCTTCCCATTCATTAGTATAGAAGCATATATTGACACATTCCCCATTTCCATTCTCAATTTTATGCATATGTTTTAGACTCCTGCTGGTATTACAGAAGACAGAGAATGGCTCCAGTTCATCGTTTGAGAGGCGACGACTCAAGCGCAGGGGTCTACATATGTAGGTATGTTTGTTCGGGATGTATAAATAAACAGCCACATCCGCTCTTGTTTTATGAATATGTTTAATCCGATGACCTCGGGTACAGAAAGCACCACAATGGCCTCGTCTTTAAAAAAACTATCGCGACAACTCTCATAGGTGTCCGTAAATGCCCTGTTGCAATGACTTATTTCTGATGCTATCAAACATTCCTCTTTGAGTAGAGACGAGGCACATACAAATGCCTCCAGAGTTTGACTGTTAATTATAGCAAGAAAAAGTTAAAAAAAAAAAAAAAAAAAACCAGAAGAACAATAGTGATTTATTTTATTTATAATAAATAAGATGTGGTATGATTTACAATGAGACAACTGTCCACAAGAGACAAAACGACACAGAAATTAGAATATACAAAAATATGAAATAAAAAAAGAGGTTGATCTTTTGCTCTTTTAACATGTTCATGTTTAAAGCTAACTATATGGTATGTGTTTTCTCATTATTGAATGACTTACATATCTTACATTAAAATAGTTGACATCCTTGTAGTTGTTGAGATTTTTGTTGGAGAGTTGTCTCATTGGCATTCATACCGCGTCTTCTTGTTTTTATATTAGTATAGATAATTACTTTCTGCGGAAGAGCAGATTTTTGCAGCCTATTCAATTATTGACAAAACACTAAAATTGAGAATGGAAATGGGGAATGTGTTAAAGAGACAACAACCTGACCAAATAGCAGACAACAGCCGAAGGCTGCCAATGGGTCTTCAGTGCAGCGAGAAACTCCCACAGATCCGAAAACTCTGCTCTAGCTACAAATATTACGTCATTCTTTTATCAAGTTTCTGAGAATAAGATTACGGAAATATTTGTTTGAATGACAAGGAGATTGCAATATTTCTTCCAAGAGTTAGGTATAATAAAATCTTGAGTTTGGTTACTTCCTGTTTTTGAATCTCTGTCTTATTAAAACGGATATAATACTGGATATATATTGATCACAGATAATGAATGTGGTGGCAACAAACAGACCCAATTGAACGGCATCTGAAATCTAGCACAAACATGTTAAACTAATGAAATATTCTTCAAAGTTTACACCTTCAATTATGATAAGCAATGTACAATTTGTAATTGTAATTGACATGCATGTGATCGAAAAAAAAATATTAGTAAAATGATTAAAGATGGGAAATTATATCCAATATTGTATTTTATTTGAAGGTTCATAACTACCCGGTATATAAAGGAGGAACTAGAAGTTGGAATCCACAAGATCAGAAGGCGATACACCATTGGAAAGACAATTCTATAGTTAGCGTGTAAAAAAAAAGTTGAAAAGTTGTTAAACCTGAGCGGGTATATAACGCTGGATTATATAACACGCAAATAAATATGCTTAAACAGCACAAAACTTGCACAGAGGAGTTCACTGCAACTAACTTGTCCTGGGATATGTCCATAGCATTTGTTACTTATGTTACATATTACTCGGCTTACTTTATAAATGAATGAGTTGATGTTATGTCTAGAGCGGTTTTCAGATCAGCAAGGCAGTTATTTTTCTTTGATAATTCTCTTAATTATTTATTCCCGTTGAATATGTAATGTGTAATCATTCATTTATATGTCTTTTATTCACTGAAATGATTTTATTTTTGGTACGGTGCTTCTAATATTTCAAGTATACGAGGCAAGCATTTTTCTAACATGACATGCCATGATATGATTATGCTTTTTTAATATTCTTGTTTTCAGTTAGTGTTTGATCCAGTTAACCATATACTAATATATTTATATAAGAAAAATACAATAAAAACTGTGATCTTATGAATATTCTGATGTATCCAATAAAGCTTCGCCTTTTATTTAAACGAATTACCTTATTGCTATGGTAATTCAACGTTTTAAGAGGAATAAAGTTTAAACACAAATATATCAGATTTATTTAGCATGCACGGTAAATGTATTTCAGAGCACACTGAGCTATATATGTGCTAAAGCCTTTTAATTTTTGAAAGATGCTATTCTCAATGATGAAATGTGCCTTTCAAACAAAAGGTACTTTTAACAGAATTCTGATAAGTCTGTCGCATCTAATAGCAATTTAATCATGATATAGCTTTACAGAATTCTCATAAGCCTATAGCATCTAATAACAATGTAATTCTTAACAGAATTCTGATAAGACTATAGCATCCAATACCAATACAGTTCTTAACAGAATTCTGAGAAGACTATACTAGCATCTAATATCAATCTAATTCTTAACATAATTCTGATAAGACTATACTAGCATCCAATACCAATACAATTCTTAACAGAATTCTGATAAGACTATAGCATCCAATACCAATACAGTTCTTAACAGAATTCTGACAAGACTATACTAGTATCTAATACCAATATAATTCTAACTTATAATTCTTAACAGAATTCTGAGAAGACTATACTAGCATCTAATACCAATATAATTCTTAACAGAATTCTGATAAGACTATAGCATCTAATACCAATATAATTCTTAACAGAATTCTGATAAGACTATATCATCTATTACCAATATAATTCTTAACGGAATTCCAATAGGACTATAGCATCTTATACCAATATAATTCTTAAAAGAATTCTGATATATAGGACTATAGCATCTAATACCAATATAATTCTTAACAAAATTCTGATAAGACTATAGCATCTTATAACAATTCAATTCTTATCAGAAATCTGACAAGACTATAGCATCCAGTTCCATGCAATGCAAATCTTAACAGAATTCTGATAAGATGGTCGCATCAAATACGGAATTGAATGTAATTTTAACAGAATTCTGATAAGACTACAACATACAAAACCAATGTAATTCTTTACAGAGTTCTAACAAGACGGTCGCATCAAATACCAAATTGAATGTAATTCTTAACAAAATTCTGATCGACTACAGTATTCAATACCAGTGTAATTCTGTAAAGAATTCTAATAAGAATAACGATTCATAAGTCTTTTATTATAAAGCTTCGATAGTTTAATTTAATTCATAAATCAAGGGGTCTTAACAAAATTAAAATAAAATTGCAGCTTATCAGAAGTGTTGAACATGCTAAACGGATATTTTGCAATATATCTGAGGAGTACAGTGAACTGTTTGATAACAGCAATATGCAATTTGTCTTTGAATATCAAAGTTCCTGTAATGACTAGTTAGAAAATGTCTCTTTTTTAACTTGCCAGACCCAGAATTTGATCATTTGGAAATAATCAATTGCAAATGGAAGCTGTTAAATGTAAAACAATCCAAACGTGAAAGCTAAGGGACCGTTCAACATTTACCAGATGGATGGGCCGGTGCATTCTTAATATTGTTTCATTAAAAAAGTTAACGCCCATCCTTTTAAATTCTGAAAAAAAGTCCTTGCCCATCTAAAAAAATCTATAAAAAAAGTCCTTGCCCCTCTAAAACTATAAGACAATCAAAAATGATTTAGGTTCTTTTTCTATTTTATAGTTTTTAAAATTTTATGTCTTGAAATCAAAGAATAGACTTTGGTGTTAATACAAAATTTAAAATTTGCTAGTTAATTCCATATATATGTATGCATTTAGTTCAAATATGAATAACCCTTTATCTGTTCTACTTTTTGAAAAAGAAATTATGGTCCTTTTATTAAAGCAAATATAGGCAGGCATGTTTTTGAATTTGATGCAGCCTTTTTCGCCTATTAATTAATTCCCTAAATTTGACAACTAAACACCAAACTATCAAACAACCTGGCATTCTGTAAGAATAATATATAAATGAGAAAGCTGTACAGTTATATGAAAATCTAAGTTGATTTGAAAAAGTTAAAAAAAATTTTAAAGGTGACCATCCAAATTTGGTCTAAACTTAAAATTTCAGCTTTTTTTAAAGCCATTAACTAAATCCATAAAAATGACAGTAAAAGAACAAAGTACTAAACAGCCTGGCATTCAGTAAGATCAATATATAAATGATATAGCAGTAGAGTTTTATGAAAATGCAAGTTGATTTGAAAAAGTTATAAACAAATTTAACGATGACTATCTTGAAATAACCTAAAACTGAAAATTTTAGCTTTTTCTTAAACCTTTTTATTAAATCCATAAGAATGACAGCAACACACCAAACTACCAAACAACTTGGCATTCTATTAGATCAATATATAAATGAAATAGCTGTAAAGTTTTATGGAAATCCATGTTGATTTGAAAAAGATATAAAGAAATTAAAGATGACTCTGGATTTAGCCTAAACTGAAAATTCTAGATTTTTTTTACATATTTATAAAATCCATAAAAATGGCAGCAATATACCAAAGAACCAAAACAGGGGGATTTCTGTAAGATCAATATATAATTGAAATAGCTCTTGAGTTTTATGAAAATCCAAGTTGATTTGAAAAAGTTACAAAAAAAATTAAAGTTGACTATCTGAATTTATCCCTAACTAAAAATCTGAGCTTTTTTTCTTACCTATTAATTAAATCCATAAATTTAACAACAAAACACCTAACTACCAAACAGCCTGGTTTCCTATAAGATCAATATATTAATGAGTTAGCTGTAGAGTTTTATGAAAATCCAAGTTGATTTGAAAAAGTTACAAAAAAAATTAAAGTTGACTATCTGAATTTAGCCTAAAATGAAAATTTGAGCTTTTTTTCTTACCTATTAATTTAATCCATAAATTTAACAGCAAAACACCTAACTACCAAACAACCTGGTTTCCTATAAGATCAATATATTAATGAGTTAGCTGTAGAGTTTTATGAAAATCCAAGTTGATTTGAAAAAGTTACAAAAAAAATAAAGTTGACTATCTGAATTTATCCCTAACTAAAAATTTGAGCTTTTTTTCTTACCTATTAATTAAATCCATAAATTTAACAGCAATACACCAAACTATAAAATAACTTGGTATTCTATAAGGTCAAAATAATTTATAAGATAGTCCGAACAGAAAATTCTAGCTTTTTTATTCCTTAATTTAATCCTTTAAGTTGACAGAAATGAACCAAGCTACCAGTTTTTGAGACATGTTTTGAGTGCCCGCAAAAGAAATTTCCTACACACCGATAAAATTGATAGAAAATTTTCATATAAAATATGTTGTTGCCCATCCACTAAATATTTAAAAAAAAGTTCTCGCCCATCCAAATATTTCCACAAAAAAAGTGCTTGCCCCGCCCCATTTTGCACCAGCCCATCCATCTGATAAATATTGAACGGTCCCTAACGGCCTGATTTATTTACAAAACAATGAACGAAAAACAGATATGATATACAGCAAAAAACGACAACCACTGAAATCCTGACTTAGGAAAGTTATTTCTTCAAAATAGTGGAAATCAGTTTAATATTTAAGAACTCAGAGGTCATTAAATTGTATATAAGACAATACAAGATTTTTTTTTACAATCTCCCTTTTACTGTTGAAAAAGCTTAAGGAAATATTTATTTTACATGACACAGTCGGGGAAAACTCTGAGCAATCTAAGGCTTGTCAACAACTTGGACATTTATCCATTATTGACGGCTGTATGATTATCACAAAAAACAAACATTGCAAAGTCGAGAAATTTGCTTTATACCTCTGTTTGTTAACATATATCCCTGATCTCTTCTTGACTCTGAGTGATGCAATGCTTGTAAATGATAGGGATATTTATTCATTGTCGACGGTCGTATGAGTATCACAACAAACACATATTACAGAGTCGTGGAAAACGTTTAAGCTTCAGAAATTTTCCTCAGACCGGTGTTTGGAAAAAACAAATCCGCTAACCTGTTCTTGCCTCTGAGCGATGCAATGAATGCTTGTCTACGATTTGGGCTGTTTGTTTTGCTTGAACGGTAATTGCTGTGTTAGACGTATGCACTGGTAATGATTCAATGGCATATAAAATATAAATGACCAAAAAAAACATTCGTGCGTGAAATGTAATTCAAGTTGCTTGGGCGTGCTTTTCTGTCCGATATATACGCACGGATGAACTTGCATCGGTACGTTATGTATAGAACTTAATATATAGACCCAAACTGAAAACGTAACCATCACTCGAGATGTTATAGATATATTTTGAAATTCCGAATTTGCAAAATAGGAAATATAACACATCCACAGCTGACAACGTTTCATTAGTATATGATGTAAAGTACCCTAGATATTGACCGAAAGGGAAAAAGTAAGCAAAGTTTTCAATGACGTGATCGTTGATGTGTTTAATTGTTCAATATGTTTGTATTTGATGATGAAATGTCATTGGAATGGATAACCATTACCCTACATACATATATAAATCCGAAATATTTATTAGAGAAATATATTGGAATATAATTTGCAATAAATGCCATTTTTACGATATCTGTTGGTGTTTTACCTCAGACTTTAACGCTCAAAGCAAGCATTATCAAATCCTTATGACTTTAGTTTGTGAGCGAGTCTGCTGAATTATGTTTTTATTTGATGAAAATGAATAAAACACCTGCAGTGCAAATGCACCACATATACAATACAAATGAATCGCCTCTACAGTGAAAATTAATGTATCATACCATTATACGACAGTAAACATGAACTGCATAACAAAAGCAGTATAGTGGAATTTAATTTATATCATTTAACTGAATGCCAAAAACCTATTTTGAGTTATCAAATATTTTCGTCTCTTTTTTACTGTACAATACTTTTACATAATAAATAATTGACAAAAGCAGTAAACATGCATTTCAGGATCCGCATTTTGTATATAGGTAACTTGTATTTTTAAACGTTACATTGGATAATAGCATATCAAAGTGACTATTCAAATAAAAATCAAGCTACAAAGAAATGTGTCACTGTCAGCCGGAGGTATGCAGTTAGACGAGCTGCATCGACAGATTAACATGCTGCTGTGTTTTCAACATTTTTCATGAATCTACGAGCTCAAGCATAATAACAACTGCTTAACTCATAAAGATATACCACCTGTAACATGAACAGTTATTTATAATTTTCTAAGCATGAGGCGAATCAAACGAAAATAATACTTATGTCGTCGAAGGGCTGCTCTGGATTTATCTTCGTCAGGACCGCTCTAACCCAAATATTTCGAATCCATATATTATAACCAAATACCCACTTCGCTCACCCTTATTGTGACACTGATACATGATTTGGACATAATTCAATTTTTGAAAATCATTTGTTAATCTCTAACGTAACATTGCCCAAATTGCACCGAGGAACTAAATTGCACCCATCCGCCAAAATAAAAAAAGAAAAGAAAGCAGCGACAATTTAATATTATACTTTTCTTCATACTTGCAATTTTGTTCGTCTATAGCTTTTTAACACAGCTAAAAGTCTGAAAGTTACAAAATGGTCTTATTATATATCAACAGATGAAGTAGCTAGTGAAAAAGTATAACTTACGGAAAAATCGCATGCGACGCCCACAGAAATTCAACTTTTATAATACTGTGCAATTTACAAAAAAAGTATATGTCACGGGCATTCATTTCGTACGGAATTCAAAGAAAGGGTGGACTCTTGTCAAATTGTTTTAAAATTTTGGAGAAATTAAACAAACAGCATTTGTTTGGTATCTTAAGAGGTGAAGTTAAGCATGTGTGCAATTTAGGTACTCCTAATTACAGCATCCCGGGTCGTTAGGCTGTTTGTTCAACCCTTTTTTTCTATGATTCAGCATGGATTGATACTTAACTTGTGCAACTTTATAGTATAAGGATACATCTATACAATAAACACAACATTTAAACTCTTGTCTGTATTTTAAATACATTTAGGTGAAAACAAACTGATGCATCGTATTGTTTTTATAAAGGGACGTAACACCGCTATTTACCGTGTATTGAAATTAGCCCCGCCTACTAACCTAATATGGATTATACACGGTCTCCATGCAGTTGCTTTTAACCAATTATATTCTTAGAAATGTATAGGAGGTAAGATCTAGACCTTCTCACACATACGTAACGTCCTCAGATATGTTATTTTAAATGATTCGTTTAAAAAATATATAATAGCAATTTATGTTGTAGGATGGATGCTTTTCCATTTATAGCACAACTAACGTTTGTAGTATATGCTTTAGGTAATGTATTCATTTACGTATTTTGCTTATACACATGTAAATCAGTGTGCGTAATTCAATTTTTATATACACGGAGAGAGAGAGAGAGAGAGAGAGAGAGAGATTAAAAGGACAGTCCAAGAAAACACTGTACGACAGGCAAAATTATGACTTGCAAGAGAAATTTGTGTACCACATTCTAACATTTTTTTGGAGGATGTTGCGGATCAATAACTATTTAAGGAGTGTGACAGAAAATAAGCCGGTTAAACTCAGACGCTACATATAAGTTTTAATTCGTATTAGAGGTGAAATTTCTCTTTTAACACATTTGTTAAGGTTAAATATAATGTTTATGGAATATTATTAACCAGATTCCAAAAACATTTTCCATAAATTAAACACATACAGTTTCGTAAATCGTTTACAGGACAATTGAACTTTGCTCGAGGGTTTTTATATATTATATACATAAAATACTGTTTAGCCGGATTACCAAAGGAAAATATCGGTTATTAATATCGCTATACGACGTCGGGCGGCTGCCAAACAGTGTTCATGTGATTACTTGAAAACGCTTTGACGAAATCTTTTCAAATTGAGGTATGATGTTTCATGTGACTAAATAAAGGTCAAGTTAGATTTTAACGATTTTAGCTTTAATCGTTGTTGAGTTTTTGACCTTTTAGTAGCGAAAAGTGATACGTACAAACACTTGAAAACGATTAGATGAAATCTTTTAACATTTAGAAAACAAAGAGTATCGAAGAGTGATACTTGGACTAATTTTGGCCTTTCCATTTCTGAACTCTTCAAACATTTTGTTTTTACTTGATGCTGCATTCGGGTTCTTATTTACAAATAGTATTTTCATGCGGAAAAACCCGGTTTGCTGTCAATCTGACTGCCTCTTGTTTTCCGGTTATTTATATGTAAATTTTGTTGAGTGACTTATACACATTGGATAAATGTCCAAAACAAAATGTGACAGTTGAGGATTAACTTTGAATTTTTGAAGGCTTTTTGTTTCATTTTAGGTGAAACCCATGTACCATATCAGTCAAAAAACACTACTGTTTTTGTAGAAAATGGCAAAACAATTGTTCTTAATTGTACTTGTTCAAGATCTAACGACAATCATGTTCAAGGATCTTGGAAAGGTCCTAACATGTCAACGAGTAAAGAAGATAATATTCCATATGCAGAAGGTCTAGATATGAACCCAGAACTAAACATTTCAAATATATATATCATTGGTGACCATGAATCAGGAACATGTAACTTAAAAATAACCAACTTTTCAAAAATCAACGAAGGATCTTATGAATGCAATTATTTACTTTTGGACAACCTGAAGATCTTTGAACATACATACACTGTTTCAATGAAAAGTAAGTAAATTACATTTATACCAATAGTATTTAAATAATAGTTTTTGTACATGTTTTTTTTAAAAACATTAAGACAAATTAAGCGGGGAAAAAAAAAAAAAAAAAAAAAAAACCACCGAAGAAATTTGTATAAACAATCGCAGGCTCATTGTATAAAAACGAAAGAAACTCAGGCGGAAACCCAGTTGAAATTAAACAAAAGAAATGGGGAACTCTTTGTTAGAGAAGGTAAAAAAGGCGAAGTTACTAAATTTGAATTGTTGACACCTGTTGGATTTTATGCATCTTAGGTATATGTTTTTTACTTGAATTATTGAATTCAGCTTCGAGATATTTGTAAACTTTTAAATGATAGACAATTTTTCTCAAAACAGTCTCTTGTGGTAGGTGCAAATTTTCGTGGATCTTTTTTCTGCAAAAGCTTAAATTCCGCCGAAAAACAATCCAAAGAAAGATAGATAATACATTTATCTTCTTAAAGCATTAATTTGCATCTCTGCCCCCGTTGACAGTTTTTTGAGAAAAAATCCCCAAAATAGGCAATGATTTCATCGAAAAGAGGAAGACGAGTACACCTTTTAAGGTTCAGGATTAAAAGTACATTAAATGATGCTCAATAGATAGTAGATACATTTGTCTTTTAAAATACAACTGGGACATAAGGATCGTAATGATACATGTACTATGTGAATATATTCGTCGGTTTTCAAGTGCTAAATAGACAGCGCGTTATCACTGGCTTCCATTTTTACGATTATAAAAATTAGGTGGCGTTATAGGGAGATAATTTTGACGAAGAAGAATCCTGACTGAGCTAGCATGAATTTACTAGTAAATTAAGAAGTAAATACTGTTCACGAATGGCACAGCAATTCCATGAAATCTTAAAGCAAGAGCAGGCAATGCTTATATCTATAAAAGAGACGCTAATCAGTTTGATATCTTTAAATCAAATCTTTATGTAGTTATTTTAATTTGAAATCATATTCATATTGTTTTCAATATGATATTACAGCATAGATGGAGATATAGAGACTATAATCAAATGTTCCTCTGGTATGGACATTTTTGAAATTCCTGTTACAAATGTATTACTTTAAAAAAATAATTGTATTGCCCGATGTAATTTGTGGCAACAAAGCTTCCTTGATGCTATATTTGCATAACAATTAGCAGGGAATTTTGGTATACTACTTTCATTGGTACAATAAGACCCAAAACCTATCTCAATTTAACAAAAACTTGAAGGTTAACTCGGAGCATACTCATAGAAATGGATCAAACGCCTTATCTTGAACTTCAGCTCAAGCTGTAACTGTCGAACTGGAAGCAAGGTAACCCGAATAACAACTCTAATTCTAAATTTACCCCGACAGTCGGAAACCAGGTTGAAATAGAACAAAAGAATCGAAGCTCTTTGTTAGAGAAGGCGATAAATGTTTACTGTATTGTTTACTATAGTGACAAATTTTTTAAAAGTTAATAGAAACAAACAAAATTACAATTTTCTTCTCAATTACGAGGTGTTTTATTTTAAAAACACCATTTGCATAAGTTTTCAATTTATCTAGTACATAGTTAAGCAGAACAATTAAATATCAAGTCGACGACATGTGTAAGTTGGATGAAGAAAATGCATAACCTCCGATTTTTTGGAAAAAATTACCACGGACGGAAAACATATCAATCTATTAGTTCAGTAATTTTCGTGTCTGCCCTTCTATTATGTGACTGAAGAAAAAATTCCAAAAAAAAGTAACAATTGTATCGAAAAGAGAAAATCGAGTGCACCTCTTTATGTTAGGGCGTGTTTGAGTTGAGTATTTTGTCTTGATATCGTACAAAGTAAGAATATTTCATACATCGTCTCGCTTCAGATTCTATCATTTTTATATATTAAAGCTACAGGTTGACTTTATAACACAAAAAAATAACAGTACTAAAAGATGAAATATATGGGTCAAGAGAAATACCTATCTAATGAGTCACAAAAACAGAGAAGGTGTGTTCGAATAGCTATTTTGTTACTGAAATTACTTGACGACAGTCTTTCAAGTTGGATGATGAAAATGCATATCTTCGAAAAATTCTAATGTTTTGTGTGTGATAACTAGGGGTTATAGTCTTCATACACTAAAAAAATCTAGTCTGCCCTTCCACGAAATATTTAATTAGAATTTTTTTAAATGTTCATGAATTTTCGAAAATTCCACCTGACAACCGATCAGACAATAGTTTTAAGTTGAATCAATGCAGACAAGATCATAAACAGATGCTCACTAGCTAGTTGATACGTTTGTCTTTTAAAATATAACTGACATATAAGGATCGTAATGGTGCAATGTGGATAAATTTATCATGTTTATCGGTTTCCATGAGCAAAATTGGTAGCGCGTCACCCCTACAATGGCTTCCATTTCTACGATTGTGAAAATGAACTGGCGTAATGGGGAGATAATTTTGACGAAGTAGAATCCTGACTGCGAGTTCTAACTCGAACCTAACCATTTAACCTCGTTCTGAATTGTACACACACTTTCGATTTTGAAGACAGCTAGTGTCGTTTTAATTTTGCACTTATTTGACATCGTACAATGTGTATGCTATTTAACATTTTTTATATATATCTTGTACAGTTTTTGTTACGAGTTCCGTAAGGCAATATCATTTTTATAATGTTCAAACCTCGCAGTTCGACTAGGAAGAGATAAATCAGGTAACAAACATAAACTGAGGAAATCGCATAAGCCGCCATGCGAATTCACACTCAATGAAAATGCCACAATTGGGAATTGGACAAAATCAGTATAAAGTATATAAGATAGGTTATATATTATATATATTATATTTAAACAAAAATGTAAGATATATCAGATATTTTTGAACTTTAAAATAAAGGTAACTTTACATTGGATCAAACATATAATAGAAGCAAAGCCCAAACGATTTATAAATTTCAACAGAGACCCAAATAGCTTTTTAATTTTATTTCTTTTCTTAGATCGAACGTAGATTTTGGTTTTCCAAAATCATAAAAAAAACCAGATTACACATTTGACAGCAGCTAAAACGTTTGATAATTTTGAAATTCAGTTGAGTTCTTCTTTAGATAAAACTCAGGTTTTGTACGCTTTAACTGACAAACAGATTCGGTTTTTGATTGTTTTAGATTGCGTAATGATGCAAACACGAAGCCTATCTAATGCCCTCAAAGGTATTGGTATATCTTGAACGTTGAATAAGAATCAATACAACATGCTAAATATAAATAATGTTTATTCATTGTATTATACAGCGTCACCGATGAACCTTGAAATACAAAGTGCTGCTGGCAGTCATACCATTCACGGAGATGAAAACGTTGAGATGACATTAGTTTGTACAGTAACACGCGGTCAACCAGCTGGAGTTCTAAAGTGGAGTGCGAATGAAACGAGACTGACAGAGGGCAGAGAAGGACAACTAGATTATATTTTTATACCAAATCGACACGACCATCAAAAATTATTTACTTGTTCTGTTGAACATGAGTTACTGACTTCCCCACTGACAAAGAGCGTTAATTTGGACATCAAATGTAAGCGAACATTAAAATTAAGATGATCACAAAGCATTCAATGCTATCAATGCATTTACAACTGGAGATAAATATACGAGACCGACTTTGACTTTATTTGTTTAAAAAGGCTAACAATCCGTGAACGACATTTTCTGATATTTCAGTCTGATATAAAATGGAGGAAAGGATTGTATCTGCCGAAACCTACATAGATCGCTAAATATGAAAAATTGTACAGTTAAACCCAATTTGGCAAATTACACAATAATTATCAAATGAATTATGGTGGCTGTGGTGTCTTCCTCCATCTTGGATTTTTAAGATGGTACCAATCACCTTGCTGAAAATAATTTGTATCGTTAAGTTTTGATAAAATTTTTACAAAATATAAACTTTGACCCATTGACAAAAATATCAAAATTTAAAAATACTTGAACCTCGCACTTTATCGGTAAAATTTGATTGATATATAGCAGTTTAACAAACACAAATTTTGTACATCAAGGAGCTTAATTTTGGTCTAACAATAGAACGTGATTTAAACGTGCAACTGATGTATACAGATTTACCTCCCTGAAGTGTGATGTACAATATTAAGTACGAGAAAACTATTGGATCTTTAATAAATAAAGGCAACAGTAGTATACCGCTGTTCAAAACTCATAAATCCATGGACAAAAAACTAAATCGGGGTAACAAACTAAAACTGAGGGAAACGCATTAAACATAAGAGGAGAACAACGACACAACATTAAAATGTAACACACACAGAAACGGACTAAGCATTAGACAAAATCCTACGAGAATAACAAATATAACATCAAAACCAAATACATGAATTTGGGATAGATAAGTACCGTGACACGTCTTATAGTAATGTGAATAAAATATTATTTTGAGAGTGGTATGTAATTTATGTGTTTTATCTGTGTTCATTTTGATTCATTTTTTTTAATTGCCGCATAAGGAAAATAGCTCAGATCGTCGGGGAGATACATCAGATAAAATATCATTTAGAATAAATTGTTTTGAATATACCTATTTTAATATATAGCAATAAAAAAAAGTCATGCGACTCCAATTTTTCTACTTCTTACCTTAAAGCATGTTATAACATGAGCTATCTTTTCACATTTTATCTTAAAATTATATGGTGTAGTTTTCTTTTTATCACACAAAATTAGATTTTCCATGCATTTTTTATACAAAATCGGACTATTTTGCACAACCTAAGCGTGAAAAAAAGTCCGATGACTCTTGCTTTTTCATATATTTTGAAAAAAAACTGCAACAAATTTCAAAATTAATCAATGAATTTTTATTAAGACCCCCTCCCCTATTCACCTTAAATGTTTAAGAATACTGTAGTTTGTATTTTTTTAAATCAGAATAAACGATGAATTCCAGAAGGAGTTTCCATGTGCCATAAAATCAAGATGTGTCATCAACTGTAAAAGTTTAAAATTAATGTTATTATTGTCTTAACTTTCAAGAGTCAAACCATACGTGGCAATATTGCCTCTGAAACAAGATTTCCAGAGAGAAGGCACATCGACGGAATTGTGTTGCAAATTAGCAAGTAATCCCAGTGTCAAATATGCAACTTGGAAAAAGTTTATGAGTGCCGATTTTTGGAGAATAAACAGTACAAGGAATGAAACCGACAATGAAGATCAAATGTTCTGTCTTTCAATTTCACCTTTACACCGGAATTCAACAGGAATATATACATGCAGTGCAGAAAACATCATAGGCAAAGACAGTTCGTCAACTCATCTCACTGTATTATGTAAGTTTTTAATCAAATCTTTATATACATGATAAAGTCAAACAATTATGCAGTAGCCTGATGCCGTCAACATTTTGATTAGTTTATAGATTAAAATTATACATGTTATAAAGTTTCTGGTAAGGACGGCTATTTTATCTTTATATACAATGACAATGTTGTTATCCTCAAAGATAAGAATTAATACAGAGAATTCATTTTTATCAAAATATGTTTTCCTACAGTATATTGTTGGCTGGCTGAAAAAATGATTATCTGTAGATCATTGCCGAAAAACCACCATCATGTAAAGGAGAAATTTGTATGAATATTTAAAATTGTAATATTTTGCTTTTTATAAAATCTAAATGCAACATGATTAATTTCCAACTCATTTTAAAACAAAACGTTATTGTCGAGTACTATTCGTTGTCGTTTTCATTTGAACACCATCTCATTTGGATGTAATATGCTTACGAGAGAACAACAAATTTGATATTATATCATATATCCTCATAATAGGACTAGATAGACGTAACATCTTTTAAGCTACGGCCACACCTTAACGGATAGCTCGAACGGACGCCGAACGGACGAAAACAAAAGTTTTCCGTTGACAAAATTTTTATCCCTATATAAAAGACTCGTTACGAATGGCTAACGGACACTAACACAGGATATGTAACGTACGAGAAACAGAAACGCACCGGACAGAAAGGATATCGAAGATACATCCAACGATGGAGTACCGCATAAAACGGACACCTAACGGAAGCGTACCGGATACAACGGATGAACAAGATTCGCGGAAAATTAAAGGCGGCAATATTAATACATTTAAATCACATAAACGTGACCTTAAGATAATTAAAAAGTTTCCGTGTAACTGGTTTTAGTTAATTGTCTTAGAAGGTTTATACTTCCAACATTTAAGTTAAGTCTGACCTAAATAAGAGCTACTTGATAGTGAAGACGTGCTCTTACTCCACAATTCATCATGAATAATAAGCATTCATGACATTCAAGAAATCTGACATAACAATACTTGGCATTACTAACCCGAAATTTTCAATTGGCATTTATTTGTTTTACAATCAGTACGTATTCGTTTTATCCGTTATCCTTCAGTTTATGTCCGTTTCACATCCGTTTTATCCGTTATACATCCGGTAGAAGTCCGTTGGTTAATTGATCTACCGGACCTCTTACGGATGTATAACGGACAAGTAACGGATACAAAACAGAAACAAAACGGACGAGTACCGTCAAAACGGACGACTTCCGGACGTTAAACGGACACTTCATCCGTTGGACGTCCATTTAACAGAACGGACGTCGATGGATAAAACGGAAAGATGAACGGACACGAAACGGACATGGACGTACGTCTAACGGATATGAATGGACTTCTAACGGACATGAACGGATTGAAAAAAAAAAATCTCCGTTTGGCGTCTGTTCACGCTATCCAGTAAGGTGTGACCGAGGCTTTAAGTAATGCAAAGGCAAATATATAGACTGAAAAGCCCGCAAAATCAGCAGTCACTGAAAATGCACATAACGTATCAAACACATAATAACCAAAGAATAATTGACTCAAGTTATATAATTGCTTTTGAACTGAACGTTATGATGTCAGTTAGAAACTATGAAATATAAACCACAACTATCTTGATTATGTAACACTTACTTTAGAAGCATTTACAATTGTTTATCAGATCCACCGACTGTCACAGTAACGTACAAACGTGTTAAGCAAACTATCCAGCTTCAATGTAAACCAAGGGGAGAACCAGACAATTACACTTTTGATGAATGGGAGCATAGATCAGAATTTAATGAGTTGATTCGACGTATTAAAGGAACACCTCAAGGAATACTTGCAATTAAACAATCAAAAAGTAGACATCATGAAGATGACGGAGTTTATGTATGTAGGGCAGCCAATGGTATCCCAAATTCAAACGACACTATTTATCAGGAGGGAAGGGTCGTTATTGAATCTTCAGGTTATTACATGTTTCTAAAAGCGAACTTATTATTAGGCTTGCTGTGTAAATGTACCAGACAAGTAAATATATGTGGAAATTGAATCCATGTACTACATGCATATTACCATAAACATAAGTTTTACTACAGGAAAGGTGGATTTATTGTACGTCAGTTGAGAATACATATCTACCAAAACAGAGCAATATCACATCAATTACAAAAAATACACAATTCGATGTATCACCTTTATTAAACCTCTAAAAGAATCAGAATGATCGGATCGCAACAATTTTTCAGCAAAATTTACCTGCAGTAAAAGATAACATAGCCATAAACTGTGTTCCTCGTCTTTTTCGCTTCCAGTTACAACGATGTCGTTATGGTATTTACTGAGATTGAAAATAAAGGACTATCACTACCTTAATGACAGCGTAATTACCAAGCAAGATAGGCAGGGTCGACATATTTAGAAGATAACAATTGTCCGTGCAAGTCAGGATTGTTTTATATCTATTTGTTATTGCTCAAAGAGACAAATATACCAACTTATGAAGTCTTCTCATAAAAGGTCGTCTGACTTCAAAGCAATCTCTTTTAACTACTTTATAAAGACAATTATGGTTCGAATAAAAATAACAATTTCTACGATGTCTACAGTTACGGAACGTCACAGAGAAACAAATTAATACGTGTACAATTTTGATTCAAATTCAATTGTATATCAATGCAATTAAATTTTGTATGTTATGCTTTCGAATAGATAATGAATAAACTAGATAGTATACCAGTATAGACTGTTTAAAGTCACGAAAATGCGGAAACTATGCTGGGACATTTGAAGCATCGCAAACCCACTTATGAAAAAATACTAAAGGAACGGTTTATTTTACCAAGTACCGTGAACTCCCCATATTTGTAAAATTTTGGTACAAACTCACATTCATAGATACTAAGTTTGTAATTATATATGTAGTGGCGCTTGTACGTGATAAATATATGTATCCGATCCTTTTCAGCTTTTCCAATATATCTGACACAGAATAAAGGCGTTCAATATGGACAATATGGGGAAGAATCTCACCTTACCACATATATATATAAACATGATGCTTTGAAATCAATAAAAAAACACGGAGAAATTCTGAAATTAAAAATAAAAAAGAGAAGAGTAAAGACAAGTGATTCATTTCACGGGATAAATATTATGGTGTTCGCGATCGAATATTTGATTTACCTACCTGTAGCGACCGAAGAGGACTTTACTAATTACACAATTGAAGCATGCAATCATAAAAGCTGTAACAGCTTTATTGTAGAATTCAAATCAGCTAGTAAGTAAAATATTTAAGTAAATAAATGTTAATATTATGATATGCTAATAACATTGTGCAATACTAGAGGGACAATGAAAAATTAAAAGTCGAAGAAAATTCGACAATAATAAAAAAAATAAACCCAAAACACTTCATAACAATAAAGTATCCATAATAGTAAAAGGATGCCCCCCTCACACTATCATTTTCTATGTCCAGTGGACCGTGACATTTGGTCAAAACTCTAATTTGGCATTAAATTAGAAAGATCATATGATAGAGAATATGTGTACTAAGTTACATGTACAAGTTGATTGGACTTCAACTTCATGAAAATTAAACTACCTTGACCAAAATCTTTAACCTGCAGCGGTACAGATGGACGGACGAACGTACGGACGGACGGACAGACAAACGAACAGACTACAGACCAAAACACCACCAAAACCTAAGGGTGATATCACATACTCTGTAAGTATAATAAGGTCCTGATCTACCTTCCACACCCGTCGTCTTGCTCATAGAGAGTGCACCTTCGGCGATAATTCTTATTCAGTAAAATCTCAATCAAGAAACAGATTGTGGTTACAACAATTTGAAAATATCCAAGATCATCTATGAAAAATATATTTACACCCGGTGAATCAATCAATGCCAATTTTAACAATGTTATTAATAACCTCTTCAAAAGTTCTCTCTATACAATAGCATAAATCGGAACTTCAGTAAAAAGTACTATCTGTTGAACATAACATTTTTTGCAAATTCTAAACATCCAATTCACATAAATGATTGTGCAAGGCATTACATTTAATAATGATCAGTTGTGAATAAATTTTATGCATTGATAAAAAGACTGTATGCTCATAACTACAATATGTGTTGCGAGAACATCGAAGGTCACATTTTAAGCTTGGGAATGTTTACATGTTTTGCTTACTTGGTTGCTTGTTATTTTTTCATTTGATATCACAAGTCTAGAGCACCCATACATGTTGCAATGAGTATTTCATTTCCTAACAGAAGTAAGCTATTTAGATGTAACTAATTGAGTGTTTGTGCCCCACCTACGATAATAGAGGGGCATAATGTTTTCTGGTCTGTGCGTCCGTTCGTCTGTTCGTTCGTCCGTATGTCCGTCTGTCCGTCTGTCAGTCTGTCCCGCTTCAGGTGAAAGTTTTTGGTCAAGGTAGTTTTTTATGAAGTTGAAGTCCAAACAACTTGAAACTTACTATACATGTTCCCTATGATATGATCTTTAATGCCATATTAGAGTTTTTATCCCAGTTTCAAAGTCCACTGATCATAGAACATGATAGTGCGAGTGGGGCATCCGTGTACTATGGACAAATTCTGGTTAAATTACTGTTTTCTTTAAAATCAATTCATTTAAACTAACCATATTTAAAATGTTCGTTTGGATTCGAGTCATCGTTAGTTATCCAATTAGCCTGTTAAGTTAAACAATAAATGCAATTCTCATTTCCAAATTAAAAGTACATGGTAGAATGTAAACCTTTTGATATTTGTATGTTTCTGCCATTGCAGTTGTTTGGTTTTTTATCCATTGTGGTTTTTATGACAGTTAATTTGTTTTTTGATTAAAATGTTTCAATAACGAGCGTACCTGATGGAGGTTACTCTGAATATACATCTAGATCAAACGGAAGTCATAATCTTCGATAAAGTACATTAATATTTTTTGGCTGTGGAATACATGTATAAGCTTATGCCAACCGTCAGATTTATAAATTTAGTTGAAACATTGTGTATTCATTCTAAAATTATCAATTGCATAGTTGACAAAACCAGTGATTTTGTACCATCATCATATCTTTCCATAACTAAAAATATCGTACCATATGCATATTATGCCCTTTTGTTTTTACCAGATACGCTACATGTAACTATTAATAGTGGTATTAATCGTAACAGTTTAGCTTCCTTATATGTGGTACAGACATAAAGGATTTAATGTATTTTTAATTTTTATTTAACATTTGGCTTCCCATTCTTGTTTGTCTTGAATATTCTTGGTGAACGGTTCCTCAAAAATGGAAACAAAATTCATACTATTTAAAATATAGAATGAATACCTGGATAGCAGGGAAAAATATCTTAAATATGAACCTAAATACGTGTACATAAATAGCTAACTAGCATGACGGTATATTTTAATTCCACCTAGAACAGTATTATACATATGCATTTGTAGTTGCGAATGTCATTGATGTTTGAATGCCATTTTTCTTCCTTTTAAAAAAAAGGGTGTTATGTCATTAGACAATACTTTTAATCAACTATAACATGCATAAAGTTTAAATGTTCCTCGATAGAGTTTAAAAATAAAATACAGTTGAAATCACAAAACAAGCTAGTTAATGCAACATTATCGTAGTGCCAAACTGCAAAATAACAATTTCTTTGTATGAATAAAATCCCATTGCTCGGAAATGTATAATTTGTAATTGATAACCAATTCACCAAAGTTTCATTAACAATCGAAAAAGCGTTTTTGAGGTATTGTCCTAAGCGTTGACGATGGAAGGACGGAAGGACGGACAGACAGACAGACTGACAAACAGATAACGGTATATAATTATACGGCCCCAAAACGGGCATATTAAAGTTTAAGAGCTGATTAAAGAAAAAAAGAAAAATATAGCCAAAAGCTGTGGTAAAACCCATTGTTGGTTTTGGCTGTTTCTTGCTCTTTGGTTGGGTTGGTGTCTCACATTTCACTCTCAATTTGGAGCACGGAATCAGAGCTCTACGTGAGGTTTATTTTTACAGTGAAGTTGGAGTTGTATGGGATATTATAAATTCAATGAAAACAATGTAAGGGATTGTTTTTAAACCCCTGCTTACAACATATAAAAGTTGATATTAGAAATGAGTTTTTCATGTTTTTTTTAATACACATAAATACAGCTTTCGAACTCAAACACAGCAAATCGATGGATACAAGCTCGTTTCTATGGTATGACCTTTATAAATTTCACGTTTTGTAACAAGACTATATGTTTTACATGTCTACAAGACATTCATAATATTTTATATCTTCATTTGATGAATACCGTTTTATTAACGATTTTATTTTCTTCACATCTCGTGATTGAAGAATTGCATACCTACATTAAAGAACGGTTAACTTTTAACTTGCTGTGTTAATAACTATTAAGTACAAATAATAATACAGGGGAAGAGGTTTGTGAGATGATATACTATGCAAATGAGTATATTTGTTACGATGATTGTCATGATAGAAAATGATGTGTTTCTTGTAATTCTTAAAATTTTATCATGTTTATAGGGTCATTCTATGACTGGCATTTACTCGCGATGTGTACTTTGCAAGTTTGTCCCCGTAGTGCTAGTACCTATATTTCTGTCGTTTTATTTGAGTTATCAACCTTTTTAGATGTATTCCTAAGTTATCCTGTATGTGCAAGAATCTTCGTGATGAAAGATATGTTGGTTCGAATTGATATTAAGCTGGAAATTATCTTTATTTACACAAAACTTCCGGTGTTTACATTTTGAATTGCCATTTTGGGAATTTCGCTAAACAGAGAGAACAGAAGTTAAAGCGTCTGTGATTGGCTGATCGGCGAAGAAAACTGAAAAGAAACAACTACGGAAGGCAGTGATTGTGTATGTTTGAACGTTACGAAGCGCCAAATTTAAAGTATAATTAGAAAAGTACGGAAATAGCACCTATATTAACAATGATGTTTTACGGATGCAAGTTGGTGACATTTTTTAGGTATAAATGGTTGGGTAAGAAGATAAGGTGCAAATAGTCGATGATCTTTTTAGGTGTAAATAGTCGGTCACGTATTGAAGTGTAAAAAGTCGGTGACGTATTAAGGTGTAAAAAGTCGTTGACGTATCGAGGTGTAAATAGTCGGTGACGTATTGAGGTGTAAATAGTCGGTGACTTTTCTAGGTGCCAACTGACGGGTGACAAATTTGTAACAAGTTCAAGTGCAATTTCGTTGTGGTCTTGACGTAAGTACTCGGTGACAATTTGTGCTGTACATTGTGCCCATCTTTTTAGCATTACTGGTTTCAATAAAAGCAAGTACATTGATGCTGAAAGTTATTTGATATATATTAAATTAAGACTAGATACGAATGTTATAGGTGTTCTTTTAAGTCACATTTGTAAGCTTGTTCGAGCTATACGCTACTTGTAGTTTTGAAACTGTTAGTAGTTAACCGAGTGGTGATCCTAGATTGATAATATATATAAAGAGATACATATACTAGTTTATAAATAAATAAAGTAAAACCAACCGTACCGCGGACCCGAACAGACCAATGGCAGAGTCTGTACAGTCATTTTCACCACGTTTATAATTGTAAAAAAATCATGAAAACTGTTATATTTCATGTCTTTTATTTCTCTATTATATATAAAATAGATAGACATCAATTCTATAATCAAGGTTAAACAAAGCTGTAAAGTGTGTTGACTCGACGGTATTTTAATTAGACGTCGGGCCTTAAATTTTACAGAACTGTTATAAAAAATACCAGTTAGGAAATCCCTTTTTCTATATGACCTGTGATCTTTGATATATTCGTTAGTTAAAAATATAAAAAACGTGGTATACACGGATAATCCCTGTTCAAATAGCACAATCAAAAGCTCATACACATAAAACGAATAGATAACACCTGTCATGTTCCTCACTTGGTACACAATGGTACAGGCATTTTCTTATGTAGAAAAGGGTGGATCAAACATGTTTTAAAAGCTAGCTAAAACTCTCTCTTGCATGACAGTCGCACAACAGTTTTTCTTTTATTCATACTAAACAATGCAAATGGTATTTATTTATTATTATCGTTTATATTATATCATCTTAAAGCCAATAATTATTATTGATGGTATATATGTTTCTTTGGTAGATCACCCGGAAACTCCATCAAATGTATCAATAATAGCAAAAGCAAATAATTTATTTGTGTCTTGGTGTCCAGGATTTAATGGTGGAGTCAAACAGAATTTTTTCATTGAATATAAGACCGAAAGTTTGTCAAACTGGACATTTGTAGGACCTGTAACTGGTAATATGAAAAATAAAATCAATTTCACTTTGCACTTCGTAACTCCAGATACGTTTTACCTTGTTCGGGTATTTTCCAGAAATATCTATGGAGACAGCAACAAGTCCGATATAGTAAAATTTCAAATATTTGGTAAGCGTGATTAGACATTATCATGTATTATCGCTTTTATTTACTAATTGAAAAACTCCTTAGATTATATATATTAATGACTTTTGGGTCGATGTATTTAAATATCTTTTAGATAATTCGTTAATTTAATTCTACTCATATTCATATAAATATGTTTTAATTGTACAAGGAAATTGCCAAAACATATTAACTAGAAAACAAATTAGTGATATGAGATATAACAGGTATAAGGTGTACTAATATTTAATGACTGTACCAGTTTTATTGCAGTAGATGCACATTTTGACATTTAATATCTTCAGTGATGATTGATGCTTAAGCTGTTTGATAATTCAAACCATAAGAGTTGATAATACACACAAAAAATCAATGCTTAAAGCTCCTTGATTGTCAAAAAACTGACAAAACGTTGAGTAGCTGGAAAAAAAAAACACGAAAAAGACGAAAATTATGTTCAAATCAGGACAAGGAATATCAACTATTAACAAGGAATATATATATATATATATATCTATATTTATATGAACTTAAAAATTTGATAACGCCTATTTAAATAAAAACAATATACATACGACATAAAGGTACCAGCTTATGATTCGTTTATTATCAAACAACAAGTTGTCCTATCCTGTTGTTATATATACAGTCCGCCAACAGTTAAGCACCACCTAAATATAACTTGCAATATTTTTTTAACTATTGCGAAAAAATTATTAATGTTTGGTGTTATGAATTGCCTTCCACATACTATAAGAAAATTCATTACGACCAACAAGAATGAACTCCGATAAACTCGTCAAGCAACTTTTTAGTCAAGGTCATCTGAACTTTTACAAATACACTGTTTCGAAACCTTTAAATCATCTTTATACTGTCATGCGTACAGGTGAAGTTTGACCTTCATCAAGTCATTGCGTAATATGGCAAGGCGTAAGTTGTCTGTGGCTGAACTTTGGCAAGCAATGAGCATGTCAAATGCCGGTAGGAGAACTAGGAGAATAAGTAACCATTGCAATGTTAATCACACTGTCATTGTCAGACTTTTACAACGACATGTTGACACAGACACTACAAATGATTGACCTAGCCCCGGAAGACTCCGTTTAACTACCCGTCGTGATGACAGAATGCTTATTCGTCGTGCTAAAGCCAGTCCATTTACTACAGCCCCGCAGCTTAGACACCACTGGCCTCCAGGTGGTCGTGTTGAGTGTTCGCACATTGATTATTCGACTTCATAGAGGCAACCTTAGAGCACGTCGTGTTGTCAAGAAACCTGCCCGAACAGCAAGGCACCATATGATCAGGTTTCAAAGGGATAATGACCATCGAGGCTGGAAAATGAGAAGCTGGCAAAATATTCATTGGTCAGATGAGAGTCGGTTTCTGTTACGACAAGCAGACACCAAAATACGAGTTTGGCGGGAACATAAAACTGCCTATGACAAAAAAAATCAGCATTTGCCCAACGACTGCATTCGGTGCTGTTGGTGTTACAGTATGAGGTTGCTTCCCATACCGTTGTAGCTGTGTATGCATATTCTGCAGGATAACATGAACGGGCAGACATTCAGGGATTTGGTGCTCAAAAACATTTTAATCCCTCATTTTGACAATCACTCACTTTGGTCAAGTTCCTTGTACATGGACGACCACGCTAGACCACACAGTGTAAGGATTGTAACCGAGTACAAAGAGCAAGAAGCTCATGACACTATCTTTTGGCCTTCCATGTCTCCAGACATGAACCCTATCGAACTTGTCTGGGATGCCATTGGCAGAAATCTCAATCGCAGGACCCATCACTGCAAAATCATGGCGATTTAGGTGTGGCAATTTTTGATGAATGGAAAAGATTTCCTCAAATAAGGGTCAGAATGCTTGTACAGAGTATGAGACGCCGTGTTATGGAACTGTACCGGAAGAGAGGATGTTACACAGCATATTAACTCAAATATTGACAATAAATTTGCCGAACATACCAAAGATTATTTGTAGAGAATTTTAATGATATTGGGTTATTAATTGTTGTAAAAAAATAAAATCACAGTGAAACTTAAATTCCGTTTCTGATTGGTGTAATTTGCACTATTTCTATGAACACAACATTTTAATGCGTACCTTGACCATGTTGACCTATAATGGTTTAATTTTATAAATTGTTATTTGGATGGAGAGTTGTTTCATTGGCACTCATACCACATCTTCCTATATCTATAGAACCTGCATAAGTGACCAAACTTAAGTTTATGGTTTGTTTGTGGTATATGTTAGCAAAATTACTGCATGAATGTTTTCTCCCTTTCATGGAATAACTGATTTTTTTAAATAACAAAAATTTGGATGCAATAAAAATAGGTGGTGCTTAACTTTTGGCGGACTGTATATATAAAACGTGAAAATAAATTCACTTCTGAACTTTCAAATATTACCTAGAATATTGGGGCTTTATCGTATACTCCCAAAAAGCAATGCTTTTATTATTATGTCAATAACAACATTGAAAAGAGTCAACTATATATTGTTTAAAAGAATCCTTTTGTTTCAAGATCAAATTGAAAACAATGAGTCAAGTCAAGACTTGAACAAGATAGTTTCCTCAGTCGTCATTTCATGTGTGATCGGCTCAATGTTGGGGATTGCCTTTTATGTGAAAAGACGAGGTAAGCTTTAATTCCTTACTTGTACTAAATTATTCTAACTCATTTCACTCATTTCAATATCGAATTTATAAATAAATAAATAAACTAATATGATACGACCTACATCATGTACATACGACATAATAGATTATTTGACAACGGTTACACAATCACATGATATTGCAGACAACGGTACTGTCGTGTGATGAGTGAAATAACTGCATTTTTTAATTTGATTATTTATAAGTTTGTTAGTTTGGGTATGTTGTCATCCTGCACATCAATGTTAAGCTCTAAGATGGATAGTTCGAATACAATTCCCGATAGATAAATGTTCAAAGGAAATAAAGGGTTCTTAATTCTAAATTATACATGAATATATAATTGACATGGGTCGAAGTTACTTGTGAATTGCAATGTTCTGGTCTTAAACTATGAAATATACTTTGTATTCTTGCTGGTTTAGATTATCCAAGCATATCACCAATAAGACAAAACCGCTTATTAGACAAGTTTGGAAGGTCGTTTTACATGCATACTGAAACCCATACGTAACAGTGACTACGGAAAAGTGGGAGAGTATCGAAATGGCAGAAAATTCTCAATTATTTTTCCGAGATTCGATTTAATCTATTCATGCTATTCGTAAAAACAGAAAATATCTTTTCATGTTGTAAAACCAATTTATTGGAAAATGTAAAATACTTGATTCCGTTTTTAGAATAAAAGATTTTTTAGATACGTTAGCTTTTTGATTTCTTCCTTTTCATCATTTAAATGTCTCTTTTGTTTGTTTTTGGTATTTATTGTTGATTGAATCCCAAACGTTCCAATGAAGTTCAATTTCTAGTTATCTTGCGTACATACTTAACTTGAAATTCCCATTAATCCTTTGCAACGTTCAAAAGTGACATAGACTTGAGACAACCATCTATCATGTTTGTGCTAAAACTAAGCACAGGATTTTTCTTAAGGGAAAGAAAAAAAAAACGTTATAAATAGCGTGCATCCAAACGTTCTTTGGACTTACATTTGACAGGAATGCTAAAAACCAAAACATTTAAAAGCCAAAATGGTTTAAATGAGAACTATGTAGAGTTATTTCTACTAATGGGACATACACAGTAGCCAAGTTCATCGAATATCTACTTTAACTAAGTGAGTTTGGACCTTAGTTTCTTAGTAATGACTTTGTTGATCAATTGGGACATTCACTAACATATATTTTAAGTAATGTTAGTGCCGAAACACTGGCGTCTGAAAGAGTAGCACCTTCGGAGATTAACATTTCACTATCATTATCTACATTTTTTTGTAAAGCTACTTTAACTTCACGTTCCGCTATATAGATAAGATAAAAAACGCAACAGATACAGTTAAATATACCTAATATCTTGACTTACATAAAGAAATTAACAATAGTGGTCGGTTGAAAACAAAACTTTACGACAAAAGAGATGATTTCAGCTTCTAAACTGTGAACTCCCATTTCTATGTTGAAACATTCCTGCACACGGAGTATACGTATACATCTCCCAGACGTTCTAGACTATATTCTAAGGCTTGTATTTTCTACCATGATTTTCTTGATATAGGATAACTGCTCACATGGACGTTATTAAGACAAGAGTTTCAAGTTGTGAAGTTGAAATCGTCCTTTCGTAAATTTTAAGGACACCATAACGAGTTTGATGGCCGTTATGGAATATCATTTCATAAGTGACAACGGATATGTTCCAATAGTACAATTCCGTCCCTTTTCCCCGACTGTCACCTACCGAATTAGACTAATCATTGCATTTGTAATTAGATAAGCAACATACATATAAATGGTTTAACTTGTGCCACATGTAGAGTAGGATCTGCTTACCTGAGATCACATCCAGTTGTTGGTGAGGTTCGTGTTGCTCAGTCTTTCTACGGTATTTCTATGTTGTATTTTGGGAAATGGTGTTTGTATGTTTGTCTTTTTTTCCTTTTTAAACATGATGCTTATTCATGCTTCCTTTTCACAGTATCAAGTTCACAACAAAGTAATTATGGGTAAGCATCCACCTCCTCCTCCATCATCTTCCTCAACATCCTCCTCCTCATTCTCCTCATCCTCATCATCTTCATCCTCATCCTCATTATCATTATCATCATCATCATCCTATCATCATCCTCCTCCTCCTCCTCCTCCTTCTCATGCTTCCTTTTCACAGCATCAAATTCACAACAAAGTAGTTATGGGTAAGCATCCGTCTCCTCCTCATGTTCATCCTCCACCTCCATCATCTTCCTCATCATCCTCATCCTCATCATCCTCCTCCTCATCATCATCATCATCATCATCATCATCATCATCATCATCATCATCATCATCATCATCATCATCATCATCATCATCATCATCATCATCATCATCATCATCATCATCATCATCATCATCATCATCATCATCATCATCATCATCATCATCATCATCATCATCATCATTATTATTTGATTTAGATACCTAATAATTATTGCTTGGAATTAGTTAAAGGCAGAAATAAATACAAATTATATATCAAAAACATTTTTCGGCAATGTTGATGATTTCTCTGACATACATATTATTGGAAAGCAGTTATTTAGAGTCCACACATACAGCGTGCGTGTCAAATCTCTGTAACATCACACATGTAAAGTATAATGTATGTATTATTCCATTTTGTATGTAGGATGGACACCTAAGGAAAGATTTTTAACTAATCCTATAGTTTCAAATAAACATGATGACAATTTTATCATCAGGACAACAATATATGTGTTATAGGTTTTTTTATTCGGATATTCTGCTACATGTAACTTGTAACCCATAATGATAATAATCCTGCTTTATAATAGTTATTTTACCTCAATATGTGTTTGCAGTTCTGATGACAACTCCGGAATAGACAACCGAGGTATATTTCTATAAAGTTTAGACTTTTCAATATCTTTGTATTCTACTAAACTTACTCCGTCTATAAATGGCTTATGCCTTAATCTCTCGATTCTTGATATAGCACTAAGTTTCACAACATAATATATATTATATATAAAAATTCATTGAAAGTAGAATCAATGTTCTTTAGATGCGTAGTTAAAAGATTACTTTATCATTTTTACCTAATATACATTAATTGCAATACTCATATATGAAGACCCTATTTCAATACTGAACGAATAACAATGAGATGAAAAACAACGATCCAGAGTTGTTGACGTATTTTCTAAACATATTAAAACTTAATCAAGAGTTGTCTCCCTTTTTCTGTTGTGAATTATAATTCACAAATACCAAATATTAACTCAAGACTTTCTGTATATTATACTCATTTGTGTAGAGGTTCCATCCTCTGTAATTCATAAACAACTTATACAAAAACAATCCTTTGAATTAAACATACATTTTATAACACCAACTTGTATTTACATTTTCATGACTAGAATATACATTTTTTACTTTTTGGCAATACTTTGGCTACAGAGTATTCTATGATATTTTGTTGAGGCGCCAGGGTGACTACTGATTACCTACACACAATGGCTATCAGCTGACCTATGTTGACATAGTGTCATAAAACCCCTGGTAGTTAAACACGGTTACACCACCACCTACCATGGGGAGTGACCGGGGAAAACACTCGTATTACCAATGCTCCAGTTAGCGCCCCACCTGTTGGCAGGTGTAGGCCTCCCCTCTATGAGATGAGGTGGAGGAGGTCCCAGAGTCACCCATCTGTAGACCACACCGTTACCACTAACCACATTTTCCAAACCTGCAAATTTTATAACTTGTCAGGCCCAGAGCAAGGGCCGAGTGAAATAATCCCCCAATCACTACCAGTCTCCCTGGACCTCCCCCCATTCAAAATTGACTCTGCGCCTTAGGATAAAAGAAGATAATTGATTTTTAAAAAATGTCTTGTTTTCGTTCCAATTAATATAATTGTTAATTAATAAAAACTAAAATTAATGCTGGATGCTCAAATCACAATAGTCCATAATATGTTAATAAAGTGCTTAATAACAGAAATGTCCAATTCATAGAAACGCAAGTTTATTCGAAATTATCCTGTATTGGTCCAATACTATGAAGGTCCTGCTTGGATACTGGTAACCATAATATGCCAATCAAATACAGCAAACAGATGCCTGAAAATATAAAACAAAAACAGCAGCAACTATTCTCATAGGGAGGGCGGGCGGGTTTTAAAAGTTTAACTAATTTGTGTAACACCTGCTTTCTAGTCGACAGCAAATTAACAAGTGCCCGATTCGGGAATTCCAAAATTCTAATTCAAGCTGATACGGGAATTCCAAAATTCTGATTCAAGCTGCGAGCGCCCTCTATGGCCATGCCGAATATGGCAATGAGCTACAGGCTGCAACACCCACACACCCACACAAATATTTGTTTGAATTAAACCAGATTATTGAAAATATGAAATTTTTATAATCTCTATTAATTGCAATACTCATATATGAAGACCCTATTTCAATACTGAACGAATAACAATGAGATGAAAAACAACGATCTAGAGTTGTTGACGTATTTTCTAAACATATTAAAACTTAATCAAGAGTTGTCTCCCTTTTTCTGTTGTGAATTATAATTCACAAATACCAAATACTAACTCAAGACTTTCTGTATATTATACTCATTTGTGTAGAGGTTCCATCCTCTGTAATTCATAAACAACTTATACAAAAACAATCCTTTGAATTAAACATACATTTTATTACACCAACTTGTATTTACATTTTCATGACTAGAATATACATTTTTTACTTTTTGGCAATACTTTGGCTACAGAGTATTCTATGATATTTTGTTGAGGCGCCAGGGTGACTACTGATTACCTACACACAATGGCTATCAGCTGACCTATGTTGACATAGTGTCATAAAACCCCTGGTAGTTAAACACGGTTACACCACCACCTACCATGGGGAGTGACCGGGGAAAACACTCGTATTACCAATGCTCCAGTTAGCGCCCCACCTGTTGGCAGGTGTAGGCCTCCCCTCTATGAGATGAGGTGGAGGAGGTCCCAGAGTCACCCATCTGTAGACCACACCGTTACCACTAACCACATTTTCCAAACCTGCAAATTTTATAACTTGTCAGGCCCAGAGCAAGGGCCGAGTGAAATAATCCCCCAATCACTACCAGTCTCCCTGGACCGCCACATGAGAGCCCAAGTCAGCTTCCAAATCTGACATGGGTTCTCACCTCCACAAAATTTTCTTTATTGACTCTAAGGAAAAGTTGATTATGTTGTACGTAGGACCGACACCCCCCTACACAAACCCTTGTATATTATTCAAGAAAACCTGATTTCCAGTTTGTGACAAATAAGTTCCATTTGTTTTGTATAAAGACACTTCACTTGCCCTAATGTTCTCATGTAATATAGCTTTACCCCTCTTTTCTGTAACAAAGAGTTTTGGCCACTAAATCACTCTTTTTCTGTTCTGTTCTATTATTGCACCCACATTCAAGGGTGCAACATGCCAGACGTACTGTAGCAATAAAGGCCATATTATAATAACCTTTTTAAATAAAGCCTGGTTACGTAGGGTAGACCATTTTTTCATTTTCAATTAAACCATTTGATGTCAATTCTAAATATGTCAAATCAATAGCTCCACAGAGAATAATAATAAAATGGGGAGATGGTAAAAACAAATATTCTTTTTGCATCCAGTAGGGAGTTCAAATCTTAAAGAGACTATAGAGACAATAACAAGTGGAAACAAGGAGCTATCGTTCATAAACTCGGAACAGTAACTTATCTAGAAGTGACATATTTTTCAGATTCGTAACTTCATACCGCAGGAAAATAAAAACATACCAAACATACTTGAAATTACCATATCTGATATTTACACTGAATTAATAACCTAACCAACATGTAATTCACTCGCGATACCGAAAAATCTGAAAATAACAATGAATCCGAACAAACTGAAATAACCGAAAATAGAACAATTGAAGATGCTAATGATACTATAGTTATGCACCGCACATAAAGAGTAAGAAAGGCACCAGACTGATAGAGACTTATTGAAAACATATATGACTGTAAATAATTGTGGTTAATTAAGTTAGTGCAGTGATATAACTGTAGGTTTAGGATTTCATAATTGAACATTAAAACGTGTAGCTATTTAGTTCAATTGAGTGCAAATTGAATTTATTGCTTTTATTCACTGGAGATTAATCTTGTTTATCTTGATCATCTTAATTAAAAGGGGGAGGATTGTTATGTTAACAACAAACAAATGGAAGTGTTTAACGACCTTGTCTGGTTATGTTTACATTATACGTTATCACTAATTTATAGTTGAATCGGCTTATAATTAATACTGACAGTTAGGAATTTATAATCATCAGATTAGCGGATGTTGTGTATTTGTCCTTTAACCCTGTGATTGCACTGACACGCTGTTTTGTACTATGGGAGATGTGATGTGTAATAGCCAATATTCACCGTGTATATTTCCCATAGATAAATTTGGATTCTTCTCTATTTTTAGCCTAAATTGCTCGTCATAGGTGGCCCAGTTTTCTGACCTCGTTGCCGCTAGTCTTATATCGCGCATATATTTTAACAATTCCTGTGCCCGTGTGCCGTATTTCTCAATGTAGACACTCATAAAAACCATGAATGCTGAAGTCCATTCATTTATGGACAAATTAACACTCGACGATCTTTTTTCAATGCAAATTTTTCCCTTTTTTAATTTCAAATCGCCCTCGTCCACCTCTTCCATTGCTTTTTGCGTTCTCAAAAGAGAATGCAGCTCAATAAACTTTCCCTCCCAAATTTTTTCCTTAATTTTAAAAGGCACGTGTCATGAATGCTAGATTCTTGTGAAGGAGTGAAATCAATGGAATTATTTGCAATTTCAAATTTTTTGTGTAACGGGTCGTGCCTTAAAGAGGTGAACGCTCGTGCATCCTCCTCCGACTCATTACCTGATGAAAAATCAGTAGTTTCCACCGGTCCTTCTGCCACCACGTGTCCGACCCCTTGTGTTTTCTTTGCAATTCTTCTCCGGCCAGCTCCGTCCTTCTTTTGGGTTATTTCCTCGTTCTGCATTATCTGTCCGCCTGTCCTGTTAGCCGTTCTTCTCTTCTTTCCCATGGCCCTTGATGGCGATCCTACGGCATTTCTCTGGTTTGGCATCTTTTCTTTTTCTTTTAAAAGTTTAACTAATTTGTGTAACACCTGCTTTCTAGTCGACAGCAAATTAACAAGTGCCCGATTCGGGAATTCCAAAATTCTAATTCAAGCTGATACGGGAATTCCAAAATTCTGATTCAAGCTGCGAGCGCCCTCTATGGCCATGCCGAATATGGCAATGAGCTACAGGCTGCAACACCCACACACCCACACAAATATTTGATTGAATTAAACCAGATTATTGAAAATATGAAATTTTTATAATCTCTATTATATCTTATCATCATTTTTCAGTTATCATGTATTTATCTCTTTTCAGATATAATGTATACTAACGTCGATTCTAACGTAAAATGTAAATTGTAAAGTCGCTTGCATGTTTCTTTAATATAAGATTTCAATATCGTTTGATTATGGTGACCAAAGGATGAAGGTTCAAAAGCCTAAATACTTTTATGAAGTTTACACCTCATGTCAAGAAACAGTATGTAAATGGGCTTTGTCACAGATTTTGGTGAAACTCAGCATACAACTTTGGGAAGATTAATTATAACTAAAAATCGAAAAAAAAACATTTATCTCTTTTATTTTCTGCAATCTTACTGATTCCGTCAAAATTGGTGAACATTTGTATAGAAAATAGTGCGCACACAAAATTTGCGAAAAACGTTCCTAAATTTGTCTTAAAATTATTAAGTCTCCATTTTCAAATCAATAGATTTTTCTAAAGAAAAGCAATTTTCTGTTTTAATGATAAAAAAATCACCTAACTTTTAAAAGTATGACTTTTTCACATGTTAGGTGGAAAATTTCAATTTTATTCATTTAATCGTTTATTTCATAAGAATTATTTACCTGTTCTACGATTACATGCATATACTTAAGCTTATTACTACAACTTTTGTATAAACAACATCTTTTGTTCTTAATTAAAAAGTTAAGACAGAATAGTAAAATCATAATTGTTGGAAAAGCCAGAAGACACTACCGAATAGATCTTAGACTGAATGATCAACCTTACCAATAGACATAGTTCGAAACATTTTGCTTCATTTAAACATATTTTGTTTTCCGGGTTTACAGTCAGGCTTTGAGTTAATTATGCGAAAAACGAAAGCAGGAGTAATGAGAATTTCGTTTTCGTTAACTCTTTTTCAGTATTCACAATCAGAATTCTAATGAATACTGATATACTGTTTATTTATGAATAAAACGGCACGTATATTTGAGCATGCATTGAGATTGCGATTATCTTAATGTTACATTAAGTATTTGTCGTATAAAAGCATCTTTTAGCGTTTAAATATTTCCCTCTTATTCTTGACGATGATTTATACTTCCCTCGATCGTTTTATTAATTATAACATGGGGTTCGTTTAATCTCATTCATTCATTGGTCATAATTGTTTGTGACGTAAAATTGTCTTACATTCGTCAGTGTTTTTAGTCATTACGAAGTCGCGAAAAAAGCGACCATAACTTATGCAATCACATAAAAGCTCAAATCTTTTTTCAGATCATTCAAAAACAATGATACAGCTTTCCTCGTCTATACTCCACCAACAATGTTCATGAAATACGATATTTCTTGACTATATACATGTAAAACGCTCGGCAAGCCTCGAGCCTTAATTATGAAAAAAAATATCTTGAGTGGAGAAATATTGTATCACACTCGATGCAGTAATATACTCTATATCAATTTTAGGGGATTCGGTTGTAAATAGACTTTACGATTCTGCTGATCAATTCAATTCTAACAGTGCAAGGCAACATGAAGTCGTTGATCCGGACACAACACATTATTTCATTTCAAGATTAGCACAGGAAAACCAAATCTATCAAATGCAGCTAAATACAAGCGTCGAAGGTACATATATTTACGCTAGAGCGAAGAACATTTTCAACTAATTACTGAATGGACGTGAATATCAACTGTATAACGGAGATGACGAACATACTGAATCATAGAACTACAATACAATAATTTAGCCCTTAACATAACAACTATTTCAAAAGAATTAAATGAAATTTTAAGTCACACTATGCGTAAGTAGATCTAAAAAAAATTGGTCTGTCTGATAAATCATAAGCAACGTGATCATATTAAAAAGATTTGACACGTAAGCGAAAAGGAACATTAATTGTCATTATCATGGTCGATATTTGATATGAACACAAGGTGTGTTTTAAAATAGTTCAGATATTTACTTATATAATGACATATCAAAGTATAAAATAACGACATTTAATACGAACTTAGCCTTGTATACCATCTTTCGCGCAAGTTTATTGTTTTCTGTTTGATATTAAATTAATATTAAATATCCATTTTGTTACATCTGGTGATCATTTAATTTTGCAATCCCCAATGGCAGTCAGCAGGGTTTTAAAACATCCGTTGTTCTACCTGCTAGTCAAATGCGTTTTGTTAAAATATACCTTGTCACTTTTTTGGTCTTTTAGAAAATGTTGTTTGTGCTGTATTTAGACCCCTTTACCCAGAAATTAGTTTTGCATGCACACATAAAAAATGGTGGTTTTTATCCAACGCAATCATAAGATTGAACGTTGGTTTCAATTTAGACTTGTTTATATTTTTTTCGTTTGGGCTTCTATTTAGAAAAATGCTTTCTAATAGTTTGTTAAGGTGCGATTACATACATGTACTTAAATTCTAAATATAGAGACTATCTCTATTTTATGGTTGGAACAGACTGAAACATGATATGTATGGTTGTGCTTCCTTGTCTGAGTTTTGCTGGTTTTTTGTTGTTGATTTATCAGGTCTGCATCGTTTTATCAGTTTTCTTGGCGTCAAGTATAGTCCGGCCGATCGGTGACAAAAATGCTCAAATAATGAGGAAAGCACCAATTTTTGCATGATGGTACATTTTTGTGTACTAAGCAATATTAGCTATGGACCCATCCTCAAAATTCAATATGGCGGCCTATTTCAAGATGGCTGCCGTACGTTCTAAAATATTTTCCAGTATTGCACAAACCACAGTGGATTTGGTGCTGTGTGCACAAAAATCAACATATTTGAATGACTTGGTGTACTTAGCAAGATTTTGTTTTGTTCTTTTTTTTGAAATACAAAATGGCGGCTATTTTTAAAATGGCCGCCTTGAAAAATAAGCAAATATTCATTATTGAGAATTGACCTGAATATAAGCATTTTATTGATGTATAGTGTCATTTGGTATCTGTCCCAGTTCTGTCCTTTCTGATTTTGCCTTGCTGGTCATTTCATACACAAAGTAGTAGCTTTCATAAAAAGCTGCAGTAGTAGCTTTCATTAAAAGCTGCACTATTTGTTGTCTTGGGTCACATATAAAAGCTGTAATTTGGGATTTATCTGCCTTAAGATATTATTCAGTGCCTATCTTATCTCTTGGTCGCAATATTTTGCAATTTGAGACATTAAACTGAATTGAGAATCAGTTAAACACATATCAGTGAAATGGCAGGAATTGAGGACAACAAGGACAAGAACATTGAAATGGCAGAAACTAAATCACTTGGTGATATTGAGAAACCCACAGCTGAAGACGCTTTAACAGAGGACAGCTCAGAAATGACTATTAAACAATTGTACCAAGAATATTTAACAGATAGAAAATCAAATGCTAAAAGAACAGTTGATATTTACCGCAATATAAAACAGAGCGAAGCGCGAATATATAAAATATGTGTTGGTCTCATTACGTTTCAAGCTGAACAGAAAGAGTCAATGAATATCAATAACAAACAGGTGAAAGCAATATCCCAGCAACTTCAACAGTCTGAAAACAGGATAGACCACAAGGCTAGTAATAATTGCTTGGCGGAATTGATGGTCAGACCAATAAGATATTCAATGTTGTGGTGAGACGAATGGACAAGCTGACAACAACTGAGAAAGGAGACACAGTTCTATTTCAAAGTGCATTTGAACAGCAGGGTACCTTCCAACAACTGGCATCTGTTGTGAATGAATCAGTGGACAATCGAAATAAAGAAGTTAATATTTACTGCAATGGACACATCATCTAAGCCAAAATTTGACCTTAGCCAGTACAACGCAAGTTTACCAAAAGTACACATCAAAATCCATGCCGTGGGTCTTTCCACAATTGTAGTTCGCATGAACCATAAACCGTGCCAACTCTGTTGAAGGTGTCTTCGCCTTAAGTCAAAAGTCCTATGTCAGGGCCCTTTGCCCTGCATGAGACAGTTCAAATTATGCAACAACAATCTCCATTTAAGAACATACTATAAACCTCTAGTACTAATCAAGGATACCAGCAAAAGGCTTATGTGTCTTCTTACGCACACTAACCATCTACTATGAGTCAATAATATTTGGTTTAGATCAGCACACCATTACAGAAACAATTAGCTGCAAATGAATTCTATCCAGTTTCTCCAATGTTGAATGCAGTGCCTACTTACGGTATCATCCCCGTCGAGTCAATGGCAAATCCCACATTTATCACTCCAATTATGACAACCTCGTCCGCTTCTGGAGCTCTAATATGCTTCCCATAACATCAAGTTGGCTCCATTGACCGATCCAAGAAAGGGCAGAGGAAAGAAAAAGAGTGTGACAACACCTCTTCTTCAGACTCTTCACTGGAGAGAGAATATACCATGTGGCAAGAAAATCTTTGAGCAAGGGACCGGAGCCGAAGCCCACAGCTGCCACAAATTTAAAAACTCAATTGAAGAGGATCCATCTCTTGGGAGGCGCTCATTTACCAATTTGAACGAACTGCCGGTAGATGACAATGGGAAATCAGGAAAATTGTGTGTAAGCCCCAGATTGCCAGGCCGATGTTGGCTTTGAGTACGCTCGCATGGTAAACACAGATGATGATTTCAAGGCCTTAAAAAGCATTCATTTGGAGCAACGCTTCAGCAAGGAAGACGATCAAACCAGATTGCACCCAAAACATTCCGTCGAGGATGTAAAGACAAAGAATCTTCAAGGCATGTAATAGAGAGGAACCTAGAAACATTCAACAAGGCGTTAAAACACGTGAAAACCTCAAAAGCAAACCAGATGGCGATATATGGATAAAAAAGTGCCAATTATGACCATCGACCACCGTTAAAGAAAATATGAGCAGTCCTTTGGATTATGAGTTGCATAACCTCACACAACTTGTCACAAAACTAGCTGATGTTATACTTTCAACTATCAGCATAATTTTGGATTGGCCGATCAATATAATCTCGGTTCTTCTGATACAAAAATCATGGAAGATCACCAGTTCAATGGAAGATCACCTGATCAATATAAACGTGGAAAATCTATTGAGCAATACAATCGCGGTAAATCGGCAGATAGAAGTACATCCAAGCTTAATGCCTATCGATCAGTAACACCCCCACTAATCTAGAGATCATATAGTCCCTAAAGACAACGGTTAGCATGTCCACGGACAAACTCCAGAAATCCCGAATATTTCAGACAACGGTCACCTTCACCAGGATACGGAGCAAATCAAAGTGTAACCTCAACAATGGAGCAAAGGGTCGGGCCAGTAGGACAACTCAGATTCCAAAGTTTATTGGCAATGAAACATCATCTTATCACACAATCGAACAGAGGCTCACTACCTCGTCCAATATTGTCATCAGACGAACCATTTGAAAGAGCTTAGTAGTACGAGGTACTACACATGACCAGAATGTGAGCATGATTGTGGACACTGCTGCACTGATAACATTAGTAAATGAGAAATTAATTCCGGTAGAAAATTGAGATTTGGAGAACGTAACGCTACGTGGTGAGGTTAACAGCTTGTTATTGAGAAGATTATAAGGAACGACTCTCGACATTAATAGAGTAAACATACCATGGGATGTGTGCAAAGAGCCATTAACAGACGATGTTATACTTAGGCTAGTTATTTTGGACACACTGATCGCAGTGATAAACCTAAGTAGTCCCACAATTACCATTAACAATAAAGAGATAAATGCGTCATTTGTTAATAGTGGAAACAAGATTTTAACTCAGCTAGTTTGCATAAAACTAACCATCACAGTTCCACCAAATTCAAACATGACTGTTACCATTAAGACTAATAAAAGTGCTGACCAAGAGTGCATTTTAGGACCATGCTCGCTGAAATGTTGCAAATTGGTTACGCACGTAGTTGGAGAAGGAAATAGTTGCCCCTTAACCATTTTAAATGATGGCAATCGTCTAATCCGCCTGAAGAAAGGTACACCTATTGATTACATAGAATAATTTGACGATGTAGTGGGTACGGCAGATGCAAACGCGATAAGTGACGTAAGACGTGGCATTGAAGAGACACGAGACAAGGTGCCCTCGGCACTGCCTCAAAGTTCAGATGAGTTACCTACTATTCCATCACATTTATCCGACCTATATTAACGTCAATCGACTCGTTTCAACCTATTTCATTCCAACCATTAAAACTAAAAGCGTTTAAAGAACAATTACAATAACATGTAACATTATGATATTGATTAACATTTTGAATTTCAATATTTGTTTTTGTATCTGAGCTATATTTGCAACTTATGTGTTATAGAAATACCCAAACTATTTGTTTTATACTTTTGAATTAATTGATAACAAATTCAAGAACATGAAGTTCATTTTTAAAGAATCATTACTTCAATTTCCGAAATTATATAGAATACTTTTAAGACAATCTTGAATTTTATACCGTTTTTCCGCCATCTTGAAAATGGCAGCCATATTGGATTTTTCAGAGTGGGTCCATAGCTGAAATCAAAGTGTATATAACCAAGAACTACTATGCAAAGTTTCATGCTTTCCTCATCAAGTGAGCAATTCTGCTCTATATCTGCACCAATCGGCCGGACTAGTAAAACCATACAGACGTTTAATGTTCAAATGTACTTCTGGTATAGTAAAATTTGTACCGTTGATGCTATTATATAATTATGTGTTATTTTCTAAGAAAAAGCAACGAATATTGTCATATACACGTACAAAACCATGCAGTCATAAAAAAGCATCAATCTGTATGTTTTATCAATTCATCTACAAAACTGACACATTGTTGCAAAAGGACTTTATAATTTTTGTTTTGTAAATCTTTTGTAGGTTCTTGCTTTAATTTTGTTAGAAGTTAATTATGAATATTCCTATAAACTGTATGACATCCCTTTCAATACGTGGCATCTCTTTGTTTACAACCAAAAACAACCAACATAGGACTATTAGTGTCGCTTAAAAACCCAATTAATTATAATTATAACCATGGCACAAATTGTATACACATGTCTATATTACATTTATATCTATTGCGTTAAATGAGCTCTGGAATTAATACCAACATATTGATAATTTAGGTAATAGCGTATATCTATTGATAGGTTATGATGAAATAAAATATCATGCTAGGTTTATTTATTTACTTTATGTGAAGTTACTTTCCAAAAAATATAAACATCAAACAGCAAATTTACAGATTATTTTTAAATTCTGGGTGTTTTAAACTAAAATAAAGGATATATGCAGTATAAAGTCTGAGCCTCGATTAAGAGGCTACTTTAGTTTTTTTCCCAGCTAAACAAATAAGTCAGTTTAACAAATATTCCTGGAAACTTGCTTTTTTGGTAAATTGTATCGTGTAACAATTAAATAAAGGCAACAGTAGTATACCGCTGTTCAATAGTAATCAATCGAATTAGCAAGCGAAAACAAATTTGAGTTAAAAACCAAAACCGATTCACGGTTTCAAAAGTAAGGACGTTGATTTCATTTGTCACTTCTGAAGTAATTGAAGTTTAATCAAAATTTAGAAAAATAATAGAATTATCATAAAGTTTTTGTATATGTAAGGTAGACTTAATGACCAAATTATATAGAACAAATCCTGAAGAATTAATAATATACTAAGATGTCAGTAATGAACCTTTGTTTGCTTAATGTTGTAGTAAACGGTTCTAGCAAACAAAGATCTCAAGAGAACTGTGAAATTGGATTATTAGAAAGTCAACGACAGGTTTGTATAGTACATAAAGATTACCATATGTTTCTTTTCGATTCTTTTTAAAGTTGTGACTGAAACTAATCTCATCACAGGGATAGATTTTAGACCTAAATTATCCTCGATATAAAAGTACAGAATTTCTTGCAGATTACTGAATAGGGTTTAATGATATATTTACCGTTAAACACCGCAAACAAGAATAATTTGATGATTGTTTTTCTATTTTGCATAAGATAGAAGGGTTTTTTATGATTTCTTAAATATTGGGAATACTAAATGTAAAATCATGATTAGCTTGACGGTAATGGAATTTCTGTGCCAAAGAAAACTATGGATATATATTTGCGATTGACGTATCCATAATGCAGTTCTATTTCCCCCAAAACCATAAGGTTTAACCTGGGTATAGATATAAGGTCATTGATTAGTATTATTCCGACTTAACCTTTACCAAAGTTTTGTTTATGACTGGCTGTGCGCAATGTATCAATTCGCAGCAACAACAGATCGGAATGATGAATTGAAATCCGATGCCTTTCCTAGAGAGTGAAATATCTTCTGCTGCTTAGGAAACCTTACAACATACGAGGGGTCAGTAGGTTGCCTGTTGCAAGGCTGACATTCTGTTCTTATACAATAAACTGTATTTTCCAGTGCCATTTCAAAGCTCCCCTGAACATGCTTGAAATATTTGACACTGGACGTTCAGTAAACACCAGTGGATTTATCATCTTTTACGGGATTGTGACTTTTTCAATTATCATCGCATTTTTACGCGAGTCAGTAACACAACGCTTGCCACTATAAGAGAAAGCACTGCTTACCTCCTTAAAAGCACACGACTTCAAAGGTAGCAGATGACTTCAAGTTATTTCGAATATTCTTCTTAAAAATTTCAAATTCTTTTTAGTTATTTAATGGTTCTTGCTAATATTTATACGAACTTATAATAACAGATAAATCGTATGAATAGGAAAAACAACACAGTTGAATAAAAATAAATTGAGATTATAAGAAATTTTGTTTCGGAAATAAGAATTCAAGCATTTAAAAAACAGGCCCATGCCAAAAACGACTGTGGTTAATATAATGAAATTTGATGCAACTGTCATACAAGTGAGAGGTTAAGCGCTATAAAACCAGGTTCAATCCACCATATTCTACATAAGGAAATGCCTGTACCAAGTCAGGAATATGACAGTTGTTGTCCATTCGTTTGATGTGTTTGTGCTTTTGATTTTGCTATTTGATTAGGGACTTTTCGCGTTGAATTTTCCTCTGAGTTCAGTATTTTTGTGATTTAACTTTTCACTTGCGGACGAAAATTTGATCAGATAAATGATTATATTCCTTTATGGTCTAAATACTCATATGGTCGGCCCGTTTATAACAAAACGAGTATAATGCTCATATGGTTCGACCATACGCGTAAAGTCGGACCATATGGGTTTACGCATATGGTTATGACCTTACGCGTATGTTCCAAATACTCATATGGTCTAGAACATATATATATAAGTGCCTATAAATAGAATCACATAACATACATCTATTTGAGTGTGGATTAATCAGTACAAAGATTAATACAATTACACAAATGAAATTATAAATTGCCTAACTAATAATACACTATGTAGTATGTAAATATTAAAATGTTCAAAATATTACAATGCGATAAAAAATAAACGAAAACTTTCGCTAGACAAACTAGCTTCTTTGAGCGTGAATCTATCCAGGTAAAATAGGATGCAGATAAAAAAAACTTTTGCAGCTCAATGTACATGTACATGAATTCTGCTGCCTTATAAATACTTCAAAGATTGAATGAAGTTTAAGATTATTTATTTAATTATAAAATTTGTGGCTGAAGGTTGCAACGTCCATTGGCCAATATTACAGAGATATAAACAGAACACTGTAACTCTTTCGACCATTCAATTAAATTTACACACGAAACATCAATGGAGAAAATAAACTTCCAAGATACTACGAGTTACATTCAGAACGGAACCATTATAACGGATCTCCATACGAAGAAAACAGACAAACATCAAAATTTCACCTGGATAGATACACGCTCGATGAAGCTAGTTTGTCTAGCGAAATATTGCGTTTATTTTAATCGCATTGTGAATAGTTTTAACATTTTAAAATTGACATACTACAAATTGTGTTAAGATTACATTGTTAGGCAATATTTTAATCTGTTTTCTGTGTTCACAAAATCTATCAAAATCCATCGCTTATTTCAGATAACAGAAAGTAGTCTTAACTACGCTGATGTCGTATTTGAACCTGGACCTCCTACACAAGAAGTTATCATTCATGGTTTACAGGACAAAACAAACTATTCCGAAATAAGGTTTTCTGCAAATACTGCAATGGCTTCTGTTTCCAGTGATGAAAGTGATGATGATTTTATCTATATAGACGGTCTTGAAAATTATTTAGAAAAGAGAGAAAAAAAATGCGGAGGGCAACCTTAACGCTGAAACGCTAAGTACAAACAATTGTCTTGAATCGATTTATGTATGTGTGACTCTGGTGTTTGTGGTTTTGAACATAAACAGGGTTTCTTAACTCCCTTAGGCAAAGTTGAGATTGACTAAGTTTTTTTTTTCGTTTTGTTTTTATATAAAACTTTGCACGTTCCTGAAGATGTTACAAATGTAAATAAATATATATATATATATCGATAAGGACGAATGCATTTATAAAATATAATATTTGCATACTGACATCTATATGATACATTCATGTATATTGACTGCCATTCATTTAATACCTTTATATTTAAAAAAGTTATGATATTAAGATTTTATCTTATGTATAAAGATTCTACAACTCTATCAAGTGTGATGCGATATTTCCCCACTCAAGACAGTAAAACATTTAAGTTTAAAACGCGAGGCTCGTTTAGCGATTTAAATATTAAATTTTACTGACCAGAGTGGAGGAACATTGTATTGGACGATATTTGGTAGAAGATTCTGTTTCTCTTATGATTTCTAGACGATATGCAGTCAAACTTAATTCTTTTGACTTTATCATTGGTCTGCATAAAAATGTGTTCTTTTAATGTGACGTCATCAAGTATGGTCTCTTTTTCCGTGACGTCACAATGGAATTTCAGAAGAAAATATGATGTCATAATGGAATCTTCACCAATGAGAAACTGAGATCAAACGAATCACACGTTGTTTAAAAAAATATAATCAACAGGTCTGGAAACGGATAAATCGGCGACGAATTAAAAAAATTAAGATTTTACCAATACATCAAGTATGGTACGATAATTGGTCTTTCTGAATATTTAAATTTTCAAATTAATGTACGAGACTTTTTTTTACTTTTACAATTTGTCTGTCGAGTAAAGACATACAGTATAATATTGCAAGAGGTTTTTATAATGTATTTTACGAATGATAGTGAGACGATATATCGACAAAATTTCTCTTTTCAAAAGGTATGAAAAATGGGCTTAATTCTTATGTGACGTCATCAGACTTTTTCGCTTTTTTTTTACGTCAAAATGTTAATTTCTAATCAATCAAAAAAAATTGACATCAGCATTGAATTTGAACTTATGAAGAACCACTCGTTGACTATAAAATCGGTGGGGAAAGTATAAATCGACTAAGAATTAAAATAAAATGTATTATAAATATCGCTTATTTCATACAGTCGAATTAATTGTTCCGAGTTCGTGTTTGCAGATCTCTGTACATATCTTTACGACATGAGTCGTCTGTATTTGTCTTCTGGTTTTATTTTCAGTAATTTTCAATAACATCCTTAGAAACCTTTGTCAAACTATAATCAGAGCACAATGTTTCCATTTGTAAATACTTGTCAATATTTGATATCAAAATTGTAGATCGTTTTCTATTAATCATAAAATGGTTTCATAACCTGATCATTTACTCAACTGAAATTGCTGTATTCACATGAATCGGTAAATGATTTATTCTCAAACAAAAAAAGTATAATATGGATTTTTGATGGAAAAAAGTTGCAACACTAACCAAAAAAGTAAAATCACAAAAATACTGAACTCCTAGGAAAATTCAAAACGGAAAGTCCCTATTCAAATGGCAAAATCAAAAGCTCAAACACATCAAACGAATGGATAACAACTGTCATATTCCTAACTTGGTACAGGCATTTTCTATGTAGAAAATGGTGGATTGAACCTGGTTTTATAGGTAGCTAAACCTCTCACTTGTATGACAGTTGCATCAAATTCCACGAGATAAACCTAGGAGATAAACTCATTGGAAAAACCTACGAGATAAACTCTTTGGAAAATCTATGTAATAGTTTATACTTTAACAACATTCAATAGATTCAACACTATACAGATATTTATAGCGTTGAATCGATTGAATGTTGACACCCTGAATATTAATTTTACGTAATAAAATTGCACGTATGTCAAAATATCAAAAATTAATATGAATTATTATTTTTTTATTTAAGTTTACGTTTATTTTGATTCTTACTCTTATTCTTAAATTCGCTTTAAAATAAATCATGTTCCTGTTCCCATATATTACATGTATGTATTGAAAGTAACTGTATCTTGTCCTTTAAGTTGGATCACGTTTTTTATTTCATCAAAACAAACAGTACCAACTAACAATCTTTAATTATGAAGGATCAAATAGAAAGCAATGCAATGTGCAAAAACATATCCATTTGAAACAGGATTACGGGCCACACTTATTTTTTTTTATCAGAATGTAAAAATAATGTTTGTTGCCAACAAATTATTTCATTGCTTTGAAGTTTTAAAGCATACATTTAAAACCAACAACTGAATGTAGACTTACATATCTATATATCAAATATCGGGAGCCCTTATTTTAATTTTATTAAGGCGTCTTTGTACTGAATCCGTTGGATACATGCATATACTGATTGATACATAGTCTGGGAGAGCATGATTTATTAATTAGTTGTAATTTGCTTTGAATTAGTTTTCAGTAATTGCGAGTACTTTTAGATCAGTAATTCTTTTGTCTGTATGTAAGTCTTTTTTATGCTTCGTGACGATCTAATGAGTCAAGCCATTACAAAATGATTTTTTTATTGTTTGTTTTTATGTTGGGCTGTAATACATTGACCCATTTTAAGGGAGGTTTGATAGCTGTCAATCCTGTTTTATCCCACCAAATTCTGTGTATGCATGTCCGTAATCACTAGCCTGTAATTCTGTGGTTGTCGTTGATCAGTCTCTGTTATATAAGTGTTTTGTTTATAAGGCGTTTGGTTTTTTCGTTGTTTTTTCGTTGGATATCTTCGGATTGATACATAGTCTTGGAGAACATGATTTATTCATTATTTGTAATTGGCTTTGAACTATCTTTCAGTAACAGCGAGTATTCTTTTATCGGTGCCTTGTGCCTATAGTTTTAATGTTAGTTGTTTTTTTGTGTGCTTCGTACCTGTTTATTTACAACTGATTGGCACAGTTTAAACTTATGTTGTGTTGTAACAACACTGTCCCAGATTAAGTTGAGTCAGGAGCCTGTATTTTAGTGGTTGTCGTTTGTTCATTTCTGTCTTATTCGTCTTTCGATAATTGTGTTTTTAGACTTCATGCCGTTAGTTTTTCCGTTTGAATTGTTACACATTTTTCAAGTGGGGGGCTTTTTTAGCTGACTTTAGCATTGTAAATTCGTATCGAATAGGTGTGTATATTTTGATATACTGTATAGTCTTTTGTTAAGTGCTTTATATAGCATTTTAAGGGTAATAATTTATAACCTGATATGGCATAATAAATTTTAAATTAGCATTTGATGGTAATAAATGAGTCTGATTGAAATTGGAACACTGATAAGCGCTAAACTGAAGCATGTTTTTGTGCAACATGTTTAAGTGCAGCAGCACGGGAAAGAATACGATGTGAAGATAATGAATCAATAATAATACACAACTGTAATTTGGAGAAAAGAAATGTCTTTATAGTGTTGAATCGATTGAATGTTGTTATAGTATAAACTATTGTTACATAGTTTTTCCAATGAGTTTATCTCGTAGGTAATTCAATGTAAGGTAAATATTCTAGAAATGTTATAATCTTCGGACATGTAAGTTTATAAATGGACACATACGTTTGTAAATGGACTCATAAGTTTAAAACTTGCACCTTTGTGCTTGTATTATGTTATTACAAATTTCATATAAAATTTAATTCTACTTGTATATAAGAATACTTATATTACATATTATGTGAAGATATAGAATAGATATTGGATAAAGTGCTTAGTTTTACATTTTTATGTACGTTATGTACTCGTTAGGAGACAGCGTGTTATGAAATGTATGCAGATACCATTAAAAGCAGATGACAAAGAAATGAGGTGTTTTAATAGGTAGATGCATTGGGAAATACATGGAGGTTTATTCAGACTTTAAGTGAACATAACTTTATAATGGATTTAACTGATTAGTTTGAACTAAACCAACCAAAGTTTATCGACAGATTGTAGGTATTTCTATGGGCACCAATTGCTCCCCTTCAATAACAGTGGTCAAGTGGTCCTGCACTGTTAGGAATCACATTTTATGACCAAACTCAGTGAAGACCCGTTTAAATTGCATTTAATTGATAAATTCAACAACACTTACCGTTATCTTGATGATATTTTTTCGTTAAATAATGAAGAATTTTCTAAATATTCTGCCGAAATTTATTTGAAGGAACTTACTTTAAATAAATCAAATATAAACAGTAATAACTGTGATTAAATGATTATCTCACTCGATCACTATGCCCGTGTCTGTTGTGACGTTTTAGATAGAAATGGACGCATAATCTATACCCCGCCGCATTTTTGCGCCTGTCCCAAGTTAGGAGCCTCTGGCCTTTGTTAGTCTTGTATTATTTTAATTTTAGTTTCTTGTGTACAATTTGGAAATTAGTATGGCGTTCATTATCACTGAACTAGTATATATTTGTTTAGGGGCCAGCTGAAGGACGCCTCCGGGTGCGGGAATTTCTCGCTACATTGAAGACCTGTTGGTGACCTTCTGCTGTTGTTTTTTTTATTTGGTCGGGTTGTTGTCTCTTTGACACATTCGTCATTTCCATTCTCAATTTTATATATCACTGGTAAATTATTGTCAAAGTCAGGGAGTTCGCTACCACAAATTACTTAAAACCTTTACTAAATTGTTCAATAGATATAAAGATTGGTTTTTAAGTTTGGTTGTACCTGTAAAAATCTTATATAAAACGGGATGGGACATCCTCATTTTTACGGAGATGTTGTTTACAGAGCCCGGAAATTTAGAAACGACCGAGTAAACTTATCGATCCTTTAAATAAACTTAATTCTAAACGATTATCAATTCAACACTGAAATTAGATCTTTGAATATTATTTTATTGGTATTAATACTGAGTTTGTTACAGTAAATTCAAATCCAACTAATTATTATTGTTATAAAAATATGCACATTCATGGCTCTACAAGTTATCGATACCTGTATCTTGGCATTGCAAAAGGTAATGTTTTTCTCCTTCTGTTTATGACGTCTTTATTCTAAATTCATTGGAAGTTGGATGTGTACTGATTGATAATTTAATCTTGGATGCATGATTTTTTTTATTAGTTGTTATTGGCTTTGAACTAGATGTCAGTAACTGCGAGCACTCTTAGATCTGTACTTAGCGTCTTTTTATTGTAGGGATTTACAAGTAGCGTCAACGTCCACTCTGTGTTTTTGCTAGATGTATTTCTATTTTATCCATCTGATGAGTTGATTCGTTTTGAACTGATTTGTATATTTGTTCCTTTGTTGTGCTATTACCCCACTGTCTCATGTTAGGGGAAGGGTTGGGCGCTCGCTAACATGTTTAACCCGCCATATTCTGTTTGTGCCTGTCCCAAATCAGGAGCCTGTCATTCAGTAGGTGTCGTTTGTTGCTGTATTACATTATCTAGTACATAAACAAGGTCGTTAGTTTTCTCGTTTGAATTGTTTTACATTTGTCATTTCGGGGCATTTTATAGCTGACTATGCAGTATTGACTTTGCTTATTGTTGAAGGCCGTACGGTGTAATACAATGTAATGAACAAAATAGTTACTGGCAATCAATTACCGATTATTTTTCAGTCTATTAACTTAAATATATATTTAGTACTTAAGGGTTATTCTATTAAACTACTAGATAAAAAAATGTCTCAAAATATAGATATAATCAGCTCCAAAGCTCCAAAGGTTAGATCAGAAATCAGAAATGCATATTATTTGTCTTTTTTTTATAGTGATTTTTTCCGTAGAATTTTATTCAATGGAATTTATGAAAATGATTTTTCGAGATAAAAAAAAAATCAGACCTGACTAGTTGTTACTTTTATAATTAAAAGTTGTAATTTGATTTCCTTTTTATGATCATATTGCATTGTTCAAGGAAAAATACACATTTGCACCTTGATGTCATTATTTACAATTAGTTTCGATAACTTTTCTTTTAATCTTTAACTTTAACAAATAGTCTGAAAACTTAAAAATATTGTATATAGATTTGTAAAGTAGGATCTCATTAAATAAAAATAAGAATATGATTGCCAACAAGACAACCCTCATCAAGAGACCAAATGACACAGAAATTAACAACTATAGGTCACCGTACGTCCTTTAACAAATTAGTCTAGTTTTATACCCCAACTATGATAGAAGTGAAGTGTTTTGTCAATGGTTGTGCGTCTTTCCGTTCGTCTGCTTGTCGGTTCGTTCGTCCGACCCGTATTAGATTTAAAACATTTATTAATGTGTACCAATTAACGGACCTTAGCCTGAATGCTTGAAACTGAATCATACAAAAGATGTCATTTAACAATAAAGGACTGACAAAATGAATAATCCCGATATAAATTCTAGTTTTCAAATGTGAGAGTTGGGCTGGGATACATGTTTTTGTAATTTGTAAAGCTGACCGTCGCAATTTCATCCCTTTCTCCAAATAATTGGTTTTGATCTAGTCTACACCTAAGATTTTTGCCGTGTTAAGTCACTTGAGAATATTTAACGTACTTCATGCTACAAAAGTTTGATTGACAAAATTAATTTTAATTAGCATTGCATGCTTTCCATTGTTCTGTGACATTTTTGCGGGAATGTCGAACACACAATAAAACTAAGAAATAAAAAAACAATTGTTGAAGGTCTTTCCATCCGAAACGATATATTTTGATAAGAAAACATTAAAATCCTGTTTAAAATGTCATTTCCAGCGTCAAATGATAGCTTACTGTATGCTGATTCCAAAAATACATGGTTTCAATACACTTTTTCTTGAAAAAGGGAGATTATTTGTTACTTCCGGTCTAAAAAAATATCACTTCCGATATAACTTTATGGTTTAATTGACACTGATTCCAAACATATATGGTTCTATATGCTTTTACATCGAATGAATACAAAAATAGCTACTTCCGGCTTACACAAGGTCATTTCCGGTTTGGCTTTTCAAGGTCATATGGCTCGCAACCTGATGCAAAAAAATCCCATGGCTTATCATGTATACATAAAAAATTAAAGCAAAGGTCAAAATCTAGAACGTCGAATCTACCTATGATCTTGACATCAATTTAAAGGTCATAAACCAAAAACCTCAAATCAAAAGGCCCTAGGTCTTTATTATATATGGTTATCGAGTTATACCCCCATACAAGTAATTTTAGATATCAAAGGGGAGAGAACTCCCATTTAATGTCAACGTATACTTTCAACCAACATTTATGTGTTACGACATGTGGCAACTAAAAATTTAGTGAAAATATGTTGTCGGTAATTTATATGGTTTTGAAAAGAAGGTCTGTCTATCACTTCTGATTTACCAGTTACAAATGCATATGACTTATAAAAATGCATAAGGGAAAAAACTCTCAGGATAGCTTCGGTCAAATTATTTTCAAAATAAATGTGTCGTAATCTTTCAAAATGCGAAGGAGTAGTGGACACAAGAAAAACAGTGTTCGTGGAAATAACTCTCACAATAATTTAAAAAGTGTTCGGTTAAACAGGGTCAGTTTCAAAAGCGTATAAACTGTTCGATATCATATTCCCAAAATCTAAGCGACATCTTGGGAAACAATATAACTGCGCAAGAAAAAAAAAATAGGCGGAAGATGACCTTAGGCATATGAAGCCAAGATGCAAACCCCTACACCTGGACGACTGGGTACAAACTGATGATTGATTTAATATGTTTATCTATTAATCATGTTTTTCTTTGTCTAATATGTTCTCCTATTTATTTGTTTTGTAGTCCTGTAATATTATGTTGTCATTTCAATGTTATATTTAACTTTGCCATTAAAGTGCGAGGTTTGGCATGCCACAAAACCAGGTTCAACCCACCACTTGTATTCCCCTTCAAAAGTGTCCTGTACCAAGTCAGGAAGATGGCCATTGTTATATTATTGTTCGTTTCTGTGTGTGTTGCATTTTAACGTTGAGTCTTTTGTGTTTTCTCTTATTTTTGAGATATTGAGATAAGACGTGGCACGGTACTTGTCTATCCCAAATTCATGTATTTGGTTTTCATGTTATATTTGTTATTCTCGTGGTGTTTTGTCTGATGCTTGGTCCGTTTCTGTGTGTGTTACGTTTCGGTGTTATGTCGTTGTTCTCCTCTTATATTTAATGCGTTTCCCTCGGTTTTAGTTTGTTACCCCGATTTTGTTTTTTGTCCATGGATTTATGAGTTTTGAACAGCGGTATACTACTGTTGCCTTTATTTAAACACTGTATCCGGGGCTCATACAGGGTATATACTACATAGTTAAATATTAAGTGTATTATGGTGAGTGTATGGTTTTCTGAACTAGATGTTAAAAAGCGTAAATGGTTTTTTTTCATAGAGCCTAAAACAGATGGGATGTAAAATAGTTATCCCACTCGGACTTGGTGGATCAGTGTTAGATCACCATCTGGCCTCCGGCCATCGGGGTAATCTTACACTGACACACCAAATCCGAGTAGGATAACTATTATGTAAAATGTATATATTAAAACAACAATCATAAAGAAAACCCAAACTTAAGTGATGTTAATAAAATATAATCTTAATTGTCTTAAGCTAAAATGTATGTAATCCGGAAATTTAATAGATTTCTTATTTGTCATTCAACAAGAGCACGAAAATTTGTGTATGAATATTAAAAAATCATATTTGTAACATTTATTCTTTCGAAATTCCGACACACAAATATGATTTTGAATAATAGAGTTAAAAAAATGAAGAACCGGCGTCAATATCGAAAAGTATAGTAATGTTTATTTAGGAATAGTCTTATTCCATGTCCTATGATTAAGCTGATATGTCATTGTGTCTTCATTTTTCATTTTATTGACATAAGATTTGAATTGGGTCTTAGGGTTTTTCTAGTTATTTTTGGAGCTTGTAGTGATGCTTTATAACAGTGAAATAATATCTCAATTTGGGATTTACATCTTGAAACAAATTCAAACAACCCTTTGATTTTAGTATATCAGATAGTATTTGAATAAATAATTTCAGCACAAGGTCGATAGACTATTAGATCCAAAGAGTATTAGCAGCTCTATAGTCAACAATTTGATAGTAACAAGACTTATAACATCGTCCGTTAGTAAATTAAGAAATTATAATGAAACTAAGATTTCAAGTTCATCAAGTTGGCTATCAATGCAAATGGCTATTATTTCTATGTCCATTTTTGTTACATAGCTCTTCAACTGTTGGTTTTTATACATCAATGGCCCTTAACCTAATAAGTAAGGCACGATTGAAACTGTTTATGTTGATTTTCAACAGACTAACGTCTTATCAATATCTGAGAGATGCTATTTTTTAGATTGAAAATAAACAATTTGATACTAACAAGTCTTATAACATCGTCCGTTAGTAAATTAAGAAATTATAATGAAACTAAGGTTTCAAGTTCATCAAGTTGGCTATAAATAAATATGGCTATTATTTCTATGTCCATTTTTGGTACATAGCTCTTCAGCTGTTGGTTTTTATACATCAATGTCCCTTAACCTAATAAGTAAGGCACGATTGAAACTGTTTATGTTGATTTTCAACAGACTAACGTCTTATCAATATCTGAGAGATGCTATTTTTCAGATTTAAAATACACTTGTGATTTTCAAATTCAGGGGAGCAAAATGTGGTCTTAACATGACATCTCCTTTTTGGCAATGGTATAAAAATTAGAAGATGTGATATGATTGTCAATGAAACAACTCTTCACCATAAAATAAATGACGCAGAAGCTAGAAACTATAAGTCACCTTAGAACCTTTCACAGTCAGCAAAACACATACCGTAAAACAAGCGGGTCCGTTTATAGCTGACTATGCGGTATGGGCTTTCCTCATTGTTGAAGGCAGTACGGTGATCTATAGCTATTAATTTCTGTGTCATTTGGTCTCTTGTGGAAAGTTGTCTCCTTGGCAATCATACAGCATCTTCTTTTTTATATATAACAGGCAAAAACATATACGATAAACTGTAACAAACGACAACCACACAATGACAGGCACATACAAAATGTGCAGGGGTTGAACATGTTTGCAAGCGCCAATCTCTCTTCTGATCTTGGACAGGGGTGTTAAGGCTCAAAATAACAACATATATACGAATTAGTTGAGAAGGGCCTAACTCATCAGATCTATACAAAGCAACAAACAAAAAATAACAAACACACAAAAGACTCAAAGTACAGATCTGTTAGAACAGGAAGTAACTGAAAGCTAGTTCAAAGCCGATAACAACTACTAAAAAATCAGGTTTCTGAGACTACAATAGCAGTTTACCGTTGTTTACATCACGTTAACTTATTTCTCTGGTGTCCTAACTGTAGATCAACTTTGAAGAATCGATTGTCAGTCCAAATTAACTTCTACTCTACCTTTCTCCTTTCTTCGTCAATTCTCTGCAACAGACCAATCAATTCACAAGGTATTTAAACGGTCTTACGTCTCTGTTGTTGCTCTTTATATCAGAATAATTACATGTACATATGTATTGCATATTAGGGAATACATTTATATGATGTTCAAGATAAATTCCGAAAGTGGCTCTTTTCACGTTATTTATTGTTCGATAGACGACGTTGACCGAACTACTTTCTGTAACTAATGTAAACAAGATGGCGGCGATAATGACACAAACAGAGTCGACGATAAACATATTTATTTTAACTTTACGTTCATCGTTAAATCAATTAATAAAAACAAACATTCATTTGAATGATTACAAGAAATGTTGTAGTTTTTTTTTCAGCTAGCATATTTCAACGTGTTAACCAAAATATATATATTCATGCGCAAATGACACAAATATACAATTTACGTTTGATAGAGGTTACGAGTGGGAACATTAAATACCTTATCTCCAATTTTAAAGAATTAAACGTATTTTTAAATGAATGTGTTGGTGTATTAACTGGCCGACTCACTCATTTTCGGACCTTTATTTGTTTGTGAGTGAATTGATCCAATGTATACAACAATAATTCCTTTTAAAAGCGTTAAATTCTACAATAAACCATGTTTAACTGGGTTTTTAATCTTTTATTTTGCTTCCTGTTATAAAGAGCATTCTTACGTTGGGATGTTTGTTCTTTTACATTCTTGGAAGCCTTCCGATTTGGTCCTTTTTGAGAGATTTTTTTTTCTTGACACTTGTATTGCGGACTTAGCATAAAATTTTAATGATGTTTAATGCCTGCTCTTCTGTGTCTGTTATTAAATCTTGGTTGTAACTCTGTTTCTGTAGTGTTTCTATAACTTTCTTATATTCCCTAATGTTGGTATTTTACCGTTTCAGAATAGTTTTAAGTTTTGATCTTATTATAGATTCTACGGCTATAGTTGTTTCTCTTTTTTTTCTAACACTTTAATTCTTATCTTACAAATGTATTTCCTTCCAGGTTAAAGGTTCGTACTCCATACTTTTAATAATTATCATTATGACTTTCGTTACCAACGACTATACAATCACGGCTATGGGCGGATGAATGCAAGACAATAAAAGGTGATAACATAATTTATCAGATACTTAGCATTGATAAGATAGCTTTTGCATATGTGTAATGAGCGGAAGTACACAAGCCATAATTTCCCACCCGGGCAGATAACCCATATCAGAGGTATCTCGTGCACAAAACCCATAATAGTGCCTCTCGTGCAAGTTATTTCCGGTCTTTCCGGTATCGGTTGTTTACTTTTCCATTGTGACGTCAGATATTTTTTATGACATCAAAATTTACGGGAACTTTTATTGGGATAGTTTAGTACTTACTAAATGCCAGTGACAATTATTATGAATCATTTTATAGTACAACAAACATGGAGTAATAATGATCATAAAACTCTTCCAAATTTTCAATGTTTCAAAATGCCTCTATAGGAAATGTTACCATAAGTATATAGGAAGGTAGTGATGCTGTTGTTGGACAATTATAGTATATTTGATTCATAATTTAACTTCTTTATAAAGTTTTTGACTGTTTTAGTTATTGCATTTGTTTATTTGTCTTACATAAAACTATTGTCGGAAGTATATGATAAAGCGATTAATACATGACCTTTTCCATATCAGCCTGGGTATCATCCTCCGACCCATATCAGCACCTCGACTCCGTATTAATCTCTATATAACCGGTGTTTTGTAGACCTTTTTGTCACATACCAAATTTTCCCCTGGGGGAGGGGGGGAAATTGCCTGATCTCATTTATAGCCATCCCCCCTCAATGCTTATATTTTTCCCAAAATATATAACCATTATAATTGCTCTGTCACTTATTGCATATATTTTTCCACATTTTCTTAAGCATTATTAAAATAATCGAGTTTTCGGCTTGAGTTGCATAGAAGAAATGTTTGGTGCAAATTGTGTTCATTATGTTGACGCGTATCACTTGACAGGTCAAAGGTCAGGGAGTGGATGTGAGCATTTATATTTTGCTACATGGGTACCGTTTGCATTGAAAAAAAATTACACCCATTCATATATTGACTTATTCGTATGGCTGACATGATAATTGCAGTTACATTTCATGGTGTCATTTACACATGTTTTGTTGATATAAAAATTCCATTTTTTATTGCGGGTGAAATGTGAAATGGAACAGATACAATGTAACGGGAGATTGTACGAAGATAGCACAAAATTACTCAGTGCAACACGCAAACAAGACATATATTGATTTCAGAAAAATTAATGCGATGGAACCCCCTATATAATAAGCAGTCATAACCGGGCGACATTATAGCTACATGTAAGAGCACATATGATTCAACCAGTCCTACAACAAGTGTTGACATCAGACAAAATTTCTTCTGTTGGCTTCAGTTAGAACACGGGTTGGTCATTGGGTCTTACGACCAACTAGTGAAAGTTACGTAACACATACCAAGGATCCACGGAGGAGAATGGATGTGTCAACCACATCAGACTATGCTTCATATATATCATGTATATGTAGGACCCTTAACCGCGATGGTACTCGAACCGCGAATATCACGCTGAAATGTGTTGATATGACGCGAAGTTGAGATTTTATCAAGCTGAAGTGCGATTTTGTCATTGAGATGCTACCTTGTTGATAGCTATGCCAAACTATTGTCTTAATGTTATTTATGTTCACATATGTAACGGTAAATCAAAGCACTTTTTAAGGATTGATATGTAAATCATCGAGAATATAACCCTTGTTATTAAAAACAGTCACAGTAAATATCCATTTTACATTTATTTCTACATGTTCTAGTCGTAATCTTTTTTTTATTAATAAGTCTTGAAAAAATAAGCCAAGTTTGAACGTTCATACAATAATTCAGAAATTGACCACTTTATATGTATTTTCTTTTTAAAACCGTACTTATCTGAATGACACAAAACCATGGTAGTTGTTTGAAATGCAACCATCAGTCAAATTTAAACAGATTAAATGAAATATATGATATTGAATGTATAATGATACGATTATTGTGTGGTAACGCTTAAATCATTAAAGAATGGTTACTATCCTGTAATGAATATTCTATGTCCAACTGACGTCGCCGACGTTACTACTATAAGAGTGGAAAATAGACCCGATCTTGGTTTTCCCCCATCACGCTGAGGGGAGAACTGGGACCATGCCAATTTTCCCGGCAGCTACTAGATTTGATTTGAAATCTTTAATTATCTATGTGTTGAGATACATAGATCCTATATGGATTGCAAACAATGCACTATCCGTCATAATTAACTGGACTGCACAGTCAAAGGAAAATTTTAATGTTGAAAATGTGGATTGTTTTGTAAATTGATACTGTCCGTCAATTACTTATTCGACGATCGCTATCTTTCTTATCTATTCTCACAGAAACCATTAATCATCAATATCTGATGATCGCTTTATTCCAATGAATGGAAATCGAGACAAACCCTTCGGGAGAACGAAAATTTTAAATCAAATAAACACATGGTGAAGACCTATGTCATAAACTTACTAGTATGCTAGTATTAGTTACATTTAAATGAATGATCAAATCACTTTTAGTTTGTATTCGTTAGTTTGTGATATATCTAGTACATATATACAGAAATACGTTATGGACATTGCACTAGAACAAAACAACTACATTGTACTAGGGTGTTTAACGACCTCGACTACTCATGAGGGTCGTGCACCGTCGATGAAAAACATACGAATTAAAGAAAGTTGTTATTGAATGTATGATTTAAATTTTATTATTTGTATCGTATTTAATGTATTTATTCATTGAAACATCATATCAAATCCAGGCAACACGTCTCAATAACTTGAGGAATCATTTATTGCATGAAGTTAAAGGTAGGTTCAAGTTTTTCCATGAAATCATATATCTTAAGAAAGAATTTGTTAAACAAATATACTTCATCGGAAACATTAAATAAAGCTGTTTAAAGACTTAATTTTCAGTTTGAAGTATGTATAATTTAATTTAAGAGTTTCAAAATATGTTCCTGAGGTAATTTATAATACACATGTACATCTACTAGTAAGTCAAACTTTAAGGCGACGTGTACTTTCTTCTTTTTTGCTTTTCTAGTGATTTAAAAGGCCTTAAATCAATCGTTTTTAATTTACTATGAAAGTTTATATTCTTCTGTGGACTCATTATTATTCGTTGGATATCATTTGTCATGGGTTTCGTGGTTACAAGTGAACCAGTAATTCAAATCTTCAACAAATCACAAATTTTGCATAGGCTTCGTATACAGAGATTAAAAAAAAAAAAAAAACGAAATCAAATATCAACAAAAATGCAAGTTTTCTTCAATCCCCGAAAATTGATACAAACGAAATTGTTTATTTATCTTTTTATTATATTTGTTGCGGGAAAAATATTCAGAAGGATATATTTCTTTCAATTTCAGATATATCGAAACCAGAGTTTGTCAGAATTTATTTAATTATAAAAGAAATTGAAAATTGAGATAAAACTAAAAACTATCACTTCCTTTTAATTTCTAATCAAATGTTTTTTTAGCTCACCTGGACCGAAGCCGTCCGTCGTCAGTCGTCCGTCGTCGTCGTTAACCTTTTATATTTGAACTTCTTCTAGAGAACCACTGAATGGAATGAAACCAAACATGACATGTTCCTAATGAGGTGTTAACCAAGTGTTGTTTCTTTGTAGCCGAACCATCATCCAAGATGACCGCCAACGGGGGACTTGGTTGAACATAGGACCCTATGGGAAATACATACAAATGTCTTCTTTCAGAGAAACCCTAAATTGAATCAAATAAAACATGGCATGAATGTTCCTTATGAGTTGCTGACCAAGTGTTGTAACTTTGTAGCCAATCAATTATCCAAGATGGCTGCCATTGGGGAAATTAGTTTTACAAAGGATCATATGTGAAATACATACAAACGTCTTCTTTGAAGAACCACTGAATGAAATGAAACCAAACATGGCATGAATGTTCCTTATGAGGTGCTAACCAAGTGTTATTACTTTGAAGCTGATCCATCACCCAGGATGGCGGCAAGAGAGGGACTTTGTTTAACATATGACCCAAAGGGAAATACATACAAATGTCTTCTTTCAGAGAAACACTAAATTGAATAAAATAAAACATGGCATGAATGTCCCTTATGAATTGCTGACCAAGTGTTGTAACTTTGTAGCCAATCAATTATCCAAGATGGCTGCCATTGGAAAAATTATTTTTACAAAGGATCATATGTGAAATACATATAAAAGACTTCTTTTGAAGAACCACTAAATGAAATGAAACCAAACATGGCATGAATGTTCCTTGTGAGGTGCTGACCAAGTGTTGTTACTTTGTAGCCGAACCATCATCTAAGATCGCCGCCAACGGGGGGCTTGGTATAACATAGGACCGTATGGACAATACATACACATGTCCTCTTCTTCTAGAGGAGCACTGAATGAATGAAATCAAACATAGCATAAATGTTCCTTGTGAGGTGCTGACCAAGTGTTGTTACTTTGTAGCCGAACCATCATCTAAGATCGCCGCCAACGGGGGGCTTGGTATAACATAGGACCGTATGGACAATACATACACATGTCCTCTTCTTCTAGAGGAGCACTGAATGAATGAAATCAAACATAGCATAAATGTTCCTTATGAGGTGCTGATGAAGTGTTGCTACTTTGTTGCCGATTAACTGTTCAAGATGGCCACCAGGATTTTTGATAAAATTACGGGGCCAATATTAAACCAAATTAGGCCTAAATGATTATTATGGTATCTGTTATGATTATAATCTATTTTTACATGATTTCCAAAACCAAAGTAAATTCAGGTGAGCGACAGCATGTAGATCATTTATTCTAATATATTTTGATAAAAAAAAATCCGTGTATATGTTGTTTTTAGAATAAATGTGTGTTCGATTAGGGTTTGTTCTGTATTATTTTGTTTAACGGGAATGCTACCGGAGTCCAAATATAAAAAGAAGACATTTCCAGGCAATTTCTAAGTTCCAATTCCAATGACCAAGCGAAAGAAAGGTAGGGCCTTGGTCCTCTTAAATTACAGGTTTTGCTAATTCACATTTCTAAATGAATCTGAAAAATCAATAGCATATTCTTGTTCACTTGTTCCAAGATAACAAAAAAAAAACCGTCCTCGTTTATTAGATTGAGGAAGTGGTAACAGTCCTGTTTTTCTTTGGCGATGAGGGAGGTATTAACCTGTTTCTCTGAGTAAAGAATGTGTGTTAAATACTTGTCACCGGACGTCACACACAAATTCAATCAATGAATTAGTCAATAAAAATTATGCCTCTCATGAATTTATACAAACTGTCAATGAATCATTTCATCAATCAATCAACCAATACACAAATACACCCAACGACCAACCAACGTATCGATATTTAAAACTTAAAATATGGAATGGCTTTCTTTATCAATTGTTTTCTAAAACAGTTATTTGCTAAAACAAATATAATATTCATTGGTTGCAATATCTATATTATTGTGTCAACGTATATTTGTTCCGCCTATCAGAAGCACCCATAGAAAGTACATGTACATGAAAATTAAATCAATATTATATTCTTAAAACCATCTTTATACTTTTATATTTTCCGCTGGTTTTGTAGTATCGTCATTTCTAGATTAGATTTCCCTGTGAACCTCAATTCGATCAATTTCTCTAAAAAAAAAGATTATAATCAAACTTGATATGCAAAATAGATGATTGATAAATAAATGATTAATCAATATGTGATATGTTGTGGCTACCTGTAATGCAATCATTTAATAATAAAATATTTATCATACTATCGCAATTTTGTATTGTTATACTCATCTCTTCATCAGTTGTGCATCAGAATTATTACCATATGCATCGATAATTTTCTCGTTTCTCCTTTGTTCTTTGTGTGTGTGTGTTTTTTTTTAAATAACAGCGTATATATAAAGAAAATATGAGGTAAGCGAGGTCAAATCTTTTTTTATCGGTCGATTTAAAAGCTCACTAGATCTGGTGTTAATGCAGTTTATTTGAATATCGACTATTTGTATTATCCAAAGGATTTTTGCAACTTTCAATAAATATATTCAGAAAGCGAAATTCACCATTTGAATATTGTTTTTGTGGTATATTGAATGTATCAGTTGTAATATCGAACAGTTCCAAACAGACTAGCAAATTTAGTGAGAAAGGACAATAAGACAGGATTAAAGAATAGAAACAAAACAAAAACAAGGAGATTATTGAACTATCTGCTCTGTCTCAGGTGGGTAGTAAAAAAGTAACAAATATGCGAAATGTAATGTATACTCTAAGACTTAGACTTTCGCTTTAGCATTTATAAGAAGAGACAATGCGAATGCAGAAAAAATGGAACCAAATTATGTATTTCTTATTTCGGACAGTTGGAATTGTTTCTAATATTATTCACAGTTTCTGTTTAATCTTTTCAGACAATTTCATTCTTAATACAACAAATATGTTGTGTAATATTTAGTGTGGTTTTAATTACTGATAACAAAATCAATATTTATACCAATAAAAACGATATTCAAAGATTGAATTACAGTGTTTAATAGGTAACCATTTTATAGAAGTTTATTTTGTGGATTGATAAGTTTACCAGGATCGTATATAAATATCCGTGCTCGGTTAACTACATCACCGTAAAATTTAGGATGTGCTATTCCGTTTGAAATCAGTTTTCTACAGGCACAACCAAGCATGCAAACCAAATCTTTGTATCTATTAAGAAATTTAGTAAAGGTTTGAAGTAATTTGTGGTAACGAAATGCATGGTATACAAGCAAAATTTGTGTTAAATCAGCCTCGGTAAAATGATGATTAAATTAGTAAGGGAGCTACCATTTGATTTTTATGGGGGGAGGGGGGGCTAGGATGAAAAATTTTGTCCTGCATTTTTTTTAGCTGTAATCTCTGTCCTGCCTTTTTATTTTTCACTCTATTCGGTCCTGCCTTTTTTTTTTTAGTTTATCCTGACTTTTTTTTACCTAAATTGCCGTCCTGACTTTTTTTTTTGGCAAGTGTCTCATCCTGCCTTTTTTCTTTACTCAAAACTCCTGTCCTGCCTATTTTTTTCAAATTTCATCCTAGCTCCCCCCCCCCATAAAAATCAAATGGTAGCTCCCTAAGATTTCTATCACAAGATCAAATTTCTGTTGTGTGAACGATTGATCGATTGGCTGGTGCTTTGCTTAACCAGGAAAAATTAATGTTAAATTTGTGATTAATAAAAAGTATGATAGCTGTGTTAAAAGTAATTTGAAAAAGTACAAATTATTTTACAAAAATATTAAAATAAACGTGATGTACTCAAATAATACAAAAATAAACATGACTCGGATTAAACTTAAAAAAAAAAGTAAAAGAAAAATTCCCGTTAAAAGAAAGTTAAAAAGGAGCTATTGAAAGAAGAGAACCCGGACGACCTGAATTTCAAGGCTTATTTTGACATTAAAAAAAAATATAGGAAATACGGTAAGATCTTTCACACGTTCACATTTTCAGTACTTTTTACTTTCTGTTTCTTTTTTCTTTTTATTTATTTCAACTTGAAACAGAATCTCGAAACGATTAAATGGTAAATACGAGTTTTCAAATATGTAACATTTTCATACCTACGATGGATAACAAAAGTTTTGGACATCCCGGTATGTAAGTTTTCAACAACAAAAAAATCATTCACAAATCATGTATCAGTGGCGGATCCAGAAATTTTCATAAGTGGGGGCCCACTGACTGACCTAAGACGGGGCCCGCTCCAGTCATGCTTCAGTGATTCCCTATATAAGCAACCAATTTTTTTCCCAAAAAGGTTGGCCCCGGGCCCCCTGGCCCCCCTAAATCCCGCCTCTGTGTATTATAATAATATTCTATCTATAGATAAGTTCTACCTTTGAACCCGGAACATAATTATTTATGGTAATAAAACATTGTAAAAATAACCACCAATGAAAATGTTTATTAGAAGGATTTTAAACGGAAATTGTCGAGGTAAGATATTGAAGATTTTAATATGTAAAAATAGAAATGGGTAGTTTGTTATAAACTCCGAGGTTATAAACCTGCGTTTTAAATATATATATATCAAAACATTGTCATGACAATGATGTGGATTAAGTTATCTATTATAGGTCACATTCAATAATGAACAAAATCCATAGACCATACAATATAGTAAGCTCTGCAGAACAGCTCCGGAATGGCAAAATGTGAAATAATTAAATCGAGGAAAACAACAGCATGAATTATGCTAAAACAATTAACGAAAACCAAACATAAAATAATTATCAAAGGTACCAGGATTATAATTTAATACGCCGGACGCGCGTTTCGTCTACATAAGATTCATCAGTGACGCTCAGATCAAAATAGTTGTAAAGCCAACTTTAAAAGACAGCAACCAACGACAACCACTGGATAACAGGCTAATGACTTAAATCAGGCATATACATAATGTGGCGGGGCTAAACAATACATGCGTCCAACCCTCCTCTTAACTGAGACAGCAGTAGCGGATCCAAAAGGGGGGGGGGGGGGGTCTGGTTTAACAACAAACTACCAAATCAGCTTAAGATGGCCATGTTTGGAATTTCAGATGAGTAGATGATTTCTGTACACTTAAAAATACTTTGTGTGTTGCGTTAGATGTCCTTGTTTAATTCCTACGAGACAAAAGCTGATTTTTATCAACTATAGTAAGAGGAGGGATAAGGGGTCTACGCAGTGCTAGGTGGTGTTGTCGTAGAAGTATGAAGTGAAAAGTAAAGGTTCCAGCCCCGGTCGGGGAGGAAGTTAAGAATCAGATCTACTCTAACATTGTTAGGCTAATTTTCTAGGCACTTTATAAATATATAATTATGTATTTACATTTGATTGGACATCTTAGAAATATATATTGATATGAATATCACAAACATACTAGCCGATTTAAAAAAATTTTTTTTTTTATATATTTATAGATACATGATTTGTTCAAATTTTCTCTTATCCTTAATGCATCGTCCGCTGGTATCAACTGCATTCCAGTTACCTATGATGTTATCTTATTTGCTTTTGGTACAGGTAGGAAAGAGACATTTTGCACATATTTTACATGCCTATGGTCCATACGATATCACCCCTAGGTGTCAGTTGCTTTTAGGAAACCATAATGCTTTCCTATTTGCTGTTGACACATGATGAGTCGTAGACATGCTTAACTATTTTTTCTTTTTGACTAGTTGATTATATGTTTATCTAAACTAAAAATGTCAAAGATACAGCAACCCAACACCATGACAATACTAAAATTAAGAAAGAAAGACATCTATATCAGAATACTGTCATATGTATGTATATAAGAAATAGATGATCACATAATCTAAAATATACGGTTTGTACTAAGAAATAAGTTAGAGAAATCATTGAGGAAAAACATAAAACTGGAATTATTCACGCTATATATTGATGTATGTTTATTGCAAGTACGACAATGGGAAAATTCAAATTAAATTTTTCTTTGAAAAGTAATCATAAAATTAATGTGTAACGCGATCTGTATACACAGCTACTTTTGCATAGGTACCATTTTTGTACTTAAAATCTGTAGTACTGGAAATTTACTTGTAATATTTAGTACTATTTCTTTACTTTAAAATTATTTTAAAATTTGAAGATTTGAAAAAGACAAACGTTCAAAATGATGAAAATGTAACCGTGCAACAAAAAAATCTGTGGTACTTAAAGTTCAAGTACAAATCAAGTACTGTAAAATACAGGTACTTAAATATTACAATAATTGGTAAGTAACACAATAGTACTGAATATTAAAAGTAGATTTCCAGAACTACAGATTTGTGGTACATAAATAGTACATAAATAGTACCTATGTAAAAGTAGCTGTGTATATGTAACTGAACAAATAAGCTGTTATGATAGTACATTTCGTAACAAAGCTGAAGATTTATTTATTGCATATTTTAATATTCAATAGTTCTTTAAAGAATTGCAAAACATGGGATTTACAGTACGCTACATAATTTGGTTGATGCTGTCAATAGTCGAAATAGCTAACACGAAGACAATTGGTATGTTTATCTTGGTAAAAGGTTATTTATATACACTGAAATGAATGATAATACTTGAAAATGTAATGTTTTGCACTAGGGGTGTCTTGGTTTTTTTTCTCACAGAAATACAGAGTAAAACAGTTTTTATTGTTGTACATTTTATTATTTGTATTAATACACGTTTGAAATTAAACGTTCTGAAATCAGAATCATTAAATGAAGACAAGCAATTACTTTTATTATAGCCAAGTCAAAACATTCATCAAAGAACAAATACCAATAGTAAAAATCGGTTGATATCAATATTCCTCTTATACTTACATTTTTGTATTTGTTATGAATAATATCACGAAAAAAATGTGGTAAATTTTAATGATTCTGCATCCATGCAACATAAAAAAAATAAAAAATAAACATCACTGTAGAAATTATCTACTGTTTTTAACATTGCACATGTGTCTATACATCACGATAATCTTCTCGAGTCGAAAAGTGTAGAATGTGTTTCTAGAGACTATCAAAGTCCTGCCATCTAAACGACTAATTAAAAGCACATTCAGGCATGACACAACTTGTCATTGACAACCACTTAAGGGGACTTGATATAGGCACATTAATATGGGGGAAAAAAGGGGGGGGGGAGATGGGCGGGTGCTGAACTACATGTAGTTTCTTTTTAACTTATGTACAAAACGCTATTTATTTCAATCCGAAAAAATATTAGAAATTACACAGATTTTTCAAACCAGTTGAAGCAATCTGGGGCCTGTTTAAACAATGTATTGTACAATAAACATTTTAAAGAGACAAAATTAAACCATCGTTAACACGGCAAACAACACATTTTTATGATTTAATTTGTGTTTAAAAAAAGAAGGATCATAAATTATCATATTATTATTAATTTCAAAATGTTCAGTTTGTAAACTTTTCCCTCCCTCAGCTCATCACTGATGACCTTTGTTTTTGCGACACTTGACAAAACAGGAAGTTGACTAAGTGACTGTTTTTTCCCCGGATAGGACTAAATAGCGATAAGGTGTATTAGATATCTATTCGTATGTCGTCTGATTTGTTAATATGAATTAAAGATGAAATTGAGAATGGAAATGGGGAATGTGTCAAAAAGACAACAACCGAATCAAAGAACAAAAATCAGCCGAATGCCACCAATGGGTTTTCAACACAGCGAGAAAATCCCGCACCTGGAGGCGGGCTTCAGCTTACCCCTAAACAAAAATGTGTACTAGTTCAGCGGAAATGGACGTCACACTAAACTCCAAAACATACAAATGAACCAAACCAAAATTTTAAAAAACCCAACATATATACAAGACTGTCAAAGGTCAGAGGCTCCTGACTTGGGACAGGCGCATAGATACGGCGGGATTAATAGATATAAGAAGATGTGGTATGAGTGCCAATGTGGACAACTCTCCATCCAAGTCACAATTAGTAAAAAGTAAACCATTATAGGTGAAAGTACGGCCTTCAAACTTGTTTCGTGAGATCTCAACCCTCCCCCATACCTCTAGCCAATGTAGAATAAACAAACACACAGCAATGCGTACAGTAAAACTCAGTTTAAAAGAAGTCCGAGTCAGATGTTAGAATAGGTAACGGAAAAAAACGAAGCAAAATGGCAATGATACACACGTTCAGGAATACTAGCAGTTACTGACATGCCAGCTCCAGACTTCAATTAAACTGATTGAAAAACTATGTCTCTATCATATGAAAATCAAGCACAATCCCTATCGTTAGGAGTTTAGTATCATACCATCATAAATATGAGAAGAACATAACTCGTATCATACCAAAAAATGTTTTTTTTTATAATAAATGTGTTTATTTTCGATGCAAATACCCTATGAGTGAATCATATTTTCCCAAAATATGCCATCTTTAATGACCCGATAACAGTATCGTAACTATATCCCTTCTGAATAAGTCTGTTTAAAGGTTTGGTTTGCTTTTGAGGTGAATGACGACAATTTTTATGCTTTATTTAGAATATTACCTTAAAAGATTGGATGTGAAATACCTGAACGTATAAGATGTCTGCATGTTGATTAAAGTTCTATGCCCCCAAAAAAATATGGATAAAAATTAATAAGTTTACCAATTTCAGCTCACATGACTCGTGTTGCATAAATTATCTTTTTAAGTAATTTGCCTTGGTGGTCTTTTGCGTTTAATTGTAGCCCGTGTGCCTCCTCCTTTCTTTTTGTGAATGTTGCATACTTGTAGAGTGTGGTTCATTGTCATTATGTGTTTGCATTTTTATTTCACTAATTATTCTCCGTGTCTCCTGCAAAAAACAAAAGTGAAAGCTATTTTTTATTTCCCGTTCGCCCGAAATCATGCACCCCTACGTATATCCTTTCTAACAAAGAAAAGTAAAAAAAAGACCATGAACTTGTGAGAGGAGCACAACGAACTAACAAATACAAAAACCATCTTGACATGCAAACATTCTGAATTCATACATGAAATGAAAGTCCTTGTTCCTCCCTATTTTTGGCGATTTTTCAACAATATAAGCTGCGAAATGTTGACACAAAAATCACATTTTTGTATCACCGACATTATAATTCACTTATATTAAATTTTGTAGTCACTTGGAATTTTGAGCCAAACATAATACATATTGGTAAAAGCATGAGCCTTGTTTGTACTGTCAATGGTGTAGAAAACCTCAACAGAAGCTTGACAAGACAGTGGTCTAAAGGAAATAAACTTATTTGCTATAATGGTCATCCTAGAGATCCTATGAAATATACAGAAATACTATTGAATGGAAATCAATTTAAGCTGCAGATAAACAACGTGACAGATTCAGATTTAAATTGCATATACCAATGTCGATACAGTTTCAAAACAGAAACAAAGCAATTGGGAATCTCTTCAGACAATTTTGAATGTAAGTAAGAACTTATACGATTATATTTATGAGGATGATTAATTTTGAATAGAAATAAAGGAAAAATGTTAGGTTTGCAATACTTTTACATCTTTTGTGTCTTTGTGACTTTCGAAAAGTTAATTGATTTTCTTTGAATGTGCGGAACAGTACTTATATTCAAATGTAATCCCTTAATTCTGACCCTATCGCTAATTTTTCATTGAAATATTGGTGTTTGCATTACGTCCATACTTGTCTATAATATAAATACAAAATAATTTCTGAACACTTGATGAAATAATCCGATACACGACGTTTTGATTGAAAAAAAAAACAATTTTATTTTAAGAAAATAGTCAAAGACACCGTAATATGTTTGTCAATAATTCTTTGAGAAAAAACAACTATTTTAACTTGTTCAATATTACAATTACGCCTGCCTGAAAATGAAATATTATTAAAACTAATGAATTGATATTAAGGAAACAGAAGTCTCTTTCTTAACAATGAACATGGTTTTAATCCTTTACACATTTTGAACCAGCATGATGTTAATTTTGATAAATACGAGTTTCAAATTGATATAATTGCTTTTAAATAGTCAATGTTACTTCACAATATAATTGCATTTTCCCATACGTATAATCAAATAATGAGAATTGTAGATTGTTCTGTACTACAAACATGTAAACATACGATTGTTGTTCGAAGAATATACCATTAAATAACAACTATGCATCTTGCTCCGTTCCATGATTTCATTGTTATGTTTAGAAGCTGCAAACACATAACTTTCCAATATATATATTGATATCCTTTCCTAAATCTTTTCATGGCAATTTAAGGACAATGATTTTGTCTTTATTTACAAATCTTTAAATTTATAAAATGAAATATGTTTGTAGATCCTCCAAAGAATGACACAAAGGGAATGGTTTACATAAACCAAATAGATAGAAACTTGACAATCGATCTTATATTTGAGAAAATATTTCCTTTGCCAAATTGTACTGCATTCATTGAAGTAAGTTATAATTATTTATAGTTAAATAATAGTTAAAAGAACCCTAAAAAAAAATAATCAAAACGCATCTTTTTATTTCGTATTTGAATGTTCAAAATTCATCCTACGTCTTAAACATGTATATTTTGTACATGTATACGTGCGATTAATTACATACGGTTCTATCTATATTTATTATTGTCAAATGCTTTGTTTCCTCTGTTACTTATTCAATGCGTCGTACTCGGACTTCTTTAATACTTTATTTAACATTCAATCAACAACGCAACACAACGTTCTTTAATGAAAATAATAATGACCTAATGCTAACTAAATTAGGTATATATGACGAACGGATTTTTATATAATAGTAAAATGTGGAATGATTACCAATGAGAAAAACTATCCATCAAAATACAAAAAACAGGACAAAAAAAAAATGCACAATGAGATAATGGATTCAGTTAGAGACACAATGTTAAAAATTATAAAAACCAAAAACACTCAACCACTGAGCCATAAGCACATATGGCAGATAACGATGAACAAAAAAATACTGGATTACAGATTCCTGACTTGGGATCGGCATATATGAAATGGGATAAGAGTTTAATATGTTTTATAATGTAGTGCAGAAAGTGTGAATAACTGTCAACTGACGCGAAAAGACATTCAAAGCGCGTAATTTGTCTAAATGTTCAAAAGTCTCTCTTTATAATCCAAAAACGGATAATTTAATTTCTTGTAATATGTTTGGTTACAAGGTCATCAAATAAGATTTCTTGATAAGATAGATTAGTTGTGGACCACTTACAATCAAAATATACCAGAGGCCATCGAAGGTGAAACAAAATGTGACGTTTTTGTATAGTGTAATAGTCAATACATGTATATAAATTAATGACAAAGAGAAGACCATTACATGATCTGAGGTGGCGTCAATATAAAGCTTTGCTTTATAGTTTTGGTAATTTATGATTGTTTTGTCGATTAAAGGGTTTTGATAATCCAGTTGATATATATATATATATATTTCATCCAAATGTATGATACTGTTCAATGCTTTTATGATATATATGTTGCTGCTACATGTATATATCGCTTTTACAGTGAGATGCTTATAGGTGTTACTGTAAAATTTTACCTATAGCTCAACCTGTTTTTAAAATTGTCAACACAATAGGGACATTTAAATTGACCAGTTGGTATTGTTAGATTTAAAATATACCTTGATTCTACCTGTACAGATTTTTATTCACCTAACCCAAAGTTTCAGCATGCTTTTTTCCTGACGATTTTCTTACCTAGGATTATTCTATTAAAAATTGATAGGGAAGAAAATAGTTTTGGTTTTCATTGTTTTAAATCCCTGATATATATGATTTATCTATTTTTTACCTAAAATTCTAAATCAGTAAAAGATTAAAATAAATATGTATTAATTTGTTTGAAAATTTAAACTGTTTTTACACCAAAATGCTTCTTTAAAATTCTAACCCTTATACATAGTATTGTCCAGCTGCCAGTGAAACAAGAATAGCTGCTCAGGTGTTTACAGTTTAAATTTTCAGAGGGATATGTTGTTCTTTTCTTCACATGACCCTTCAAGATTCTCATTTTGGATTATTATTTGCAATATTTTAAATCTTTTGGTGTCATTGTGTGTACAATATTGGATTTATTTTATTTGAATTCACTACTCAGACTTTTTATAGCAATTTTGCTTCTTAAAATGTGATGTGTTTCTTTCAAGATTTTATTGTCATGAAGGACATCAAGGAGGAAATAATTCATTCAAACCGTTTTGTGGGGCTTACATATGATGTTGTACATATAAAATTCAAAATAATTTTGGAGTATACCTTGATGTGTTTTTTATTTGAAATCTATTATAATATTAGTGGGAGTTTTGTGCATAAAATGCTGTGTTCACTAAAGGAAATTCAATTTTTCATACGATGGGATTTAGTTTAAAAATTTCAAAACTGGAATTCAAGTAGGAGATATAGTGTTTGTTCATCCAACATGTTTCTGTGGCTTTAAATGTGATTTTTGATATATTCATTATTAATTTTGGGATCTATTACAAATTTAAGATGATTCCCTATTTAAATGGGATCTTGGAAATGAAATAAAATGTTGAAGTAATGCAGTGGATATAGTCTAATCTAGTGATAAAGTGAAAAATAAAAGTAAAATATTCCAAAATATTCCTAACGTGAGGAAATGTTTTTTAAAAGTGAATGTGAAATTGGAAATAGTCATTATAAAATTCTGAATCAAATATTGTTTGATTTGGAAATTATTATAGGAAATGAAATAAAATGTTGAAGTAATGCAGTGGATATAGTCTAATCTAGTGATAAAGTGAAAAATGGAAGTAAAATATTCTAAAATATTCCTAACATACGGAAATGTTTTAAGTGAATGTGAAATTGTTAATAGTCATTTTAAAATTCTGAATGAAATATTGTTTGATTTGGAAATTTATTATAGGAAATGAAATAAAATGTTTACTGTGGATATATTAAAATCAGGTGATATACAGTAAAAATATAAATAAAATTTTACAAAATATAAGTGAGGATAACTATTTGGAATATAGTAATGGAAATGATTCTGAATTATGTATAGATTCTGCACCTGTTAAATTAGGATGTATATCATTGGAAGTTAATCAGAATTCATACTATGGATTTAGAAAAAAATCTAGTGAAGTAGTGAAAAATGAATAAAATTGGGAATTATTTAAAATCTTTGGAATTCTGGATGAGATGTCAAATATTAGTGTAAAAAAATACATGAAATTGTTTATTCAAATATGATTTTGAGGTTTCATTAAAGTGAGTGAAATATTACGACTGGATTATTCGGGGTATTAAACACTGCTAGTAGTGGCTATGCAAACATTTAGATGAAATGTAGTGCATTTTAGGTCATGCAATTTTTAATTAACTGCAAGAAAATAAAATATATGATAAAGTCATTCTTGTTTGGCTTGATCACTCATAAGATTTTGAATGACAGTAAAATAAAAATCTCTCTATAGAATAATCCTAGGTAAAAAAAAGTTCAGGAAAAAAGCATGCTGAAACTTTTGGTTAGGTGAATAAATTTTTTTACAGGTAGCATCAAGGTAGATTTAAATCTAACAATACCAACTGGTCAATTTAAATGTCCCTATTGTGTTGACAATTTTAAAAACAGGTTGAGCTATAGGTAAAATTTTACAGTAACACCTATAAGCATCTCACTGTAATAATATTATGATTATATTATTCTGTTATAGGATTCTAGTTTACGATTTGACGAAATATCAACTACAAGAAATGGCCACTACTATGCTGTTAGTTTACGCCACCAATCATCATACGATCTAATATGCAATCAAAAAGTAACAGTAGTATGCCAGTGTATTAAAGAGTATATCATACCTACAGAAAAGATTGAAATTTGCAAGCTCGAAGGTAGATCTATTTTAACCCAGACAAAGACCCTTCAGCCGTCTGGTTGTTCTAGCTGGTTATTATTTTGATTTCTTATTTATTTGTGTTCTGTGACACATTAAAAGAGGGACGAATTCGGAAAGATACCAGAGGGACAGTCAAACTCATAGATCGAAAACAAACTGACAAAGCCATGGCCAAAAATAAAAAGACAAACAGACAAATAATAGTACAGATGACACAACATAGAAAACTAAAGACTAAGCAACACGAACCATAATCAATTAAGCGATATATTAAAAGATGTTTATTTACCAAATAATTCAACGTGCTGTTTCTATAAAAAAAAAGATGTGGTATGATTGCCAATGAGACAGCTATCCACAAACGACCAAAATGACACAGACATTAACAACTATAGGTCACCATACGGCCTTCAACAATGAGCAAAGCCCATATCGCATAGTCAGCTATAAAAGGCCTCGATAAGACAATGTTAAACAATTCAAACGAGAAAACTAACGGCCTTATTTATGTAAATAAATGAACGAAAAACAAATATGTAACACATAAACAAACGACAACCACTGAATTACAGGCTTACTGTCGATCTTGATCACAAGTATTTAAAAGACTTTAAATTAAGTGCTACTACACACACAGTTATGCATGCTATATTTTTGACAAACAATAAGACATTTTCAATGACACGATCGATCGCTTTATTTTTTTCCATATCCATTTTCTTTCACCTATGTAGGAACCTTTCACAAGAAGTAAGAGCCCTACTTATCCCACTAAAGGTATGCTGTTTCAATAACAGTTGAAATGGTCTTCTTTTTATCTGTATGAACACCAACATTAATAATAGTTTTTTGCTGTATTTGTTTGATGTGATGATATTTCAGTTATATTAAGCCCCATCCATACCCCTAACACCCATTTCCGTATTTTCGAGTCTCTATGTATGATGCACAATTCTGGAATCAACAAATAAAACAGCAAATGACACAAACAAGAATCTGATTTGAACATTCTAAACTTTTCAAATTCAGCTGTGCGTGGTTTTTTTTTACATGCATATGCAAGTTATTGAGGACTTTGTGTTTTCATGAATTCATAGTTTACTGACATCAGACGTGGATCAATTAAGCATTTTGAAAATTGGGTCAGGAACCCCGTTGTTAGCAACGTATGGCGTTGGTCATCTGAAAAGTCTAGTGACCTAATACGATAAATATAGGGTCAGTAAATTCCATATCGGGTGAGAGCGAAGCTCGAATCCCAAATGGAATTAACTGACCCCATATATATCCTATATATATCCTAGTAAGTCACACAGTGCAACTAATGTATCTTACCAACTATCTTAATATGTGGTATTCAGAATAGTGGCCTATCAAAGTGATCAAGTCTTCAATATTTAGTATTAATAACCTAATTCCATTGGTCTATACAAACAAATGCCAACAATAACAACTAGTTAGCCTTAAATTCTCTATGAATTTATTTCAATCGTTCATTAGTAACTTCGTCGTCTGTTGAAACCTTTCAGATATGTCCTTAACACCGTATTGTTTTCACATAGGGACGTAACACCACTATGAATCGTGTTTTGAAATAAACCACGGTTACTAACCCCATATGAAATATACACGGTCTCCACGCGGTTGCTTTCAACCAATCATATCATTAAAAATGTATAGGATGTAAGAGTAAGATAAAATTATTTACATCCTTAAACCCCTAAATCCGTCTTGGGACATTACAAGTTTAAAAGTTTAATAGCTGACTATACAATTCCCTTTCACAGTTCCTGTGTAACAGATTACTATTTATGCCATGATTCCAATCGACAGATCAGGGGCGGACCCAGCCATTTTAAAAGGGGGGGGTTCCCAACCCAGAGTAAAGGAGGGGTTCCAGCTATATGCTCCCATTCAAATGCATTGATCGGCCAAAAAAAAGGAGGGGTTCCAACCCCCGGAACCCCCCCCCCCCCTCTGGATCCGCGCCTGCAGATGTTTATTCGCAATAAACGGTTGGTCAATTTATTCGTTTGATTTGTATGATGCGTGTTCTGTTTACAGTTAAAAAATATTGGAATACTGAATTACATGTATTTGTTTTATGAGAAGACACCGCATCGCAAACATCATCGACGGATGTGCAAACATAAATCAACCACACACAAGAATATACCTACTTTTGAATTTCACATTATATTTTCTATGAATGTACGGGTTTTTGTGTCATAAATATAATTTGGTACTGTGAGATATGAATACAAAAATGCTATGAGCTTTGTTGGCGAGAATATTAAAATATTTTTCATTAGATAGCGATGATTGACTAAATGTATATAGATTTACATGTAAATTAAGGATGATAACATATAAACATCAATCAAGACTAACTTCGTGTTACTACCGTACTACGTTGAGACAACCTTTAAATTAAATTACACTGACATTTCTGGTTTATAGAATTCTGATATTAATGTTTCGTTTGTTAATTGTACCTTTAGTAATTTTTTAGCCTTTTACAGAAAACAGAAGATCAAGAAATAGTGCGGTACTTGCAGCATATATTGTAACCATAATTATAACAGTTACAGCAGTTGTATCAGTTTTGATATACTTGTATTCAAAACGAAAGAAAAGGAAAGAAAAATGTAAGTTTCTTTGAAAGGTCTTTTTTTTTCGCTTGTAATAACTGTACCACTACTTTCAGAATGTAAATTGCCAAGATAGATTTAATCATATTTTTGATGTTTTGGACTGACGTCAAATAGAATTGATGACTTATTTGCGTCAATAAGTATGATTGTTGAATCATAATGCTAGTTCTGCGATGTTATAGAACAGTGTTTAATAGGCTTTTTTCCAGTCAAGAGTATCTAGCACATACATGTACATATGGCAGTTGTGGTTTGTAAGTTGGTACATGTAATATCAGATTAGTATATGCATGGCAGCTTTGATATCAGTTGTACCATCAGCAGTATGTCATGATGTTAACTCGAGATCTCATTATCATATACATGTTCTTCGACTTATAAAAAAAACCCATTGCATAATTGATTTACCTTTACAAAAAATGCTATCGGAACAAGAAAGTTTATACTGCAAGTCAACACCATAGGCAGTTGAATATATATGAGATTACATGAATTAAATATAATTATTATATGTTTAACCATAGAAAACTCAAAAGTCGTAAAATTGTTTAAGGATGTTACACTGATATTTCGTACGACATTGCGGTTTGTCTAAATGGTTCAAGTAGATATTTGTCGTACGAAAATGATGCAAAAACTGGGTGGCACTTTCATATAATATTCAAAAGTTTAAAAAATCTGAAAATAAATTCATCTATTTCTTTTATTTGTGTTCCATTTTGATATATTTTCCTGTTTCTGTGCGTTTCTCATTTCAACCTTTTTCATGGAAATTGTAAAGTGAAGGTGTACTTTCCGGAACATGTCGAGTGATGACGAACTGCGATGTGATTAGATTACGAACAGACATGCTATAATAATCGCAACCATTTGATATGTTTTTCCTTTTAGCCGGCTTAGTACAATTTATGAAAGTAATGAATTAACGTTAAATGTATTGCTTTTATTATATTGTAAAACTTATTTAAGTATTTACTCTAACTTGATCTGTTTAAAAGAATTGAATTTATTCATTTTTAAATACACATAAAAAATAACAATGACAAATTTAGTACATAATATATCAACATTACAATATTTTTATGTTTACAGATGATAGTGAATATAAAAGCGACGTTACTTCCGAACAGGGAAAACAATGCTTTGAGTTTCAGAAAGGTATATTTTGGCCAATGTTATATTTAAATCCCCTGCACAATATTGTTTTACGCAATCGTAAAAATAAAAAGAGTTGTGCATCTGTTTATAGGAACTCGTATGCAATTAAATGTTTACTTTTTTAAATGTAGTATATACAATAAAAATCTAAAGAACAAACTATTTACAATTGTAACTATCGATAAACCTACTTTGTTTGACAGCACGACAGTAACAAGGTATTCTCAAAGTAAGTTCTGTATAGGTTATGACTACACTAATTTGTAACTTCAAGTAGATTAAAGTAAAATATATCCATCGTGTGACATTTTCGTCATTTTAATATTAACTAAAATGTATGTATATACACAGTTGATTCAAAAGCGTTCTGACATCGTGCTTGTAGTTAATCCAGGACTGTTCAGTTTCTATTCGATAATTCAGTATCAACGATGATATAAATAACAAAACCCGACATTATTATTGAGGCTGCACGAAGTGATTGATTTGTTGAATAGTGGCTTGTTTAAAAGTCCAACTCCAAATACATGTATCACATGAATTATTATTATAGACAAATCGCTAAATATCGATTATCAGGTTGTTTTCGTTAAGCTATTGTGAAATATCAGCTGCGAGTCATAATATGCAGTTTTTGTTGAGTGATCGCAGCGTAGGAGCTTATTTTAAATAATTAAAAAGACCTCATATAATGTGACGAACAGCTAATATTTTTTTCTGCATCAAGATGGTGAAATCTGAAAATCGATGTAATATGTATCGGATTGTATTTCTGTGTTTTCATGATAGAAACACAACATGTAACAGTCAGAAAGAGAATGTGTGAGCAACCTATTCATTTGATTTTTTTTTTCTGAAGAGGACAGAAAGACTGACTTTAATCTACTTATTTTAATCAGCAGCGTTTTTAAGATCTGCTTATCAAGATCGTTTTACTGTAGTGAAACATTTTTTGAATTATCAACTAATATTTATTTATGTTGTTGTGTTAAAAGGTGATAGTTTAAAGTGCGACGACAATGACGATGGCTTTAGAGAGGAAGCAACCCCTTGTTCGAATCAATATAGAAAGCAAATGATGTTAGAAGGACACACTCCGATTCCAAAAGTATTACCAGTGTTTTCGAGTATGGAGGCTTATTCCTATTTGCTAGAACAACAAAATGGCTGACGAATAAAGGATATTTTGTGTTCAAAGATCAAATATAGGTATACCGTGTACGTTATTAATAAAACTGCCTGTATGCTAAATAAGTGACTATCTTTAAAAAAGATATATGACGCATTCAGATGTGGGCATAGTGTTTAAATCAAACCATGAATCTTTATCAGTTTTTTTTTATCATAGCTATAAAATTGCACATAATTTGACGGCAAAAGGCTCACGATTCTGAAAGTTTAGTAAATGCGCTTTTCTATAAAGAATTAAAATATATACTGCATTGTACTTAACTAAATTTATACAAACAGGTATTATTCAGAGATAATGAAGAACCTATCTATAGCTGTGAAATAGATATAAACATAATATATTTGTAGGTTACAATCTTAATGAATAACAAACTTGAAACAGTTTAGAACCACGAAGAAATTTTTTTAATTATAACTATATGTCAAGCACAATTTTAACATTTAGAGATACAACCTAGTTCGATGTGTATATCGGAAACGGACGGACGCCAAAGGGAGATGATCTACAGTGAATATCACTTCTAACCTCTCATCAAATCTGTCAGAATCTGTCAGGAGAACTGTTCTAAGACAGAACGTAGAACTGTCATCCTGACACCTTTTAGACAGTTCTAACCTAGAACTGATTGATTTAGTTCTACCTGGTACTGATCATAACAGTTCTACCCTAGAACAGTTTTAGACAATTATACCTAGAACTGACCAAATCTTTGGTCAGTTCTACGACTAGAACAGTTCTACGATTAGAACTGATTTGGTCAGTTCTACGGCTAGAATTGATTTAGTCAGTTCTATCCATAGAACAGTCTTTGTCTTAAATATAAATAAGTCAAACGAATATATAATATATATTAAAAAAAATCTCATTTTGCGTGTGGCTATATCAACGATAATAATAACACTGAATGGTGACTTCATTCAGAACTGTTCTACAATCCTGACAGGTTTGGTCAGTTCTATGGCTAGAACAGTTCTGCTGACAGTTCTACGGTTAGAACTGATTTGGTCAGTTCTGTTAACAGTTTTACGACTAGAACTGATTTGGACAGTTCTACTTAGGACAGTGTTAGACAGTTCTACCCTAGAACTGATCCTGACAGTTCTACCTAGAACTGATTTGGTCAGTTCTACCTAGAACTGATTTGGTCAGTTCTACCTAGAACTGATTATGACAGTTCTAGGGTAGAACTGTTCTAGGTAGAACTGTTCTAGGACAGTTTAGAAAGTTCCATGACAGATTATTCTCACCGTTCTAATGAGAGGTTAGAAGTGATCACCACTATATATTATACAGCATTTTAATAAATTCGCGATTTATGTGTTTTGCAATTCTTTATTTTAAGTATAATATGTTGTACTCTTTGAGATTATAATTACGCCCTGGAAGTTTAGAACTGCACTTTCAAGTACACAAAGTTGATAAGATATATGTTTAGCACTCGAACTATTAATAGCATAATTGACTTGGAAGATCTAATAAACCTGTCAGTGATATTTACTTACTCGTGTATTAAAGGTTTAGCATACGAAATACAAACAATTCTATTGATTTTGTTCTGATTATTATTTTTTTTCTTCTTCTTCCGCCGGTATTTGGGGGTTTCCTAAGATTTCGCTTAGATATTTTACATATGATACCGAACAGTTATTGTGACTTTGAAACTGACCCTGTTTAACAGAACACTTTTTATTGTAAGAGTTATCTCCCCAAACACTGTTTTTTTTTATGTGCGCATCTCCTTCGCAACCGTTAAAGATTACGACAAAATTATTTCACCATTTTGCTCGTTATAGCCTCAGGATCTTAAGAATAATTTGACAGAAGTGGTCCGGAACCTCAATATGAGAGTTATTTCCCCTTATGTGAAATGTAATTATAACTGGTAAACCATAAGTGATAGAGACCTAGGGTCTTTTGATTTGAGGTCTTTGGTCCAATCAAAAGAAAATTAGGTCACAGGTCAAGGTCATGTTCTTTATTTTGATTTTGGCTTATTTTCACTTCTTTTCAAAAATCTTGCTAAATTGTTAGTTGCGTATGTCGTAACACATAAATTTTTATTGAAAGGGTACTTTGACATTAAATGGCAGTTTTCTCCCCTCTTATATTTGAAATAATGCGAATGATGATATAACTCATTAAACATATATAATAAAGACCTAGGGTCTTTTGATAAGAGGTCCTAGGTTTATGACCTTGAAATTGAGGTCAAGGTCATATGTAATTTTGACGTTCTAGATTTTGACCTTTTTTTTTACTTCATATATAAAGGCAACAATAGTATACCGCTGTTCAAAACTCATAAATCCATGGACAAAAAATAAAATCGTGGTAACAATCTAAAACCGAGGGAAACGCATTAAATATAAGAGGAGAACAACGACACAACACTAAAATGTAACACATATAGAAACGGACCAAGCATCAGACAAAATCCCACGAGAATAACAAATATAACATCAAAACCAAATACATGAATTTGGGATAGACAAGTACCGTGACACGTCTTATCGCAATCGCAATGTGAAATAACACATGGTAAAGCTATAGGACTTTTGCATTAGGTTGCTATCCATATGTCTTTGAAAAAGCCTAACGGAAATCACCATGTGTAAACCGGAAGTAGCTATTTTTTGTACTTATTTAATGTGAAAGTATATAGAATCATATGTGTTTGGAATCAGTGTCAAGTAAACTATCAGATAATACAGAAAGTGGCATTTTTCAAACAAAAGTGTATAGAAACCATATATTTTTTAAATCAGCTTACAATAAGCTATCATTTGGCACTGGGAGTGACATTTCAAACCTAATTTGAATATTTTCCATATCATAGGGTGGAAAGACCTTCAATTGTTCTCTGAACAATTGGTTTTTAATTTTTGTTGTTGGTTTTTGTTAAACTCCGTAATCAGACTGAGTATATATTTGTGAGGTCATGCGTGCCGTTGTCACAAGTAATAGTAAAGTTAATACAAATTCAATTTCAAAATTGTAGATCATGATAATTTGTTACATGTAAAATTGAATTTCTAAAAACTATGTAATAGCATTAATCTTGAATAACTTTGCTATTCGTTTCTTTATAAACATTACCACGTCGTCGAAGGTCGCCTAGATTGTCCATATTTAGAGTAAATAAATTATCATTATCTTCACTTTATATAATACAGTTGTAGCTATTGTTTCTTTATGTTTTAATAAAGGTGTGTTATCAGTTGCTGTATAATTTCATTTCTGTTTTTGAAAGCAATAAGTAAAATTAATGCTTTGGAGTAAGAATGATAGATAAAAATATAGTAACCCATTGCATTAAAAAATCATAAATCTATCGGATAGCATTCTCATGATGCTCTTTAGATACAAGTCTGCAAAGTATAACACATTTCAAAAATGTATTTGTTTCTTATTATTCTTCCATAGTTTTATTACAAAGAACCGATAAAGCTCCTTAATAATTATTGCCTCAATTTCACACCTACTAAATGTTGAAAGTCATGTGAAAGTTTAATCCTTTCTACCACATAATGTCTTGTAAATATGACATTACACTAATCATCTACAATTATAATGATTATAAATCGATCACTTTTGATTTTATGTTATCAGATTAGATGTCAAATTTATAGCAGCAATGTGAAGACTACTTTTACACCATATATTTAACCTTACCCAAGCCATACTTTTAAGTATGCCTTAAAATGGACAAGATTACTATTTATTTGAAAGTCCGCAGGTCTTACATGCAACTCAAGGAAAAGATACGAATATACTCATGTTTTGAAAAAGTTTTATTTCTGGACATGCTTGTTTGAGCCATTCATCAGATCTTAACTAGTAATATATTTTTCATAACTATAAGTGCTTTTGGTTAAATAATCTTAACTCGTGAGTCTGGAATCCTTTATTCAAAGCTAAATACCATAGTAGAAAGACTGAAATTTTGATTTATCTTTGTTTTTCAGAAAATAGCATTTGAAATGTATATTTAATGCTCACCACTATATATATCCGAGGATTTTTTTTTTTTGAAAAAAGTTTTACCCCAGGCAAAACAATACACAAAGCCATAAAGATTGCAATTCGCGATTCTCTTGTTATTTTAAATATATTCATTTCTGATTGACAATTGTAGTGCTGTGAGGGGTAGGAAAGACACATGTATTGCATCTTTCCTGGTGGCTTAACTGACCCCTTTTCTAGGCCAAGTTATTGTATTGTGTAATATGTTATTATCGTTTTTATATATTTTTACTCATTATTATATTGTTGTACAGATGTAGATATATTGTGTGTTTTGATATGAGGATTATTTTTACGAATGAATACAAATTTTATAAATTCACCATCCATCCCCTTTTCAACCCCTCTCATTCAAATTTAAACATATGACTTTATATACTTGGTGATTTAATTTGGTTAATTATTACATCTTTGGTTTGTGAACATCTCTATTTCTGACAATTTATGTCACATGTGCTACTGTTAATACTTTTTTTATATCGGCTAAGTTGACCCCTTTACTCATGTTACTCGACCAAGCTATTGTATTATGTAATATGTTATTATCATTTTTATGTATTTTTCATTCATTAAAATAGTTATCTTGTTTTACATGTTCAGATGTGTACATATTGTATATATTGTGCGTTTTGATATGACAATTTTTTTTACAAATAAGTAAAAATTTTGCAATTTACTTTATTGTTTCTCCATTCATTTATACATTGCCACTAATATGTCAAAAACAGCTCCTCGCTGAATTCTGAATATCACATCGCATCAGTTGTTTGTGTCAGTTGTAGGAGGATAGCATAAAGGCAGTTAATGTAATAATTTCAAGGAAAAAGTCAAGTTATCCTTTGTCTAAAATAAGGCCATATGTTCACATGACTATTGCATTTGCCTTGATATTAGCTGGTATCTGATTACCATTACAGAAACAGGTTTTGATTTTTAACTACTGTATAAAGAGTCATTAGAGGAGTCAGAACTGATTGTTTTATCGTTTTGATTGTGTTTTTTTTTTTAAGTTTTAAAGGGAAACCTTGATGCACCGCTCTTGCACTCAAATAATTTGTTTTGTATTACTAGTTCGGCTTTAAACCAATGTTGAGTATTTAATCAGATTTGATGTAGTCTTAAATGTAAATGGGTCATCCCCAAAATTTCATGTTTTGACTCTATTTTGGGAAAAACAAGAAACATTCATATAAACACAAATTTTGTTGTGAAGTATCTGTAAACATGAGACGTTACAGCTTCTCTGTTTTTGGATAATTTTGATATTTTTTAATTAGATAACGATGCATGTCTACTGAAGCCATAAAGGCACACATAAAACATAAAATGAATCCGTTATATCGGTTTTCCAATCCGTTATCTCCGATAAATAATCCATTATCACTGATTCACAATCCGTTATCTCGGCTTAATAATCCGTTATCTTATTTTACCAATCTGTTATCTCGGTTTAATAATCCGTTATCTCTGATTGCAAATCATGTTCATAATTCTTTATCTCTGAATTCCAATCCATTTTATTCGGATTAAAAATTGGTTTATATGTTATGTCACCACCGTTAAAAAAAACCACCTATATGTATGTCTCCTTTCCTCGACTTTTTGTCGCAGGCGAGACAAAAATAGGGGAAAAATCAATATCTCAGGGGCAATAACTCCAAAACAAGTTGTTTCATTTTTATTTAACTTTTAGAATGGACACACTTTGTCATGCTGATAATTTTGTCAGTAACATTTTAAACCTAGCTCCTATAGGTTTTTGAAACTATGGCAAGGAAATACCAAAAAGTTAAACAAGAAGGAACACACTGAAATGTCCCTCCAATTTAACTAACTATGATTATTTTTGTTGTTGATAGTCCTAAACATAAAGTTTTACTACACGTATGCTTTACTAACTATGATAGATTTTTTGTTGATAGATTATTCCTAAACATAAAGTTTTACAACTAGTCCGGCGTAAACTTGTTGTGCTGGTCATTAAACTTTTGGTTTTAAGTTATCATCAAAACCCCTAATTCTATTCTGTTCGAAATGTTTAAATACAAAGTAGACACTTTCGGTAAAAAATATGGATTAATTTCAAAGATGAGTTCTCAATCCATTTCTTCGATGTAGAGTTTTGGATCGATTGATTAAAACAAAATTAAATCATTTTAATACTAAAACATTTTTTAAATTACTACTATTTGGCAAATTTAAAATTGAGAATGGAAATGGGGAATGTGCCAAAGAGACAACAACCCGACCAAAGAAAAAAACAACAGCAGAAGCTCACCAACAGGTCTTCAATGTAGCGAAAAATTCACGCACCCGGAGGCGTCCTTCAGCTGGCCCCTAAACAAATATATACTAGTTCAGTGATAATGAACGCCATACTAATTTCCAAATTGTACACAAGAAACTAAAATTAAAATAATACAAGACTAACAAAGGCCAGAGGCTCCTGACTTGGGACAGGCGCAAAAATGCGGCGGGGTTAAACATGTTTGTGAGATCTCAACCCTCCCCCTATACCTCTAGCCAATGTAGAAAAGTAAACGCATAACAATGCATGTTTAGTCACGGTCACCACCACATGCACACAAAGCAGTGCACTGGAAACCCGATTTTCCACATTAACAACGACCGCGACATTTTCTTACATCCACAATGTACAAGCTTCTGACAAAATGATGAGGCCTCAGAAAGAGTTTTTTTAAAAGGGACACTCTTTGTTCCGTCGCCATCCATTAGCGCCTGGACTGGATAGCAAAAGTGCCAATCCAAAGCTCGTCCCCCTTAACACATGCCCTAGTATATTGCACGTTTTACATGCTTGAAAAGACTAGATCAAGTTGAGGAAATAGCTTCAATTAGCCTTTTGTGCAAATAGTTATTTTCTTGCTTCGTTAACCATGTTAGCCCCATCTGATAAGTTTGTGCGATCTTACAGTACAACCCGGTGTTTAGGTTGATCAAACATCATTCTTTATGTTAAAGTCACATCTTCAAATGCAATCAATGTCTCCCACGCAGTCTTTTTTCTTTTCAAGCAAAGAGATAACTGTATCACTACCGGTAAAGGCATTGATCACAATAAGTGTGCGAAACAGTAATGACAGCATCATCAGTAATGACTGTTCGAATCATGACTTGTTTAAGTTCGTGATTAACTGCATCAGACACATGCACCATGATTCTAGTGTCAGCCTCTTAATGTGAACATGGTGCTAAACTTAAAATACATCACGTTGTGGATAACACTGAACATCCTGAGCATTCGTTGCTACAACTACCATACTCATCAAAGATTTCATCCACTCGGGTTACAGTTTCAAGGTATTTTATTAATGTAAGGACATTATACCCAATCAGCATACTCGTTAGGCCGCAAATACATGTTTATTCACAATCGGAGAGCTGATTTTCCACATTTACAAAGACTGGTATTGTTTCTTACATCCATAATGTACAAACTCCTGATAAGATGAAGAGGCCTCACTAAGAGTTGTCCAAAGAGTTGATCAACCTAAATCACCGGGGTTTTACTGTAAGATCGCAAAAACTTAACAGATTGGGTTAACATGGTTAACGAAGCAAGAAAATAACTATTTGCGCAAAAGGGAAGGCTAATTGAGGCTATTTTCTCAACTTGGTCTAGTCTTTTCCAGCAATATACCAAGACAGTTGTTTAGGGGTACGAGCTTGGAATTGGCTCTTATGCTACCCAGTCCAGGCGCTAATGGATGGCGAAGGGACAAAGAGGATCCCTTTTAAAAAAATTCTTTCTGAGGCTTCATCATTTTGTCAGAAGCTTGTACATGTGGATGTAAGAAAGTATGATGCGGTCGTTGTTAATGTGGGCCGAATAGTAGTAGTAGTTTTAAAAATGTTTTAGTAGTTTAGTGATTTTATTTTGTTTTAATCAATCTATCCAAAACCCTACATCGAAGATATGGATTGAGGACTCATCTTTGAAATTTACGCCAGATTTTTTTTTTTACCGAATGTTAACTTTGTATTTAAACATTTACAACAGAATAGAATAAGTGGTTTTGATGATAACTTAAAGCTAAACATTTAATGACCATCACAAAAAACAACATTTTCTTTACATTTTGAAAAAAAGTTGAATATATAAATAAGAAATTGATACTTCTATGTCCGCCGTAAGGGTTTTAAAGAAATATGTCTTATACATTGTATCCATGAGAAGCACCAAAGAAAGGTTCCTGCACAATGTAATGATAGTAGCGATACGTTTAAACATATTTCAATTACCCTCTCTAAAAAATAAGCTAATTTTAGTACAATGTCCGCCATATTAGATTTTACCGGAAGTAGGGGTTTTAAAGACATCTAATCTATATTATATATCCAAAAGTAGTAAAAAAAACCAAAGGTTTGTACCAAATATTATGATAGTATCATGATTGTAGCACATTTTCACATACTAGCCTTCGATATTGGGTTGATTTAAGTATGAAGTCCGCCATTTTAGATTTTACCAGAAGTGCGACATTTTTTTTCAAATGCCTCCCTATCTGAAATAAAAGAGTAATAATTAAGGAAGATCTATGTCAAATCGCATGCTTGTAGCAGGATGTGCACCATTTTTCACAAAGCCGCCGTACTAAACAAGTATCAAATAAACTTAACATTGACCTATGAACCATGAAAATTACGTCTAAATCAGATAAACCAAGCCAGACAGACATGTACACCTTATAATCATAACATATGCCAAATATAGTTGACCTATTGCTTATAGTATACAAGAAGCAGACTAAACCATAAAAAACTTAACATTGACCAATGAACCATGAAAATGATGTCAAGTTCAGCAGAAACCAGCCATACTGACATATCCACTTTTCAATCATCCCATACACCAAATATAGTTGACTTACTTCCTACAGTATCTGAGAAACGGACCTAATCACGTTACTTTAACCTTGATCACTAATCCATAAAACGAGGTGGAGGTCAGGTGAATTCTGTCTGACGTACATGAAGAACTTGCAAGGAACCCATGTACCAAGTATAATTATCCTGTTACTTATGATAAGTGAGATTTTTTTTCAAGCAGTCGCTGAACCATGAAAATGAGTTCCATGACAACAGACATATGACAGACGCAAACTTCGTAACATAAGGAATATGTATAAACTTATGGGCTTTTGGTCTCATTATTGCATAGATTACTGAATAATTCATGACTCTATCACTTAATGTTCCAAATGGACCATTGAAGCATGAAAATGTTTAAAGCATGAAAATAAAATTTTCTCATATGATTCTATAGTAAACACATGGCGCCAGTCCGTCCATTATTAGCCCGTGAGGTATACCTTCGTAGAACACCCACCCACCTTCATCAATGCACCATGGATATGGAAATTTCGAATATAAATAATGAGATTTGTTCTACATGAGAAGACATATCTGAAAATGGTTGAGATCCACATTCTAGTATTGTCTTGTTTGACACGTGACACACATGAATTGGATATTTCATAGGGTGAGACCCTAGGGTTATATATTTATGTGAACTTGGTTTTGAATGCGGCGTCACAGTATCTTGATATTGTGATGCTTCTGATTATTCAACTCCACTACTACAATAGAGACTAAATTGCAATCATTTTGTCTATCCGTTCGTCCATTTGTTTAACAAATATTTCGCCACAGTTTTCGCAGGAACTTATGAACAAAATAACTTCATGTTTCATTAGTTCCAGCTTGACAGTGACGAGTTCAAACGTGCAAGTACTTTTTGAAACTATTTTAAAAGAACATTTCTGTTTGCCGATTCCTGAATATTTAAATTAGTTGAATACAAATATTACGGATGAACTTGTTTTGAGAAGCTAATGAACGCCTTAGTTTATATTTGCTCAGCAGCTTCACAGGGATGAATTGTAAAGTGTGTGCTTTTTTAACGACTTCCTATACTGAGTGCCAATGAAAACGCAACACTTGGTTTTTCAAAAATAAAATTTATATTAGAAATCATAATCTTTCAAACTGAATTGTTCTTGAAAATTAACAATTCTAACAATAGATCGATATCAAACAAAAATGTTTCATTGTCATCTTTCGGGCGCAATAGATAAACGAAACATCCAATGTCGAATCATCAAATCACAGTCCTAACTAAAAATGTTACAACCCCGTTGTGCAGCGCAATCTCGACAGCGCCGTGGAATTGATCATCCCGGACGTTTAATGTGATCTCGAGGAATGTTATTCCACTTGTCCTGTAAAGCAAACTCAAGCTGACTTTATGATATTGGTGGTGGTTTTCATCGTCTAAACCATGTCAAATCTGATGCAAAATTTGCTCTATCGGACCTAAATCTGGCGAAACGCACGACTTTTGGCCAAGGCTGGTGCCAAACATCTATGTAACCACCACTGATGATTTTTGGTACATAATGAATGATTTTTGGTCTACAGAATTCGATGTTTACACCAGACAGCCGTTTAGATGTCGACTGTGGTCCCATTTAACCGTTGAATTTCTGCGCAAATGGTGCTTTACTGAAATTGCTCCATAGGATCTACCGTGACCACCATTGAACTCACGTGACCTTTGGACATCCATCAGAGTCGATATCGGATATGTTAAAGACCAAATGTATCGGTTTTGCTGAGCGTTTCTTGCTTTTTGAACCCCGGGATGTGGCTTATCATTAACTGATCCATTTTTGTTGAATTTGTGGATGATTTGGGTTATTGTATGGTGTGAAAGGCTTCATTGGATCATGCCCGAAACTGCATGTCGCTGGTTGTCAGAAAGTCCTGGCATTTACTCAGATGTTTATTGCAGTTTCCTTACAATAAGGGCGGGAAAATTCATGACATTAGCCAAGCTTTAAATGACAAAATCGTGAAAATGGTGCGTATGTTGAAAAGCGGTGAACTTGGTTTATGTCCGTTCAAAATAACCCTTAGGGAGCTACCATTTGATTTTTATGGGGGGGCTAGGATGAAATTTGAAAAAAATAGGCAGGACAGGAGTTTTGAGTAAAAAAAAAAAGCAGGATGAGCATCTTGGCAAAAAAAAAAGGCAGGATGACAATTTGGGTAAAAAAAGTCAGGATAAACTAGTAAAAAAAAAAGGCAGGACCGAATAGAGTAAAAAATAAAAAGGCAGGACAGAGATTACAACTAAAAAAAAAAGCAGGACAAAATTTTTCATCCTAGCCCCCCCATAAAAATCAAATGGTAGCTCCCTTACTTTGCATTTGTTCCAAAAATCACCCAACCCTAAAGTTGTCGACAATTGTCTTTTTAAAGAGCCAATCCGCCAGAAAACCATGCAATATTCAGAAAATCGTCCAAATCGACAATTACAACTTGACAAATTTTTATATATCATCTCAATCCTTCACATAAAATTAAAAAAAAATGGCTACTTAATTTTTGCCAGAATCATATCTATTTTTAGTAACAGCCTCATTTGCATAATTATGTAAATTCATTCGAAAACCAAGGAAAAATCCAACTTTTAATGCCTTTTAAGAACTACCCAGAAGCATATTAAATGGGGGAGTTGAGTTTTTAGAGTAATGTCAGCTGGAACCCATTCATTTTACTATGTTCTGGTCAATACAAATGAAAATTTAAACTATTTGGCACATTGCCAGGAGCACGGACGCAAAGGCTAGATTTTTCATACATGAATTTACATGACTTTTACTTGCTTCTAACTTGCAAGACCCATTCCATATATGTTTGCAACTTATGTAAGTTTTAATTATGGTGTATTTTTTATAATAGATTAAAATATTAAGCTTGGCAAATGACTATTACATGTTAATTTTTGCCTTGGAAGAATGGTGATTTTAGTCCCAAATTGGCACATTTTGATTTTGATTTTAATTTAATTCTAAATACAATTGTAATAAAATAGCTAATAAAATCATTTAAAAAGTAAAATAAATGTGTCTAAAAATTTAAATAAGACGTTTTTGTACTGCAAGTGCAAAAATCAATAAATTGGCTGAAACCAGGGAGTACATCTTTTATGCTCTTCCATTGACTTATCTCCCTTGGGCAACATGTCAGCTCCCAGTGATGGACTTGGCAGACAAAGTTTACAGCGAAGTTTGCAACTTTAATAATCTAGCAGGACTATTTGGGCTATCCCAGCATTATGCATCTATATATTACAAACTATTTAAGATATCTGAATGCACTAAAGAACAAAAGAATAATTACTGCCAATGCAAGAATCTGCCAATCATGACAATAATTTACCAGACAATAATCATAACTTAGTGAATAAACATGATGCAAACTATGGTGTAGAATTTCCAACAGGAGTCCTTGTTTTATATAAGACGAGGAGTGGTTTATTTTCCTATGGTTGTTATATCATCTCGTCTTAGACATGTTAGAATATGCTTGAAGTACAGGGACTTTTATGGAATTCATTGACGTCATAGTCAAGCAAGATGTCAACATCCCGTCCAACCGTCTTCCAGCAAAGCTAATTTGAAAGCTGACCAAGGATCTTCATCATTTCCTGACAGGGTGTATACAGGACGAGTCCTTCCACTAGGATCAGGTACATTGTACAACTCTTAACAATCAATTTTCATAAGTAGTAGTACAACTTCTTAACAATCAATTTTTATTAGTTCTTTATACATGTATAAAGGCCGTTTAAGGGGATCTCATTGGGGGGTGTGGGGTTCTGATCCCGGAACACCGCTTATTGTTTTGTTAGAATCCAGTATCCCGCTTATACTATGAACCTAAGGGAGCTTCCATTTGATTTTTAAAAAAATTTTTGTCCTGCATTTTTTTTTAGCTGTAATTTCTGTGCTGCCTTTTTATTTTTCACTCTGTTTGGTCCTGCCTTCTTTTTTTTTTAGTTTATCTTGATTTTTTTTACCTAAATTGTCGTCCTGACTTATTTTTTTGCAAGTGTCTCATCCTGCCTTTTTTTTTTTTACTCAAAACTCCTGTCCTGCCTATTTTTTTCAAATTTCATCCTAGCCCCCTAATGAGACCCACTATATAGTCAATCTGAAATTAGGGGACCAACATTTGATACAATAGCCAGATGAAAAAAGAACGGAGGGAGTTGAAAGGGCATGTGAATATTCTTTTACACCTGACCTGTTCTAGGACATCTTATCTATTTCCCATAGCCAAGTGCAAACAAATAATATACTGTAAATTGAGAAATTATTGTAATGTTTTTAGCTCACCTGTCCCGAAGGGACAAGTGAGCTTATGCCATCACTTGGCGTCCGTCGTCGTCCGTCGTCTGTCGTCCGTCGTCTGTCGTCGTAAACTATTTCAAGAATCTTCTCCTCTGAAACTACTGGGCCAAATACTTTCAAACTTTAACTAAATGTTCCTTAGGGTATCTAATTTATAAATTGTATCCGAAGTTTTGATCTATCAACAAACATGGTCGCCATTGCTAAAAATAGAACATAGGGGTTAAATGCAGTTTTTGGCTTATAACTCAAAAACCAAAGCATTTAGAGCAAATCTGACATAGGTAATATTGTTTATCAGGTCAAGATCTATCTGCCCTGAAATTTTCAGATGAATCAGACAACCCGTTGTTGGGTTGCTGCCCCTGAATTGGTAATTTTAAGGAAATTTTGCTGTCTTTGGTTATTATCTTGAATAGTATTATAGATAGAGATAAACTGTAAACAGGAATAATGTTCAGCAAAGTAAGATTTACAAATAAGTCAACATGACGGAAATGGTCAGTTGACCCCTTTAGGAGTTATTGCCCTTTATAGTCAATTTTTAACCATTTTTCGTAAATCTTAGTAATCTTTTACAAAAATCTTCTCCTCTGAAACTACTGGGCAAAATACTTCCAAACTTTAACTGAATGTTCCTTAGGGTATCTAGTTTGTAAATTGTATCCGAAGTTATGATCTATCAACAAACATGGTCGCCATTGCTAAAAATAGAACATAGGGGTCAAATGCAGTTTTTGGCTTATAACTCAAAAACCAAAGCATTTAGAGCAAATCTGACCGGGGTTATATTGTTTATCAGGTCAAGATCTATCTGCCCTGAAATTTTCAGATGAATCAGACAACCTGTTGTTGGGTTGCTGCCCCTGAATTGATAATTTTAAGGAAATTTTGCTGTTTTTGGTTATTATCTTGAATATTATTATAGATAGAGATAAACTGTAAACAGCAATAATGTTCAGCAAAGTAAGATTTACAAATAAGTCAACATGACGGAAATGGTCAGTTGACCCCTTTAGGAGTTATTGCCCTTTATAGTCAATTTTTAACCATTTTTCGTAAATCTTAGAAATCTTTTACAAAATTCTTCTCCTATGAAACTACTGGGCCAAATACTTCCAAACTTTAACTGAATGTTCCTTAGGGTATCTAGTTTGTAAATTGTATCCGAAGTTATGATCTATCAACAAACATGGTCGCCATTGCTAAAAATAGAACATAGGGGTCAAATGCAGTTTTTGGCTTATAACTCAAAAACCAAAGCATTTAGAGCAAATCTGACATGGGTTATATTGTTTATCAGGTCAAGATCTATCTGCCCTGAAATTTTCAGATGAATCAGACAACCTGTTGTTGGGTTGCTGCCCCTGAATTGATAATTTTAAGGAAATTTTGCTGTTTTTGTTTATTATCTTGAATATAATTATAGATAGAAATAAACTGTAAACAGCAATAATGTTCAGCAAAGTAAGATCTTCAATTAAGTCAATTTGACCAAAATTGTCAATTGACCCCTTAAGGAGTTATAGCCCTTTAAAGACTTTTTTTCACAATTTGTTCATCATGTTGACTTACTTTAAAAAATCTTCTCCTTTGAAACTGCTGTATCAATTTCAGCCAAACTTAGGCTAAATGAGTTTCAGAGTATCTAGTATAAATTTTATATTTTATTTCCTTGTATGTCAAGAAACATAGCTACTATGGCTAAAATAGAACATAGGAGAAAATTATTATTTTTTTTGGCTTTTGAAGAAAAAAGGACGATCCAAAAAACATTTAAATAAATTGATAAGCCAAAATAATCATTGATGAGAGATTTAACCAAAAGAATTAAGGTGAGCGATTCAGGCTCTTGAGAGCCTCTTGTTATTATAGCTAGAATGTGAAAGGGTAATCATGTAAAACATTTTTTTTTTTGTAATTGCAATTTAATTAAAACTCACATTTTGAGTATTTTTTATATGAATCAAACAGGATATTTCTGAATATCTCAAAATTTAAATCACATTTCAGTCTTGAATTATAAAATCGCATTAATAAACCCATGCAACAGTTATATATTAAATCAATGTATATATGGCGTGAGTCTTGGGACCATTTAATTACCAAAAAGAAAGGGGGAGGATTAGAATGGTCAAAATATCCTTGTCAGCTAAGGACAGAATTTAAATTGTTAAGCTATTAACCAGGGTACAATATACATCATGTACATGTATATTAATTTTTTGCTTAAAAAAACAATTTATAGACCATAAGCATGATAAGCATGATAGTAATCAAAATTTATTTCAACATGTTCAACATTAAGCAGGACAATATGTTTTTATTCTCTTACCCTAAGTTTAATTTTAAGTTTTTAATGGAAGTTGTACATGTTCAGGTCTTTGTTTATTAAAAAAGCTTCTACCTGGTGGTAAAGCCTCATTCCAAAACATGTTTTACATACAACATTCTGTACATGAAACACTAGATAACTTTATCTAAAGAATAATCTTGTTTAATGATCTATTATACAATGTCAATGCCATGGCGACTAAAATATCAAAAGCATTGCAAACTTTTATAAAGTTCAATTTTGGGACCTTACATGTACATTGATGTACATGTATGTATAAATGTATGAATTATATTTATAGAGCCCTTTTTAAAAGAAACAAAAAAAACATGCACAGTGATGCTACACTACCCTACAATTCCTGTGATACAAAATTGAAGAATTATTTTATAGTTTAACACTTTTCATTTGTAGGACTATTATCATGATAATAGATGCAGGCAATGCTGATGATTTTTGTGAATGTGACAATAGCCAGGTCAAACTAAATACATGTAAAGAACAAGATACTGGTAAGATATTATTAACCTATATATTAATTTAACTGTTTGGAAAATATGGTTATAATGACATACAAAGTATATACGTCATCACCTTTATAATAATTATACATCAGTTTTATTGAACATATCTTTGTTAACTTGGTTTTCCCATTGAAAAATCACTTTTATACTAATTCAATTTGTAGTAGGAATACATGTAGTACATTCGTACATATATAGGGCGGTCCTATGTTTTGCATTCAACAACTATTACATTTTCAAGATGGCCACTAAGGATGGCAAAAAAAAAAGTCGTCATCTTTATTTCCTGTCAGTGGTAAACATGTAAATGAAAAATATGAAAAAAAGTGGTATGATTGCCAATTAGAATAAATGACATACAACTTATATGTAAGCTATAAGTCTTCATATGCCATATGGCCTTCAACAATGCACAAGACCAATACTGCATATCTATTCAGCCATAAAAGGCCAAAAAATTGGAAAATGAAAAAATATGAAAGCTAACAGACTGATCTATATATGTACATGTATGTTTTGTGATTTTCAGATCTAGACTCACAACTAACTGAACTTTACAGCAGTCAACATCAGATTGGAAGACTGATAATGCTTCTGACAGAAACAATTTCAACCAACCAAACAAGTAACAGAAACTTTGCATCTTTAAAACACTACTTACATCTTCCATGGGATGATGTTCCAAAAAATAACAGTTCATCATTAATGAAGATTTTTATGTTATGGATTTTCTTTTAAAGAAAGTTAATGTACACTTGTTTTTATAGTAAAACCTTGCTGTTCAAGTATCAAAAAAACATTTAAGTTTATTGAAATTTGAAGATTCATATGACTTGTTTTAATTTTGTTATTTCTCAGGATGTCATGTAGAGGTACAGTCATGACAGTAATCTAAACAGCTATTCAATTTCATTCAAAATTCTTTGAAAATTTGGCACTAGTAAATATAAACTGAAGTAATTTGTTTTTCGTCTAGTTATGGGATTTTTATGGCCAGTAACAAAGTAGTCGGTGCCTTAAGTTTTACCCTTGTACTAAAATACCGATTTTCCGTAATTCCATAATTCAGTCATTCCGAAACAAACCATTATACAGTGTTTTTTATTAACGCCATAGATATTGGCCTGATTTTTGGTATGTAAGTTGACTATGATGAGTTACAGATCAAGTATAAGTTTTGTTCCACTCCCCTAATTTCTGTTGAAATTACCCGCTATGGACTTTGATAAATTGTTGAAAAGCACAGTTATATGCATTTTTTTCCTAAAAGCTTTCAGATATTGGGCTGATTTTTGGTATGTGAGTTACAGATCAAGTTAAAGTTTCGTCATGCTACCCTAATATTTGCTGTAATTTCGGGCTTTGGACTTTGAAAAATTTTGGAAAATCAAAGTTATATGGACCTTTCTTCTATTAAAATGCTTTCAGATATTGGGCTGATTTTTGGTATGTGAGCTAACCATGATGAGTTACATATCAAGTTTAAGTTTCGTTCCGCTGTGTAATTTTTTTCCAGAATTAAGGGTTTTAAACTTTGAAAATTGTTCAAAATTCACATTTATATGGACATTTTTGTATATGCCTCCAGATTTAGAGCTGATTTTTTTATATGTGAGACAACCATCATGTTTGTATCCACATGTGTTATTGAAATTGCAGATTTTCAAATTTTTAAGACGTAGCCTTTCGTGTTGCTTTCACACATCTAGTTTAAGATACATTTATGATTATCATTTTTGTATTGACTACATTACAGTAGATGCATTTATGATTTTCATGTTTTTATTGACCACATTGCAGCAACGTAGATATATAGGTACCTGGCAAATATTACCTTGTTAGCATACTAGGCTCAAAGGGCCATAAAAAAGTCCATCTCTTAGTGTCTGTTAAAATCATCTCTATATTGCAACTGTTTACAGTTTTCTCTTTTAAACCATTATTTTAAAAACTTTAAAAGAAGTATCATACATATATGTATGTATATATATATATACAACTCGTCTTAACATCAACCCAACAATGTTAGATCTGTAAATTTGCTTTCGCAAATTTTTGGTTCTTCCCTCGCCGGGATTCGAACCAATGCTACTGTGATATCGTGACACCAAATCGCCTGCACTGCAGCATATATATATATTGTAAAACTATCAAAATGTCAAGATCTTTTACTACCCAAAATTTTTCTGTAAAATTGGGACGTAACATCTATGAGCTATTGTCCCTGAAGTGTGTAAAGGAGTAGGTCCGGTAAGACCCCTTTTTGGCCCCAAAATATAACAGTTTTACAAAATTGTTAAAATGTAAACTTTAAGTTATTTATTGGACAGTTGAATGCTTCTGCTACATAAAAATGGGCTGTTTTTGACAATACAATTGACATATATCGGGTTGTAGCACCATTAAGTCATGCTAAATTACTGAAATCTTCAATATTCTATCATTTTAGTTAAATTTTAGACGGTTTCCGTGTTAAACGAAAGTGGCCACATTCGTGTTCATTCTTAATATTGAAATGTAAGTTGTATTTTATGATAATACATAACATATATAAAGGTTGTGGATGAACACAGATGCGACCACTTTCATTTTTGACAAAAACCATCTAAAAAGTGACGTTTTTTGGCATATTTGAGAGATTTTGCATATTTGAGCATGAATCTGATTGTCTTAAATGACTAAATCAGTTAAAATCTTTCACATTTACTAATTGAATCAAGTGAAATAGACACTTAGGCCAGGATTTTTTAATTTGTTGGTTTACGGATCCGCCGACCCGATTTTGCCGATTCCTAGAATAAAAATAAAATTGACTTTTCATGCTTTTTTATTCCCGCCGACCCAAACAAATACATTATCCCTGAAAAATAATTAAATGATTCTTTTTTTATGAAATGAAATGCATGAATCACTAACAAAATTGATAACACTCTCTGTTGTGAAAAAATAAAACTTCCAGTTTACGTTTCTAAAAATAGACAAATCAATTATAACTGACCTTGAAATGTCGTTTACGCAAATAATTTTGCGGAACGAAATCTGTGTTTAAAACCCATTACACAATAAGTTCGTTTCCCTTATTTGTCATCAGTCTGTAAGATGCATAATCTCATAGAAATAGACTTGTCCAAATGTGGACAGGTGGAAAGCACCTTGGAAGTAAAAGTTCTGAATATCAACAAGTCATTTAGAATTTTCTTGTTTCATGGATAATAAAAAAAAAATTTCGTCCATTTGGATAAAAAACGGGAATGCATGACACTAGATTATAAACCCGATATTCTCGTTTTTTCCGTGGACGACTCTATTACGTTTTTGACACGTGTGTTGAAACTTATTTTCGTACGACGTTTTTTACATTTTTTTCTTTATCAGTTTTCGTTTTTGAAGATCATTACTCACCAAGTTTTCTGGAATTGATTAAGAGCTACGCGAATTTGTTTTTCTTGTTTGTGAAAAGACGATTTAATTTCGTCTTTGTCTGTGAACACCCCCCTGTTTTACGGCAAATCATTAGACAATGTCATGCGATATTTATGACAGCTGAGCAAGAATATTTCATCGAACTAAAATTTGAAATGATGACAAAATAGCATAAAAAACATTTTGTTAGAATGGTGAAATGTATATTTATTTTGCATTTTGCATTTTTTTTTCTGTCTTGAAAGATATTTTTTTTTCTTTTTTTTCCCGACCGACCGACCCGACTTTTTCATGGGGAAAATCCGTAAACCAACAAATTAAAAAACCGTGGCCTTAAGTGTTAAAAAAGTGGTCAAAATCTTTCGTCAGATGAAACTGAAATTTGAGGCCAAAATGAGTCCTTACCGGACCTTCTCCTTTACAAATTTTCAGAGTTTTGTGCTAATATCTGACAGCTATATCAATATGATATAAGAAAATATTGCAAAAGTGGTCAGAAAAACTTATTTTTACAGTCTGAACTTATTCTGAATTGTTTTAAATTTATTGCTAATGAATTATGTGTTTTTTATCGTTTTGAGGTGCACAATTTGTCAATTCAAGCTATTTCGGCTCCTGGGAGCCTCTATATTTGTAATGAATAATTTGTATTTGTATATGATTTTTTTTCTTAATGTATTAAATGAAACATTAATTAATCTTTTCCTTTTGTTGTTATACTTATTTATAAATCCAGATCTTATAATATGTCAGATTTTAAAAATTAGACGGCAAAATTGAGAAAATTTGAATATGCAGGCTACCCCATTTTGTTGTGGCATATACTAGACACCAACATTATTTGCCGAGCTTAATATTTTTTTTGATTGAGTATATATAGTTATACTTTGCAAGTAGATATGTTGTTTTACAATAATAAACGGGTCTTGGAGTATTTTGGCTCTTAAAGATGACCAAAATCAGCCATTTTGGACTTGAAGCTAAATAGAACATATTGAAATGGTTAGATTATACATACACTTTATAGACAGCATTGTTATTTCTATGCAAGATGAACGTACAAACCGCCGAATCATTATTTGTGGCAAGCCTGAGTGTGCTTCACTGGTAGGCAATGAAAAATACAATAATTTACGTTCAATGTAAAATAGAGAGATCGTACGGAAAATGTGTCCCGATATTTGGCAAATATTCCCCCAAGAATTCTTTGGTTTCTATTCGCAGCCTATTAATTATAAAAATCAAAAAGAACACCCTGAGTTCCGAACTGGGACCAACTCTCTGTTATTGAAGAAGAGAACCCCAAATATAAGCAAGCGTACACTATGGGGACATGTTCCATTTTGAAAATTAATTTGATCTTGCCATGCCCCGCTGGCTTCACTGTAACATATTTAAATTTGAAACAAATAATTATATTAACTTGTAAGTCATATATATATATATCAAATAAAATGTGATTTTTTTAAAATTCTTGACAGTATACAAATTAAACATCTATACAAATTTTACGAGAAAACGTTGTCTATTGACTTCTGAGTTCTAGCATCTATATGCTATGGAGTAAGCGATCATTCACTGACAAAATAACATGTTACTTATTCGCTAAAACTCTGGTTCTTTTCCTTCTGATTCTTTATTTCCATACTACGTCTACATCACACACATCATATCTCTGTAGGATTACTGCACATGTTTACCAGAAACCTGAAAAATTAAACAAAACAGTAACAATTACTTTTTCTTTATATTCTAATTCGCCAACTCAAACGAATATAAATTATTTAATAAACAAAACAACACATACATAGGATAAGTGTGCCTACAGCTGTAGCAGCCTTTAATATTAACTTTACATTCAATATGATTCTCAAACTAAAGTCCTTCACTTTAAATTCAGGCACACTACCAATCCAATCATACAATAGCACAGTAATATACAGTACCACAATCAAAAAGTATCTACATAAGTGGAAAAATTCATATTAATATAATGTAATATATGCATATACTCCCATCGACGATAACCATCTCACAAAAAAAGGGGGGGGGGGGGGGGTAAACATAATAACGAATGCTGCTACGTTTAACTATAGGCAAACTTCGAATAACTTAATTTTCTTAAACTAACCCCTTAAGTAATACTTAATCATGCTTTTCACGAAAATCATGAGGGCATATAAACGTAAAACCGTCAATACGGTGTATATGCCATCCAATCAAATTGAACGTAAACACACACCATGTGCTTGATATAAACACACACACGTGGGAGGTGGGTGTGATTTAAGTGAAATATGCCGGCAGCCTTTCTTTTAGATTAACGTAGGCATGACGTCACGTGACTTAATTCGAAAACAATTTGGACTAATTCCGAGAAAACAGATCCTACTACATGTTTTAAGTGGTACTATTACACGCTTAAAATGTATTTTTGTCACTGCGAACACTATGAAAGTATTTTATTCATGAACGAGTAACATTTTTTAAAAGTGTGTGCTCCATTTCTTCTCATAAGAAAATTAAATATAAGTTTGTTTAACTTAAGCTACATGTAGTTGTTGTTTTCAATACCCCAAAACGGAAGAACGGTCATGTATGTTATGCATCTCATATACACATGGATTTGTCAGATATTCGACTGAATCGTAGAAAAAAAACCTCTAGTATGATTGAATATTCGTATTTTTCGTTGAATGTGTATTCTTGCTCCTGGTTACGTTGTTTTTAGAATCTTAGAACTGGTGGCTCTTTACATCACTAGATTTTTTTTTTATATCTGACGTAAATTAATCTATATTCGTTATGTATACATTAGAAGTGATTCACGACTGTAGTACACAAATAGCTAGACTTATTCAGTTAAATAGCTTTAGGCTTGAAGCTGAACTCTCGATGTCAACAATTGGATAGTTGGCATCATAGAAAGTGCATAAGATGTAAATGCAACCTTCTTTTCAAAATGCTGACTAACTACGTCTGATTTGTGTCGGCTAGCTTCATCTGTAGCCAGTGGCGAATCCAGAAATTTACATAAGTGGGGGCCCACTGACTGACCTAAGAGGGGGCCCGCTCCAGTCACGCTTCAATGATTCCCTATATAAGCAACCAAATTTTTTCCCAAAAAGGGGGGCCCGGGCCCCCAGCCCCCCCTAAATCCGCCTCTGGTAGCAGTCAGCAGGAATCCATGCAAGTATTAACTCTGTCTGTCAAAATACCGCGCGATTGGCGAAAATGTAGCTGACCCAATTGGGGATTAAATTTTGAACATCCGAAACTCAAAACGAGCAATCAACCAGTTATCAATTGAGGCGTTTCCAAGTAGTTTTAATAAAAAATGAAATGACGAAATGAGTACAATAAAAGAATAATGCATATAAGTTGGAAATTCGTTTGCATTTCAGTATATTGATATGGTCATGAATTGTCACCAACAAATCCCGTCTGCCTATACCGTTGTTGTAAGGAAAGTAAGACGAGTTTCTGGCGTGAAATTTTCCAGAAACAGCACGTTCACGTATTCCGGCCTGCAATGTTTTATGGCCTGTCTCAGATTTTAATTGCTCAGTCACGGCAACATGGAGATGCAACATTTTTATAATGATTCAAGTGTGTGTATAAAGAATTGTTTCACAAAAGAAACCATTTAAAAAAAATCATTTATTGGTTTCAAATTTCACTTTATGAAATTCGTGCGACTTCAAAAATCTGACATGTTCAATAACCTCAGGTAAGTCATTTATTGATTTATTTTCTAAACAGAAAGAAGTATGTGTTTGTCGTCTGTCGTTTTTTTGTATAGATTAGATCGTTGGTTTTCCCGTTTGAATGGTTTTACACTAGTCATTTTTTGGGCATTTTATACATTGTAGCTTATAGCTTGCGGTTCGGTGTGAGCCAAGGCTCCGTGTTGATGACCGTACTTTGACCTATAATGGTTTACTTTTACAAATTGTGTCTTGGATGGAGAGTTGTCTCATTGGCACTCATACAACATCTTCTTATATCTCTGGTAAGCATGAAAAGTAGTTCTATAAGGATCAATCATGATTTTGTGAAAAAAATAATCACCAAAATGTTTATTGCGTTTCTAAAGTCCGTCAGTATAGTTAATGCGTATTTATCAATACACAATATTTCAAGTTGAAACTAGAAACTTCCATTAAACTGGACTAATAACCCTGCATCTTCGATTGTCTCAAGTATTCTAGGGGCTGTTTAGGGGTCAGCTGAAGCCCGCCTCCGGGTGCGGGATTTTCTCGTTCTGTTGAAGACCCATAGATGGCATTCGGTCTTTTCTGCTTTTCTGTCTGGTTGTTGTCTCTTTGACACATTCCCCATCTCCATTCTCAATTTTATGTATACTGAAAAACATGTTATTAAAAAAGCTGGTGATAAGTATTTGGTCTTTTTTCTATTATGGTACTGTAGATTCATGTGATATATTCTTGCTTTGATTTCCTGGGAGAAAGTGAACCACGAATACATAGGAGTAGGGATTTTGACCCAACAAAAATAAAATGTTTGAAAACTAGTCCAAATTGGCACATAATGTTTGGCAATGCATAATGTCAAGACATATCAATGGAAAACATAGTATTTTTCATCTGCATCTATTCAACACAAATAGCTGTGGAAATCTTACAGTTTTGCTTTGAGACTAAAGAATTTAAATATTACGATTTGACAGTATATATATACCTTTTTTTTAAAAAGGCAAATATATACAAAACGTTCACAGTATATATCAACAGATAAAGTATTCACTTAAAAAAAAACAAGAACAAAACAAAAAACAAAACAAAAAAAAAAACGAACGGAAACGACTCCTTGCGACGGTCAAAAAAGGTCATCTTTTAAAAATGAGCAAAAATATAATGTCACAAGCATCTATTTCTTACTAAATAAATACTAAACATATCAAATAGTTCTAAATTCTTATAGAAATCAAACAAAACATCTGTTATTCGATTTTAAAGGATGTAAATGAAAGCATGGATGCAATGTGGGTACTCCTCATTACAGAATCATGGATCGTTTGGAGGTCAGTTCAAATCCATTTTTCTATGATTCAATATGGATTCAAAATTAAATTGGCGTAACTACATAGTAAACAAGAATACGTCTACAAAATAATCACAGAACGGAAACGTTTGTCTGGATCATAAAATAACGTAGGTGAAAAAATTGTAAAAATAGGTGCAATTTGGGTACCCTTACGTTAGGTAAATTCCTCTTGATTATTCGACTGGAAACATAGAGAGCATACGTCGACAAAAAGATCTTTTGAAATAATGTTTGAAAAGACATTTTACATGTCTTACTTGAATATTTAGTTTGTCGACGCCTGCGCTCTATGTATCCTCGTCCTAAATTTGGTTGAAATCTGTCCGATTTTATCTTTCACCAGGAAAATCTCTTATAGGCAGCTACCATTTGATTTTTGTTTTTCACTCTATTCGGTCCTGCCTTTTTTTTCATTAGTTCATCCTGACTTTTTTTACATAAATTGTCATCCTGCCTTTTGTTTTGCTAAGTTGCTCATCCTGCCTTCTTTTTTTTTTACTAAAAACTCCTGTCCTGCCTTTTTTCAAATTTCATCCTAGCCACCCCCCCCCCCCCCCCCTAATAATCAAATGGTAGCTCCCTTATTGACCTATTTGGGATGTTAAAATCAACGCTTTAGAATAAAACTTTGACACAGATAGATCTATTATTTTTTATCTTTTAACATTGAACTTTATAATCGGAACCAAATATGGCCCTTATCAAGCTTACTCCTTTGTCGTTTAGATTAACCAAAATCTTTATGTCAATTCGTTTCTCGTTCTATTTTTGTGTCACTCTTACAACAATCACTCTTCCTATCGAAATATAATAAATAAATTACCAGTTTAACGGCACCCTTTAAACAAATGATATAGTTCTTAGACAAAAGAAGAAAACTGCGTATAGTTATCAACTTTTATTTCAACAGAAAATCTAACAAAAAATACTTGACGTTCCAAGATCGATTTTGTTTTTTTTTCTTTTCTTTTCAACGCAAAAAAAAACCTAGAAGATTTAATTGTATCGTTACACTAGTGTAGTATAGAACTATTGTTATTAAATGTTTTCTTATCATAAAGACAACACACCCATCAGAGATAGAATTAGTTAAAAGGTATTATAGATTCCCGCCTTTAAAAAAAAAAGCTGTATTAACTAAACGAATAACTAATCAATTTTGTCTGTGTGAAAATGAATCTTCCCACTGGAAATGATTGTCATCAGATTACAAAGGACGTTTCATATTATTGCAAGACTTCTAGGCATGATCAGGTAGGTGCGTTTTCTTATTGTTCGCTGGCTTATTGTTCGCTAGCTTGATTTATCTTTTTGTTCGCTAGCTTGATTTATCTTATTGTTCGCTAGCTTGATTTATCTTATTGTTCGCTGGCTTATTTTTGGCTAGCTTGAGTCTTGTTGTAATTATCTATAATTATTAGATATGTGTGCATAATATGGAAATATTTATATGGCCTACAATTTTTGTTGGCCTTTGTTATTAACCTTCGCGTTCAATATAAACATGAACGATGAAGTACAAAGTACTTCATCATAATTCAGTTCGGAATTTGGACAGTGTACTAGGATATAGTATCTTAAACATTGAGCATTGTTTGAAAAGTAGATTTCCTATTACCCTTAGAGTATTGAAGTACATTTCAAGCATTTTTAAATTTAATATTAACAAAAATAAAAACGATATGAAAATAATCTGACAGCTTTGTTGCTATATGCCTTTATCGCTTTCTTATCATGGAAGAATATACTTTAACTTCTAAGGCAAGTAATTATGCATAATGTTTAAAAGAGTTCTTTATAATATCAACGGTTTATAAGACATCTTAATTTAGCAATTCAAACTGCACACTGTGAAGTAAGAAAGAAAGTAGGGAGTAAATAATAAAAAAAGACACATAAAAAAAGCAACGAGAGTTTCAGATTTCAGTTACATGTATTGGAAATGCTAAAAAATCGAAAAAGAAAAAAGGTTAGATCTGATTACATACATAATTTATAATCTGGTAACGTCATTTATCATATACTTAAAGTAAGTTTAAGAAATAATTTACAACAAATCTATGGCTTCCATGAATTATTTCGATTCTAATAGGACAAATACGGTAATTAAAAAAAATGAAGCGAGGTCCCCCCGCTTGGGTATTCATTGTGTGTTGCTGTTCTATTTACCCCCTGTAAGATAAGGGAGCTACCATTTGATGTTTATGGGGGTGGGTGGGATTGTGGGGTGGGGGACTAGGATGAATTTTGAAAAAAAGACAGGACAGGAGTTTTGAGTAAAAAAAAGGCAGGATGGGACACTTTGCCAAAAAAAAAATGGCAGGATGACAATTTATGTTAATAAAGTCAGGATAAACTAATAAAAAAAAGCAGGACCGAATAGAGTAAAAAATAAAAAGGAAAAGGCAGGACAGAGATTACAACTAAAAAAAGGCAGGACAAAATTTTTCGTCCTAGCCCCCCCCCCCCCCCCCCCCCCCCCCATAAAAATCAAATGGTAGCTCCCTAAAGCTAAATAATTACAATAAATCTATAGATGCCATGAATTATTTCTTAAATACCACTAGCAAAAAAAGTTTTGACTCTTTTAATTTTGTAACTAAGGAGCCGCCATATTGACTTGCTGAAATAAGTAAATGTAGGAATAATGCAATAGAATAGAAAATAAAACAATTCCTACCTCAAAATTCCAATTTAATGCAATATTATTCGAAATTGGAGGGTTCACGTAACGGAAGAAGGTTCAGCTATAATGCATTATTTCTTTTTGTTATGCACCAGAATAAGAATAAAGGCTCTATAATTTTTTTTCCAAGTGCAACTTTTAACCCAACGAAATCGGCATAGCGTTAGCACATAGGTTACGATACATGTGGATTTATGTGGGAGGTTAATTGTAACAGTTATTATTATGTACAGCTCTGTTTCTGCGATAAGTACAAGTATATATATATATCGAGAATTTTATCACGGTGTTGTATACAAAGTGAAAGAAGCACGTCATATTAGAATAACTAATAATTGTTATAGTATGATAAAAGCAGTAAATTTACGTGAATTCCATATTTTCCGAAATGGTGTTTAGCGGGCTGATATGAAAAATTTTCACATGTTTCGGCTATTATCACATGTCTTTCCGAAACGTTATCTCATGGCATTCCGGCATTACTCGGCAAATTCTGTAAAATACACCTCAATGGTACGTTTTGTGTGAAAAGCATAACAAATTAAAGTAGGATACAAAAAAAATATTAGGATACAGGAAATTTTATTATGTAAAATGCAAAAACACCAACAAAGGGTACAATAATTTTTTTTTTTGTCGTCATTATAAAAATATATTATCCTATTGTTTTTCTCCTCTGTTGAGGCATATTATAAAAAAAATCATATCGGACGTATTATATTTGGCGTCCGACGTCCGTAAACTTTTCATTTTTTGTTCTCTCCTACTAGAGAACCATTTAAGGTAGTATGGGTGTCTATCGCCTTCTTTGATTGAAAATAACAGAGAACCTGAGGTCCAGATTTTCACTCAAATTAGCAAAATTTGATGAGGAATGCAGATAACTAAATAAATGTAAATTGTTATTTAAAAAAAAATAAATTCATCAGATTTTAACTTATAAATATAAAATGTTTACAAGCTTAAATTATTTTTGCTTGATTTTTATTTTTTTCAAATTGACATTTTAAGGGAGGTAACTCTGAAATAGTACATTATCTGAAGGAAATTGCATGAAATTTTGATATTTTGTATTTTAGCCGGAAAAAAAACGTACGGTGATCCGATCTTCTTTTTTGATATTCTCAAAGCATTTTCTAAAAGCTATCCTCTCGTATTTTATTTTGCAATTCTATCATTTAGTTTTGCTTCTAATCTCAAAATGATGTTTTTACCTGTATAATTCATACACAAAGTGTCATTTTGTCACAACCTGTAGCTTGGGAAAATGCTCGGTGACCTATCATTTTTATTGTATTTTTTCACATATCACAATATAAACTACGTTTTTGTAAAGTATGAACAAATTCTATCAGTTTTGATTTATACTCTCATACCACCTTCAAATGAACATTATATTAAACAAATTTTTCTCAATTAATGAAGATCATGACATTATATTTTTCATATCAGATGTGTTATCAGCCCAAGGTTCACTATCAGCCTAAGAACCAAATAATCTGATATTATCATGCTGCCAGGTTCTAACTGAGACAAAGCCTGCATAAGTTGCATGATGATTGAATATATTCCACAAAACTTGGGAGAAAATATTAAATCTACAAAGAACTCCCTTTGCAAAATGAATAAACTGTTAGCTTTGATCAAAGATATTTCAACAACTTTCACAGTTTATATATAAAGGATGGGACAAAACTTTGCCTTTTTTCTTGTTAAATATTATAGATACCACTTAATGGACGCAAGCATGATTTAAAGACGAGCTTGGAAGTAATAACTATGCCCAAGGGATGTTAGAATTGTGTGCTTATTTATCAAATTTAAAATTTGGACACGAAAATCGAATAGGAGAGTTTCTCAACTTTCATATGAGCAGTACTAGGAATTATCTTATAATCATCCAGAAATACATTTTCAGTCTCAAATTCTGGACATACATTTTTAGATGGACTGCAGCTGTAGGTTGATGTGAAAAGTGTTTCGATCATATGAAAAGCGATTAATGCAAGGGAAATGTTTTTTTTTTCTAGAATAATTATAACTAAACTTTATAAACACTTCAAGTTGACATTTAGGTAAATAAAATTCATATTTATGTCTAATTTGACACGAATTATTTACAAAATATTACATTAAAGTCATAAGAAACGATTGACTGGTGAAAAATAATAATCATCCAATTCTTGAACCAATGCATGTATATATCATAAACTTAGTCCTCTGTGCACGATTTTATCATTTTTTTACGCAAATATATCATATAATCGTCAATTTTTTTTCTATCTGTCTGTTATGATTTAACAAATATGTCTACTCATTAAATGCCGTGTTTTGAAGCCGAAGTTTACCGATTGTCACCTTATAGTAAATAATCAACAAAAAGCATGGGTATTTAACACGTGTTTAACATATACAATCAGGTAATTGTTTATTTTAATGACAGATTCATGCGTATTGCTATCACCGGATTTTTACGAGGAGGGTTACGCTTAGGTCACTATGCATACGGAAAATATGTCGGCGAATTGCTACCTGGCAGCAAGCAATTAAAAATAAGTAAACTTTTTCTAAAATGTGGACAAATTAAAGAATTTTCCTCAGAAAAAAGTATATGTACATAAGTTGTATAATGAAACCTATCCATTTAGTTTTAAAAAACATATGCATATTTTTTTTAATTTGAGGTTTCATATGACTTTAAGATGAGAAATGCAATCTTTGATACTTTATATTTAGGTATGAATAGTCTGTATTTGCAAGAGCTGCTTTTAACAGTCACAGTGGCAGGTACAATATAATATATAACGTAATATTTTCATATTGACGATTAATTAGATACACCAGTCTTTACTATAATGCAGATATGATTCTTACATTTCGCGATATTTTGACATCTTAAAGTCACATAGATACAAGAACAGTATTGTGAACATCGAGTTATGAGTACACGTATTCGGGAAATATGGTGCTTATTAATGCAAGGATATATAGTTATATTTTGATATTATAATTTTTATTCTCATAAAGCCAAAAGTCAATATGAATACGTTTGAAACTTTTCTATTGATAAAAGAAGTTACAAGGATTACGCTAATGAGGCTGTAAAAGAGAGGCGAAAGATACCAAATGAACATTCAAACTCATAAGTCGAAAATGAACAGATCCACGCCATGACAAAACAAAAAGAAAGACGACGAAAATACAGACACAGTGCACAGAACACAACATAGAAAACGAAAGACTTAGCAACACCTACCCCAGCAAAAACCGGTGTATCCCAAACAACACAACAAAACCTACAAAAACTATTTTAAGATTTATAAAAATACAGTGCTAAGTACCGTATATGTTCATTTTTATCTTAAACCAACTCATTTAATTCTAATGACCGATAAAAGGCCGATAGTTCAAATTCATTTTTCCTTTATTATATCAAGTTTTTTGAAACATAAAGCAGCTATTGTAATTGAGAAATAACTATTAAAAAAAAAAAACGATAAATTTTAATATTTTCATCTCTTATTATGATTAACAAATTATTTGATTTAACACCATTTTTTTTCTTCAGCATTGGGTTTGTAAATGAATGTTAATGAATAGGTTTTTTTAATCTTAAAATCCTTTAATGCATTTTTTCACAGGTTTCATAACCGACAGTCATCAAGATGTACGATGTCCACAGATAATTGGTAAATAACATTTCGCTGGTAAAAACAATTTAGAAATGCTATAAAATAAATGTTGTCCTACGAATGGCGGTTAAAAAAATATATAAAACTGAAAGTATTACCGGCCACCATTCACACGAAATCTTTTATTTTTATAAACAGTTGAAGGGTATGAGCAGATGATGAATCTGCGTTTTCCTTATTCATTATAATTTATATAATCCAGTTTAGGTTTCATCATAAATATGGAAGGCATAGATTGTCATTTCCGACGATTAAAAATGAATTGTCGTCCATAGTTATATGTTTCCTCATGTTTTGTTTATTTTGTTGTAAATGTCAAATATTTGCTCTTTTCGATAGAAATTTATCGCCGATTTAAAGTTTGGAAAACAGTGGGAACACTTGATCATTGTTGAAAATTAAACCATTTATTTTATATCTAGATTTACTATGTGTTCGAAATAGTACGGGTTGCCTGTTCATGGAAATACCAGGATCCCTTTTCCGACCGGTAGTAAAACCCCGGCTTAAGAGAAAGACTGTTTTGCTTAACATGATCTATAAAAATACAGTCACACCCTGTCGGAATTTGAATGTTAAAGCTGACGTAGGGAGAATTCCATATTCACCACGTAAAAGAACCCCAGACACAATCTTTGACAGTAGAGCAGCTTCTTTCAAGGCAAAATGTATGCCTATATTAAACATATCCTACATTTCAAGTTGAAGTCAGAATTTCTACCCTGAATTCCTATCAAAGCAGGACTTATCTATTGAATTTGATTTTTGTTTTATATACACATTTAAGACAGTACTATACATGAACAGTGCTTTATAGATGAATATTTGATATAATATTAACTGTAATTTTTCTTTGGCCACCCTTTAAAAGTTTTCAACAAAATGCGGTATTTTTGTTATTTTACTTTATACAAGAAACAATTTTAGTACCTGTTTTTTTAATAGGAAATTAACACAGATATGACGTCCTGAAAAAATTTGTAATGTCAAAATTCTTTGATCGTCCGTCATTTTCAAAAATTTCCACCAACATGGTACGCCAATATTCAAAATGCACGAATTCAATCAAGCTTTAGAATTTACACATACAAATGATATGATTTTCTGCTCCTATATTCTAAATAACTGTTGACAGCCATTATTAATGTATTGTTTTTGTGCATCACTCAAAATGCACAGTTTTAGTTATTACTCTGGTTAACATATATATTTCACCTACCTATATTGAGAGTTTAAATATTTGTCATTGAATGATCATGTTCAGTGTACAGATTGATTTCAAGGTGAACTCTGTTGACTGTTATGCACATTTGTTCATCTTAACTTAATTTAAACAAAATGTCACAAAAAAGAAATAAAATGCATAACCAGATGTAGAATATTTTTTTAAATAGTATATTGGGAAGTATATATGGGGAATTACTGTAGCGGACATATGATTTTTAATATCAAATGTAACTACTGCACAGTTTTGATGATAGATAGATTTATCAAAGCTATTTTTTGGTGAAAGTTTACCTTATTTGTTTTACAATTTATTATCATATAGATCAGATGTCCTGTAAGAAGACTATACAGTCCGTGTACGTAAAACCGGGAGAATATGTTGTGCTAAACTGTACTTGTTTTAGTAAGACTAATGGCCAATGGATCGGTCCATATAAGAAATCCATACATTCAAATGATGATTATGCCATTCTATACGCACACGGAATGGAATTAAACCCAAAGTTGAGCACATCAAAATATCGAGTTTTGGGTGGATACGATCAACAAAAATGCGACTTACAGATTTCGAACTTTTTGTCAGATGACGATGGTAGATATGGGTGCTTTTACAGAGATTCAGAGACAATTGTGATATATGTATACAACATAGTTGCAGCAAGTAAGTACCGTACCATACTGACTGTTCATGAACATAAAACATAAGAAGATACAAAATGTATCAGATAGTCGAACTTGGAAAACTATTAAAAATTATAAAAACGAAATCACTAGGAAAATACACAAACTTGAAAAAAGTGTTTGTTTGTTTGTGTTTAAAACCGCACGTTCAACGATATTTGCCATATTATGATGGTCCTTTTTAATGATGGAGAAATTGGAGTCACAGGGAAAAAAAACCAGGATTACAAGCCAACGAAAAAGAACATATAAAATAATCAAAAGAACACAATGCATACCAAAATTATCAAACAAGTAATGAGTCAAACTCAAAATCTGTCAAAAAAAAAAAATTACACAGGGAATATGTTAGTCACTTAATTGTAAAGATATATTAATTCGTGATGACGATTGTAAGATATTTCAGTGATTATGTCAGATAAGTCTTTGTACTTATGAGTAAGCAATTTACAGGACAGTGATTTTGCTCTCTTAATAATGCTATGAAATGGAGAACAAATTTAAAGCCTATATTAACTCTGTTCAGTGCATTTTAAAACACAATTCTAACATCGATTACTTAGTGCAGAAAATACTATTAAAAAAAAACCAAAATATTTGTTCTACTGAATAAAAGACTTCAGGTTGACTTAATCAAGCTGTTAAAGAATTAGAAATATTGATAAAACTGTCCTTGGTTTCTATTTTCAGATTATCCTGAGCCTCCTGCAAATGTGTCAGCCGTTTTGAATTCTACCTCTTTTGTGGTGTATTGGCATCCGGGATTTGATGGCGGGATTCCTCAAAGATTTTATATTGAGTATAGACCGGAATCAAAACCTGAATGGGAGGTGGTAGGACCCATAGTGCAATCAAACCTCTCAATAGACGTAGAGTTAGAGTACAGACTGAAATATGTTCTAATCGCTAAAAAGTATTACTTACGAATGTTTGCGAAAAACATTGTCGGACAAAGTAATAACTCAAACATATTTTTTGTAGAGATGGAAGGTAGGCATATAACATTTGCTTTGGCTTCTTGTTTTTTCATAGCAACATTAAAGTAAATAAATTGTCATTCATGAAATAAAAAAAGCGAACATTGAATTGTTTTAGCAATTGTTTTGCATTAATTGTTTGATGATATACTATTGTCGTTTTTTTTTTATATATTTCGACGAGTAAATCTCTATTTTTTCACGTCTTGTTTTGACATACATCATTTTAGATATGAAAGTTATATATTTGTTCTTTCAATTATTACACACAATACATTGATAAACGATTTGTGAATCGCGGTAACCAAGGCACAAGGAAAATTATACGTTGAACAATCAGACAATACAATGAGAAAAAGAAAAGACGTGTCGAAAAAAAACCCAACAATTTATAAAAGAATGTTAAATAAAAACAAAACTTGGGGAAAAATTAGCACATAATATTGTTGACACACAATTTTTATTATTGTAACAGACCTTGAAATTCACCAACGGTCGTAAAGAAACAATTTTATGGTTAACATTATTCATTACTTTAATATACATGCATCCATAAGGCCGCTGTCTGTCGCTTGTCATTTAAACCTTTTGGGAAATATTGTTAGCTTAAAAATGAACATCCTATTAGTATTCAAACAGGAGTTATTTCACCCGTGAAAACCAGGAACCTATCATTACTTACATCACCGTATTGGTTCTCGATAGTTGAAGGCCTGTCGATGACCTGTATTTGTTTATATTATGTTTCTGTGTTCTGCAGTTAATGTTTGATGATAAGTGGTTGATCAATGAAAATCATATTACATTTCCGTATTTCTATAATAATACAGTATTTTGAATTCGAATTATACAATACTTTTTGTGATTTTAGTTTGAGTGGAATGAGAAATTGTTTATTTTAATGATTTATAAAGACATTGTTATGGGTAAACTTTTCTGTGTTAATGTTGATTATAAATTATTATCATTATAGACTGTGGCTGCAACTTCGAGAAATATACTTATCATATCTGGCAGATAACAAGTAGTTTGTTAGTAGGAACTCTAATTTTCAGCATTTGTGTGAATATTTATTGCTTACTTACACGAAAAAAAAATTCAGGAATTGGTGTTGAAATTCCACTTGAAGGTCAATACTATGAAATTGGATCGATCACTGATGACAATGCAATTATGCAAGGCATACCAAACCATTTACAAGAAGCAGTAACTATTGTCGACAGACCAACTTCTCAAAGTACCATTAGCAATGATTCCTCTGTTCAAAACATGTCCCCTTCAGAAATGTGGGTACCCAGACTATCCAATATACCGCCGAATGAAGACGGATATGAAAATCCTTATCAGACAATTGACCATGCAGATATTGAATTGCATCAATATAGTATCATAACGTCAAATATGTATCAAAACACAACTATTTTTCATAGAAATACTCGAATAAACACAATTCAGCACCGTTTTCAAAACGACAAAAAAAGAGATCATTGGCTTATTATTTACAACAAAAGCTTTGCAAATTCATAAACAAGAACACTTTTTTGTGGCATAAATCTCAATGCAGTAAACTATTATACTATTTTTTCATTCGCGAAGGCTTGGTCGTTTGGAACAGAACTGGTAGTAAATTAACTCGATGAATGTATGGAAATAACAAACATGGATTCAAGCCTTTTCTTGAAGTGCATGAAGCATTCGTTTGAACTCTCCTTGTTTTACCTGATGTCCAAGTCATTGCGTGTAATCAACGTTTTTTTTTCAAATGTTAAAATGTCAATAAGATACAATCAATAACTTTAGTGTAGGAAGGCAAATGATTAGTGTCGAATCGCTGAATCAATACATGAACGACAAAACTGGCTCGCTAGGATATAGACATTAACATCTGGATCACTTCCTTTCGTCTGTAAAAAAATATTCCTTTTGATGTTGAAATATGTTAGTAATTCGATTCGGAATGGGATCGGTGTGTGCTAAACCAATACATTGGATGCATTGTTAATGTGTGTACTTTTAATATACTTATGAAAATGAAATGTTTACCACAATCCGTTACGTCAGAGGTAAAATCACAAAATTACTGAACTTCGAGGAAAATTCAAAACGGAAAGTCCCTAATCAATTGGCAAAATCAAAGCTCAAACACATCAAACGAATGGGCAATAGATATAATCCTGACGTGGTAAATGCATTTTATAATGTAGAAAATGGTGGATTGAACCTGTTTTTCAAGCTAGCTAAACTTCTCACAGTCTCATCAAATTCCCTTAAACTGACATGTTCATTACTTAAGGTTATTTCCGTTTTTTGTGATAATCAGCAGGGTTTTTGCTTTGTTTTGCGGGATGTATTTAAACGAAGCCATGTCTGTAAATTGTTTTCTTTCACTGGGATCGAACTCAAGCTATAAGAATATCGAGACAACATCGCCTGCATTGTGTAGATTATTTTATATTTTTGTAAATTCGGGAACCAAAAAATTAATTCAAAAAATTCATTGGACGTTTGATATATCAGTAGTGTTTGCAAACACTTACAAAACAATGTTGATGCTACATGTATACCATTCTTGAAAAGCAATGAATTTGTTTTATGCAATTCAAGGATTTAGAAATTTAATCGATAATTCTTGTTTGAATCCCTCCAATATGACGTGTTTACAGGTTGACAAATTGTCACCGAGGACATGAGAAAAAAGTAAAATCACAAAAATACTGAACTCCGAGGAGAATTCCAAACGGAGAGTCCCTAATCTAATGGCAAAATCAAATGATAAAATATGTCAAACGAATAGACAACAGCTGTCATATTCCTGACTTGGTACAGCATTTTCAAAAATTGAAAATGGTGGATTAAACCTGGTTTTATAGCGCTAAACCTCTCACTTGTACGACAGCTGCATGGTATTCCATTATATTGACAACGATGCGTGAACAAAATGTCACAAATAGGGATACAACAACACGAACCCCACGAACAATTGGGGGTGAATTAAGGAACTTCGGAAGGGTAAGATAATCATGCTCCACATGTAACACCTGTCGTATTACTCAAGTTATTACAAAGCCTGTAAATAGTATTAATTCGTAGGTCATATTCGTGAAAAGGGAACGGGATTGTAATTACGACATAAAGAACATATCTGATATCATCTGTATAATGGGTATTCCATAACGGTCGATGGCGTCCGTAAAATTTACGAAGTGATGATTTCTAATTCATGAAAAAGGTCACAATGGGAAGCTAAAATCATCTTTCATGTCATATTTTTGGTTTTCAACCGAGCTTCATAGTCAATTTCTAGATATAAGTCATAATCAAATGGCAAAATCAAAAGCTGAAACACATCAAACGAATGGATAACAACTGTCATATTCCTGACTTGGTACAGGCATTATTTTCTTATTGTAGAAAATGGTGGATTGAACCTTGTTCTATATCCCAAGACTATTGCTCTGATTTAGTTTAATTTACTGTTAATATAGGCTCATCAGTGACTTTAGAATAAAATCATTTTGACTTCAAAATCAAATATAAAGAGCCTTAAAAACCGACAATTTCAAAACGTTGTAATATCTCATATTCCTAAATTGTTTATGGAAGAAGGTCAAACTCCACGCAGACTATTTCAAATGTCTATGTGCTAAATTCGTTGGATGTATACTTATCAACAAAAACTCTAAAACAATGTTATCTATTTGATGGTTGTTTTGTTTTTGAATTGAACTAGCAGTCATGCCGATCAGACGAGGCAATCATGTTACAACTGATATATACTGTTTTTTTTTTTCATTTGTCTTGTTCACGTGCGCTAGTGTCAAGCTTATGTAAAGGGGTGAACTCTCACAAAAAAATGTTTAATCTTGCCATTTCTTTAATTGTGTGCCTATTTTTTGTCAAGAGCTTGTAAGTCTTTGTTAGCCATTGATTGCTGTCTGTTATATATGTTTTGTTGTATATCGTTTAGTTAAAAAAAAGAGGTGAAGGATATCACGTGACTTTAAAACTCATAAGTCGAAAATAAACTGATAACGCAATTACTAAAAACAGATTAAAAAAGAACAGACAATTTTTTGAATGCATTCACCTTTCACCATGTCGACACTTTTTATAAGTGACACTCAGGTATTGGCTTTGCTGTTTTTCGAAGTTCGCACGTCATATGTGATTGCTAAGATCCGCATCATTTGGATCCGTATGTATATTTGTCTCATTTTTTGTTTATCTTATCACATAGCTATTAACTCACATCCAAGTCGAAATGATTAATAGTATCTATACTTTTGAATATCATTTAAAATTACATATGGTGTGGCATTCTCCTATTCCTCAAAATCGCGTGTTTCAAAGGTTATTTCGTGTATCTGAAGCCTTGTTTCTATCTCAAAGTACATTTACGCAACATTTCTATTCATATATATGTGGACGGTCAATAAAAAATATTTGCAAAATTTAGATCCGGATATTAACCGTTCCTATCCGAAAAAATCTGATGTCATAACGTCACGTATATCAACAATGAAAGAAGCGCCACAACAGACAAAATACAATTTATAAATTTAGATATCATAAGGAGATATAAAGTTTTGATGTTAAAAGCAAACACTCAGGATACAAGAAAGCTAACGCATTAAGCTTTGTAGTTCAGTGTGTAGTTGTTAAAAGAATATATCAGACACATGAACTAAATACAGAACAGTACGATATTGAAATACTCAAGACACCAAGTTTTACGCAGAAATCCATGACTAGAATGGAGAAGAGTGCAAAAATACTACACTGACTGATATCATTTCGACAAGGCATTCAAGGACTCAATTTTCAGTATAGTATAATTGCTAAACTATAATATTCAATTTTAAGTTTGATGTTAAAAAGTAGATTTAAATTAGTTTCATTTGTATTCTTTAATGTTCTAAGCAGAAAAGTAGTTAGGTTGTGTTTTTATAAGTCAAAACTCAAAAGTAAAGAATTACAGCGTCTAACTAAGCGTACATGTATCTCATGTTTTCATCAGCTATTTATAGAACAAACTGGCGTTTATTGTGCAATCTTCAAATTCGGACCACGTGAGATACATGCGTTGTAGAGTCTTAAGAATTATGGACACTTGAAATCTGATATGAAAATATCAGATTTAACTTTTGGTATTTAGTGTCTTCCCCTTTGAATCATCTTCGCAACATGTAACTACAGAAATATAGAAACATTATGTGTTTCTGGATACATTTCTTGGATAAGTACGTTACATGTTATTACGTTTTCATTATTTAATAAAATTGAGAATGGAAATGGGGAATGTGCCAAAGAGACAACAACCCGACCATAGAAAAAAACAACAGCAGAAGGTCACCAACAGGTCTTCAATGTAGCGAGAAGTTCCCGCACCCGGAGGCGTCCTTCAACTGGCCCCTAAACAAATATATACTAGTTCAGTGATAATGAGCGCCATACTAATTTCCAAATTGTACACAAGAAACTAAAATTAAAATAATACAAGACTAACAAAGGCCAGAGGCTCCTGACTTGGGACAGGCGCAAAAATGCGGCGGGGTTTAACATGTTTGTGAGATCTCAACCCTCCCCCTATACCTCTAGCCAATGTAGAAAAGTAAACGCATAACAATACGCACACTAAAATTCAGTTCAAGAGAAGTCCGAGTCTGATGTCAGAAGATGTAACCAAAGAAAATAAACAAAATGACAAAAATACATAAATAACAACAGACTACTAGCAGTTAACTGACATGCCAGCTCCAGACTTCAATTAAACTGACTGAAAGATTATGATTTCATCATATGAACATCAGGCACAATCCTTCCCGTTAGGGGTTTAGTATCATACCATCATAACATATATGAGAAGAACATAACCCGTGTCATGCCAACAACTGGTTTTTAAGTACAGATGAATCAGAAATTGGTATTACATTACTGATCACATAATTTTTTATTATTTATACAATGAGAAATTTCTATAATGAAAAGGAAAGTGACTTCCATGTGCTTTTATGAATGTGTAGCATGAGATCAATTGACCAAAATAATAAACGGATCTATTTTCTTTTGTAGCAACCATCAAAACGTCCGACATTTAATATGTTTTGCCTTCCTGTCAAATGCAAATTATTTACAATATATTATATGAATACAGATCTGATTCAGTGAAATTGAACTTGTTATACATATCATAGGACATTTAACAATAATATTGTTTGAAAAGGTTATTTCCGTTTCCTTCACAATATTGATAGGATTATATTTGCAGCTTTTTTATTTGAAAAGGAAATAAAAAAAAAATGTTAATTGATTCTATTTGTGTTCGTATATTTTGATGCTATCCTTCACCATAACCAGTTACTCAGGGAAACACATTAAACATGCGAAGGTAAGTATCTTTTTTTTAATTTTGTTTCAAGACATAAAATGTATCAATGATATTACCATTTACTATTAAATAAAATTATTATTTTTAAATTAAACAGTGTATATTATCAATTCGTGAAAAAAAATGTTAGCATCAATCAGACAGCAACTAACGACTCGATATTGCGGTCGACAAACACAATATATAAAAAATGTCACCAAGTCTGCAGTAATGACACTTTCCCCAAAGATATAAAACACTTGTCCAGCGTTTGGTTTTGTCACATTTTATGGACTTCCCCGTTTTGAATTTACCTTTGAGTAAAGAATTGAGACTTGATGCGTGAACAGAATAATCGACACCGACTATGCATGTATGACCCGCAAGGAAAATAATTAAATTTTCACGTCTGATTATTGATGAGACTTTTTGTCTAAAAATATAAATGATCTTACTTATATCTAGATATGAAGCATCAGATTTTGCTTGCACTACTTTATACAGTCCTAATGAAAGGTAAATTTTATACTGTAAATTAAGAAATGCATTTAAGTATATTTATTTATTTTCGACTTAGGAAAAAATGCGAGATCAATTTTAACTTAAAAAAGTACTTTGGATTCATAATTATTCGTCGGATCTCAATTTTCGTGGATTTGGTGTGAAAAGATTAACCACGAAGTTAAATGTTCAACGAACGAAAATGGCCTATTGGCTTTTATGCAGACCTCAGCAAAACCACGAAATGAAATATCAACGAACATTTCAGTTTTCCTTTATCCACGAAAATAAATAAATCCACACTATGCAGAGGTTTTGAAACATCCTGTGATAAAATATCAAATAGGATTTTTAACTGCAATCGTATTATCTTCAATGATAGCAATAAATGCAGTCGTTATAAAAAATAACGAAGCTTTTAAACTTTAAAAGCTACTTTAAAAGTGCTAGTGCTGGTCACATGGAAACTCCTGTTTAGGAACTATATGCATCTCTATTCCAAAGTACTATCACCAATATCACCAATCCAAAAAGTCTATTGAATGCATAAATTGCATCCTCCCTAAATCGTTAAACATGAATTTGTCCATCGTCATGGGAAAGAGAATATCGTTTTCATTGACTCAGCATACATCGAACATAATTCACACAATAAATAAAAACATTGAAAAAAATTGATTTATCATAGCAAAATAGTTAATAGCTTTGTTCCAGAATTTCTTTTTGATAATCTTTAGTATGTCTTCAAAAAGATTGAATAACTTAAGCAGTTATTAACATTTTACTGCACGGTTTGTGAGATGAACTATTCGTTTTAAATACGTTGAATCGAATGTTGTTTCAATAATTACTATGAATTTGGTGGACAAAGATATTCGTTTGAAAATTTCCGATATAGCTATCTTTGCATATATGTAGGACTCTAAAGTGCGATGGGGACGTTAAAGTTCGATGGTCACGCTAAAGTGCGATGGTCTACGTTAAAGTGCGATGGTTTGCTAAAGGTTAGACGTCCGAAACGTAGTTGGATTATGACTTTAACAGTCGTACATACAAACCAAAAATGAACATGCCGGAAGATAGATTAGGAATATTTGATTAACAACTTTTATACCAAATGTTCATGATTTACTAGTAATTGATTTAATCTTAACCGTTCTTTGTCGGATGAAGCACATTGTTTATTTTTATCGAGCTGGAAGAAGGACTTGTATCTTACAGTCAACCATTTTACTATATAAATTTAAAATAATATACGCATACTTGTCCTGCTCAAGTTCTATTTGAAGCAAACGGAAACATTTGAATCATTGTTTATGTGGCAGTTTACTTTGCCATCCCCGTTAAAATGCTGTCGACTTTAATTAAAGTAACGTCGGTAAAATAGAGATACGTGTCCCAAGTCAGGAGCCTCTGGCCTTTGTTAGTCTTGTATTATTTTAATTTTAGTTTCTTGTGTACAATTTGGAAATTAGTATGGCGTTCATAATCACTGAACTAGTATATATTTGTTTAGGGGCCAGCTGAAGGACGCCTCCGGGTGCGGGAATTTCTCGCTACATTGAATACCTGTTGGTGGCCTTCTGCTGTTGTTTTTTTCTATGGTCGGGTTTTTGTCTCTTTGGCACATTCCCCATTTCCATTCTCAATTTTATTGCATGCGTGCATTATAAATTATCTGCTCTAAAACCTTAGTATGTTCTGTAATTTGTAGGAAAATAAAACACGTATTTGCACTCGCTACGAAAAAGGAGAAAGCTCGGCGAACATTGCCTTTCTCTCGCATTCAAATCTAATTTTATACTAATAAATGTTGCATATTTCGATAATGAACGAATTTTGTATTTGTTATTTACAATGACGACTGTATGAGAGGTTGTAACATGAGTGTGAACGGCAATCTACACTAATTATCCAAATAGGCACTAAGCTCCGAATTGTTAAAAAATCATTTTACATAAAATATAATATTTTACGACACATAAATTACCCTTTTAGAAATTATAACGTGGTCGGTCTTCTAAATTTAAACTTCTAGAAACAATTATTTAAGCCTACCGGTAAATTATAAAGCATATCGCATATGTTATACGTTAGCATATTAGCTTTAAATTTGCAAAAATACTATTTTTTAACCTCGATGTTTTAATCCCTCGAATCTTACCCTTTTGGTCCATCGCACTTTAGCGTGATATACCATCGTACTTTAGCGAACAAACAACCATCGCACTTTAGCGTGAGACAGCATCGTACTTTAGCGTAGACCATCGCACTTTAGCGTGACCATCGCACTTTAGAGTACCATCGCACTTACATATTTTAGAGAGTAAAAATGTGCATTTATTGTCATTGTTTTATAGCTATCTTTGCATATATAATAAAGAAAAATATGCGGAGAATTTACACAGTTTTACAAGATGTGTGACGCAATAGAGAACATTTATTTTAATACATTTGATAAAAATGTTAATAATTATGCCTTACAATGTTATAAATCATCAACCTCCAGAGAACAGTTATTTTAATTTAAATTCGAGATGTCAACTCCGTGAAGATTTTCTAACCGAGTACTCGTTGGATTTATCTGGCGTTACTTGAGTACTTGCTCGGTAAAACATTTACAAAATTTGTAAGGTCACTTACAGTCCTGCTGATGAAAAGATATTCTCCGATGGTACACGATTACTTTTACACGGGTGTCATTCGGTTTATCGAGAGAAATGATCGCGAAAGAATATCTAACGGCGATCAAGTATTGAGAGACGATCGTGAAAGTTCTGGTAACGGATCGTGAAAGACATTAAATGTACATTCTAGTTCAGAATCGCTTAATTTTCAAAACGCGGAACAAATCCGAACTAAAAAATATTTCTGTCAAAATGGTTTAACTTCCTCAACATAACTGTGAAAGAAGATAACGAAAATATGAAGTACTTTTTGAAAAAAACACAAAAGGCGCAATGCGTGTCTATGAAATTAATTACAAATAACACGCTATTTGTACCTCTAATGGTCATATTTCAGAATATAATGATATATTTGAAATTTAATCTTTGGTGTATCTGATGGTACAGTAAAATTAAAGTATGTTCTTCCATTAAAAGCGTTAATTTGTTTATGAAAACCTTGAATTTGTTGAATTTCCATCAAACTTGATCGTGAAAGATCATGCAACGTATTATTTCGATCGTGAAAGAAAATGCGTGACCAGACTTAATACTAGTAATCAGAAATCAGTATTTCTTTTACCATTTGATAACTCTGCAAGTGGTTGAAGCCTGTAACTATTTTGATAAGGATGAACATTAAAGCTATTATCTTTTTTTCTATTCAACACTTTACCTCGAAATACAATAACTAATAACGTGTCTAAATAAGTGAGAAAGATTCAGCTCTGTGAATCGGTCTAGTGCACTTCAGACAGACCGACTCTAGTTGGACAATAATATGGATATGCAACGTTTAAACCAAAATGTTATCCATCAAACACAAAATCAAAGCAAAAACAGCACATTTCATGTGTAATTTGGGATTGAACGATAACCAACATTTTGTGCAACAGAACTTTTTAAGTTCTCTATAAACATTGCATTTATTTCATTTTCAGTTCCGTGTTTCATTGCTTTTTTCTGTGTATCATCTGGTTTGGTTGTCTTTGCTGACCTATTGCTTTCTGAAAAGGCTTTCTGATTTTTTTAATCCATCAAGGCCAAGTGCTTGATGTGCCTTGCTTCCTGTCACTTTAAATGCGGCTCTGATTTCTTCCCATTTCTTGGTTCTGTGTTTTATAAGGCGTTTAGGGGTCTCTTCGTCTTCACTTATAATTTCTTTCAACGAATTGTGATCTTTTAAAGTGAAAATGATGGCGATGCAGACAAATCAACTTTATTGCAAAAGTCCATGATATATTCGTTAGATTCATTAAACTGTGAAATAGCATTTAGGACACAATTGTGTGCTTTAAGCGCATCTGAAATTACAGACTTTGCCCTGTATATATTTGTTTTAATCACATCAATAACGTAGGAGTAGTTTTTGCCAATTTCCTTTTCATCTTTCAGTATAAATTTATCGAGTGCGTAAGTTTGTTTGCTAATTAGTTGGCGCATGTCTTTAGTCGCAAGACTGAGATTGAAAGATACATATCTTAGGCTTGTAATAAATTCACTCTTATCTAGTTGGCTTAGCACTGAGTCTTCGAAATGTTTTAGACGATCTTATAAATCCATTATCTGTTTATACATGGTTTGAAATTGATCCTGTTTAATTTTCAGTGGTATTTCTTCGTATCCAAGTAAATCGACGTCACCAGAATCAGTTGTCAAACCTGGTGCCAATTTCTTCCCATCAAATGTTAGTGCAAAGGAATTGGATGGATTCGTTGAAACAACTTTCTTTACCATGAAATCAAATTTACCGGGTCCTTTAATATCGGGTAGATTCAGATCTGTGTTAAAAGTTTCAATATGAATATGGCTTGGAACGGCAAAATTAATGAGAGCGTTGTCGGGATCATAAAATCCTTTGCTTGTATGACATGATTGGCCAGTGTTTTTATATCCAGTCATAAACCTTTGAAAACGTCCGTGAAATAGAATTTTACCAATGTACCAGAACTGCTTGGTTTCTTGAAAGGGATACTGCATTATTATTGTTGTGGGTGTACTCCAAAACTTTAAAATGTCACAAAACAATAAAAAGCAAATATTTGAAAAGTCGAATTTCGTATTTTCTATTTGATTGAACAACATTAAAAGATACTGTAGAAATCCAAACCTTGCTATTTCTTTGATAACAATTGGTAATAACTTAACTATCTCATTAATTTCCACATCATTTTCACAATATTCGTGTGATGCTTCTGTAACGTTATCTGCATCTTCAACCTCTTCCATTGGCTCAACTTCACTGGATTGTTTTTTTTCGGCGTTTTGTCACCCATTGTCTTTTCTTATTGCCGTAGTTGTTATTTCTTTTTCTTTTCATTTTCTGAAAATATTAATAGTTTGAAATGCTTAAACCTATTGAGGATGTTGACCTATCTAGACATTCTCAATACCGATAACAAATATCAATTGTCATATAATTGAAGAATAATTTGAACGTCTTCGTAGTATCAAATCTTTCGCGATCCTTTTCACGATCTTCAAAAATGCGGTACGTGATCTTTCACGATCAAAAATTTTGTGTTAACAGTTTTTTCTTTACTAAGTTTCAGATTATATTTATACAAAATAACTATGAGAACAGTTTAATTAAATCAAATACAATGCCCTTATTCTGATAAAAGTAGTTTATCTAGTCGAATTTGTGAAAAAAAACTTATTTGTTTACATTTTTTTTGTCATTGAAATGAAAGCAATCTGCCTTTTGTCGTTTTGTAATAACTATGTACTTTTGAAACTGGATATTCTGACATACTGATCATAATGTTGAACCATTTTGACAGGCAGTTATATCTTGTCGTAAATGTGTCTGTGTAATTAATTAAATTAGAATATTTACTGACCTTTCATGTGTCTTCCCGATTAAATGTCTTTCACGATCTGTTACCAGAACTTTCACGATCGTCTCTCAATACTTGACCGCCGTTAGATATTCTTTCACGATCATTTCTCTCGATAAACCGAATGACACCCGTGTTTTAAGTGTAAGGCTAGGAAAGATACTCCTGTTCATACCATACCAATGGTTTGGGGACAGTTAAACGCAAACATTCCAATTATATTGTTTTTTTTATATAAATATCTAAATTTTCCAGGAGGCGCTCTAAAAAATTTTTTTTGTTTAAACGTAAGAAAGCAACAATTAATTTTTCAGACAACCGATTAGTCAAGTGTCATTTTGTTAATCGATATTCGGTACCATCGAGCGATACTGGAGTAATCGTTGACATACCTAGTTGAAATACTTGTTTTTATGTATGTATTTAATAATAGGGCCACCAAAATAGAACTATTATATTTGTTTTACAGGATATCGAATGACTTTTGATATCCATTACAAATAATCTGTCTAACAACCTTGTTACAACTATAGCTTGATGCTGATAGATTCCTCGATATTTCTTAATAACATATAAATCAGGAGGCTAACTTTAATATGTCAACAGTGGGGAAAAGTTGACAGATATTGTAGATTTATGTTTCTTTTGTTTATAGGTACAACAGCACTGCATAACGATACAGAATGTTCAAATTATATTTCTGGTAAATAAGATTACAGATACATTAATGTACATGATTGTATTAGTCCAATACGTGTCCAATAAAACAAGTGAATAGTTTTACCGATGCTGGTTGAATTATTCATGAGAAAATATCAAAGTATAATGATGACGTGAATGTATATACAGAGTTTTTTGAGTTAATAACACAGTTTACGCATTCAACAATTCAACAGAGCTGAATTTTTTTTATAGTTAAATGTTTCTTATAATATCACAGTTTTTAAAAGAAATAAAAGTATAAAATACGGCATGGGATTTGTCTTTGGGAAGTTGACTTATTAATGAATATTTCTCGTCTTTTTTCTACATTTTTTGGGGGGGGGGGGGTGGGTATGTTCATGCATTACCAATCTCAGGGTTTTGTCTGATAGTTTGTATTCAAACGATGACAGTTCTATACATAATCAAAAACCGTTAAAGGGGCACTAGCTGTCAAATTCATGTTTTTAATTTCAATCAAATTCTCATATTTGATTGTAACAATATAAACCAGTTATCCAAACTATAAAAGTATAATATAAACAATAAGAAGGGCACGGGCATGGAAAACAAAGCTTCGTTTCGAGTGTATTGTATTCTAGACGCCATCTTATTAATTATCGAGTTGACCTTTTAAGTCATCTGATGCCCATTTTAAGCTATATAAACATTAATATAGATATAAATATATTAAGCAAATTCGTGCAGTCGGATTACTATAGTCTACTTAATTTCATATTTTAGATGAAAAATTAGTGTTTATCATCGATTTTACCTTTGAAAATTTAGTTTTTAGGGATCGAATCAGTCAATCAAATGATTTATCTTTGTTTCACTTTTAATGTTGACATTCTTTTTTTTTTAAATAACTTTTCACATACAATTCACGTGTTATCCATCTCAAACTTAGGTGTTAAATTGAAGTTCACATGCATAGGGATTCAATGAGGTCGAATTATTCACTTGCAAGTGAATAATTCATAATCAATGTTTTTGTAACTTTTTTTGACAAAATTTAACCAAACTGGCTGCTAAAGGGAAATTATTATTTAACTATTTGCATTTCATTAATGATTGAGCAAAAAAAAAAATATATTAGATTTTTTTTAACTATCTCGTATCTAGTGTCCCTTTAAACTAATTACTAATTTGAAAGAAATATGGTCATTATCGGCATTTCACAAATTATTTATTGCATTGACATCATTTTTATTCCTAATAAAACAGTACAAATATTATAAGACAAAAATGAATTATTGACACCGAACTGAGGTGAATGTCATACCAGTACATTATTTAGTAAACAAATGAGAAAAAAATTATCTAACACTCTGTAAGCAATTTATTTAACTCTTTGATGTTTGAAAAGTTTTAGGGAAAGTATACAGCGAATGAATGTCAAATAGATCGCTCGTCCTTCATAGAATACTAATAGGTATGTTTCGAGATAATTGCAATTTAGCGGTTATTCATTAGGGAAAAAAAGAGCAATATTGTTATAATTGAAATAGATGCATTGTTAAAAGAGCACACATGTATATATGACTTGTGTCCATTTTTGTTTATTTGACAACAACAAAGAAATAGTGTTTCTTGTTTAATGTTTAATATAGGTCAGATGCTATGTAAAGAAACTCAAAATGTAGTGTATGTAAACCACGGAGAGAATATGATGCTGAATTGTACTTGCTTTGACGACAGATATAGCCAATGGCTCGGCCCAAATAAGATATCAGGTCCTTATACTGGTTATTTCATGCCATACATACTTGGAATGACATTAAATAAAAAATTAAAACAATCAAAACATAGGCTTTGTAGTGAACACGATAATCACAAATGAAGCCTACAGATTCGGAACTTCTTATCAGATGATGCTGGTGTATACAAGTGCATATATATGAACTCATCAATACTTTACATACATGTTTTCATCGTGAGTGCAACACGTGAGTACAATAAATGAACCATTTTATTTTTACCTTTTGATAGACTTCCTAAAAATAGGAGTAGCAAATTTTTAACAACTGTAGAGGGGTATACAACAAATATTCGACGAATAATAAATAATTTATCAGTACACATGATGGCGATGCATTTTGATACACTTATTGTAAAATATACCCCAAATTTGTGTCTGTAAAACATCAGTAATAAGGATATTAGCATAGGCTGAATATTAAAATACATGTACCATATATTCAAGAATGATTTGGAGTTTGTAATAGTTGAAATTCAATTACAATGTATGTAATAACTGCATATGGAGTAAATATTTCCAGTGGAAACAATTTTTCTTGAGTACCGTTCGATGTCACGACTTCCTCATCCCTAATTCTCTGTTGATTGTAGAAGAGCGGTATCTGCTTCGCTTTTACAGCAACTTACTATGTTACTTTAACGCTGGTGTTTTTGTGTTTCGTCTTCAGTTTTCTGTGTTTTTTTCTCGTAAATGTTTGCTTTTGATGCATTCAACATATTTAAAAGCAATTTTTGATGTAGGATTAAGCATGTCATTTCCGTTGATACTTTTATTTGCGGCTTCAATAAATTCTACATACGATTTATGACTGATAATTATTGTGATTTTAATGAATTTTAACTGATTTCTCTAAAAATCGAGAGTATGATTTTCATCGCCGTCTTGCAATTGCATCATCCCTTTTCTTGTACACAGAAACTTATGCTCCATGTTATTCATATATATGGTGAATCCGTATGAAATAAGTAGTAAAGGGAATCTTTTTTCCCTTTCAGATTAACTATTTGAACCATTGTTATGTGTTTAGTTCTAATAATCATTACGATTTTTTTTTTAATATTTGGTTCTCCATTTATATTTGATGTGTATAAACATATTTTCGTTAACCATTGTTTATATTTGTCTTTTAAAGGAAACACTATAAATATCAAATTTTCAAAGATATATCAAACAAAACGTATTTGAAATTAGACCTTTTTACTCTTCAGATGAGAGTACACTACACATGAAGCAAGGCTTTCTACCAGGTACAGGATATTTTGGAGATATGTCTACAGAAGTATATGTTGAACAAAGTATAAAAACAGAAATATCGACGTTTGAAACTAAACGTTAGCATATTTTTGTTTCAATTTAATTTTTTATTCTTTTTTTTGCTGTTTGATAATTAAGGCATATACAAATCTGCTCAAGGTTTATAACGGAATAGTTTTAAAACGTTTACTGTATTTGTTTTTAATATTTGATGTCTCATGTTAAACTTGCATGATAATGAATACCATTAAAATTTTAACAACTGAAAGTTCTAAAAAGCCTTACATTCACTTTCGTTTTTGTTATTTTATTCAAATATATAGTAGTTGATATAACAATATATAGTAGTGGTAACTGCTACTAACTGAACACATAGCATTTTAGAAAACGTATTTGTACTTTATTTTACGTTATATCATTATGAAAGATTCGTTGATTATGAATGGTAGTAGTGAGGCGAACGTGTTCCCTTACATATTTAATGACAAAATGTAACTGAACCATGCGATGGACAATATTTGAGAACAAGAGTTACTTACACCTTCTAATCATTAAATTCATTGACATCCCTTCCATGTGTATGCACCGATCTGGCTGGAACATTTCACAAAAGAAAGGAACAATCTCAATTCTTAAATCTTAGAAAAACCGATAAATCGATTTACTGGCGGCTTCGTTTGGAGTTCATGCGATTCTCCATATTTTTGTTTGTTACATTGATGTAAATCTTTTCAAACGATTGATGATATCTCAAAGTCTGAAACAAATGTTTCCTAAATTTATCGTTGAAATAGCACGACAGAAATGTTGATAATATTTTGCATGACCTCTATATAGAGTTCCTGGTCATTTGTCAGCCGTTCTGAATTATACCAGTTTCAAGGTTTATTGGCAATCTATTTTATTTATTCAGGACACCCGCGAAGTGCTTATATTGAGAACAGACCGGACACAAAATCAGAATTAAAAGTTGTAGTACCAATAGATCAATTTTAGATCGGAACATTTCATAGTATTACTTCTTATTCATACACACAATAAGTTGATAAGCGTTTTATAAAAAGAAGTTATCAACAGGAAAACTATGCAATCTTTAAAATACTGTAAACTTAAAACTTAACTCAGGGAGAAGAGCACATAATATTTTAGACGTATATTTTTCCTTATGGTAACATACCTTGAAATTCCTACATTGATATTGCATTTACAAAGTCAACAAGTTTAGTTTTGTAAAATCTCTTATCTAACAATGCTCAAACAAATTAAAACAGAAGATAATGTAGAAGAAATTAAATGTATTTCCTTTGCATTTTTGCATGTTAGCTACATGTATTCAATGATCGCTTTGTATTTTGTATAAACAGTATAAATGGTAATTGTATATGTTTAAAAGATCGTGATGTATAGAAATACAAACGTATAATCAAACTTTTTATTTTGTTGAAAACAAAAACGTTGCTTTCTTAATTCTTTTAATTTTAGACTGCAGCTGCAAATCCGAGAAATATTATTATCATGTCTGGCAGATAATCTCTGCTTTGTTGGGAGGAATTCTTATACTCAGCATATGTTTGAATATCCATTTTAAATTGAAATGTAAGAAAAATTTCGTAAATGATTTAGAAACTCCGCCTGAAGGTCATTACTATGAAATTGAGACTATAAATGATACCAGTGCGAGTATTCAAGGTGTACCAAACAATGTACAAGAACCAGAAACATGCGTCGACAGATTGCTTTTGCAAAGTATTGACAGTTTGGTATCTTCGGAAAGTTCGGTACTGAGTCTATCAAATAAACTGCCTAATGAAGACGGATATGAAAATCCTTATCAGACTATTGATCCTGAGAATATTGAAATGCATCCGTACAGCATTGTAACGTCTCAAATGTATCAAAACACAATAATTTTTCAAAAAGAGATAACAGAGAAAAATATAAAACAGGCTATTCAAAAGAATAAAGAAAGAGGTCCATGGCTTAGAATCTACAAGAAGACTTGTAATAATAAATAGACATGATATGAGATTATATATGCATTACTAATTTTTGTAAGGCTTTGATTCACAAAAAAAAAAATCTCCTGTATACCATTGAAAGGCATGAATGATATGAGAAAGTGCATACAATATTAACGTGATAACATATGTTCAATGGGTTGAAAGTTCTTTTATCAGTTGTTAGGTTTGATTTTGTTAGTTTTTGTTGAGTTTCCCTTTTTAAATTTGCCTTGGAGTTCGGTATTCTAGTTAATTCTTTTTCTACATTTATATGGGAACAAACTGTGCCCCTCTACTAGTCGACTTGTTTCTTTATTATTATGAGGCTGACTTCATGCAGGAACTTCTTAGGAAGAAAGATAAGAAGTTAGCACTATCCTTTTACTCTACTTTTCGCTATAAAGATGATGTTCTTTCACTAAATAATTCAAAATTTGGTGACTACGTGGAACGCATCTATCCAATCGAGCTAGAGATAAAGGATACTACAGATACAGTTAAGTCGGTCTCATATCTTGACTTACATCTAGAAATTGACAATGAGGGTCGGTTGAAAACAAAACTTTACGACAAAAGAGATGATTTCAGATTTCCAATTGTGAACTTTCCATTTCTAAGTAGCAACATTCCAGCAGCACCTACATACGGGGTATATATCTCCTAATTGATACGATATTCCCGTGCATGCATTTCCTATCATGATTTTCTTGATAGAGGGTTGTTGCTCACAGGGAAGCTATTAAACCAAGAGTTCCAAATGGTGAAGTTGAAATCATCCCTTCGTAAATTTTACGGACGCCATCACGAGTTGGTTGACCGTTATGGAATAACCGTATCACAAATGATATCGGATATGTTCCTTACGTCGTAACTACAATCCCCTTCCCTTTCCTGAATGTGACCTACCGAATTAGACTATTTACCGGATTTGTTATCACATAAGCAACACGACGGGTGCCTCATGTGGAGCAGGATCTGCTTACCCTTCCAGAGCACCTGAGATCATCCCTAGTTTTTTGGTGGGGTTCGTGTTGTTTATTCTTTAGTTTTCTATGTTTTGTCGTGTGTGCTGTTGTTTGTTTGTCTTTTTCATTTTTAGCCATGGCGTTGTCAGTTTGTTTTAAATTTATGAGTTTGACTGTCCCTTTGGTATCTTTCGTCCCTCTTTTATAGATATTTTAGTCTCCTGTGACGGAGAACATTTTGTTTTTATTGTCTGCATGTGTAATACATAAAAGAGTTATTATATGTATTACATTGATTTTTGTTTATTTGATAAAATCCGTAACATAATGGCTTTATTCATGGGCATCAAACTAATCATTGTTTCATCGTGATATTAATCCGAACCACTGGAAGAGTAAACATGTGTCTTAGATAATGCCGTTGAGAAACTTAAAAAAAAACACTAACAAAAGAACTATCATGTCAATTGGACCTGCTTTGATACTATAACTGCCCTTGAATTTTTACTAGATAACATTTTTGTTCGCTATGGAGATTCCGTATATCGTCAGGTTATTGGAATTCCCACGGGGACTAACTGTGCACCACTCATAGCCAGAAATTAGTAGTGGTTTTGCTAATTAATATTCATAATATGTAAATGGGAATTGTACCTCGTGATAGTACTTTGAACTGGACTGGCTTGATAGGCTTGATATCATTAAAATCTTTAAAACACGGATATTATCAGATGCCCGTCACAGAGTCCTTATTTACAATCACTTTGATATATCCGTAAAGTTGTCAGGCGGTCAAAATCAAAACAATGAACGCGAATTTAGTAAATTTTTCGTGCTTTCGTGAGTTTATTCTTCTTGAAATAGTGACATTTTAATTTTACGTGGGAACCTAGAGTTCAACGACTACACATACAAGGTTTGGACTTGCTTATTCTTTGGAAATTTAAGTTTCATATTTCACCCGGCAACCTGTTTTTGTAATGACCTTGGAAGCCAATTTTCAACACGAAGTTTGCAAATTTGACGTTTCAGCCATTTTAGCCTGTATTTTACACTGCAATGTTAAAAGCCTCTCGCTTCGATTTTTAAAATAGCTCAGGAACCTGTATTTTTGCAACAACAGTCATTATGTTTCGTTTAAATGGTGTATATTGTTGTGTATATTCATTGTCTGCCCCGGCAACCTGTCTATCACTTAAATTAAAATTAAAACAGACATTTTTTTCAAAATTCCCTATCATTTTAATGTAATTTCCGTGACCCGTATCCGATTTCTTTAGTATAATATTCAAATAAGCAAAGTGGCGTTGATTTCTGGATATGTTATTTGCGGACCTGTTTATGTATTATTACGAGTTACAATCTATGACTAAAACAACATCTGATTCAAAAATTTAATAACACTTTTAGATATTTAGATGATATATTTGCTCTCAATAATAACGACTTCAGTATGTGCACTATAGAGATTTATCCCTCCGAATTTAATTAAAACAAATACTAACAATGAACACTACACTTTCCTGGAATTTGATATCTATTTATATAACGGAAAGCTTAATAACCAAATTTATGATAAAAGAGATGATTTTTCATTTCCTATTGTTAATTATCCATTTTTAGATGGTGACGTTCACATGTCATTATTTTATAGTGATTATGTATCTCAACTTGTTCGATTCGCTCGTGTATGTAACAACGTATTTGATTTCAACGAAAGAAATCTTTGTTTTACTGAAAAATTAATACACCAGGGTTTTCGATATCACAAACATTTACTAAATTTTATCATCGGTACAAGGACATCATTCGTATATATAAATCAACATGCAGACATCTTATACGTTCAGGTATTTCACATCCAATATTTTATGGTAATATTCTTTACAAAGCACAAACATGTTGGCATTCACCTCAAGAGCTAACCAAACCTTTAAACAGACTTATTCGGAAGGAACATAGTTAGAACGATACTGTTGTCAGGTCATTAAGGATTGTATATTTTGGTATTAATATTTATTCACCCATAGAGTTTTTGTATCGGAAATAAACACATTTATTCTTAAATTAGTTGTTAGCATGATACGGGTTATGTTCCTCTCATATACTTTATGATGATATGATAATAAACCCTTAGCGGGAGCGATTGTACTTCATTCTTATATGACGAAGACATACTAGTCTTTCAATCAGTTTAATTGAGGTCTGGAACTGGGATGTCAGTAGCTGGTAAGATTTTTTTGTTAATTTATGTATCATTGTCATTTTGCTTTGTTTCTTTTGTTACTTATTTGGAAATCGGACTCGGACTTCTTTTAAAATGAGTTTTACTGTTTGTACACTGTGTGTATGTTATTCTTCTTTGGCTAGAGGTATAGGGGAGATGTTGAGATCTCACAAAACATGTTTGACACCGCTGCAATTTTGCGCCTGATAAATAGGGGCCTCTGGCCTTTGTTAGGCTTGTGTGTGTTTTGTTTTTTAATTTTAGTTCATTTATAAGATTTGGAGTTTGGTATGACGTCCATTTTCACTTAACTAGCACACATTTTTATTTAGGGGCCAGCTGAGGCCCATCTCCGTGTGCGGTATTTTCTTGCTGCATTGAAGACCCATTGGTGGCCTTTGGCTGTTATCTGCTCTTTGGTCGGGTTGTCTCTTTGGCAAAACTTTTAGGAATTTTGGTCCTCAATGCTCTTCAACTTCGTACTTTATTTGGCCTTTTTAACTTTTGGATTCGAGCGTCACTGATGAGTCTTTTGTAGACGAAGTGCGCGTCTGGCGTATATACTAAATTTAGTCCTGGTATCTATGATTTGTTTATTTGACATGTTTCCCATTTCCATTCACAATTTTATTAAAGAAATAGAGGTCTCTGTTACATGCAGTGGTTATCTTTATAAAACCAAATTTAAACATCAAAAGTTTAACGGGATTGCAGATGAACGTTGTTAATCTATAATTAAGTTATTTTATTTTTGTGATACATATTTTTCTTTCGAAGTACAATTTGTTTCTACTCCAAATAATGTACCCTTTCTTTGTTAGATACATTCTAGTATCGAACTTTTTCGTGGTTGACGTTTAGTCTACATAATTATACGCGCTCATTTAGCACAACTCGTGTAGTTTCTTGACAAAATGATGATGTTATTTTTTTGTAAATTCACTGTTTATGAAATACAACATAGTCCACCTTCCTCTGTGAATATACGAAACTTGATTTTATACAACTGTTTGCAATTCAGAAAAATCGGTACTTAAAACGATCGTGCTTAATTGATTTCTACATTAAGGTGCTGATAAACGTTATTTAACCAAAGCGATAAAATTTTAAATACTACAAGCATTTTGTTTTAAATGTTTCTTTCTGTTGCGTCTCTTTTTACATATCAATATACCACACACTTTAAATATCAATCATTGTTTGAAAACAATAATTCAACTCAATAATTTACTCATTTTCAAATTAAAAATATATTTGATAAATTAATATTAAAACATTAAAGCAAAGGGTTCATACATTTAAGAGAGCAAAACTACTGGCTTTTTATCACAAATGGTGGACGTTTTGTATCCTGGGGTATTTTCAACCCTGTAGATAAAATTTTTGTAAAGAAAGCATAGGTTCTTTTTCTGTGAAAATAGTAACTGTTAAAATGTTGAATAATTCGAAATGTTGAAAGATATTTTTCGCAGGTATAGATTACATAAGCTGTATTTTGCTCGTAATGTTCTTTTTCTTGCTCTAAAATTTGCATTTGACTGTTATATTTCGAGAGCAACCAAGAAGTCTTTCTGAAGTCAAATGCGTTTGTTAAATTATAGCAATTGCCTTGAGTGAAACATTTAAAGGCTGCGCTGAGGAAACATCAGAAAATTGAACATGCATAAATTATTAACTTTATAATACATGTACAAATGAAGATAACGTATAACTGGTGTTATCGCCACTTTCAACTATTTCGCGGCGGTCAGTTATGGTGAATCAAGCCAGAGTACATGGAGAGAAAAACGGAACTTTATATATGCTTGCAATCGTTTATTGTTTAAAAAAAACCTCATCATAGATACCAGGATTGCAATTTATTGTCATCCCTACTTCACTGAAAAATACCATCATAGCAATATGATTTCCATTATTGATCTATATACAAGTACTTGGTATATGAAACAGAAGTGAATTGCAAACAGGAAGCAGGTACGGCTTATGTGTCTGGAGCACATGCGATCACACGTCTGTTTCTGTCAGTTTTTTTGTTTTGTATGTTGTGTTTTGTGTACTGTTGTTTGTTTGTTTGTCCTTTTTCTTTTTAGTCAGACGTTTTATTTTCGACTTCTGAATTTGAACGTCCCTTTGATATTTTTAGTATCTCTTGTAGAGACTACTGTTATTCTTTTTTTTTTTTATTATTACCATGTTTTTCCAAGACTCTTTTTACGTAAATTTTACGTCTCTAATTTCGTCAAATAGCCAAACCTGTCTTTTCTAAACTTTTGATCAAGACCCCTTGTTCTTCAATGCTGCTTTAAGATAAAGATAGTGATTGAGCTCTTTAGAAAGTAAATGTATTGCTTTCGTTCCGTATTCCATAATAAAGCAGAATGTATCATAATAGATGCAGTGTTGTGTTTTTTAAAAAAATTCGTCAAATGAAAATTATAGCAAACAGCTGTTACGAACATTAACCGTTGTTTTCATTTTTTTTTATTATATACAGTGTGCCTTGGTGTCAGAGTGGTCTCTTTAGTTTAACTGATATATGACTAAAATGTTATCACTGATGTTGTGAGTTCAAACTCTGCACGTGTCAAATCTTAATTGTCATTGATTGTCAGTTTTCCGTCCGAAGGTCTTTGATTTTCTCCGGGCACTTCAGCATCCTCCACCAAAAAGCTGCCCCAACGGAATAACTAAGTAGCTTTGATAGTGCTGGTATCGGCGATAAACACCAACCAACCAATCAATCAACCACTATCAATTACAAATGGTCGGATACACAGTACCATAGTCATTAATAAAAATAAAAACATTGTACACGAAAATATTGAAAAGGGTCAAAAGGATATAAAACAATTATATTGTTTTAATAGTTGATTTCTGATTTCTTTCCAAAATTGATAGAAATAGATGAGTGTAAATTTAAAAAAAAACTTGACTTTGAAAAAGGTTATTTAAATTGAAATAAAGATACAATTTTAATTGCTCATGTATTCAACAAATCGTCTATCATATAAGTAGATGAATTCATAAAAACGTATAAGGTAAGAAATTCGTTTTTTTTTATTAAAATATCGCACTAATTTGCATTCAGCAAATCTAACACTACATCGTACTCATATGAATAAAACATAACTACGGTATTACAATTTATAACATTATTGTTCCAGTATAATATTAGGTACTGCCTTTTGGATTTGAGTGATTGGTTGATTGATTTGACGCTACCTTCAGCACTTTTATGCTTTTTCATTGCGGTTAATATTTATTGGTGAAGGAAGTTGGAGTACCCGGTGAGATATAAAATTAACGGTACTGTACCAATTTTCTTGCACCAGATGCGCATTTCGACAATACATGTCTCTTCAGTGATGCTCGTGGCCAAAATATTTGAAATCCAAAGCTTATATAAAAGATGAAGAGCAACATAGTAAATCATAGATTGCATGTTTATCAAGGAAAATAATGACCTCACACAGGTCATTATTTTATGCCTTGGAGCAAATATCATTGAAACATGGTATCGTCCGGGTTGATTCTGAAAAAGAATGACCTGTCGTTCTGAAAGAAAATAACTCCATATAGGTATATATGATCAAATATGTACCAAAACACTATCATTTTCAAACGGAGAAGCGAACTAAAAATACTGAGCGTATCACGACAACGAAAGATATACCTGGCTAATGATTTACAAAAAAACCTTTGCAAATGCATAGCAATATGATTATCTAAACAAAAGCCTCAATACAGAACATGAACAATTCTTATACATTCCTTTAAGGCGTTAAAAAAGATCGAATAGGAATTAACTCGTTAAACGTGTGGAACTACATTTGTCTCTATGTAGATATGTTATTCTACTGGAACATGTAGATCAGAGAATATATTCAATTCTAAAACTAGTTTTTGCTCATACAGAATTTGTTGTTGAAATATTTGAGATGTATGTATACTATATGATTTCTTCACAGTATCTGAATGTATTACACAGGAGTTTTCAATCTTTTATTTTGAAGATATAAAATTAATTAAATAACCATTTCTTCAGAAAATGCCTGTACAAAGTTATGAATATTTCATTTGTTTCGTTGGTTAACAAATTCTAACGCTTAATTTTGTCAGATTTTATGGACTACCTACCTTTTAGAATTAACCTTGAAGCACATGTAACCTTACGGCATCAATCAAGATCGTTACTCGAACTCCCTGCCAGTAAATAATATTTACAACCCGCAATTATTTTCCTTAGACCAGCAGCCAACCTAAAATAAATTAAAGTTTTATTGATTGTTGAATATTTTAGAAAATGAACATCGGGAAATGATTGATCGTAATAATTGGGTTTATTTGAATTTTAATGAATAGAAGAGCGTTATATCTCTTCAAGTATGTTTTAGATTATCATAACTACTCGTCAGTTATGCCAATGCAAACTTGTTGAAGACTTATGTGATAAACCTTTTAGGAGAAGATTGTTATTTTTTTTATCGTTTATTTGTTTTTTCTTTTAACATAAATATCAAAGCATAGTTTGTGAATTAAAGTTAGTTTCAAAAGGGACAATGAAGGAAGTTTCATTTCATTTAATATATTTAGACAGTGGTACAGATGAACAAATCTCGCAAAGCGTATCCTGATATGATAGGACAAGTAAGACATATTCGGGTGCGTCGAAATAGTAAGTGTCTCCTGATATAATATGACATGTAAGACATATTCAAGGCTAAGTTGCGTATAGTGATAACCGTGTGCATAGCATTGCATTATACACAAACATAAAATAAACATATTAAATATTAATTGAACATACTAAAGATTGCAGCAATCACATTTTGGTTGCAGAAACAATAAAGCAGAAGAAAAAGAACACCAGTTACATGTTTTCTTTTTCACAAAGATAACAACTGCTTCCAACAAACGTATAGGACACAACTTTTCGGATTTTTCGTATTTAATGATTAGTTACTTTATTTTTTATCCAACTGTTGTAATGCCAGCGCCACTGATTAGCTTTGTGTAGACGAAACGTAAATATAGAGTATCAATTAGGGAACCTGTTTTTTCATCAAAAAAATTTACTTAATACTTGGAGCACAACATTGCAATTGAAACACAATCGAGTATTTTGATTGGTTTGTTCTTGTTTAAGCACACCGTTTTTTAGGACCCCAAGGTCCGTATTTCGTATTAGGGTTTACTATAACAATACATTGCGGTAATTGATCTCAAATTTGAAAAAAATAGAAAATTAGTTGCTTTACCAAAATGAACTCTTTATCATGGAATTTTTCCAGTATATACTGATAACTATGACTCACAGAAAATTTTAAAATTTACATGTTTTACATTAATAGATAGCTCTAAAATTGTGGAAAAAAATCAAATTAAAAAACATTCTGGACACCGCATACGTGTGTAATAGCATAGATCAAAACTGATAAATCTATTAAACATTACTTTCTAAAATTGATTTAAAATTGTATTCAAACAAAATATACTTACGTGTTTGTATGAAGAATCTCATCAAAATGAATAACATAATTTTCTTTTTTGGTACAAAGTTTATGACTCATAATTATCATGTGTCAGAAAAGATCTATCTATGTATATATATATATATATGTTATATCCATCGTTATATCTATCGTGTTCACAAAGACGACAAATTTGAGCTGCATTTACCTGAAGATTGATCTTTTAATTGAAATGTCCTTCAAATGCAAAAATTCATAATGGCTACTTATCTCCGTTTAAGATATGCTGCATTGTGCTTGTAGTTAAAGTTTGAACAGTAATGATCTATCAATCATCATGTTTATACAATAGTGTACGCCTGAATCTAAAATAAGTTAAATGTAAGTCCATACATTGATATATACATATATATGTATATATGTATACATTTTCCACAACATATCTGTGTCAATATTCATGTAAAGTCTAATGAAACGAGATTTTTTGTCATTTTATATGTTATCGAAATTATTGAACCAATGCATGCATACATACTAAACTAAGTCGTCGTCGCACTTTTATAATTACGAATCAATGACGTGTTATCAACAATTAATTATCTATTGGATGATTGTTATTTGCAAGCTAATTAATTTTCGAGTTTATTGATTATATAGTTTTCATGCGTTGTCATTTGTTAATTAGGCTTTTTCTTAACACAAACGTTGCAAGTTTATTTATATTCTTTCATCACTGTTTTCTACTCGCACTTGCGCTGTACCGCGGTTGAAGTTGTAACGACTAGTTACGTAATTAAGGTCACTGCACAGGGAAAAATATCGGCGAATAAGTGTCCGAAAAACGTTAATTCAATAACAGTACATTTTATGAGAATTTTGAAAATCATAGGATTTTCTTGTACCAGGAAGTTCACGTACACTTGTTTCATAGTATAACTTTGCCATTCAAGCATATAAATTAAACATTTTTTTTTAAACTGGAAGTTTCATATGACTTTACATATATCATTCTAATGCAATTAGTTTGTAACGATAATTTTCATTGGACGTTGATAAATATTTTGAGGGGTTAGATTCCACGTTCTACCAGTCCGTAACTAAGAAAGCCACCATTTTGAATTCCGATTTTTTTTTTATATGTAATTTCTCAAAAAATTAACAAGATATTCTCATTTTGAGCCTCAAAATCTTCTTTTTGTCTATATTGAAACCATTATGAAGCGTACGAAAAGTAAAAATACGTTTAGAATTCATGTTTGACATCCAGATTAAACACATGACGTCACACTGTTAAGATGCTAAAAACAATGCGACAGTTTCGCGGACTTTTTCATTAATGCCATTTTTAAGCCAAAAAATAACATTTATTTTAAGATGCGGCATTAGAATGGAGATAACTGTATTGTATTTTAAGCTTGGCCTTCGTAAAACTTGATTTTACTGTCGCAAATATCCGTTTACCTATCTCCGCTCCGCGTCGCTAGGTAAACTCAATTTGCGACAGTAAAATCTACGTTTTACGAAGGCCAAGCTTAAAATACAATACAGTTATCTCCTAATTTTACAATATTTTAATACAATAACTTCACATTGAATTTTGAAGATTATATTTAATTGTTTGACCAAATTGATATTTCTCTGATTCAAACACCATTGCTGTTAGCAAAACTATGATCCTACAAGTTCAATATTGAAATGACAACACAATCTTAATAAATATGTGATTTTAATTTGTTCAAATAGGTAAGACTGACCGTGTTGAAATAAAAGAATTTAGAATTCCAAATATGGAAATACTCACTTATTGTGGTTCATATTCAGTTGAATATCGACTATTTTCAAAGTCAAAAGCCAGTCACTTGTTCTTTTAAGCGACTCTCCCTATGTAACGTTTGTTCACTGTGGTTAAGTATCCTTTGCGGATACTACTCAGTTGTTAGCTTTTTTATGTTAACATGAAGTATGTTTCATAAAAGTTCCAGGCATTTCATGTCAGAAAACATGCACATAGGGTAAGCTAACATTAAATTAAGTCTTCTTTTCAAATTCTCTAAGAAGTTAAAACAGGGGTGGGGGTATAAAATGTTATGGTTTAAGAAACGTTAGAGCAAATGATTTTGTAAGGCTATGATTCTAATAAAGAACTATGGTTGTGAGAAAAAAAAAATAAGAGTTTTTTTTTTGAATAAAAAACCGCGCTCCTTTTGTGGAGATAAATAATATACATAGACAATTAATTTTGTTTACGTACTGGTTCCCAGATATGGTCTCGATATTTCATCTCGTAGAGACAGTAAACATACACATGTATAGTGGTTAATCTAAAATATGTGGAAAACCTAGAGTCAAGGTAGGGGTAGTACAGAATTTCACTGTAAGTTTAATCTCTTAGAAATTTGGGGCATATTATGGTTGAAAATATGCTACCCCGCCCTATATTTAGACCTTTGAAAAAATAGTAGTGCATCTGAATTTTCCATTCTAGGATATATATTTTTTGTAAAACTTTACGGGGAATTGCATTGTCGATATTTACAGAAAGGCAACCTATAAGTACAGGAAAAGAAAAAATATTATATTACAAATTGTGATATGCTTATGAATACGAATTATATTTCATATACATATCTTAGTTTTCAATACCGGTAAACAGTTCATCCCTTGCTAACACCAAGGATTCCCCCTTAATAATAATTCATTCTTTCATATAATTATCTGCTTATGGTCAAATCTGTTTTCCGCTCTTTGGTCGGTTTTTGTCTCTTTTACACATTCCCGTTTTATTTTATGTCCGTTCTCTAAAGCCGTCTTGTACTCTTTAATAAAAAACTAAGATAACAACAATCTCAAGGAATATCATCATTTGATGCATTTTTTGACACAGGTTATTATTCTTACGCATATATTTATTTGAAAAGTTTGATTGTAAAAAAGGAAAATCTCAAAAGTACTAAACTCCGAGGAAAATTCAAAAACGGAAAGTCCCTAATCAAATGGCAAAATCCAAAACTCAAATACATCAAACGAATGGACACCAACTGTCATATTCCTGACTTGGTACAGGCATTTTCTTATGTAGAAAATGGTGGATTAAAACTGCATGGTTTTAAATCTAGCTAAACCTCTCACTTGTATGACACTTTCATAAAAATCCATTATATGTTGAAAAAAATGAGTGAAAAAAACGCGTACGATACTATATAAAAAACATTGGATGAAGAAACATATGGAACGCCACAGCTGTCTTATGTGGAACTCTGATATTCGTCATGTTGTTTTATTATTATTAAATGATATTTTGTCTTTACTTAATATGGTTTTGACATTATGTAATGCTGTTTTAATATAACTCAATATGGAATAGTCATTACTTAATAATAGTTCGATATTACACGATATAGTTTCGTATTGACTTGATATAGTTTTGTCATTACTCGATGTGGTTTCACCATTAATTAATATGGTTGTGTCATTAGTCAATGTGGTTTTAAAATTACTTGATGTGTGTCTGACTTAACATAATGCAGTTGTTTCATTAAATGATGTGGTTTGGTTATTTCGTAATGATGGTTTGTCTATTCTTTATATGGTTTTAACATTACGTAACGATGTTTCAAAATTTGACGATTTTACACTCCTTGATGTGTTTGTTTCATTATTTGACGTGGTTTTGTCATTCTTTGATGTGGTCCTGTCATTCTTTGATATGGTTATGCCATTACTTTATGAGGTAAAACCACGTGACCAATTCGGAAAAACCTGTTCTATTTTTAGATAGATTTCCATGTGTTGTATGTGTCTTGAAGGTGTTTGGCTATCCTTCTAATTAGTGGTCAAATGAAAATTCGGGTTACTGTTTGAGTTAAACTTTGAGTTAGTTTTCGAATTCAAGTCATGCTTAGAATTAAAGTTCTAGTTAGCATTGAGTTTCGAGTTGAACTTCGAGTTTGAGTAACATTTAAAGGCAAAGTTCTAGTTACCACTTTTAATTTGAGTCAAATCATCATTACGAAATAACAAAACCACATCATGTAATGAAACAACTACATTACGTTAAGTCACATACACATCAAGTAATGTTAAAACCACATTGACTTATGACACAACCATATTTAATAATGGTGAAACCACATCGAGTAATGACAAAACCACATTGAGTAATTATATTTTGTAATACCATTATTTACCCTAATGTAATTAAGTGGTTGATATTATTCCCTCCCAATGCTAAGTGTGATATAAAATGCCTAATTCGAAATTTTCTGTATACTAATTAAATAATAGACATACAAGAAATAACTTACATTACAATTACATTTTTTTTTCGAGAGAATCCCAAATAGTTGTGAACCTTAATGTTAAACATGTGAAATGTCTATTATGTTAGATGCCTAGTCTACTTGGTAAATGTATATGCTGTGAAATAAGGAATAAGTAGTGATTAGAGAATGTTTTTAATACAATCAATGTCTGGCAAATTCGAAAAACAATTCTGGTAATATTGGAATTAACAACATAAGTGTAAAGATTAGTGCAAAAACATCATCGCGACCTCACATATATATATCCGAATATTGTATTCGGTGTAAAGTTATGATTAAATATTGACTGCATTCTTTTATCCATTGGTATCGTTGACAACAATGTGTACCTCGTTTAAAAATCGATTTTTATTGTAATCATTTTTTACAATAATGGATTTTCAATAAAAAATTCAACTTGAAATATTCTTCCGGAAAATATATCAAACAACACGTTGATAGATCATTTCCGACTATAAAGGGTGTTGTAATTATATTTACCATGACAACAACTCTAAGCTTTACCGAGTTCTCTTTCCTTTTTTAAGTATTCACTTTTCTGATCTGATAAGGATTATTTGTTCTATCGGGAAGCGCATAACAGGTAATGATTAACCTACATATTATTCAAAAGAAGTAAATACAAATTAACACAAAATACAAAATGTTAAATAATACTTTGGTAAAACATATGAAATTGCGAAAGAGTTGACAATTTTTGTCTACTAGAGCATCCTACAAGATGCCAATGCTGAGAATAAATCTGATGAAATTACAAATAAGCATGATTAGTATAATTGAAAAATAAAACATCCATGCGACATTGCAATACGAATTAAAAATTGAAATTGTCCCGAGACTAATAACTCAACGTACATGTTTTGTATTCAAAATTTCTTTTATAGAAATATCAATTTGTATTCTAATTATACATTATCAGGAATAAATTAATTTGCTTGAATATAAATCTGCATGTGTACGAATAGAAAAGGATGACATTAAAACGACGGATATTGATTGGACTTTCGTTACTTTGTTTTCTAGTCTTTGTTTAACATTAGTTTGTGTTTTTACTGCCTAGAAAAAAAGCAAAAAAAAGGAAAAGAAATATCTAATAATATAAAAGAATAATAACAAAAACCAAGACAAATAAAAAAAAAAAAAAAAAAAAACAAAAAAAAAAAAAAAAAAAAATCGATACCAACTGCTTACGTTGTTACATTTACAATAGATGCCAATTTTTCCTTTCCATGTCTTAATCTGATACCGTTTTTAAGTTATGAGATGTTAATCCTTATTTTGCCGAGATATATTTGAATTTATTTATGGAAAAATACAGACCTTTATTATATTCAAACACCTGATTTAATATTTTCTTTCAGATATGAAGCTTTTTCTAAGAAGTCACTTTATATTGACGGCATTGTTACACGGTATTCATTTTAATTCATTAATGTACAATCCATTTTTTGAGAACATCTTTTATAAACTAGAAATCAGTCAAACGTCCAAACAATCAACTTTTTATGCACACGAGGAGAAGGGAAAGTTCAATATTAATAGACTTTGAAGTGGAAATTGAACATTCTGTAATGCGGAAATACACATTTAAATTTTAAAAAAAAATGTGATTGAGGTTGAAGCGTACATGTATAATGTCATATCATCTCATTGCAAACAAAATGTACAATTTTCATTAAACAGAATTAGAAGAAACCATGGAAAAAAACCAACATTTAGATCCAATTAAAATACCTATACCAAGGCTAGAAAATAAAAAGACACAACAATAGGGATACTCTATATAGACAGCTAAATCTTTCAAAGCCTTGGCTTTCAAGTATTCGATTTTAGAGCGTTGCTGATTAAGTGAGATCAAATAAATTATAAAGTGTATCTTCATTAGTTTTCTAAAGATTGATCAATCCCATAAAAACGGAAAAAGGTCAACAAGGATAATTCATTCCTACTCCCCATGTGGAACTTGTGATGAACTTCTATTTACATCATGTTCAAGGGTCATGAGTAATATGTCCCTTGATAGTATCGTATGTTTACCTGGTTTTAGTACACAAATACAAAGGTATGACTCACGGAAGTACACATTAAACAAGCTTCTACGGTTGGCAAATTTGGTCTTTTTAGCAGAAAAGATGGCTAACGCGCATTTATTTAACGGCACAAAGAAATAAAATATTATTCTTATCACATAGATATAAGAAGATGTGGTATGAGTGCCAATGAGGCAACTCCCCATCCAAGTCACAATTTATAAAAGTAAACCATTATAGGTTAAAATACGGTTTTCAACACGAAGCCTTGGCTCACACCGAACAGCAAGATATACAGGGCCCCAAAAATAACTGATGTAAAACCGTTCAAACGGGGAAACAAACGGTCTAATCTATATAAAAAACGAGAAACGAGAAACACCTATGGACCACAGCAACAAACTATAACTACTGAACATCATATTCATGACTTACAACAGGTGCAAACAATTGTTTAAACGTTTTAATGGTACCAAACCTTCACCCATATCTGAAACAATAGTGTAACATCACAACATAGAAAGGCACACTATAAAATATCAATTGAAATGGCTTAACACATTTAAAAGACATACGAGTGAATATACACTGAACAGATAACATAAACTGAATGAATAAATTTAATCTATGATACAATGTAAATACAAAATCAATATAATAAGGGATGAATAATTAAGTTACAGGATTATACCGCTGTGAAATGTTAAACAATTTTAGAAAAACCAACAATAAGCTAAATAAAAAATATCCGCCATTTTCATATGTATATTGCCAAAAAACTAATGGTGAAAAAACAATTTTACGGTTACGTCAACATTATTGCATATATATATATTCTGAATGGTTAAGTTTTGCATTTTATTGGTACAAAATGTTTCATTGGTTCTCTGATTTCATGATTTTACCTTTTATACGTCGAGTGTATAATAATATAAAAATAGGTTTTAGGGAATACGACACAAGAAACATGATTGTCAATTCTTATATACAAATCGAAGTATTAAAAGACAAAATATGATATACTTTTAAAGATTTTTTTTGAAAATTCTATCTGTTGATTCTTTACCCACCAACAAAAAAATATAAAGTAGGAAAAAAATAATTTCCTTCGTGTTTTTTTTAAGTATTTCGTAATTAATATCTTTCAAGTAAGTTAATGACAGTAGAATACGATCATATGTTTGTGAAATCATACAATACAATCATCAATTTTAGTCGAAGATACACGTTTTTTTAGCTGTCTGTAACTGCATGTACTCTCAGATCGTTACTTAGTGTCATTTTCTTGGGATTTAATAAGCATATAAGTACTGATTTTTATCGTTTAAACTTATGTTGTACTGTTACACTACTGTCACAGGTTAGGGGAGGATTGAGGGCTCACAAACATGTTGAACCGCGACACATTCTGTACCTGACTGTCTAAAGTCAGGAACCTTTAGTTCAGTGGTTGTCGCTGGTTCCTGTCTGTCATATTTGTTCTTCGTTAATTGTTTTGTTATAAATTAAACCGTTATTTTTCATTTCGGGGCAGTTTATAGCTGACGATACGCTATAGGTTATTCTTATTGTTGAAAGCCGTATGGTTGCCTGTAATTGCTTACATCCACTTCATTTGAATTTTGGTGGAAAGTTGTCAAATTGGCAATCATGCCATATCTCTTTATTTTTATGATAATTAGTTGTAGACAATTCACTTGCCAATGCAAATGCACATATTACACATCTGCCCTTGATCAGTTCTTGATATTTCGGTATAACATTCCTGAGGTAATGCATAGTCGGCTGTAACAGAAACAAAAAGGGGTTCATGTGCACATATTTAGCTAAAACAAACACTTGCTTTTTTAATAAGATCCCATTTCCTGTTTTTATTGCGCTATATTTCGTCGCAATATCATATGTAGCAATTCCATCTGTTCAGCAAAAAGCTATAACAATTTCTTTTATGTATGAATGTACAGATGGTAGAAACAATTTTGTTAAGCCTCACATGTTATGCTGCCGCAGTAGACTTTGAGTGCTTGAAGACACTAGATGTTTCAATAAAAGTTACCGATTTGATGACTAAGTGATTTAACAGTACATTTTTTTATGCTTATCATTAGTAACGTTGCAAATACAATACCCTAGATTATTTTCTTGTATATCAAACTAACTAAACTTTGACCAACTTCTATAAACGCACTGCTACCTTTATATTCACCTTAAATATGATATAATGAAGTCCACGCTTAATGATAAGCTATTTTAATTAACCTTCATCATTTGAATAGATTATCGCAGTATTTTTGTCATTGAAAAAACGAATCCATAAGCAAACATAACATAAATCCAATTTAAAGAACTGGCTGTTTTTTTTTAAACCAGTTGTAGTGGTTTCCATAAAAAGTAGAGTACCACAAAGGTAACGTCTCTGAACTGGTAAAAAAATGTATTAATATTTTTATGATTCTTTTTATTTAAGCCAACTTGTTTATATTGCATGTTGTTTTTTTTATATATATCTGTCAAATTTATATATGGATATACTGTATATATATATCATTTTTTACAGATGACGTCTTTATTAAAAAGTATAGGTCAACACATAAGACAGTATAGGTCAACACATAACGTAATATTAATACACTAATCAGTCCAATAAAATTGTTCGTCAAGATAAGTTTAATATACATAAACTTTTGATTTTTTTATCTAAAACTTGTTTAATCATGTAGCTTATGTCAAATCAACATAAACAATGGTAAAAAGTCAACGCAAACTATTTTCCATTTTTTTTAGTATCCAACGTAGCATCACAGCGGCAGGAAACAAGTACGATATCAGGTACACTTCATATATAAATGATCCGTAAAAGATTTTTCAATTGCATGTAGCTTATCTTAAAACAAATAGAAAGTGCAATGTTTTGTCATGAAAACAATCAAATCAATAGAAGGCTGTCTTCTAAACGACTATCATTCACATCTGAGCTTGTACCATACACTTAAAATTATGCCCTCTAGCTAGAGGACAATACAAAATTATAAGTTGACCAACATTCTTCAACTTTCTACATGAAAATGTAGTAAGTCTAAAATGAGCGACACAAACCTTACTAAATATAGGACGAACGTTAGTGCTTTGGAGGGGTAATTTATTTCTATTTCAATACTTGCAAATAAAACTTTATACACAATATGGTGGACTCAATCGTTCATGACACAAATATGTCTATAAAATGTGTTAAGTTAAGAAAAAACCAGCAGACACAACTATTTTTAGTCTTGATTAACATAATGATAGTTTTAATATCTTATACATAGAAGTTTGATTAATGAAATTCTGCTTGACAATTAATGTTTACATGGGTATGGTATATCTTGCTTAAAACTTTTTCTCAGTAAGAACACTCAGAGTTCGTAAGTTTTCTGACACATTGCAATTTCAATTTAAAAGATCATAATAATTGTAATTATACTGAGAGAAAACATTTATTGAACAATTAATTAGTTGTAGTTTATTTGACTCCGCTACCAATGTTATTTATGAACAAAAGTACTTCTTAGACCTGAAATAAAATTATCCTCACCATGTGCATGTCTATACAATTTTAAAGAATGTTGGACGATTTGACATCTTCAATGTAAAGAATGTGTGATTGACATTTACTAGTGGTTGCCTATTATTTCAATATACAGTGTAAGGACTCTTAAAGAAGTTTAAAAATTATGGTTCGTATTTAAACTATCAAGATTTATCAGCTTAACTGTAGTACAGTTTATAGACATGCTATTATGTTATGTTAACAGGTACTAACCCGTCTTTGTTTCACCTAACTGTTTTGGCTGTGCATTGTTTGTTTTAAGTTTCACAAGAACTAAAATAAAAAGTAAAATCACAAAAACACCGAACTCAGAGGAAGATCAATTGGGAAAGTCCACAACCACATGGCAAAATCAAATAACAAAACGCATCAAAAACGAATGGACAAAAACTGTCACATTCCCGACCTGGCACAGGCATTTTTTCAAATGCAGAAAATGGTGGATTAAACCTGGTAATAACACTCTGGTCTAAATTAAAATGAAAATGAAAAGTATGTTCCTTGAATTGCAAGAAAAAGGTTATTACAAAATTTAGATCAAAAGCTTGTATAAAATCAAGTAAAAATGAGATTGCACATTCCTAATGTAATAAAAGTCGCATTTTTTGAAGATGTTGATAATAAAACTAATTTTTAGGAACTCCAAATTGAAAAATACCATAAGAGCTACGGTTAAAATATATTTCAAGACTTAGGATTGTTACTGATTTATTTCTTAACGATGACAGATTTTGCCAAGAGTTCTTTTACGCTTGCAAAGGATTTCATTACTCGGGTTGCCTCTTATATTATATGTTATTCAGGTCTCAGACAGGGTATATACTGTGACATTCCCGGCTTAGAGTTTATATCCCCTGAGCCGAAGGCGAAGGGGATATAAGCCCTAAGCCGGGAATGTCACAGTATATACCCTTTCTGAGACCTGAATTACACATATATTACGGATTACCCCTGACTTAATGTTATTTTCCAGTGCAGGTATTTGTTGACAACACATATATATTGAAAAACCCAACCTGATATGTTCGGCATACGTGAAGGATTTTCTAATTTGCTGTGAACATAATTTTATCGTGTATGTAATAATTTATAATAACACTTTTAACATCAAATTAAAGTATTAAAAGTGTTAATTGCGTGATTTTGTATCAAAAATGTATTATTTACTGAAGCACGTCATTATTTTCCCTCTGTAAACCTCTGACAGTCTGATAGCTTATGATTACGTCACATAGTAACCGGTGTTATGATGACGTTTTTGAGGTTCCAATTGGGGATAAAAACGTCGTATATACCCCGGCAGTTTCCTGAATATATACTGACATCTCTGTGTTGTTATCCAATCAGAAACCTCGACACATTTGTAACCCGTAATATATTTTCATATTCTCATATCTTGCAAAACGTTAAGAAGAAGATAAAAAGTACATCCCTCTATTGTTCAAATAGATCTACATCTGAGACAAATTTACTCTACATCGTAAAAATAAGCTTCATAAGCTTCAAAAAACGAATGTGTTTTTCGATCTGCATAACAGAATTCATGAACGAAAGTCCATTTGTGTTTTTTGTTTCTTTTCCGTGAACTTTATTAAGAGATAAAATTGTTGTTTCTAATTATTTAACTATGTTGTAATTAATTCAAATGCAATTCATCATTTAAAAGTATCAAATCAATTAATTGACTTAGGATGTTATTCCAGAACAACCTGCACGGGAGTCGTGAAAAATATTCCCCTGACCAACCTTAAGATGGATATTCTCAATAACTCGATTCATCAAAATTATCATATTTGAACTTACACCGCAACATCACTTTAGTTTACCACTTCGTTTACGTATTGAAACATAAAACGAGTTATGATTGCAAATGATGTCTCATCGGTATAATAGAGAGTTTATGTTTAGTGAACTGTTGTTTGTGTTTTCGTCTTTGTCTTTTCCCTTGTTTTGTTATCTTACCGTTGTTATTTTACCTCTTATGTTACATAATAACGAAAGATACATATTCTTGGTTATGTGTCAGCTGAAGATCACTTCCTTGCGCAGGATTTTCCCGCTGTGTTGAAGGTCCATTGGTCTATGTAGGCTGTGTTTGGCCCTTTAGTCGGATTTGTATCTCTTTGACGCTTTACATATTTCTTTTCCTCAATTTGATGTTTACTAAAGATCAGTTGCAGAATGCACACTTAAAATCTTTCAACTTACTGATTCATTTGAATATTCAGCTAAAAATAAGTGTATTTAAATGGTTATATATTTGTTTTTGGCTGAGCTGTTTTAACCGTGTCCATTTTAAATATTCTTGGGATCAATGGGCGTGACCTGTTGTGCACTCCCTATTTAGTGTTGTTGAGAATTAACATATTTTCATGTGTGTCTATCATATTAACACTTGTAAAATACACAGCATTTGAGTACCTCGTATCACTTTGCCTCAATTAGTTTTTGCCTTAGTTTGTAATATCCCGTTTCGATTGGTGTTTTTCAGAATATCCAGCAGATAGTTTATCTTTAACGGTAAGCTTCGAAATGGGTTTTTCATCTCTTCATGTCTGTATTTCTTTTTTTTAAGGCGAATGGTGCATCAACATTCAGACGACAGTGTTTGTAGACCCTGGATCAGATGTAACTTTAAATTGTTTTTGTTCAAATCAAAGTGAAGGATCATTTACAGGCCCGGACATACAATCATCAAATGATACTAGATATTCATTCCTTATCCCATACACGTACGGATATGATCTAAACCCAAAATTAGACAGAGAAAGAATCCTGATTGTTGGCAATTTCAACAACAATGAATGTAATTTAAAGATAAAATATTTTTCGAAAGAAAACAGTGGCATATACCAATGTACATATTGGATCATGGATACATTCTGCTTACATGAATATGTTGTTGCCATAACAAGTAATTATAGTTTAGTTATATTATAAACACGCATTAAAAGGTAGGAATACAGGCTAAGTAATGTTAAAAAATACACATTTTATATAAAATCTGTTTCTCTAGTCATTTGAATGGGGATAAATATCATTTAATTTCCCCATTGCAAATCTAAAGTCATCTTCGGAGTGATGTAACAAATTTCCGTCGAAAAGATTGTTTTCTGCATCTATAGTTATAATAGTAATAACATCTTTAGATTAATATATCTTTCCAAAGAAATCATAAACATCACTTGAAGAGTCGTTTAGAACATACCATATGGTATAATTTGAATAATAGAAAGAAACAACAGAACCAATCGGAGATTAAGATAGAGCAAAACGAATTGAAATATTAGTTAGTATACTGCTACAGAAACTATGGAATTTTTAGTATATATCTCATATATAATATATTTGTAGTTATCCATAACATAAACATATCTTTATATCGAATAATTCATAAGTTCATCTTTGAACATAAAACAAATAAAGACAGGACTATGCCTATTGTTTACACTAGTAAGTAAAATATGTCTGAATTTTTTACTGATTTTTTTTTACAGATTTCAAATAGTATGTAACGTAGACGCAAGAACAAAAAGGAATTTCCAAGCTTTTTTTTATTTTATTTTATTTCATGGACCTGTTTAGTTTATATTCACTTTAGAATCGAATGTTTTTTTGGTAAATGTATTGGAGTGTAAAAGTAGAAGCGCTTCATTCTAAAAATGTGCGCTAAGTTAACGCCTTTACAATCCTATGCAATAACTTTAATTTTCTTTCATTTACCTGTGCACTTTGTTGTAGAAGCTCATGTCATCATGAATGTTACATTTTATTTTGAAATGAAAGTTAATTTCAGAATAACGCGAGGCCGCTGTTAGCCAATCAAAATCAATGTAATTATTTGAAAATATCTCAATCTAAAGATTAGGTATGATATATATGTAATCGTCCTTCGATTTTCGTCTACAAATATAGTTCACAGTATTGAATTTTCTATCCTTTTCTTTTTTTCATACTATTCCCCTTTGTTTTTGCCATATTGTTTGCTTGAAAACTTAACAGACAGGTAAAATTATACCAAACAACAAAAATTGTTAGAATAAAGTAAAGCACAGTTACGGCTTCTTAAAAACACACTGCATTATTAGCAATAAAATCAACATTACCAATTTTGTTGCACCAGATGCGCATTTCGACAAAATATGTCTCTTCAGTGTTGCTCGTGGCCAAAATATTTGAAATCAAAAGCTTATATAAAAGATGAAGAGCTATAATCCAAAAGGTCCAAAAAGTATAGTCAAATTCGTGAAAGGAATCAGAGCTTTGCATGAGGGAGATACATTCCTTAATTTATAATAATTTCTAAAATTTTGTAACAGCAAATTTAAATAACACAAAAAAATCAGTATTTCATGCCAGAATGGTTTCGGGTTATAAACGGAAACATCTTGATCAGAGCTAAAGATATTTTTTTCAATATCGCGCACAAATAAAACCAGTTTCAGTCTGCTGGTTAAACTTAATTCTCAATTCAGACAATTCAGTTGTCATTCTTTAACATATGAAACAAATATGAAACATCCTAAAATTGAACAAAAACAAATTGATGAATGCACAACGAATGTTTTTTAAAGTGCCTACATTGATGCTGGTCATCAAGCTTCATTTACATTAAGAAGCGATATGATTGATGGAATAATGAACATCTCCTAATAATTGAAGTTTATTGTTGTACCTGTACAGAATTTTGGTGAATAATACCTCTAGTACAATTGCGATCAACTGGAATTTAGTAATTTTTGTAAAACCAATTTAATCGAGAAAGACTTGTGTATGCATACCCAATTTCATAGAAAGAGATTGTATATGCAAAGTATTTACTGACAGGTGTAACGTCGCTGTATGAAATCGTCAATGAGGTACGTCAATCGGTATTGAGTGTATGACGGATTTATTATATCAGGAGGATAAGTACTTCATATCACTTATGTCTATATATATTACCAATAATTTATTATAAGTACTATCTGCATTTTTGTGGAAAGTGACAATTGGTTGATTTTAGTTTGCGTTTAAGTTTTGGTTGTTTTCATTTTCTTGTATGTAAACGTATTTAATGCAAACCAGGTAAAATGAAGTAAAGATGATTATTTTATCAGTGCAAATATTCATGTTTTACAATTCAATATTAAATGTTTGCGATTAATTTGTAGACAAGACAGTCATACATATAGTAGTAAAACCAACAAAGACTAATATGATCGAAGGGAGAAATGGAACTATTTGCTGTGAAGTGAACAGTTATATACCTGTTTCATCAACTATGTTGTTGAAAAATAATAGAACACTTCAAAGAAAAACAGGCAACACAAATTGTTTTGAATTTCCATCACTCCATCGAAACGATTCCGGCCGTTTTACATGTTTAGTAAATCATAATTTTTGCAATTCAAGCTTGTCAACTGAATTGAAAATATTGTGTAAGTTTAAACTTTAAATATCAAGAGCGATTGAACAGCTTCCATAACGAAAAAAAAAATATAATAAATAAACAGACTACACCAAACTTGTTTTAAAAGAACAACTTGTGCCAGCTTATCTTATTTTGTAAGGATACGTTTACAGTATGTTGTAATCAAACAGGTTTGAAAGAAATATAAATAAGTAGGACACATAAAAGTTTCAAAACAACTGTAAGGTCCCAATGCTATCCTTCATGCAAATATATTGATTTCAATGTTTTATCAGGCTTTTCAATACTGCCTTTTCAATAATGATCGATATTTTGAATCAGTCAACTGAAATAAAATGATGCTCATCCCCTATGTGAAGAGTCATGATTGTCTTTTACGAGTAAAGATTCGACTGACAGAAAAATAAGACTTCAAAAGAAACAGTAATCAATATCGATATAAACAGTTTCTCATAAGAAACATCTTTCGTTGTCCATTCGTTTGATGTGTTTTATCATTTGATTTTTGCCATTTGAATAAGGACTCTCCGTTTTGAATTTTCCTCGGAGTTCAGTATTTTTGTGATTTTTACATTTTTTTTACTGAATAAAACAATAGAGTATTATGTTTAAGCGTAAAAATAGACGATTGTTAATAATTTTCAGATCCTCCAAAAGTCAATGTGAACTATACACTTAGACCTGACTATATCGATTTTATATGTAATGCAGCAGGGGAACCAAGTAATTATACATTTTTGCAATGGGTACATGAATCAGAGCTTCACAAAAAGATACGTCTTGTAAATGGAACACGATCTGGGAAACTGTATGTTGAAAGAACGAACCCGTCTGAAAACACTGGATATTACATTTGTCGTGTATCAAATGGCATCCCCGATTTAAAAGGAAAGACGATCCAAGAGGCGAAGATATTTCTCATTTCTGAAGGTACGTATCATATTATGAAATATGATTGGTTTTTATAAAATTGAGAATTGAAATGGAGAATGTGTCAAAGCGACAACAACCTGACCATAGTCTGCATTGTTCTGAAAATATAATTTTAAACTTAGGTTACTAGTATTTGTTTTTAATGTGTCCTTATATATATACCATTAAACGAGAAGACCTCATTTTGTGTGTCGCTTCTCTTCCTCCCACCATAAATTGACCAGCATGCCTCTGTGTCCTATATGTACCACGCATAATCGAATTTTTCATCCATTCATGACTATTCAGTTTGGGTTATTTTGAGAGAAAAACGGAAATAGATGCGTCCAGATATTCATTCCGTCACCAGACCGACTTTTATATTAGACATGACTACCGGTTTTAACATTGAGAACCAATCGTATGATAGATAACAAAAATAAAAAATAAATAAGCCAATCAGAGGGGTTTCCATATCGTGGTTTTTAGATCGTAAGAACCACTACTATTATACCTCGGTTTTTAATTTGAACATAATTTTCATAAGTATCCAGACGGGAACAGAACAATTATGTTTGCGTTTATCCGCATGTATACTATGATTAAAATACTACTATAATATATATAGAGTCTTTTTATAATATAGCAGTGATCGCCATGGAGAAGAAATTTAGAATTAATAGTTAATAGAAAATTTAATACACTTTGATATTGAAAATATAGATACGTATGTTTGTTCATTACAGAGACATATGTAATATATGTCTCTGTTCATAGTGTACAGAAACGCGAAAACAATTGAATATAACAGAAACGAAAATGATAACGGACTTTTCAAAAAAGAGAGAGGGCTTAAAAATATTACCCTGTCTCCATGTACCTTTTGGTATCATACTTAAATTCTCCAGACATAAAATCTTTTACAAAAATTTATCATAAAATAGATAACATACTTTCAACCAAGCTTGAAATGCCCGCGATTCGCTTTTACGTCAAACAGGACTTCCGGTTTTGAACTTGCACACAAATTTCATAAGATTACTCGGGACAGGACAACAATAATCCCGTTGATAGAGACTCTCTATACAATATAGCAGTGATCGCCTTGGAGAAGAAACTTAAAATTAATAGTTTATAGCAAATACATTCTATTTATAGGATACGTATGTTCATAGTAAACAGTAACGCGAAACTAATGGAATTTAAAAGAAACACAAAAAAAACGGACTTTTGAAACAAGGGAGGGGGCTGAAGCTGAAATTCTCTAGACATGAACCCTTTTACTGGGATTATCCAGACACAAAATATAAAACAAAAATTCTCCCTACAACAGTTTACATACATTCCACCAAGCTCTAAATGCATGCGATTTCGCGGGTGTGTTCTAGTTTGGTTAAAATGTCCACTCCAATGTAATGTTTCTAGCAAATTTTGAAAACATATATCACAGGTATACATAATAATGTTGATTATTTAGGAGAATAAAGTAATATATCCCGGTCAGTTATCAGATTCATAAAATCAAAAACTGTTGCACAAATGTTGACTGTAACAGAATACCTGTGCTTCACAGATGACGACAGATATCTTCTTATTGTCGTATCCGTGTTTGTTCCTTCGCATGTGTCCTTTTGAATCAGACCTATAACTATAAGTTTATAACAAGATATTCTTATCCCAGAAGCCCTTAGATTCTCTTAAATCACCCCCGGATTTTGAAATGATGTTATTTGCTCGGATTTAGTTTTCCGTATCAACAGAAATACTTTGAATGTATCAGTATCCATTTGTTTGTATGTTTGTCCTTTTCATTTTTAGCCATGGCGTTGTCAGTTTATTTTCGATTAATGACTTTGACTGTCCCTCTTGTATCTTTCGACCCTCTTTTACAACGGAACACCGCGCGCGAAGAGACAACCAACAATAGGGGATAACTCCATAACGAGAGAGTCAATGTTTTATTTCAGGTTAAAACTCCTGCTATTTTTCCATCATCGTACATTTGACATTTGAACCGGCCCACATTCATTCAAAATGTCATAATCATCAGAATTTATATATCAACATATAAGACTGTGCATTCATATTGCTAACTAGTTGAGAAACTTTATACATGTTGAATGTGTCAACAAATTGGTGATGGTGACCGGAAACGTATGCCCTGTGAATTCTAGTTATTGGCCGTCATAACTGTGTTGGAACATTTTTATCTATGAAACGAGCACGCGCCTGTGAATAAAATTTGTATACTGACTGTGGCGTATTAACTGAGATGTGTATCAGTCGATTTAGCCGAGGGTATGCTACTGCTGGGAAGTAGGAAGATGTCAATTAGAAAAGTGGTATTTTCATTCACATTTTGCATACATTTTGGTTTGAAGTCTTCCATCTGTGCTAAAATAAAGTTCACTTGAATGCATTCAAGGTATTTGAGATGTAATAAGCACTCGATGAAATTTAGGTTAATGAATAACAGGACTTTAGCAATATATCTTGAAGTGAAATAAAGGATTTTACAAGATGATGGTTTATGCGTTTCCCTCGGTTTTAGTTTGTTACCCCGATTTTGTTTTTTGTCCATGGATTTATGAGTTTTGAACAGCGGTATACTACTGTTGCCTTTATTTATTTTGTCTTTGCAAAGCATGATGTGAAAGCCACTTATTTGAAAAAAAAAAAAAAAAAAAAATAGTTCGAACCTACTCGAATACGTTCTGTCTGCTGTGGCATTTTGTGGAAACTATCCTCGGATAATTTTCAATATCTACGTATTCTGTCATCAGGTTCTATAAAGGTTAAATTAGTTTTCTGTTTCTTCAACTAACATGAACGATAATCATATTAAGACTTGAAAACATAACATCATATATCGGATTCACAACAGAAAGTTGAAATATATTACTCTTTTGTTGATACATTCACTAGATAGTAGATAAGACATGTAAGATATGCGAATACTTTGAAACAAAATCAACTTAGTTTCGGAATAATTTATAAAAAATATCTTTAGATGTCTTTAGCAACTATTTTTTTTTAGCTGTGAATTTTATTTTAGAAAAAGTTTATGGAAGAGTATATAATATCTGAAATCACAGTTTCCAACCCACTCAAAGTCATATCTAAACAATTAACTTTTTCAAGAAGTGGTATTCAAGTTTTCAAAAATAAAGGCAAAAATAAACAACCATGTAGTGGAGGGAATAAACAGACACACCAATACAAATAAAAAAAAATTAAAAAAACCCAGAAAAACGAAACAAATCTTAACAGAAAGAAAAAAAACAACAAATAAACGAAGTGCTACTTTTTATTTAATATACATGTATTAGCCTTTTCATCTAAATTTTGGTTTTAAATGTAAAATTAGAATAAAAGCTGAAAAAGCCTTTGTGAGACCTTGAAATTTAAAGTATTATCCTTTCCCTTTATCTAACGATTGTTAATCAATAAAAAAATCACCAAACAAATAATTGTGTCTTGGTACTGGCTGTTATAACAGGGAGACAATTCAATCTCAATCTCAATGTGTTTTAATCCCAGGAGAGATAAATCTTGTTACACGAGGGGGTAGCTCATCAACTATAGTTTATTTCTAAAAGATCTTCTAGATATGTATTTAGCGTACCCATGTTTTATAATTAATTCCTGTTTTTAGGCTCACAGCGTAAACTTTAATAAAAAAAACACCTTAATATGTATTTGCTATGTAATCTTTGTGGTTTTGTGAAAAGATAATTTGTATTGTGTGCGTTGAGGCCATATAGTTGATAGTAAAAAATACACATGGGAGTTAAAAACGAGATGTGTGAAAAAAATGGTCATTATTAAAGCAAACAAATCTGACTCGTTATTTTTGCATATAGGAAACAAATCAGGTAGTATAATATATGTGTCGCCGAAGGATGGGTTGTTAATGGGTGCCAGTCATTGAGTGGATAGAATTATAGGAACTATGGAATGAGAGGACTAGAAATGAGAATTTGATGGTTGAAAGCTTGACATGCTTGAGGCAGGGTGGTTTTAATTGTAAGAAAAGTGTTGTAAAAACAGAAATAATTCATGTTGATGAAATAATAGGAGTGCAGAGGAACAGAATATGGAGTGGAGTAGGAGTTTAGGGAGAGAACTGGGAATCAATTCCCCTTGTCCACGAAATAACTAAAAGCAATCAAAGAAATAAGGCTATGACATGTATGTAACATGATCAATTATGCCGGGTATGCAGACCCCAGATTGGTCTAATTTGACAACTGATAAATAAGAAGATGATGGATGCCAAATGAAATCGCGCTATCTAAATTAAAAAAAAAATGAAAACAATATATAATTTTTTCAATAGTACATTTTTTATTGTGTAGAGCAAACGTAGAGAAACGTAGTATTGAATGACTCTAATAATTAAGAATGCATCCGGCAGAGCACAGCTTCCCATAGTCAGTCAGTCAACGTCAGTCAACAAACATATACAGCTTTAGCCTAAGTAGCCATGTATAGCGCCATTTAGGGCTTTCAATCAACAATTTATTTCCAAACAATTTATATAAAATGATTAAGTCTTTTAACAAAGGTTATAAATGATAAGCAACGATGCAAATATTGAATTCAAAACAACAATATGTATTCAATTTAACAAATATGTACTGAAAAGTGGCTTGTTAATCGTTAAATATAGAAACAAGCAATTTCCATTTTTAAACAAGGGAAATAACAATAACATGACAATCCTGTCTTTCAAATATATTTTGCTCATAAACAATTACTACTTAGAAAGAAAGAAAAAATACACAAATACACTGCAGATGACATATGTTTTAGTTGCAACGACTTTATTGTTGATAAACAACTGCCAACCTGTACCAGAAACTAACAATGGTGTGGAACAAACTATACACTACGAACGACAACTCGACCTAGAATGTTACTCACATTTGTTGATAATGTAAACAAACAATGATTTAAAAAAAACTGGTAATATGTAGCAATTAATAGCAATCAGAAGGCAGTAGTAAAAATCATCAGGAAATTGATCTGGTTTGACGCTCGGAGATGCCGATAAGTGATATTTTACAAAATCATGTTTTCAGGGGAAGTGATGTGTAGAGCAAACGTAGAGAATATATAACTTATGGAAGCTTATCGGCCATTTTTACATACCACCCTAGTTGTTTATTGACCATTTTGTATTAAGTCAGTAAAAATAAAACAGGATAGGAAGTTATGATTCCAATCGAGCATGCCCTAACAGTGACAACTATGAAACTTTAATCACAGAGGAATGCTGGACATCATATCAGACTGAGTAAAATTTAAAGAGATAACATAAAAACAAAATAATACAAAAAATCCAATACTAGTAGACATGGTAAAAAAGACATACACTGAAAAGGCCATTTTTTTTATTTGAATAAAAAAATACCAATGTTGCTTGTTATTGCATCGATGTGTTATTTGTTACACTTCAGCTTTAAGTTAAAGGCTATTTGCACCTTTGAACTTTAAGCATGGCTCAATAAAGATTATTTCATTTCAGGTAACAGCACCAAGTCACTGAGCTTTACTTTTTCGTACTTTCATATTATTGGTAGTATACTCGGAGGAAGTCTTTTAATAAGTATAATTTTGTATATTTATTTTTTTCTTAAACGAAGGAAAAAATTGGGAATTGTTGAGGATATACCACTTGATTTCCGATACGATGAAATTGGAAACTTTGAAATACCCAGCACCAATATTCAAGATTTACGAGAAAATGTGCAAGAACCAGCCAATATCATCGACCTGTCAGGCCTTGAGGGGAGGGCCTATCAGATATCATCGTTCGAAAAAAATAGTTCGTCAGTCAGTTCATCAGACAGCCTCGTACAAAGTTTATCAATGATAAATGAAGACGGATATGAAAACCCTTATCAAACGATTGACCCAGAAAATATTGAAATACATCCATATAGTATCGTTTGTTCACAACTATATGAAAATACAATAGTTTTCCCAAAGAAAATATTGATTAAACATTCAAACGAACGAGATCCATGGCTTATCATTTACAAGCAATCGTGTAGAAGTATACAAAAACAATTATGATTTCAATGCTTATAGCTCTTGACAAGACCTTCGTGAAATGGTTAGCCCCTTTACTTCGAAGGAAAGGCAAACGTAAACGTAAAGAGTCAGTTGAATAAACATCGATGATCATGAAAATAGCATCTCATACATGTACAAACCACTATTAGAATGATTATCTGGGTAATATTGTTTAATTAAAAGTAAAGTTATCAAATGAAACAACGTTCGATATGACTATCATGTACACTAATGTTTAGAACTCATCATACGTCCATATAACTTAAGGCATTTGCGTTTTCAATTGCATGACTCTTTCACCCCAAAGATTTTTCGTTACCTAAATCTGAAACACCACCGGTTTGGTTCTAGTATTTTTATTATACGTCAATTTAACTAAAGCTAAGATTAAAATTTCCTAAGACAAACTTACTTGCATTCATCTTGTCGTTGTATTAGTTTTAGGTTATTCCGTTTTAGTAGCAATTTGATGCATATTAAGAAACTTACATTTATAATTAATGTACGTGTAGAGACTATATCTTGTTAGAATAAATAGTAACGGTACTCGTTTTTTCATTTTTTTTATTCTAGTTAACGTGTGTTTTGTTGATTTTTAAAATTAGTTTTCCTAACATATGTACCATCGCTGTTCAAATTTATTTTAACATGTTTAACTTTAATTCACATATTTCTATTGGCTCCCTAAATCCCAATCGGAAATAATTTCACAGTTTATTTAATCTAAAGTTTTGCTCAAATGTGAATGTTATAGTGGCATTTGGTTAGTATCAAAGAAAACATGTTGAAATGATTGAAATATTTAGGAGTAATTGAAAATGTAAATACTGATTACGGAAAGCCTAATGTCTTATCTAAGTACAAAACATCAGAGTTTCATCCATTCGGGCGACATTATAAAACAACGGACCATATACAACAAGTCTCACAGCATAATGATTTGACCTTACGAACATTTTAAGCAGACGACAGAAGAACGTCATTATTGTTACCGACGTTTACTCGGGAATACATATCTAAAAACAACTAGATGTTGTATGATTGCCAATGATACAACTATGCTTTAAAGTTCATATGAAGTAGATGTACGCAGTATATATATATATTTAGAAAAAAGGATCAATTATGAAACGTCTCTTACCCTTAAATAATAAACTTTTGTTTTTTTAAAACTTTGTCCTCGAGTGCATTATTAAAGAACTATCATACATATTGTGCAGAAAACATGTTGAAAAGTTGTTACCTTCATGTTATTACTGCAACTAGGTATTCGCCTCTGCTGGTGGATTCAGAGTCCCCATGTAGCCGTACATCGGTACTTACATGAAGAAAAAGAATATTCTGTTATCAATATCCACTTTTTAAGGTTTTTGATATAATAAAACTTCTTCATTGCGAAGAGGGTTTTGATTTTTAGAATTTTATCCTCGATAATTGACAATTTTTTTTTATCAAATTACGCCGCAGCTACAGTACAAGTACTGTTAATGTTAATACTTCCAATTATTCACTGACCAGTTCATTTTTATTTTATTATGTAAATTTAGTTTTTGTAATATAAATGTCTGAATGTGCTTTTTATGACAACATTGAGTGCTCATTGATGACAATTATACATATATGTTTTTTTTTTACTATTAGAATTATATAGTTCGAATTAAACAGCTTCTGAGGTGAAACAGAGGATTTGAGAGAGGAAAATCATGTGTAACCTAGCAATAATGTTTGTGTGTATGTCTGTCACATGTATGCTGACTTTTTCATGTTTAAGTCAGTGGCTGATTTTGGTTTCTGACAATCAAATTGGATTTTTTCCCCAGTTTATCATAAACCGTGCTGTTCGTTTCCCTTTTGAATTGTGGTACATTTCGTCATGTCGTTGCTTCTAATATATCAATCTATATGTGTTGTTCCTAATAGGTTGCTTCTGTTATGACCGACGTGTGACTACTCTTCACATCCACAGTATTTGTATAGAAGTGTTCAATGGCAATCATACAACATTAGAACTAAATTATGCAGGAAGTAGCGGAGTAATTTTTCAGAGTACAATATAATGGAATTTAATGTAACACGATACCGAATGACGTTACGCCACGAGTTACCGTTCCTGACGTTATCGAATAACATTCACACAGATAAGCCAATGCAGCAGGTTTTGCAATCACAAAGTGATTAAATAATAAAAAAAATATTTTTGGTTACTATGTGACATTTTTAACGGTAACTTTTTCTAGATGCAGAGTGCCGAGAGTTTTGATGCAATATATAACGGTTAACTTATTTGCTTTATCGTTTTCCGGCAATTCTACTACCCATTGTTAATCTTTAAAAATGTATTACTTTACTTTTAAATATTCTGTTTCTTTCATGTTTAAGCATCTGCACGATTTATTTATATATGTTCTTATGCATAATAGACTGAGTTTTATCACTTTATTTTATTCTTGGTTTATTTTTGCAATAAAAACTTATTCATGATGCACCCCGTATCCCCATCAAAATTTTGTTTTGAAAATAGAAATCTAATCTATAGAAACTTAGTATAATGTGTAATAAACACAGGCAATTTTACATCTATTTATTCGTGTTAAAATGGTCGTTTATAACACCGCTCGATCAAAATCGAAAAAGGAAATTTATTTGGATGAGAATACAGATAGAATTAGGCGAACAAGCACAATACAAGCAGACTTTGAAACTCATACAGAAAATAGTTTGTTAGTATGGAATGTAAAGAAATGGATTAACTTGGTAATTTTGCCGAATAACTTTCTCTGTGTTCCAGAATAAACAGTCTCTGAAATTCATTGGTTTGTACAGAGTAAATCCGATATAGTTTCGGAAACATTTTAAAAATAAAGTGCTAGATTTGTAATCCTATAGACCAATGCTACACGGGATAGACAGCACATCGAAATGGAGCCTGAAAAAGTTAACGTAGGCTGAGAAATACATGGGAACTTGATTCGACAAAATTAAAAAAAAATCAGTAAATCCAGCCCAAGTATCCACTTGCGTCTATAAACGCAAGTTGATAGTCGGGACTGGCTCTAATCAGACTGGTTCCGTTACAAATTTTCTCTCGAAATTTACAAGCAAACGACTGACTAATTATTATTCAAACGGCAGAAAGAGACTGAAATAGCTAGATCTTGAAATCATTTAGATTTTATATTCGTGTTAATTTACGCTTGCATGGGTATTCGGTGGTAGTATGATTTGCTAACCACCAACTTTTAAAAAGAGGCGAAAGATACCAGATGGACATTCAAATTCATAGATAGAAAATAAAATGACAACGCCAGGGCTAAAAGAGAAAAAACAAACGAAGAAATAATAGTATACAAGACACTACATAGAACACTAAAGACAATGCAACACAAACCCTTACCAAAAACTGGAGGGTTATATCATGTGTCCTGAGAGGTAAGCAAATCTTGCACCACATGTGGCACCCTTCGTGTTGCACATTTTATTATTAACTCTGTAAATAGTTTAATTCGGTAGGTCACATTCGTGAAAAGGGAAAGGAATTGTTCTTACGACATTAGGAACATAGTAAGCCTTTTTCAACTGATATTTATAGTTCGTTCTTATGTTGTACTATTCTACCACTGTCCCATGTTAGGGGGAGGGTTGGGATCCCTTACATGTTTAACTCCGCCACATTATTTATGTATGTACCTGTCCTAAGTCAGTTGCCTTTAATTCGGTGGTTGTCGTTTGTTTATGTGTAACATATTTGTTTTTTTGTTCATTTTTTTTATATAAATAAGGCCGTTAGTTTTCTTGTTTTAATTGTTTTACATGGTCATATCGGGGCCTTTTATAGCTGACTATGCGGTATGGGCTTTGTTCATTGTTGAAGGCCGTACGGTGACCTATAGTTGTTAATGTCTGTGTCATTTTGGTCTCTTGTGGACTGTTGTCTCATCGGCAATCCTACCACATCTCCTTTTTTATATATATATATCCGATATAATCTGTGACGTGGATATTCAATAACGGTCAACCAACTCGTGATGGCGTCCAAAATTTTTTTAACGAAGGGGTGATTTTTCCTCATCTGGAAATCTTGTGCTAATAGCTTCCTTGTGTGCAGAACCATTTATCAATGAAATCATAATAAGAAATACAAGCCCGGATATATTGTATCAATTGGAAGATATATATACTCCGTATACAGGCACTACTAGAATGTTGCTACATAGAAATGAACAGATCATGATGTAGAAGCTGAAATCGTCTATTTCTTCTTAAATTTTATTTGCAGCCGACTCTTGTTGTCAATTTCTAGATGTAAGTCAAGATATTAAGAAGACTTAACTATATCTGTTGTATGCGTTATATCTAGTTCGATCGGTTAAATACGTTCAACAGAGTCACCATTTTTTAAAAATTATTTAGTTAGAGAACATCATCTATATAGTGGGAAGTAAAGATAAAAATATTGCTCACTTCTTATCTTTCTTGCTAAGAAATCCCTGTATGAAGAACGCCTCGAGCTCATAAGAATAAAGGATAAGTCGGCAAGGAGAGGAACACAATTGTTTCCCATAGAAATGCCGATAGTTTGATGAAAAACACGTCCTCCAAACGTCAAAAATGTGTTGTCAATCAAGAAACCAAGCATCTTGATAATGTCAGTGTCAGAAAATATTTTGCTTGAACGGAGTGATTTTTAACAAAGTGGGATTTATCCCTCCATAAAACAAGATAGTTGTTTCTACGTTTGCCATTCTTTTTTATGAAACAAGGTAATACCAACTCTTTTCAATTTTTAAAAAATTTGAAACAATTGTGTAAAGTGTCGAAAAGTCCAATGTTTTAATTCTATTGCAAGATGAAAGAGTCTTAGATTGGTTGTTCCCTATAAAACCTTGAGATGTTTTAGTATCAACATTTGATTCACGCCACCTCTAGAATATACAGTTTCAAAACTACTTTGAAGCCCAGCTTTTATTGCTGATAAAACGAATGTTTCTCAATTTAGAAAGAGATTTCGTGAATCACTGAAAGACATAGAAGTACAACATTGTTTGTAATGACACTTTCCAGGCTTATATAGTTTTAGATATTCAGTACAGTGATGGAAGATTCAGTTTTTCATCTTTAGTTGAAATTTCGAAGAAACATAGAACATACCTAAGATTATCCAGGGTTTCCTCTTTTTGAAATGTCGTTCTATTATAAATTATTTGTTTACCACACTCTGTTCATGCTGTTTGCTTTTATTTGATTTAAAAATGGATAGTTTTTGTGTCAAAAATTTCCATCCTTTCACAGCGACTTATTTATTTATTTGACAGGTTTATTCCAATCAATATAGATTGCCAGCATGTCCTCTTTTCATTAAAAAAAAGTGTCTCGCAACAAAATTTCAGTAATTTGATATCTCAAGCTGACTCATATAATGAAATTATATCAATGCATCAACCAAAACTGACCATATGTAAACGTTATTATGTAGATCTATATAAATAGCTGCATAGTGAAACAGCAATATTTTGATGTCAGAATGCATTGCATTATACAAATGACAGCAACATTACAATACAATGCCAACAAAAATGTATTCCAATTAATCTAGATTGCCAGCATACCCTCTTTTTATTAAAAATAGTGTCTCGCAACAAAATTTCAGTGATTTGATACCTCAAGCAAATTCATCTTATAAAATTATTTTAATGCGCCAACAAAATGTTAGTGATTTGATACCTCAAGCTGACTCATATAAAAAAACTATTTTAACGCGTCAACCAATACTGACCATATTTGCACTTTATTATGTAAATCTATATAGCAGCATAGTAAATCCGCAATATTTTGATGTCAGAATGCATTGCATTATACAAATGACAACAACATTGCAATACAATGATAACAAAAATTTATTCCAATCAATCTAGATTGCCAGCATATCCTCTTTTATTCAAAATAGTGTCTCGCAACGACATTTCAGTGATTTGATACCTCAAGCTGACTCATATAATAAAATTATTTTAATGCGTCAACAAAATATTCGTGATTTGATACCTCAAGCTGACTAATATAATAAAATTATTTTAACGCATCAACCAAAACTGACCATATTTGCACTTAATTACGTAAATCTATAGAGTTGAATAGTAAATCAGCAATCTTTTGATGTCAGGATGGATTGTATAAAACAAATAGGAGCAATATTCCAATACAATGACAACAGAAACTTGTCCCCATCAATCTAGATTACCAGCATCATGACACTGTCCCCTTTTATTCAAAATATTATCTTGCGGAAGGTAAAGATAAAGATAGTGTTCACTTCTTATATTTCTTGCTAAGAAGTTCCTGTATGAAGAACGCCTCATAAGAATAAAGGAAAAATTCTGCAAGAAGAGGGCACAATTGGTTCCCATAGGACTGCCAATAGTGTGATGAAAATCTTCTCCAAATTTAACAAAGTGTTGTCAACCATGCAACTTAATTATGTTAGTGTCAGAAAATATTTTGTCTGAACGGAGTGATTTTTAATAAAGTGGGATGTATCCCTCCATAAAACAAGATAGTTGTACATGTATTTTCGTTTGCCATTCTTTTTTATGAAACCAGGTAATACCTACTCTTTCAATTTTTTTGAAAGTTTCAAATGGGGAATTATTGTGTAAGGTGTAGAAAAGTCAAACGATTTAATACTATTGCAAGATGAAAGAGTCTTAGATTGTATGTTCTCTTAAAGATCTTTGAATTTTTAAGTATCCACATTTGGTTCACGCCACCTCTAGAATATGTAGTTTCACAACTATATTGAAGCAAGGCTTTTACTGATGATAATATTGGTGTATCCTAATTTAGAAAGAGATTTCGTGAATCACTGAAAGACATAGAAGTACAACATTGTTTTAATTACACTTTCCAGGCTTATATAGTTTAGGTATTCAATATAGTGATGGAAGATCCAGTTCTTCATCTTTGGTTTAAATTTCAATGGAACATATACAACACACCTTAGATTATCCAGGGTTTCGTCTTTGTTAGGTGTTGTTCTATTATAAATGATTTGTTTGCCACACTCTGTTCGTGCTGTTTACTTTTATTTGATTTAAAATTGGATAGTTTTTTTTGTGTCAAAAGTTTCCTTCCTTTCACAGCGACTTTTTAATGTAATACATATATGATCGACACATTGTCATTTAATATACTGATTTAATAATCTACATTGTTGTCAGTTTATTTCTAAAATCTGAATTCGACAATTGTATTTATTTATATAAAAAAAGTCTTATTTGAATCTGTGTGTTCTAACATATCATTTGATCTGAATTCATAAGTAGGCAGTCTATTTTGTGAACATCGTGTGTAACTTTAATCAGTCTTTTATCAGGAAAAACACAGACCATTCTTGCATTTATTTATTATTCTATGACTATAAATAAAAAAAAAGAAACCTTGTCCACTAATTTAATGGCTTGCTACAGATATTGCCATATATGTATTTTGATTGTATTTTGCAATAAAATAATAATTTATCAGGCCTACGACTCGTCTATCTATCAATCACATTGTATTATTTTAAACGGTTAATAGTATACGACATTCACTTTTGACTGAAAGATATTTGTGACGGTGAGTTGCATTCGTTTTTGGATTTCTGAAAAATTATTCTTTCTTTTGGTTTCCATGCTGTTTCTTTTATTAACCTTGGTGTCTACCTAAGCATTTGTAAAGGCAATGCACTTCCGATATCCACAGGCTATACCCAAAGAGATCAGAAGATGATAATGCAACATGCACAACTACATAATTCGATTTGAAACAGCAGTAATACATGTATCCTACTAATAGAGAAAACGTGAGAAACGTTATGCAATAGCACTTGACATGATGGTAAAATATTATAATTGTGTTTACGAACATAAATACAGAATCACGCTTCGGATTCATGTTTAATAAAGAGATGTTTTCATTTTTGTAAGAGCATTAAAGCTCTACATTTTCAATATAATGTACAATTACGACCAAGGCAGTATATGAACATTGGTAGAAAATGAAAAAGCAGACAATGTTTTAATAGATTCGTATTCACCGAATTCTATTTTACATTTTATATATACAAAGCCCTATTTTTTGCTGTCTTTTTTAATACGTTCATACTGGATACAAATCATCAAATATAGCATGTATAGTGTGGTTAAATCTGGCTTGTAACATATGAACACGGAAATATTTGATAGGGGCAATGTGTCATTAAACAATATAATTGTTTCAATAGCTGATTTCCGATTTCCTTTGCAATAATGACAGAAATAGACTTGAAGCATTTTATGCACATATTTTATCAAAAAATTATAATTTATTTGAATTTTGTTCATACAGTTTTCTTGTTGCAATGATGCCTTTGATCATCTATCATGGAAGACTATATACAAACTCCTAAAGTAATAACTGTTAACAATCCTTAAAAAGATAATTTTATTGTACTACTATTTCGTACAAATGTTGCGTTTTATAATTTTAAATGCGCATCGTTTAAATTTCAGTCCACAATATGTGGGGTACACCCACCTTATACATTCAGTTTATATAAACAAATATATGTAGTGTTGCTAATTTTGACAAATCCTTAAAATAATATAACAAGTTCTAAATAATATAAATGAACAAAAAACTTCTTCAAAATAAAGAAAAAGACAACATATTTCGTGTTATCCTCATAGGATTTAAGTAATTATGCTAAATGTTTCTTTCCTTAAATTTGAACGACAAGTGTAATATAGGCAGCATTCTAATCTGTATGTGTACAGTATTTTAATTGAACCTATAAGTCGCGCAACAGATAAGGTATTTATAAATTTGTGGACATACAGGACGATGGAAAGTAAACTGGTTGCTAACAATTGAATATTATTTGAAACTATTTAAGAATGGTAAATATTGTGATTTTTATGCGATTATATAACATACAAACTCATTATCTCAAACAATGTAAAATAGAACCACATATGTAACCTACTATGCTATTATTTTCATTGTTTAATCATACTGAATTGAAATTCTGGATATTTTAGCTTTGATGTATTGAACATAACATTCTATTTCTAATGAAAGAATTAAGAATGCTATACAGGAAGTACCTTTTTTTTTTACAAAACAACACCAATCATGCTATTCATGCATACAATCGTAGACTAGTTGTCTTCATTAACCTGGATATCGTATGGGTAGTCACATATTCATTTATAACTTGTATTTAGGTATGGCAGGCCAGTATTTTAAAGTCATGCTTCTTAAAGTGGCAGTTATAGGTAAGATTTTGTAAATACAAATTACTAAGTAAAGCGTATGTTTATCATATTATGTTATACGATGTACTATTTTTTCGCTATAAGGTACATGAAACGCACAGCTATTTCATCATATTCATCATCATTATTATCATCGTCATCATCATCGTCCATATTTTGTCGTTATATCGTTGTTTCCACATTTTACTTTGATGCTGACGATTCTATTTGAAAATTAACGTAAGCTGATGATAACAAAAAAATCTACACATATTTTTCATTTTAACGGACCATAAATGAAGAAAAATGAGTGAAATAGCACAAAAGTTCAAAAGCATGATGCTTTAATTAATATGAATGCTGCCATAAATGAATAGAAAGATATTTATGAAAAATGAGTGCATCAATATCAATTGATAAATGAATAAAGCTGTACAGCTGTAAAGCAATATCTTATATGGTTTATATTATAGATATAAGAAGATTTGGCTTTTTGTCTTGCCAATGAGACAACTCGCCATCAAAATCACATTTTATAGAAGTAAATCAATATATTAAAGTACGGTCTTCAACACAGAGCCTTGGCTCACATCTCACAGCCCTCAAAATTACCTGTGTAAACCATTCAAACAGGAAAACCAATGGTCTAACCTACACAAAAAAACAAGATAGAAAAACACTTATAATAGTTATCAAAGGTACCAGGATTATAATTTAGTACGCCAGACGTGCGTTTCGTCTACATAAGACTCATCAGTGACGCTCATATCAAATATTCATAAAGCCAAACTAGTACAAAGTTGAAGAGCATTTAGGATCCAAAATTCCAAAAAGTTGTGCCAAATACGGCTAAGGTAATCTATGCCTGGGATAAGAAAATCCTTCGTTTTTCGAAAAATTCAAAGTTTTGTAAACAGGAAATTTATAAAAATGACCACATTATTGATATTAATGTCAACACCGAAGTGTTGACTACTGGGCTGGTGATACCCTCGGGGACAAAACGTCCACCAGCAGTGGCATCGACCCAGTGGTGTAAATAGTTATAAAAGGTACCAGGATTATAATTTAGTACGCCAGACGCGCGTTTCGTCTACATAAGACTCATCAGTGACGCTCATATTAAAAAATTTATAAAGCCAAACTAGTACAAAGTTGAAGAGCATTCAGGATCCAAAATTCCAAAAAGTTGTGCCAAATACGGCTAAGTTAATCTATGCCTGGGATAAGAAAATCCTTCGTTTTTCGAAAAATTCAAAGTTTTGTAAGCAGGAAATTTATAAAAATGACCACATTATTGATATTCATGTCAACACCGAAATGTTGACTACTGGGCTAAACAAACGACAACTACTTAACATAAGATTCCTGTCTCAGGAAAAGTGCAAACAATTGCAGCGGGTTAACGTTTAAGAAAGGTTAAACGTTTAATGGTACCAAACCTGCACCCTTATCTAAAGCGATAGTGTAACATCACAAACACAGAAAGACACGCTATGAAATAACAATTGAAATGGATTAACACAATCAAAGGACATATTAATACAAATGAACATAGACCGAACGAATGAATGTCATCTGTGATACAATGTAAATACAAAATTAATAAATTAAGGGATGAACAATTAAATTAATAGTATATAACATGGTTTTGCTGCATCAGTACTGTTCTTTCAATATCAATGTACTTTTATCATTCAATTCTTTATATATACTTTATTCATCCAAACTTTTCATGATACCTGTAATAACAATTTTGAATACAGGTGTGACGAGAGAAAAAAAAACTTAACTTTTTTATTATTTCATGTTTCAAAATGTCATATGGTATAGGGACAAAATGGATCATTTAGCAGTGCTTTTAACACACTGAAACCATACTGTAAACAAAAAAATCATTTTGTCTAATGGTTCTGTATGCAATAGATTCATAATACTGAAAAATTGATTCTTCTGTATTTCAACTTTATGAAAATCGGAATAGTTGGTTTCAGGTTGCTCATTCTTTAGTTTTCTATATTGCGTTTTTTGGACTGTTTCTTTAACGTATCGGTTTTAATATAAACTTTTTGTGTATTCCTCCTCGCTTTTGGAAACTAACAATTATTAATTTTAAAAGTGTATGATGCACGTACATGACATAATTTAAATCTTTAAATGACATTTTCGCATCTTTTTTCACAGGATTCACTATGGATACAGATTGTTCAAAACATAATCCGGGTAATGTATTTGGCATAACACATGTAAAATTTATAAAAATAAAAGTCATTTATATGACTGGACCATACGAAGAAACAACAGGGAACACAAATTTGTCAAGATACAGATATGACTAATTGTAATTGTAAAGCAATTTCAAACCTGTCTGGTGCCACCAATATTTACAACAAATGATTTACTTTGTAAAAGTCCAGTTGAAGTCCATTGTGCCCTGATACCGAACTATCAAATGCCTATGTTGTTGTTATTCCATGTTATTCAATCTACCACTTACACATGTGGGAACCGTTTTGATAAAAGCTTTAAAACAATATTATTAGTTGAGATTGATAATAATCAGATAAAAGCATGATAATCATTCCTGATAACCAGCACACATTTGATACAGAGCATATATAAATGGTGAAAAAAGGGGCATACAGACAAATACATAAAAAGTAAGTTATTTGTAAGCGATACAATTATATTCGTAACGTTTTTAGTAGAAAGTGTATTTAATTTGTGCTTATCATTTCAATTTGCTTAATATAGGTGAAATGCCCTGTATTAAGACTCTACAGTCAGTGGTTGTTCAATCTGCTGATAGTTTGACGTTAAACTGTACTTGCTTTGACAAGACCAATGGCATATGGATTGGTCCAAATAAACTGCTTGCTGAACAAAACATACCATACGCAACAGGAACAGTTTTGAACCCAAATTTAAACAAGTCAAAATACATTGTTTTCGGCGGATCTGATGTTGCAAAATGCAATTTAGGGATAACCAACTTCATGCCAGATGACGATGGTACATATACGTGTCATTATATCATCTCAAATACATTTCACATAGATGTACACACCGTAGTTGCAACAGGTAAGTTAAATTAACATAGCATACATTTTGTGACAAATTATCTGCAACGAATTAAACCATTTTTAGATTTTCACTATTTATAGAAAATGTTCATGATGTTAACAATATTGAACAATTATTCACAAAAATGTGTCCTATCAAAATAAATAGCTTCAATGACTTAAACTTTTTACAGAATTTACGTCAGATACTGATTGTCTACAATACATTGCAGGTAAAGTACTCTAAATAATAATAAAAATAATTAGCAGGACAAACCAAATCAATAACGAAGATGTACAGCTTTGATTATAAAACAAAAATGAAAATTTGTGCCGAAACAGCTTCGGAAATCTTTGCTTAGATGTAGACATATCTGAACTTTTCGTACAACTCCGCACTTTAAATGACAGAACATAAATGGAGATTAAAGAATGGGATGTATACATATCTTGCCACTCCGGTTTGTGTTTTGAAAGATTTTTTCCGGTTTTATATCAATTTAATTAGTTAAGACCTATTCAATGAAGGTGATTTGAGGTGATCCTCGAGGGGAAGCCGATTTATAAAAAAAACATATGACAGACATTACCCATATATAACCACTGAACTACGGATTTCAGAAATAGGAGCGGCACATTTTTTTTTAGGGGATGGAGGTGAGGTGTTTGTGTTGCTCGGTCACTAGTCTTTTTGTTGTTGTGATGTGTGCACTGTTAATAATATGTTTGTATTTTCATTTTTGAATCATGGCGTTGTCAGTGAATTCAACTTTTGAGTTTAAAAGTGCCTTTTAAAATATTTGCTTCTGTCAACAGATAGGTTATATTAAAAAGCAGTGATAAACGATGCACTCATATTTAACTACTTTTCAACAACTTTTATGGCAGTCGTGCAATGTACATCATCATTGTATCAGTACAGGTTAGATATCCTTTCTTATAATTAAATGATAAAGTGATTATGGAGTTTTTTAATTTATAAACATTTACCAATTGAAACGATATCTAGGGTTTGTACATTCTTTACACTGGCTGATGAACGACTTGGTTGGTACCACTAGTTGCGCAGAAATAATTTTCTCGTTGTTTTGGTCGATTGCATTTTGTGAATGTCAATAATTTGTTTCCGATGCATTTATTTGAATTTTGAATCTGTTTTGTTTTGTTTAGATCGTGGTATTATTTGTCTTTATTCAGATTTTCCTGAGCCGCCTGAAAAACTTGTCAGCAGTTTTCAATTCTAACACTATTGTTGTTTATTGGCAGCCGGGATTTGACGGAGGACATCCACAACGGTTTTATATTGAGTATAGACCGGAAACAAGATCTGAATGGGAAGTTGTAGGTCCAATATCGCAATCAAACTTCACAAATGACCTAGAATTTAAGTACACACAATAATTACATTTTACTTGCGAAAAAGTATTATATTCGGATGTATCCTGACAATGTCGTTGGGCAAAGTAATTACACAAATTTATTTTGGGTACACATGGAAGGCAGGCATGTCAATTATCTGTAGTGGCATGTTTTCATAAAAAGTCAAGAGATCATTATTTCATCTAAAAATATTTAGAAGGAATTTAAATTATTTCAAGATTTTGTTTGTCTCTATTTTATTTTGCAAGAAATAATTTCCTATATGTATTCCTTGGTATTCTGCATGTCATGTTTTGGTATATAATTCTAGATTTTAAAGTTGATTAAACTTTAACTCATGCATGAAATACGTTGATTTCGTGTTTTGTGTAAACCGAAGTTTCCAACAGGAAAACTATAATGAAAGAGAAAAGAACATTAAATCTTGGGGAAAAAATATAATTATTTTAGAAAAAAAAATCGTCATAGATATCAAAAACAACTTATCGGTGAACATACGTCATATTGGTCATGCATTGAATATGCATGCATAAACTTGTTATTGAGTTAACAAAGACAGGAGTTTAAAGTAAAGTTATTGCAGCTGTCTGTTGTTAACGTAACACGTGGCACATATGTTCGCAATAGCTGAAACCCTCATTTTTTTCATTATCACCTATACTTCATTCTATTTTCTCTGTGATATGTGGTGAATATTTGAACGTTAATCATTCTTATTGTTGAAAAAATAAATGTAATTATCATTTATAAAAACACATTTCGAACAAATGTTTTACTGTAAAGATATTGACAACAATTTTTTTTTTCATTATAGCTGCAGACTGCAGCAACAACTCCGCGAAATATAATTGTCACTTCTGGCAGATAATCAGTAGTTTGTTGGGAGGAATTTTTATACTCAGCATGTGCGCGAATATTCATTGCATACTGACTCGTAAAACAAATTCAGAAAATGTTTCAGAAAATCTGCAAAAAAAATCAATACTATGACATTCGACCAAGTAATGATAACAATATGAACAATGCGAGTATCCAAGGCATACGAAATTTTTTCCAAGAAACAGTAACAAACGTCTACAGATTATCTTCACAAGGTACCGACAGCATAACATCTTCTTCTCAAAAGGCGACTTCTTCTGAAAGCTCTGTACTGAGTCTTTCAAATTTACTTCTGAATGAAAACGAATATGAAAATCCTTATCAAACGATTGACCATGAAAACAGTGAAATGAATCCATATAGTATCATAACGTCTGATAGGTACCACAACACAACAGTTTTTCAAAAAAGTAGGTCTCTACTTGAAAAAATATTAAACTATTCAATTAAGAGAACTAACAGCATAATTCAAAACAAAACAATTTGCAAAAACACATGTAACAAACATGAACCAATGACAACCACTGAGACACAGGCTCCTGGTTGATACAAAACAGGAAAATTCTAACCGACTGAAAATGAGGAACTGTTTTACTGCGAGGATTTTTTTTGGTGATAACATGCCTATGAGTTATGACATAGATTTCTCTGAAAGTGACCTCACAGTTGATGATTGCTATATTTCCTGTGTTCTAGTCGAGTACAGTAAAGCTAGTTAAAAGAGACAATTGTCAGAATGTTTCACAAAAGCATTTTTTCTTTTCTAATTCAACTTCTGCCTAGTTTAATGAAATGAATGCAGGTTTTTTCAGAACAAAAGGATACATGATTTATCGCTTTTGAAAAAATCATACTTAGTAATTTGATCCTTTCACTTTCGTTTTTTTCAAGTACTCAAGACAACACCGATTACTCTTGTTTAATTATCAAACACCACTTTGTTTCTCTATTGATAAAGGCCTCGATGTCCGAGTGGTCTAAGTAGTTACTTAAACGCTAGCCAGTCAACACTGAGGTTGTGAGTTCGAACCCCAGTCGTGCGAGTGCACTTCACTCCAAAATTGACTAGAACTGTCTGTTTTCCTATCGAAGATCGGTGATTTTCTCTGCGCATCCCCTCTTCATGCACCAATAAGAACTTGTGAGGTCACTCCTGTGGCCATTGGTGCGTTTGTGAAATGGCTGCATAGATTCACCAACATATTGGAGACCACATCTAGGACACTCAAGAACGTAATTCACGTTTGAGCTTTTGCAGTTGACATTGCAGAAGATCTTGTATGTCTTTTATATGGTCTTACTGTGAAATGTTGATGAATGCTGCAATTGGTTGCAACATTTGCAGCGCTTATCCCCACAAGGCTGGCAATTACCTACAGTATGGTTAGGTTTGGAAAGGTCAGCACGGACAAGTATATTTCTCAGGCTGTTAGGTTGTTTGAAGGTAATAATGGGATTCATCATTTATATATGCATAACTGAGGTTTTATATTCGATAGTGTAGGCCTCGAACACGTTACATTTTTACCTAGAAAACACTTGTAATGCTTATTATTATTTATTTTAATTGTGTTTTTTCGGTAGATTTGGACAGTCACATTAGCGTTGCGTGTCTGGATTTGAAGGTTGTAGACCGGGTATCTTTTGTATTTGTTTCTAGTGATACATCTATAAAACTATAAAATATAAACTTGAAACTACTTTACAAATAGTATTTTTCAGACACTGTGTATTTGATGTCGATCCTTTTAATAAAATGTATTTTTTTTATCTAACTCATGTACATAAAATTATAACATTGATTTTTCTTTTTTTTATATTTGCAAAAAAACAACGTCACCAGTAATAAATATATTTGTGTCATGTTACGTTTGGGTCCAAAATTTGAAATCGTTGCAAGGAACATTTTAAGTTTCTATCGCATATCTGTTACAAGAACATTTGAACAGAAAACCAACATATTCAAAAGCTATTTGATTTCGAAGCTTGAAGCAAATAAGATATTCGAAATTCATATTCAACCAACTTTCTAGATGACTTACTCAATCATGTTATATAGATGTGGCAATGTCATATCGACTTGGTATTGAATAAAATGATGATTCTTAAAAGTTCGTTTCTACATATTCTTTACAACGATATTTTAAATTTTAGGGTTTTTTGCATGAACAGCGCAAACACACTACCAACATGTGCAATAACTTGCTTATTTATTTATCGATGTACATCAGCAAGTTTATACACTCCTCCCATCTACTTTTTCTACCCGTATTTTTGCGCGCAACTTTGAAATAGCCATATACTATTATTTTTTTTTTTTTTTGCGTAATCTTTCATTGGAACCTTTATTATCACCAACAAAGGCAATCAACTGACAACAAACTTAATGAAAGTACAAGTAATGGTGATTAAAATACTATTTTTTTTAACGTAAGTCATGCCACGTGAAATAAGTTCTCCATTATATTATACTTTTTTACTTAAATCATCATTTAATTATATCACCTACCTGCAACTACTACTGCCAGAAGCAGGCCTTGGATATACTGGCTTGTCATACCTTAATACAAGTAAACACTAGGAAGTAAAGAACATTTCTTTCATTTTATAATTCAGAATTTTCTAAAAATCAGTCACACATGAAAATGTATACATATAGATTTTGTTTTCTAATCTCAAATCTCATCTGGTTGTCAACAGTTAAGTTGTCTTTCTCGTCATATTTAACTGTTCAGGATCCCAAACCTTATTTGTTGAGCGACAAAAAAGTTAATCCCGTTGAATACAATAGTACGTATTCACACATAAAACCTAAACTCCAATGCTATTGTTATTCGTTTGGTGAAATAGAAATGAATAACGACAAATAAGGGCGTCCCGCATGGCCGAGTGGTCTTTGTTAAATAAAAACTGAATCATTAGTCTTGTGAGTTCAACTACAGCACATGATAGATGAACTCGATTCCAAAATTACTTAACTAGGGTTGTCATATACTAGTATCCAACCGAAGGTCGAGTGGTCTCTCTGGGCACTCTAATTTCTTTCACCAATACAAATTGATCACAATGAAATAGCCTACAAGCTGAAAGTAGCGTTAAATCAATCAACAATCAATCAACTAAAAAAGGGCAATACCTAATATTGTAGTCGAACAATAATATAATACATGGTAAAACCGTACTGTTGTTTAATTTAGATGAGTTCGGTGTTATATTGGATTTGTTGAATGCAAAATTAATACAAAATTTTAAGAACAAAAATGAAGTTATTACCTTATAAGATTGTATGAATGTATCTACTTATATGTTATAATACATGAAAAAAATGTATTTATACTTTCAATTTAAATAACCTGTTTTCAAAATCAGGATTTCAAAACTTGTGTACTTGTATCAAATTTGAAAGGAAATCGGAAATCAACTATTAATGCAATTATGGCGTTCATTATCACTGAACTAGTATATATTTGTTTAGGGGCCAGTTGAAGGACGCCTCCGGGTGCGGGAATTTCTCGCTACATTGAAGACCTGTTGGTGACCTTCTGCTGTTGTTTTTTTCTAAGGTCGGTTTGTTGTCTCTTTTGCACATTCCCCATTTCCATTCTCAATTTTAATATATATCATTTTGATCCTTTCCGATATATCCGTGTTCAAAAAATATATTAGTTGAACTATATGTGCCACTCGGACACCAAGACCCACTGCATATAAAAGAAAAATTATAACAACGGTCAATAATACCTTTTGAATCTCTTACAGAGACTACATTTTTCGTGTTTATAAAGTTTTGCCCAGTCTCTGTTTGACTTATTTCACCACGAAGCCAAACATGTCATTTCATAATATTCTGATCAAGACCGCCTGTTCTTCAATACCGCTCTGAGAATTATCAAGATGGTTATTTTGAGGAAGTATGTGTATTACTTTCGTTCCATATTCCATTAAAGCAGAATGTATCATAATCATGATAATGGATGCAGTGTATTTTTACAAATTTGTTATATGAATATTATATCAGACAGCTGTTACTCAGTTTGTTTTATATTTATGAGTTCGACTGTCCCTTTGATATCTTTCGTCCCTCCTTTACTAACAATTAATCACTGTTATCATTTTTGTATTATATACAGAGGGTCCGGTGTTCTAGTTGTCTCTAAAGATAAATTGATATGTGACTAGCACATGATCACTGATTTGGGAGTTTGAACTTCGCACGTGTCAGGTACGCTCTACTCAAATTTTAATTGTCATTTAATGTCAGTTTACCGACCGAAGGTCTGTGGTTTTCTCTAAACACTACACCTTCATACACCAAAAAGAGCTGCAAAAAAACGAAATAACTTATAGCTTGGATAGTGCTAGTGCTGGTTTTGGTGATTACACGAACCAACCAATCAATCAACCACTCCTTTGAATTACAAATGGTCGGAACTATATAGTACCATAGTCATAAATAAAATTTAGGTTTGAAAAAAACCGTTGTACACGGAAATATTAAAAAGGTTCAAGAGGATATTAAACAAATATATTGTTTCAATAGTTGATTTCCGATTTCCTTTAACAAATTTATAGAAATACATGAGTCTAAATTAAAAAAAAAAACCATGATTTTGAAATAGGTTGTTTTAACTGAAGGTATTGATACATTTTTTATTGCTCTTGTATCCAACAAATCGTCTATCATAAAAGTAGATAAATTCATTGAAGCTTATAAGGTAAGAACTTAATTCTTTTTTTCAAATTTCGTTCTATTTTCTAATTCAACAAATCCATGACTTCATCGTATTCATCTTTATTAGACATCAGTATGGTGATGAAATGATTTACATTATTGTTTGACTACAATATAAGTAACTGTCTTTTGGACTAGATTTGACAACACTTTCAGCATTATTAGGCTGTCAATTTTTATTGGTGACGGTAGTTGGAGTGCCTGTAGAAATAAATCGACCTTTGGAGGGGATATATGACAACCCAAGTAAGTGTTTACTACACATAGACCACTCAGCAATGACGGCATACACCTGTTGTTATTCATTTCAATTTAAGCAACCAAATAGAAATAGCATTGGATTTTATGTGTTTACTGTCGTTTTCAACGGGATTAACATTTTATTGTCGCTCAACAAATTCCGTTCGAAAGTCAAATCCATTTTCACGCTGATGTTAAATACCAATACCACTACAGGCTATAGTGGAGGCCATTTTAAAAAGTACAGATAATCATTCATTTTAGTTACCTGTATGGGTTTGTTTGACAATGCTGAGATGATTTTTAAACAATAAAGTAGCAATAATTTATTCCGCAATACACGGAAGAGGATCCACCAAAACGACACGTTCATTATTCTTATGATTGCATTGCTTGATCGTAGTGATTGATTAAGTTCAAGAGTGTTGTTCTCCATTTATACTATTTTGTTGAACGACTACAAGGAAAGTCAAAATATTTTTTTTTTTTTACACCAATCATTGTTCAAAACGTTCATTTATTTGAAATTAACTTACAAATAAACTATTCATGTCGGGGTCTTCTTAACTTTTATGCTGAATTTGTTTTGCTCAGTGTTGGGAGTCATACGGTGACCAAGAGTTGCAAACATTTATTTCATTTGGTATCTGGCAGATAGTTGTCTATTTTGGCAATCATACCACATCTCCTTACATGATATCATTTTTTAGAATAGATAAATATGTTACACAATAGCGTAAAATTCTTAAAATATACCAATCTAGAAAGGGTAAGGCCCAGTAAGACACCGTTTTGCCTCAACATATGACAGTTTTACAGAATGTTATAATCTAAACCTTAAGCAATTTATTGGAAAGTAGAATACTTCTGTTACATAAATATGGGCTGGGTTCTTTTTTACAATAGAATCCACATATATTGGGTACTAGCATCATTAAGTCATGCTCAAGTACTGAAATCTTCGACATTTTAGCATTTTGATTTTAGACAGTTAACGTCTAAAATGGAAGTGGTCGCATTTGCGTTCATTTTATATTTGAATGCAAGTTGTATTTGATGATTACACATAACATATATTAAGGATGAGAATGAACACGGATGCGACCACTTACGTGTTTAAAAAGTGTCTAAAATCTCTCATCAGATGAACCTGAACTTTGAGGCCAAAAGCGGCAATGGACCTACTCTTTTAAATTTGTGTACTTGACAATTAAAAAAAAAGATTAAAATATAAGCGTTTTTAAATCTGATTAACTGTGTACTTTCATTTTATCTCGAAGGGTCACTGGTAATTTTATGACACGTTGAAAAGCGACAATACCTAATTTTCCCTAACATTTTTCTTGCTATCAACATTTATCTGTAATTGTTTCGGAAAAGAGAGGTTATCGAATTGAAATTTAAAAGACTAAAACGTTTGGAAATTATCATGATTATCAATCATGTTAAATTTACGTTTCGGCAAATGGTTGGAAGTTGTTTTTTGTTTCCTTGTTATCACGGCTGCCTCCACCAACAAAACGTACACCACGACTAAATTGAGGTATTGTTGAAAGTGTCGTCAAACTTTCATACGGAAAAGTTCATTTTATTATCTCTTGGTCGGGGATAATCTTGAAAATTGAAAACTCATGTTCATCTCCTGCAAAACAAAGACTGCTAAATTATATGTCGGGCATTTTGTTTTCGATTTCCTTTTATTATGCCTAATATTTACTTTATACTCCGTTTTTTCTAAATTGGACGGTGATGGGTGAATGGGTCCATCTGTCCGTTCTTTCGTCCTTCTGTTCTTGTATTGCATTCCTACACAGATAGTAGTAGACAATACGAATCAAATAAAGCTCGTGAAAAGTTGTTTACTTGAACATTAAAACGATGCACAGCAAGACAAACATATTATAGAAATATCGCTGTATCCAATTGTGTCCACTCCTTTTTTAAGTAAAGATGTAACGATGTGCTCAGGTTAGTACTAATTTGTTTAAGTCACACACAGCGTATGCCTGTATCACCGACACAAAATGTATGCTAACTATATTTTGCAACGAAAATAGGACATATCTATTGTGGAGTTATTTAACTATCCAACATATTATACTTATATCACATGTGGCCGCAAAATCCGTCATTCCCATTTACGACTCTTACCTAATATATGGTTCAAATGGTTTTACACTAGTTATTTTGGGGCCCTTTATAGCTTGTTGTTCGGTGTGAGCCACGGCTCCGTGTTGAAGGCCGTACATTAACCTATTCATTGCTATTATGGTTTACTTTTATAAAATGTTAGTTGGATGGAGAGTTGTCTCATTGGCACTCATACCACATCTTCTTATATCTATTAAGTTTTGTTTTGCACTCCTAAATCAAACAAATACAAATGAATGTATAACGATCTACGTTAGACCAATGCTCGTCCTTAAATTTTGAGTCTACGTTAACCGTTCGTTCCATTTTGTATCAAACACACCACAAAGATAAACTATACTACTATATATATAAATTAGTTTTCTCGTTTGAATTGTTTTACATTGTCATGTCGGGGCCTTTTATAGCTGACTATGCGGTATTGGCTTTGTTCATTGTTGAAGGCCATACGGTGGCCTATAGTTGTTAATGTATGTGTCATTTTGGTCTCTTGTGGACAGTTGCCTCATTGGCAATCATACCACATCTTCTTTTTTATATATATACGCAGGAATACTTTACAATGATTATCAAAGGTACCAGGATTATAATTTAATAAGCCAGACGCGCGTTTCGTTTACATAAGACTCATCAGTGACGCTTGGATCAAAATAGTTGTAAATCCAAATAAGTACAAAGTTGGAGAGCATTGAGGACCAAAAATTCCAAACATTTCTGCCAAATACAACTTAGGTAATCTTTTCCTGGGATAAGAAAATCCTTAGTTCAATTGCTTGTTGAGAAAATCCCCACTTAAAAATTGTATCGGTATTAGTATTTAACATCAACGCAGTATTTAAATCCCTTTCATAACACGTCTGATATAAAGACGATGCTTAATGAAAAAGACAACTAAACTGTTAATTGGCAACCGGATGAGATTTAAGATTATTTCGAAAAGAAGTAAATGTATACATTTTCATGTGTGACTGATTTTCGGAAATTTCTGAATTATAACATAAAGAAAAACATATGTTGTTTACTTACTTGTGTTTACTTGTATTAAGGTATGACGAGTCCGTATATACAGACCGTGCTTCTGGCAGTAGTTGTTGCAGGTAGGGTTATATAACTAGATGATGATTTAATAAAGCATGCATAAAATCATGCAGATCTTGTTTCGCGTGAATCTTAACTTGTATTTCATTATGTTTGCTGTCATGTGTTAGCAATTGTTGTTGATTAGAAATGCTATTTCCAAATATAAGATGATACAAAGAAAACAAACTATAGAACATGACTATTTAATAGTTGCACACAAACATATAATCCAAAAAAGTACACGAAAGGGGTGTATACACTTGCTTATGTACAGCGGTAATTAGATAGGCAAGTTATTGTACATTTTGGTAGTGTGTTATTTTGTTTATGCCAAATAGAAAAACCAAAAAAAAAAAAAACAACTAAAAGTTAGAATACTGTTAGTAAAAATAAGCAAAAAACGAATTTTTACATTCATCATTTCATTGAATAATAAGTTATATATGACATGGCTTCAACTTTATAATATGATTGAGTAAGGAAAAAATACAGTTAGTTTTATATCAAATTTAAATATCTTCTTTGGTTTAGTTTTCAAATTCAAATAAATGTGGGACAAAATAAAAAATAAGTCATTTCCAAAAGTTTGGTTTTCTGATGAATTGTTCTTGTAGCAAATACACAACAGAAACTTAAAATGTTCTTGCAATGATTTTAAATATTTTCCTATGCAAACGTATTATGACAAAAATGTATTAATTTATTCTGATGTTAACAAATACAAAAGAAAATGTAATCATTTTTTGGAGACGATTTATATAACTTATTTTTTTTACCTTTATTCAAAAGGATCGACAAGTAATACAAAGTGCCAGCAAACTATTTTTGGTAAAGTAGCTTTAAATTAATATTTTATAGGTTTGTAGCTCTATTAAAGTAACAAATAGCAAGGATACCGGACCTACAACTTTGAAACCAAGAAATGCAACTTTTTCACAAGACGTCATCAGTTACGCTAATGTGACCGTTTAAAAGTACCAACATAAAATAATTACAATAAATAATAAAAACAATACAAATGTTGTTTAGGTCAAAATATGACATGGTCTAATCCTACCATATTGAAAAAACACAGTATTTGCATATGCAATAATTACTTTATGTTCTGATAAAAAAAAATCGTCATTTGAAAAATGCCTGAAGTAAAAATAAAATACATAAGTAAAATTATAAGATATACGAATCAATATTGAAAAAGGACCTATTTAAGCGGGAATACGTAAGAATCATGGTCAATATTGCATCTTAAATTTTTTTCTAAAACTTATCTTAGTACAAAGAAAGTACGTGGTGGTAATTTGATTTTCAATCCACTTTTATAATTTTCTTTTTGAAGGTAAAATGCCCTGTAAAAAGATTGAAAAATCATTGCATGTGAGAGCTGGAGATAATATAACTTTAAATTGCTCTTGCTTTAACAATAAGAATGGTCAATGGAGTGGTCCAAACAAGCAATCGCTCTTAGATCCGACTGCAGGTGGTTTGATACCATATACACTAGGCACTGAGTTAAACACAAAGTTGAACAAATCAAAATATAGGATTTATGGTGGATACGATGTTAAGCAATGCAATTTAATGATAACAAACTTCTTGGAAGAAGATTATGGAAAATACATATGCCAGTATATCTTGAATATGAACCCATCTACAATTTTCTTACATGTATACTTCATAGTGGCAGCAAGTAAGTATCCTTTGCTTATTACTTTGAAATAAAACCATGTTACGAAGTTTAATAACACGTTTAATTCAAAAAGTCGATACAAGTGAACAACAGTGGAATAAAACACCACAAAAATCAAGAAAAAAAAAAAACACACAAATAACACAAACACAAAAATCTAAGTAAAATACAGCAATGTTCCACCATTAGAAGGGAAGGGCTAATTGAGTATACATGTATCTCAGTGTTCAAAATATGACCGAGCATTTAAGTTACATGTAAAGCTGGAAACACTATCATGGTAAATATAATTACCATCATCTATGAAACGTTCATTCTATGATATCATTTACAACATATTTGTGTTGTTCGCTGCGTTAGTTGACCCCATTTTTATGATTACTTGTTAATTTATTTTCGCTGACTTCCAAATTTTTTATAGATATAAATTGTGTCGTGGTTTCGACGAAGTTAACTTGTTTTGACAATTTTTTTATTTATTTAAATAAGGGGTTAATATAAAAATTCTGAAATCCATAAAATTACATGAAACGAATGATCATGAATCACAAAATTGTGCAAATGAGCATCTCCTTCCTTGCTTACAAGAAAACGAAATATATTGTTTTTCTATTTAAGATATGTATTTTTAATAGCTTTCAGCCTTTTATTCAACTTGTTATGTGTTTTAATTTATAAAACAATTTGTAATAAACAAAAATGAAATTGAAGTTGATAAGATTTGAATTAAAAAAAACGTCACAGGAAATCGCATTGTATAAAATATTTTCTGATATTAAAACAATGTTTATCGGACATAAATATTTTCGTGTTAGATTATGTGGTACTATGGCTAAAATAACAATAAACAAGTGTCTGACAGACAAAAAATGTATTAGTTTTGCTTCATTTTTTATGTGTAAATACACAATTATTTAAATTGTACAACTTGTTATAACAATAATTTTCGCTACTTGACAATGGAATCCTCAGCTTAATATACATTGTTCAGTGCTCGGATTATTGATAACATACTGTTTTATAATTATCTTTTTTCATTTTAAAATGATAAGTTAGGCAAAGTCCGTTTTGTGTATATTACTTTTCACGTATTCACTTAATTAAAATGTTTCAGTTAATTTTTTTCCTAACTATGATCACCCTAGAAAAATGTGTCAAAATCATAACATTGTTTTTGGTGTGGTACGTGTTGCCCAGTCTTTTGGATTGCGTTGTTGTGATTTGTGTACTGTTGTTTGTCTGGTAGTCTTTTCTGTTTTGCTTTTGTCCATAGCATTGTCAGTTTATTTTCGACTTATGAATTTGAATGTCCCTTTGGTATCTTTTGTCTCTCTTTTAAAGAGTTATCTTACTTGAATATTTTATATTTGTAAATAATTTCGATTATTCATATGTTACTATGTCTGGAACATAATAATATTAAATAAAATAAAAAGGAAAGAAGTGTTATTCTTTACGTAAATATGCAGTGATTACAGTTAATGACAGTTTTGACCAAAAGCCGGGTGTACATATTTAGTTCAGACGTTCAGACGTTAAGAATATTTTGTAGTAAGACCAACAGAAAATCACAATGAGAAGAGCACGCAAACAGAAATATACACGTTTGAAACAAAACGTAGGTATCTATTGTTTTTACAATTATCGTTTCTATACATCCATGAAATCAGAGCTATACTTATTCGTTTCCAAAGTATCCTTTAAATCGGCTATGATGCATGTTGCAGTGCATGATTGTCTTTAATTTTGTCTTTTATCACTTAGCTATTCACACTTGTCAAAAACAAGAAGATCAAAGAAGCCAGATTATTTAATTTCACTTTCAGATATATTGATGATGTTCTTTCCATAAACAATCCGAACTTTTCTGATTGGGTTCTATTATTACATCCCAAGAACTAGAAATTAAAGAAACAACAGACACGGCTTCCTCCGTCTCATTTTTAGACTTATATCTCAAATTTGACTTACACAGTCATCTCAGTACCAGAATCTATGACAAACGAGACGATTTTAATTTTGAAATTATAAATACCCCCCATTTTAGTAGCAATATACCAACTTCACCTGCATATGGGATATATGATTCCCAACTTATTCGATATTTAAGAGCTTGTAGCTCCTACTCAGACTTTGTAAAACGTCATCAGTGTCTGAGTAGAAAGTTGATGAACCAGGGGTATGTCAAAGGACGTCTGGTCAGTTTTCTTAAAAAGTTTATCTGAAGGTACCAAGACCTTGTTGAAAAAATATTCCGTATCAACTTCACAAATAATACATGATGGTCTTGATGTATAGATTCTGCGTACTGATGTTGTTTATCATCTTAACGTGTTATATTGTTCTTTCATTTGTCTTTGCTCTATTATTATTATTACTTTTACTGTTGGATAGTTTTATGTGATATACGTCAGTATGATATTGTTATATTATATGTCATTGTGATATATTTCTATTATGAATTAGAAAATACCTTGAACCACAAACGTCAAAATTATTCAATCGCGTAGTGAAATGAACTATTTGTGGATTCTTATAAATTCTATATAACTTTTTGACTATTTTAAATCTTGGTCTATTTCTGAAATCAATTCTTACATACTTTGGATTGTTTTACCCTGTATGCTAACATTGCCCATGTGCAATTTAAAAATGGTTTGTATATACATTGAACGACAAATATATGTGACGTATTATCGTATAAAATTTTCTGACGTCAGACACCCGAATCAATTAATGTGTTTGTAGATAGATGTGTTTGTGTTCTGTTAAATTTTTCCTTTTAAAATTGTAACACGATGACTGCTGAACCCATATTTTAACCATTTTATTTATTATGTCTTTTTAGTTCACGTATCATTGTAAATATAACGGAATTCGATGAGACTGTCATCAAAGTGAAAGGTTTAGCGCTATAAAACCAGGTTTAATCTACCATTTGCTACATTTTAAAATGCCCTTACTAAGTCAGGAATTTGACTGTTCTTGTCCATTCGTTTTTGATACGTTTTGTCTTTTTATTTTCCGATTAGATTTTCCTCTGAGTTCAGTCTTTTACTTTTTATACACATGATACATGTACGTGACATTTGCAGGTTCTATAGAACTGTCGATACAAAGTTCTTATCAAAGCTCAATTTTCATTTTTTGCGATTATATCAATGTATATCATCTTGATATTATACAGTGGTAAAAAGTAATGATAACTGCTCCCAATTTCCTTTTAAAAATGTTATCATATGAACAATCCTGTAACATATGCAAGTCATAGTTTTAAATTTAAAAGGAATGTCAAAAATATAGCTGAAGACTTTTTTACACCACAGAGTCAATACCGCTGCTGTTCGACTATTAGTTCTTGCGGATATCATCAGCTCAGTTGTCAGTACTTCGGCACGCTGTAGTAATCTCTGTAAATTACCAATCTATAAATGTTTTTAAGAATCTATGGTTTCAGAGCCATCAGATGAGTTAACCTGACCAAAACTTTATATGTTAGTGTAAGTCATTTGTATGGTTAAAAAATCATGTATCTATATTTTTGGAGAAAGACGTCAATATACTGATGTTTCATTTCTTACAACATGTACTAAATGTATTTTCATATTTTTTTTTCTCAATATAATTATCAATACTACAACTATTAATTGCGTATGTAGTTTTATTTTATTCTTTTTGTAACTGGTTCATGACAATAACAACATGCATTTCATGTAGAATGTTAACAGTTAATTTGTTGATCAATTCATAATTATGACCGTCAACATGTCATATTCAACGAATTTCTATCATTCATTCAAACATGTTCGTACAAAATAAAATCGATTTTTGATCCTACACTTATAAATTAAATGACAAACTTTCGAACGTTGGAGTGATGGTGATTCGAAATTACACTTTATGTCAATTTTATTGTGTTTTTAAAAAAAAAGTGATTAATGATGAAAAATTGGGTCAAATGCCAATTCTAGTAATAAACTGAGAACCATTACACTTTTATTCTGAATGCGTTGTTACTGATAACCAAATGGAAGTCAAATCTAAAGGTAAGGACTTTAAAAACTATTATTTATTTTTACTCTGCAATAAACGTTTTAACTATATAGAAACTCGATTTTGCAATATAAGATATTCATATTTAGATTCAACTAGTCAATTTAAGGTTACAGAGAGTCAAAGTGTCATATGAAGTTTCATTTGCTGTATGTATATACATGTCAAACAATTGTGATTAATGTGGATTAATATTAACTGTTTTAGGCATGCCGCATTCTTATAAATCGTTACAGTCAATCCAATGGATGCTGCCTCTGGTTGCTATCATAATAATATGTGTTGCAGTGACAGCCTTTTTACTCTGGCTTAGAAAAGGTAATATAGAAAATTCCCAGTATTGGTTATTACTAATTTGCATAAAAACATAATTAAAAACAGATAAAAAATAGAGCAAACCCATTTGTTCAAATGAATGGATAATAAAGGTCACATTCCGCATTTTGTACAGGCATTGCAGATAATTATTAACTGAACCTGGTTTTATAGCTAGGTAAACATTCATCTTTATGAATGGGTGTTCAAAATATAAATATTTAAAACAAGTTTGTAGGTCCCAGGTAAGGGGAAAATTTGGATCCCGCTTACATATTTAACCCCGCCACATTCTGTATGTGTTTGTCCGTGCATATACTTAGTTAGTAATCGTTTGTTGATGTGTTAAATATTTCTTTTCAGTTCATTTTTAAGCCCCATTTATGGGCATTATGTTTTCTGGTCTGTTCGTCCGTTCGTCTTTTCGTCTGTCTCTCCCGCTTCAGGTTAAAGTTTTGGTTAAAGTTTTTGGTCGAGGTAGTTTTTGATGAAGTTGAAGTCCAATCAACTTGAAACTTATTACACATTTATGATATGATCGTTCTAATTTAAATGCCCAATAAGAGATATCCCCCCCATTTTCACGGTCCGCTGAACATAGAAAATGATAGTGTTGATGGGACATCCGTGTACTGGGGACACATTCTTGTTTGAACATAAAATAGACCAATAGTTTTCTTGTTTAAAATTGTTTTACATTTTTTTACCTCGAGGCCTTTTAAATCTGACTAATCAGTATGGGTTTTGCTCATTGTTGAAGGCCGTACAGGATCTGTGTCATGTGGTCTCTCATAGAAAGTTGTCTTGATGGCAATAATACCACACCTTTATTCTATACTATCAAATAAATACCTATCTCTAGGAAAAGTAAAATAACAATAAATAGTTATCAAATGTACCGCGATTATAATTAGTACGCCAGACGCGTGTTTCGTCTACATAAGACTCATCAGTGACGATCAGATCAAAATATGTCAGCCAAACAAGTACAAAGTTGAAGAGCATCCAGGACCAAAAAATCCCAGAAGTTATGCCAAATACGGCTAAGGTAATAGTAATCTATTCCTGGGATAAGAAAATCCTTAGTTCGTTGAAAACTGTAAAGTATTGTAAAAGGAAATTTATAAAAATGACCATATAATTGATATTCATGTCAACACCAAAGTGCTGACTACTGGGCTGGTGATACCCTCGGGAACGAAAAGTCCACCCGCAGTGACATCGACCCAGTGGTGTAAATAGTTATCAAAGGTACCAGGATTATAATTTAGTACGCCAGACGCGTGTTTCGTCTACATAGAGAACTTTACTTTTCAAACGAAACTTCATACGTAAATGCAAGTGACTTAGGCTTACAATTATACGCACTTATCAGACATGAATTATTTTGAAATTGTCTCCCTTCGCCGGTTTCAGCATGTCAAATATCAGTCGGATAATATTCTTTTAATTCTAAATAGCATTCATGTACGAAGCAAGGACCGTTCGATATTGGGGGAGGGGGTCGTGCTGATATATTACTGCCAATTAGATAATTTTCAAAACAAAATTTCCGAATCAATATCTCTCCCCCTTCCCCCAAAAATTTAATAATCGATAAAGAAAATAAAAAATGGCTGCAAAACATATGTTTGAAATATAGAAAAAATCACGCAGGCAAGCAATGACAAAATAGGCTCAATCGAAATTTCTCCAAAAATGTTAAAAATAAAACAAATTTATCCATGTACCCCTTCGCCTAAAAATAAAAGGGCTGCTTCCTTATCAAAAACATCGACATGCATCTAGCTGAACGAAAGTAAAATGTGTACAAAGGTAAGAATATAACACATTTACAGAAAAAAAGGTTTACCACAAAGTTTTTGTGGTATTCTATGTTTTTGAAAGTCAATATTTTCAATTCTTTTTTATCCGTCTTTCGTTTTCTCGGGACATAGGGAATTATCGACCTCACTATACAAAATTTATAGGTCTGCTTCGAACTGTGCAGAAAGCTGTTCAACTATCTGACTATACCCCATAATATCAGGTCATGTAAGATAAACGATACTGTAGTTCCATCGGGAAATCGGTTTAACTTAGGAAGTAAATCGGTTTATATGTTACAGTTTATAAGTTGACAAAGTAACAGGCCGACAGGTTGACACTAGAAAGGTTAACAGGTTGACTCTAAAAAGGTCCACAATGTTGACAAGTGTTAAGGTCGAAAAGTTGAAATGTCGACATGTTTAAAATTCGATAAATGCATAGGTCGACAGGTTGACAAGTGTAAAGGTTAAACGTCGTGTGAAGTTGAGTTATGTGTTTGACTTGCAAAGAGAAGGGCTGGATTTATAAATGATCCTGGTGAAGAACAAGATGTTACTACGATTGCATAATAAAGTCATGCAAGATTTGTTCTTAAAAGATAAAATTGTCAATACTTAAAAACCTTTTTTGTCCATTTTTCAAATTACAGTACTTGTGGTTAATTAAGTAAGGACGGGTCCTTTTCATTTTTTGTATACCAACTCTTGTAGGTAAGTGAGACTTAAACATACTTAACTGATATGCATAACAGCAAGGTTATGCATATCAGGATCTGAAAATTGAACTGTATAAACAGTTCGATTTGGTCGTTTCAGTCTGATTATTAATAATTAGTGGCAAGTTTTACGTCGTCACTACGAAAACATTTATGTGCATCAAGTTTAATTTAGAATAAACAAGTTAAATACCTTAAACCTTTGTCTCATGATTATATTACTTGAAACACAATAATTGTTAGATACATCGAGAAAAAATATATACTGAACATTAATGATATGTATTATCTATAAAAAAAATTGACTAAGAAAAGAAAAATAAACTTAAAATTTAAAAAGTTCAAAGGTCAGGGTCATGGAATTCTGCGCTTCAATTTCAGTTGAACAAAAACAAGACAAATATCGTATGTCATACTCGGTAGTTTGCCTGCATGCAGACCATCCAAGCTTATTCTGTACAACAGATAAAAAGTTACAAATAATCTACTCAGTGGCTGTACTAGGGGTGCGGGTCTGTGATTGGATTTTTGTTTCTTCGAAAAATTCGAAAGATTACGGGAACATTACAGAAAAAGAGACAACAACTGGTTTTATTTCCTTTTTATTCTTGAACCCCTCTTTTTGAAAGGAGTAGGTTCAGTAAGACCCCTTTTTGGCCCCAAAATATAGCGGTTTTACAAAATTGTTAAAATGTAAACTTTTAGTTATTTATTGGACATTAGAATGCTTCTGCTACATAAATATGGGCTGTTTATGACAATACAATGCAAATATATCCGGTACTAGCACCATTAAGTCATGCTAAATTACTGAAATCTTCACAATTCTAGCATTTTAGTTAAATTTTAGACCGTTTTCGTGTAAAACAAAAGTGGCCGCATTCGTGTTCATCCTTAATATTGAAATGTAAGTTGTATTTGATGATAATACATAACATATATAAAGGTTGAGGATGAACACGGATGCGGCCACCTCCATTTTTTTCCAAAAACCATCTGAAAAGTGACATTTTTCGGCATATTTGGTAGATTGTTCATATTTGTGCTTGAATCGGATCGTTTTTAATGACAAAATCAGTTAAAATCTTTCCCATAAACTAATTAATTCAAATAAAATAGACACTTTAGTGTTTAAAAAGTGCTCAAAATCTTTCGTCAGATGAACTTGAAATTTGAGGCCAAAATCGGTCCTTACCGGACCTACTCCTTTCTGGATCCGCCCTTTTTACTTATCTACCGCCATAGAACCACGATTTTGCTATATCAAAGTTTCTTGTAGTCTGTACGATCATGAAGCAGATTTATGAAAAAGAAGATGGGGTATGATTGCAATTGAGACAGCTCTCCACAAAAGACCCAAATGACACAGAAATTAACAACTATAGGTCACTGTACAGCCTTTAAAAATGAACAAAGCCCATACCGCATAGTCAGCTATAAAAGGTCCCGAAATGAAAAGGTAAAGCAATCCAAACGCGAAAATTTACGGCTTTATTTACATAAAAAAAATGAACGAAAAAAAATGAAACACATAAGCAAACGACAACCACTGAATTACAGGCTCCTGGCTAAGAACAGGCACCGTACGCATACATACATACATAATGTGGCGGGGTTAAACAATTTAAGTTAGTGGGATCCCAACCCTCCCCTAACCTGGGACAGTGGTATAATAGTACAACATAAGAACGAACTATAAAAATCACTTGAAAAAAAATAAACTCATCAGATGGACAAAAATACAAGTGGATGTGTCCGGGTACTTGTACATCTCAACAACAAAAAGACACTAGGAACATATCTAAGAGTACTGACGGCTAGTTCAAGGCCACAAACAACTAATAAAATAAGCATGCATATAATACTAGTCTGATAGCTACAAAGCTACAAAGGTCCAACAATCTTAGAATCAAGCCATGCTGCGTTGACATAAATGTTAGAGATATTATAACCTATTCTGCATAATTTGATACCGTATCTTGTATTTGATAACTTACATGTCGGCTTGGATTTTTTTTTATCGAAACGCCGAACTTAACTCTTCAAGAGACAGCCTTCTTTTTTTTCAGAGTAGTTATCTGTCCCCAGCGATGTTTCGAGGGATAGTATTAACACAATGATACCTTCAATCCCTCTGTCTGTCCGTCGGTCTGTCCGTTCGTAATACTCCTGTTGGCACTCTTGAACCTACATCCTTCTAGGAATTCTAAACATGAAACATGGCAAATGTATAACACAGCGATATGTTTTTTTTTCACTTTCCATAATGAACTTTCCACGGAAATAAAATTGAGAATAGAAATTGAAAATGTGCCAAAGAGAAAATGACCCGGCGACCATAGAGCAGACAACAGTCGAATGCCATCAATTGGTCTTCAATGCAGCGAGAAACTCCCCCACACGGAGGCGTCCGTCAGCTGGCCAGGTTTTCACATAACTACTTTTCTTGATAGGTTATGGCACACACGACACAGATTATTCATTGAAAAATAATAAAAGCTGGGTTAACAATAAGACAAAAAAAAAGTAAAGCCCTTACTAATTTTAAAGGCAATCAAATAAAATAACTCCAATAACGATCTGATATTCAGATAATCATGGTATTTTAATATGCCCAAATATTAGAAAAACATTACAACCTTCATGTATATATATTCACGTAATTTACTGAACTTGTACAAGGTCCTTTATCCTTGATAAAGTTTATCCTTTTTAGAATATATATGTTAAAAAAAAAACTCATTTTCCCGTATACTCTTTGAACGCCATGTTAACAATTTGGTTGACCACCGAAACTTGTTTTGCACGAAAACATGAAACATTTGTAACTGTATATATTGAGAGCCGCAGTGACACCCCCCTTTCAATTTTATCAGAAAAAATGCATTAAAAATAATTAAATAATTATTCAATGTCCTTCAAATTCTCGCCCGCAAATTATAATTATTCCAGCCAGAAAATTTCAAAGTATATACTTGTGGCCCATGCGAACAAAATTTGGCCAAAATGTAAAAAAAAAGTGTATACTCTGAGTCTCGCTCGTGGAATACGCTATATTAAATAAATTTGAACTAAACGGAGAAAGGGAGACAAACACAATTTTACAACGACCAAGTTAAGGTGTATTACGTACGTCAAAATATACGATTTTTTTATAATTCAGAAGTTAAATGGTCAACGGAAGATAACAATGAACATATTTTTGAAATGTTAAGGTTTGTTACGTTTAAGTACGTCAAAAACTTAAAATTCTTTCATAAGACTCATCAGTGACGCTCAGATCAAAATATTTAAGCCCAACAAGTTCAAAGATGAAGAGCATTGAGGACCAAAATGGAATTCTAATCGGAAAATTCCTTATCAAAAGACAATATTAAAAGCTAACACATATCAAACGAATGAATGGAAAACAACTGTCATAATTTTGACTTAAAACAGAAATTGGTTATGTAAAAAATATTTGATTACACTTGGTTGATAGAAAGCTAAATCTGACACAAAGCTACATACTAAGTAGTCGATGCATATAAATGTCTTGTTTTTTGTGTGTTTTTTTTTTTATGTGTAATGCAATGTACTGTCTGCATACGCGGGAACTTTCTGATATTTCAGGGTGGAATACAGGATCAGCGATGTTGATTCAAAATTGATATTTTTGCAATTTATAATCAAATTATTTTATAAATATTTTTGGTCTGACAGAAAAAAAAATACGCTGATGGTTTTTTTTTTAAGAATAGCAATTTGTTTCAGACAAAGGTGAAAGAAACTCGAGGTATTTATTATTTATTTAGGTCCTCTTTTCTTTTAGATATTAAGTTAAAGTTTGATTTTTACAAATTAAACAATAAGAGATATCTTAAAATTGCTTGTACAGTGGGATGTATCTTTATATTGGTTCTATATTCAGCATTAACCTTTCTAAAATAGATTCTTGCTATAATTATAAAACATATTTTGTATTTAAATGAAGGCAACAGTAGTATACCGCTGTTTAAAATTCATTATTCAAAAGAGAAAAAAGAAATTCGAGTTACAAACTAAAACTGAGGGAAACGCATCAAATATAAGAGAACTACGACACAACAGAAACACAACATTAAAATGTAACACACACAGAAACGAATTATAACATAACAACGACCATTTCCCTGACTTGGTACAGGGCATTTAAAGATACAAATGGTGCATTGAACTTGGTTTTGTGGCATGCCAAACCTCTCCCTTTAATGGCAATGTTAGTTATAACATTAAAATGACAACATTACATGACAGGACTACAATACAAATAAATGAAAGAAAATAAAGGACAGAGAAAAAAATGATTAATAGCCAACAAAAGATACTTTGTTAATAATTTTAATACGCCAGACGTGCGCCGCGTCCACACAAGACTAATCAGTGACGCCCAGATGAAACAAATTTGAAAGCCGAAACAAGCACAAGGCTGAAAAGCATCGAGGACCAAAAGATTAAAAAGTCTTGACCAACACGGCAAGGATAATCACCTGGGACGACAACATCCTTTAATATTATTTAGAATTTAGAATAAAACATACCTTTATTTTAGACCAATTAAATAATTATAATTATAATTACCGAATTATACACAATAAATTAAAATTAAAATCATACAAGACTAACAACGGCAAGAACTCCTGACTTGGGAAAGGCGCAAAATTGCGGTGGGATTAAACATATATTTATATTTTGGAACGTTTAACAGATAACAATTTAAGCATATTTCTCAAATTCTGCATAATTATTTTTTACTATCTCATGAAAGTCATCCAGCATTGCTCTATAGATAGGTCTGACATGAACTTTTCCTACAAATGTGTTTCGAAATGATATACCTTCTGACTGATATGCCAAAATCATAGGCAATTGAACGGAACTTGCCTAAAACTTACTGGGGTAAGATATTCGTTTGAGTAATTGACGGTAGGCCCACAACAAAAGTCGAAAGGTTAAGTATTACATTACATACCCCTCTTCACTAGCAACCGCATTTATTAAATTTTTTACATGTTCTACGTCAATACGTTTGACAGAATAAATCGTAGATGTAACGACTTAATATTTGCCGACCAAGGTATATGAATTAGTTTTTTGACACATGTAGTAACCATCCGTAAATTTATATATGTTACCCCACAGGTCTTCCTATCCTAATCACATATGTTTGCTATATTTACTCTTTATGTATAAGGAAGGTCATCTGATCTTAATATTTACCGCTTGTTACATTTTGCCCATGCGTGTATTTTACCATCGGGTGATATATACAATGCCAGAGACGCTTATCATGTCCATAATGTTGATGAACCCGATCTCGGTTCTTTAATAGTTTATTCGATTTGTGTAGTGTTTCTTTAAACCTAATTATTATAATTTTAATGGATTTCTGACATTTGAAAGCTGGTAATGCCTTTAATTTGATAAACACTTAAATAAATACAGGCAAATAATATAATGCCATAAATACTTGTCAAAAAAGTATCATCTAAAAACTAAATATATTTTACTAGTATGTTTTGTTCCCAATTCTGATTAGAACGATGTTAACCGTGTACTAATGTTATAACAATTGAACACATTTATGCACTAGTGTTTAATGTGTTGATGTGAAAGACATTGTTTTTGTTTTGCCTCATTCAATTTATGATTGTTTAGAAATTATATGCTTACATTCATATCAGTTGAAAACCGGTGGATTTGTCTTATACAACAGTACAAACAATTTTTATACGAATATGTTAAATTCTTTTTTCTTACATTTAGTTGGATTGGAAATCGCGACGAAGATTTGGAAGGTAATATTCTTAAGAACGGGGTCCTTAATTGCCACATAGATTGGTTCAAATCTTCATTATTATACATTATTGTAATTTATCTTTTTTTTTCTTTTCGTATTGTTTCCTTTGTAAGGACTATCATAGATTTTACTGTTTCGACAGTAGATAGATTTAGTTATATCTTATAAGATTAATTAAATTTTCCTGTGAAAGGTTTTATTTATTTGTGTATGTCTGTTTTTTTTAGATACCATGACTTGATTTAGATTGAAAAAAGACGAGAATTTAAAAGAGAGAGATACAGAGAGACTAACATTTAAAAGAAATTAAATTAAAAATTTAATGTACTTGTTTTACTTAATGCCATTTTTCATATATCTAATGATGATTATTCAAACGAAGGAGTTCTTTCACAAAAAAAAAAATGAAAAATTACTAATGCATCTTTGTATATGTATTAATGATCGGAAAGAAAAGATAGATTAGCAAATAGTTATACATGCACATGTTATTTGATTAATTTTTAATCTTTTAAAATGGACATAGATGGTTCTGTTGAAAATCACCTGTACCAGTCATCTGAACTTGTTGAAAGATACAATGTACGGAGAGTTTTCGCCAATGAAGCTGTGTCATCTTCTATTATAAATCCTGACGAAAGATATACAGGTTGTTAACTTTTATGTAATTTGGTCTATTGTGGAGAGTTTTCTCACTTTGCAATATTGGCAATAAATAAAGGCAACAGTAGTATAATGATGAGCAATAGCCAAAAATCGATTTCACTGAAATAAAGCAGGGGTAACAAACCAAAACAGACTGAAACAAAACAAATAGATGAATTTAATAGAATAACAGAAACACAATCATTCAACACCTTCCTTTTCATATTAGTAGTAACTACATGTTAATTGTACCGGTAATACGACCAAAGACAACCATGCTGTGGCAGTTATCCGTGGTCATATTTATTAAGCCCCTAATCTATAGTACATTTTGGCATGTGAAACCACTATTTGCGTGTGCAATTTGATAACGTGTATACGACAAGACCTTTCAATATTTCATACCGTATCAAACCCGAGCAAATATTTTTCATCGCGCAAAGATCATGGCATTAAATTTGTTTATTTGATTTAATATTTGAAAAAAAAAATATATATACTATAGAAAATATGTTTATCTAATCTGATTCATTGGTTAAACATGTTGAAATTGAAAGCCAACAATAGCATATTTTCTAAAAGTGTATTGATGAGTAGTCTATATACATGTATGGGTATCAAAAAACGGAAATATCTGAAATTATATTTGTTACTCAGATATACTTGTAGTGCGATGCAGAATGTTGTTAAGGCTTTACAGCATCCAGTTTGGTTTAAAATAGTTTAGTTAGTCGTACATATAAATCGAATTTTGTATTATCATATACGTGAAAATTGAAAAAAATAATAATTGATCTTATATTTCAGTTAGAGTGGAAGAAAACGGGAATGGTCGTAGTGGTATAATCTTCCAGGGAACCCGTCCACAAGTAAGACTTTCAGTTTTAATGTTGCAATGCTCATTTCACGTAACAGTTAATGGTACTAGGTATGATTTGAGTTTAAACCAACAGAATTTGTTAAAATTAATCGATTGCAAAACATTTGCCAATACACAAAAAAAAACATTTTGAAACAAGACCTACATAATTGTTCGTTTGATGTGCTTTTTATCTACATGATATTCATTAGCTACACCGAGTCAGTTGGAAGGCAAAACAAAATACGCAGTTGAAACTATCTTTAACCAATGCCTAAAAAATCACAAAATGAGACAAATGTAATCTTTGCCTGGCTTTAGAATTATTAACGGTGTATAATCAGTTGTTTTCTGTAAATGAAACAAGAATCCATTATTTGGCAGACATATTTGGACGCATAATAATCAATTACGTGTTGGTTTCGTTACCTGTAGGCTAAATAACATATATTGTACAAGTAAATACCAATTGATATTTACAGTTGTATAAATGTTAGTCATCATTAGTCGTTCTGACTTTCAATGTCGATATTTGTAGATCCACGAAATTAGCATGAACTACTCTGAAGTAATGTTTGGCGTCCAACCTTCAACCAATCATTTTATTATACACGGCAATGATGAAAGAACAGTGTATTCTGAAGTGGATCATGCTATCAAAGCAGAACCTTTACCGTCGTCAAGCAGTGAAAGTGATGCCGACTAGAAAATGTTTCATGCATTTACAACTTTCATGCATAATTTAACTATTCGCATGTTTAAAAAGGAACCAAAACAGTTTCCTTATAACAATATGTGTTATTATCTTTTTTTTTATTCCAAAAAGCCAATTAATTGACTTTCCACTAAACACGTTGAAGAGTTGTCCAAAGAATGTCAATCAGTTTGAAAGTAGCAATCAAGTTTCATTAGCACAATCTTCAAAACAGTTTTTTTTTTAAATTATTTGACAACTGTTTTACACTATCCGAGGATAGTAATGACAATGAAATGAACAGCAGAAAAATTCCACTGCAACTCCTCAGGTAAACGACATTTCTTTTAAAATGCAAAAGTAAGATACCACGATAATAATCTGAACTACGGCTCACGGCTATTCCAGCGTGATTCGTGTATAGTGTTAAGGAACGTATTACTTCTGTAATTTTAAATGAATTAATTCTTGATGTAAAACAAGTTCTGATTGGCTGAAACTTTTGAGATTGTGTCGATAAGCTCACCGACATAATTTTGTCATGTTACCGTTATTTCATTGACTTTTTATTATTTACTCATGTTGTTACTTCTGAGAGTTGAAATTTAGAAGTTAATTGTAAAGTTGCTTTAAAAATTTGGTGCCCACTTTAACGTAACCCACTACGTTGTTTATTCAGTTTGCACCACATGTTTTTTTTTTATGTTTTAAGACCGAATGAGTATTTGGACCGTACGCGTATGGTCTGCATAATTTTAAGAAGTTGGTCAAGATTATTAGATCAGATTATAAATAAACATAAATGAAATCAAACAGATATAAAAATCTAATTGTAATTGAAAAAAGTAACTTTAATTTAATTCGTTTATCTCCTGTATTACACATAGCAGTAATACATGTGTAATACATGCATTTTAATAATGTTCACTGCAATTATAGTAATCGAAAGTAAGCATCATGTAAAACTTGATAAAAAGTAAAATCACAAAAATATTGAACTTAGAGGAAAATCAATTCGGAGAGTCCATAATCACATGGCAAAATCAAAAAACAAAATGCATCAAAAACGATCTTTCATATTCCTGACATGGTACAGGCATTTTCAAATGTAGAAAATGGTGGATTTTACCAGGTTTTATATTGCTGACCCTCTCACTTTGATTACAGTCTCTTCAAATTCCGTTATATTTACAATGATGCGTTAACTAAACAGACACAATAAATAAAATAGTCAAAATATGGGTACATCAGTCATCATCGTGTAACAATTTTAAATGGAACAATTTAACAGAACACAAAACATTAATCTACAAACACATTCATTGATTTGTGTGTCTGACGTTAGAAAATTGTATACGTCACATAGATTTGTCGTTCAATGTGCAATGTAAACAATTTTAAAATTTACACGCACGATTTTGATAAATATTTGTAAAAAAATAACCCGTATGGTCCAAACACATATATAGTCCAGCTCTTATTTGATCATAGGAGTCGGACCGTACGGGTATACGTATGCGTTCAGGACCGTACGCAAAAGTCTAAAATACTCATATGGTCTTTGTTAGTCTTGTGTGATTTTTAATTTTAGTTTCTTGTGTATAATACGGAGTTTAGTATGACGTCCATTATCACTGTACTAGTATACATATTTTCTAACGGGCCAGCTGAAGGAAGCCTACGGGTGTGGGAGTTTCTCGTTACATTGAAGACCCATTTGTGGCCTTCGGCTGTGTTATGCTCTATGGACGGGTTGTTGTCGCTTTGACACATTCCTCATTTCCTTTCTCAATTTTATTGAACATTTATAAACAGAAAAAGTATAAAAGTCATTCCTTAATTGTTGCTACTACTTTAACATTGCAAAACCTTATATCTAGCACAAATTTGTTGCTTACATGACAATCAACCAGTCATTCTTTGCAGCAACTCATCCAGATAAAATTACGTAAAATATCCTGCTATACCTTAACAAAAATAGTTATATGACTATTATTTTACCTTATGATTTTACACTGGTATTGTTTGTTAAATGTCGGCAATTAAATCATGTAAATGTATTTTCCTTTTAAAACTATCAACTGTAATTGTATCATATGTATGGTATTAGATTAAAAAACATTAATGTGTTATATGGTATTCAATTCATTTATAATCCAAGAGTTTCATTGTTCTTCCAATGTTTTTTGATATCGCATTGAGAACAAATGTGATATTTGTGATTTGGTTTAGGCATTTCTTATATTGGAAATGGTCACTAGACCCACGCTAAAAGCTAGCAAAACATATTTCTTGTAAAACTGTCGCATTCAATTACATTACACTGACAACACAATGTTATAAAAAAAACAACATAATGCATAGTTTACAATCATGATTTTCTGGATAGAGGGTTGTTGCTTACAAGGAAGCTGTTAAATCAAGAGTTCCAAATGGTGAAGTTGAAATCATCTCTTCGTAAATTTTACGGACGCCATCACGAGTTGGTTGCCCGTTATGGAATAACCGTTTCATAAATGATATCGGATATGTTCCTTACGTCGTAACTACAATCCCCTTCTCTTTCACTAATGTGACCTACCGAATTAGACTATTTACTAGATTTGTTATCTCATAAGCAACACGACGGGTGCCACATGTGGAGCAGGATCTGCTTACCCTTCCAAAGCACCTGAGATCACCCCTACTTTTTGATGGGATTCGTGTCGTTTATTCTTTGGTTTTCTATGTTGTGTCATGTGTACTAGTGTTTGTCTGTTTGTCCTTTTCATTTTGAGCCATGGCGTTGTCAGTTTATTTACGATTTATGAGTTTGACTGTCCCTCTGGTATCTTTCGTCCCTTTTACAAGTATTCTTACGAACGAAAACATGTTTCGAGTTCGTTTTTATACAAAAATGTGTATGTATTGCCCATTAAGTATCATATGACGGGTTTCATTACTCTTATTAAATAAAAGATCCACAAAAATATTTACAAAAACATATTAGCTCGATTACTGTTTGTCCTGGTTATAAAAACTTTGAAAATATAAATTTTCAAATCTCGAAAGATTGAGAAGAAACAAACGAAAGAAGACCCGATGAGACGACATGATAATAATCTCAGATACCAATGCTCGTTCCTTGTGTACAATTTGGAAATCAGTATGGCGTTCATTATCACTGAACTAGTATATATTTGTTTAGGGGCCAGCTGAAGGACGCCTCCGGGTGCGGGAATTTTTCGCTACATTTTAGACCGGTTAGTGACGTTCTGCTGTTGTTTTTTCTATGGTCGGGTTGTTGTCTCTTTGACACATTCCCCATTTCCATTACCGATTTTATTATGAACCGCCATGCAAATTGTTACTCAGTCAAAAACAATAATCGAGAAAAGGACAAAGTCAAAACTTACATATACATCGAAATCAAACTAGCAATGCAATGACAAAATAAACGCACAACTACTTACCAAAGACAAGCAATACTATACACAACACTAAACAGAAATCTTAAATGAAGGCCATAGTAGTATACCGTTGTTTGATAGCCATAAATCGAGTCCACTGAAACAAATCTGGGTCATAGAGCAAAACTGAGTAAAAACTGATGACCATAAACCGCACTAAAACCAGCGGGATCTAAATTGCTCTCAAAGAGTTGGCATTCACTGTAATATGTCTGAAATACGGGTCACTGAGTGAAAGAGTATCATCAATATATATGAAAATGAAATTAATGATCAATCCAAAATGGTTTATTTTTGCCTTTGCTGATATTTTGTGTTAATTCTACATACGACAACACATTTACGAAGATTCAAAATTACCATTTTATAACGACTGTGTGCTCTAGTTTCAATCTACCAAACTAATTGCATATGTTGTAGGTCACCATGTCCAGGATATTGCGTGTTTTTGAATTATGGTGGGTGTGATGTTTGATTCAGTGTTTTCTATACTAAGTACGATTAAAAAATCTCAACTTAATACACGAATATGTAGATTCCCATTTGTGTAGAAAACTTTAATTTACAATGTAGATGCACCCTCAATTGCTTTATTCATGCAAAATTGTAAATATTGAAATATTGGTAACACCATCATGAAATATTTGGTTCAGTAAACGTCATCACAATATTAGTATAGACCATATCTTACGATACTTTTTTGTTAAAAATTAAGTATTAAGATTTGGCAAACGTTTAAACGAAAGTTTCTTTAAAAGTATTGTTTTCAAATTAAGAAATCATAGTTAAGCAAACATTTAGTGAATAACTTCCGTTATATTTTTATATTTTTAAGTAGAAAAATACAGAAAGCCGGATAACATCAGTCTTAACTTAATTCTCAGGGGGGGGGGGGGCACTTACTATAGAATTGTTTAGGTTTTATTTTGTTTAAACACGAAGTATATACCCGGGAAGTTACCTAATAAAAACTTGCAATTTGTATAATTATCCAATCACAAAACTCGACAAATTTGTCACCCGTAATATTTTCATATAATTTAAAAATACGGAAGTTTAGATTGATTTTCATTATCATATTCGAAGTTTAGTTATGGGGATTTTTCTATCTTCAAAGCATTTATATTCTAAATTTAAAATGAAAATTCTTCTTTTTTTTATAAATCGCAGTACGCATATTGAACGATAAGATAAATGACTACGATCAAACATAGATTCATTGCATGTTTATACTAATGTAAGACACTTTGTACCATTTTCACATGTTACCCATATATAGATTTATTAACTGACACGTTATAATATAATTTAAATATAAAACGGAAAGTAACATATTAATATTGAACATAACAATAATAATAATAATAATAATAATAATAATAATAATAATAATAATAATAATAATAATAATAATAATAATAATAATAATAATAATAATACTTGCAACGTAAAACTATTCAAAAGAAACCCAACTGTGTGTACAATTGATATTCAATTGGTTATCTTCAAAATTACCTTTTAGTACACGAACTTTTGTGTGTATGTTTAAATAACGTAAAGACCTGTTATCTTCTCGGTTAACTGCTTCTAAAAATAACTTTTTTATGTATCGCTAATATTTCAAAGTTTTTTAAGGATACGAACAATAGTGAATAAAAATGTATATTGAATAAATATTAAAGTACAAATGATTATACAAATGATAATTTTCGACAAGGTTATTGAATCAAACTATCTTTCAATTGCACAAAAATACTAAGTGTAATACAAAAATATCGAGTAATTTAAAAATAGCTTAAATTTGAATTCTATTGAACAAAGAAGACACTTCCGGTAAGCAAATAATGGCTCCAAATTCAAATTTAATTATCAAAATATCATGATATTGTGTTTTTAAAAACCATAAAACTTTGTTATTTCTGTATGACAACAATATAATAAGTATCAACACACAACAGACCTAAAAAAAACACCCAAATATTCAAGATACTGTAAACAAGCTTGTGATTTCGTTCAATAGAAAATAATTCACATGCAGTGCTTATATGTGTGTTTGAAAAGTTTATGGCAGAGATACTCTTTTGTCAACTATAAGCAAAAACTTGAAACTGCTCATCAACTGAAAATGTGTACATTTATTACATTGATACTTGTGTCTAATTTCTTTTTTTTATCCAGATCTGAATTATTCCATTTTTTCCCTCTTTTGTCTTCTTTTCTTTTCGAATTATCCCATAATAGGATTTATAATGCATGTTAACGTTTCTGAGAAAATGTAAACGCTGTATTAATTTTTAAAAAGGAATGTCCAAACGATGATACGAGGACACGTCCAGGGACCCTCAATGTATGATCCATTAAAATTATCTTAAATGACATATTAGAATATCAATACTTTAGGCAGTAGACAAATATCAATATAGAAAAGAACAGAAATGGTGTAATAATTGAATAAAAAATATTCGAACTAGACAATTTAGCCTTAGATAATAAAACGAAATCTGCATTTTTTTGAATTTTGACAATTCTGAAAAGTTTTAACTTTCCAAACAGGTCTTAAATATTTTGGTTATTCTTTTTTTTTCTCAATCTAAACAGTTTTCGCACCGTCTTCCTGTTTTAATTCAACACAATCTCAACACTCTTCACACTGTCTGAAAGTTTTCAACACATTATTCAAATTTCTTTAAACCGTTGGATATCATAGGGACACATAATAAACAGCCCTATCTCTGTCTGTAAAAGTAAAACCAAAGGCCTTTCTAGCCAAATGACTATCAAGAGTTCATTTTACTTATTCACGACCAATTAACGATCGACACCCATTCAGCTTTTTTTTCAAAAAGGACTAGTTTATTGATAATGTTTAAATCTTATTTAAAAAAGGAAATTATCATATAATTTAAATTGTGTTATTTCGTATCAAACGAATATAGACAGGGAAAAATACTTTTCCTTGTTTTGAATCTTGATTCATATAAAACAAACATTGCTTTTCAATGCCTGAACACCAAGTAATGTGTGTTTCCTAATTTTAAACTTGATTGATTTTACGAATCAATAAACCATATGTCTTTACTTTACTCTTTGTAAATACAATACACTTTTTTATCTATGTTTGTTCATCACTTTTATAATGAAAATATATTCAATACTTATAATCTAATCTCCGTGTATTGCTTATAATTCTAATTCCTTTTATAAATGACAATCTGATAATTACCTTTTCAAGATTTAAATCCTAAGTATAACACAGTTATTTTAATTTCATAGTCACACATCTATTAAACATGCTTAACTCATTGTCACTATAAATACTGTGTAAATACTGTGTATGTAAATACGTTATAATTAAATACATTGCATATGATGTAGCATTCTTCTGTTTTCATTGGTAAATTAGATCATGTGATATTAACTGACCTTTGAACAGGTTATAATTTGTTACAGTCCAACTATTATTTGTAAAAAAAAATCATTTACAAATTGATAAACACTATAATCATTGAGAATGTAAATGAGAAATGTGTCAAAGAGACAACAACCCGACAAAAGAGTAAATAACATACTACAGCCGAAGCAAAGAAACATTTTTACATAATTAAAATAAATATTTCAGTATTGATTGAATACGTGAGTGAAGCGAGGCATTGGGAATTGCATGATAGAAACACTTGAAGGACCCTGCCTACCATTTTTGAAAGGTTTTTAACTAATGCACGTGCCGAAAGTCGAAGACAAGGAACAAGTGCTACAGATTACACGAATAACGATGCCTCTTTGACAGCTTTAATCGACAAAAATTCTGTAAAAATTCCTAATTTGTTCCATTGCGGAAATACATTAAAAAATGTGGTGCAAACTGTTAAATAACCCGCTACTCGCGTTATGCAGTGTGCAACACATTTTTTTTATGTTATTTCTTCTTAGACAGAAAAAAAATATTACAGTCATTCCTTAATTGTTTGATAATATAAAATGATTTTTATTTCATATTTACATGTTATAAAAAGGAATACAAATTACAGGAAAAGGGTTCAGATAGAAATAATAAAAAACACAAATAGAATTTCAAGTCACAAAAATTTCGTAAATGTATGATATCAAATGTCAATCAGAATGTTTTTGATTAAGGTTAAGTAACAGTAAATGGGCTATATCACAGATTATGGTAAACTGTTGCACATATCTTTGTCTATGACTGAAATTGACAAAACTGATGCATTTTTCTATTTTATTGTCTGAAATATTCTGATTGCATTTTTTTATAAAACAGTTGAATATTGTATAAAAGCACATGAAATAAGCCAAAAACGTTCTCAAATTTGTTTTGAAATGATAAATTATCAAATTTCTATTCCATAGATTTTAGTGAAAAACTATACATTGTTGATACATGTTTTTTTTTATTTACATCAATTACAGATGACACAAATATGACCTGTTTGATCAATTGGGTTTGGATTTTACTTGAGATAGTTTTCTGTTCAGTGCACCAAGTACTAACAGATGGTGAGTATATTTCTCTTTTGATAACACAAATATAAGAAATTAAGGAAAGAAATATTATAAGAGAAAATCATCAACACCTTGTTTTTAACGAGTCCCTTCTGAATATGCTGAATGATCGTCCACCTAAATTAGAAAAAAAATCACAGTATACAACACTTGAAGATATGATACTTCAAATTGGACTTGTTATGCATCTGATATTATTCCTTACTTAATATTGAAATGTTTATAATAACCTTAGAAAACACACAGAGTTAAAATAATAATAAGTAAAAAAGCAAAAAAAAAAAGAAAAAAAAATCTAAACGGAAATTCCCAAACAAAAACAAAACCAAAAGCATAAACACATCAAACGAAAACATAACAACTACGTACTTGGTACAGCCATTTTCTTACGCAGAAAATGGTGAGTAAAACCTGGTTTTCTAGCTGGCTTAATGTCTCACTTGTGTGACAGTTGTATAAAATTACATAATATTGACAAACAACGATTTGTAATCAAAACAAACAGACATAAACAGTAAAAATGACAAATATAGGGGTGTTACAGTCAACATTGAGTTATTACCCTAATCATTATACAAACAAATATGTCACATAGAAAAAAAGGCATACAGATAAAGAACACTAGCCAAAACGAAAGACAACAACACAAAAATTTACTATAGCACAATAAGACAATGACAGGATGTACGAATACCAAGTCAAATGAAGGAACACTACTATAAATAGACAAAGCCTATAGACTATTTGAACCAATATCAGCAATGCACATACTATGTATCACATGTAAAAACATTGTGTAACAACTTTCGTACTGTGTATTAAATTCATATTAATTCTTAACGGTAATATTCATCTAATTGAAAATTCTTAGGAAAAAATAACGTCCACAGAGATGGTTAAATATGAAATATTCTAATAGCAAATTGACGTACATGCAATTGGAATAACTAAAAATACTTCATATGTACAAGAGCGAATCTTATATTTATACTATTGTCATACTATTTTCAGTGACATGGGAAGCAGAAACTAAAATTATACGTATTGGAGAGACAGTTGTTCTCACCTGTACTGTTCATAATGTTACAATGATTGATTCTGGAGTGACGAGACAGTGGTTTAAAGAATCAAGTCCAGTTTATTACAATGGTCAACCTACAAATCCGTTAAAATATAATGAATCTCTTGACAAAAATCAATTTAAGCTGATTATCTTTAATATCACTGAGGATGATTTAAACTGTGAATATCAGTGCCAGTATTCCTTTGAAACATTTGCCAAAAAATTGGAAATAACTACACAGAATTTTGAACGTAGGTGAATTTTAACATATGCTACAGTAAATAGATGAAATTAGGAATTACACGTAATTACTAGAATTTAGGAATTACACGTAATTACTAAAAGGAGTAGGTCCGGTAAGGGCCGATTTTGTCCTCAAATTTCAGGTTCATCTAACGAAAGTTTTTGGAGACTTTTTAAACACTTAAGTGTCTATTTCAATTGATTCGATTAGTTAATGTGAAAGACTTTAACTAATTTAGTCATTAAAAACGCTCTGATTCAAGCTAAAATATGAAAAATCTATCAAATATGCCAAAAACCGTCACTTTTCAGATGGTTTTTGTCAAAAATGAAAATGGCCGCATCCGTGTTCATCCTCAACCTTTATATATGTTTTGTATTATTATCAAGTACAACTTACATTTCAATATTATGAATGAACACGAATGCGGCCACTTTCATTTTAGACGGAAACCGTCTAAAAATTAACCAAAATGTTAAAATTTTGAAGATTTCAGTAATTTAGCATGACTTAATGATGCTAGAACGCGACATTTGCGCATTGTATGTTCAAAAACAGCTCATATTTATGTAGCAGAAGCATTTTACTTTCCAAAATATAGCTTTAAGATTACATTTTCACAATTTTCTAAAACTGCTATAATTTGGGGCCAAAAAGGGGTCTTACTGAACCTACTCCTTTAGGAATTACACGTAATTACTAAAATTTAGGAATTACACGTAATTACTAAAATTTAGGAATTACATGTAATTTCTGTTGCACTTAGTTAATACAAGTAATTACTAAAACTGCCCAGTAACTACCAGTAATTACTGACTTTTAGATGAGCTTTTACACCTATTTTCTAACTGATAAAACAATGTTGCATTGTAGATTTAGCTAATCAAAAATAAGGGCAATAATGATGAGAAGATGAGTTAGTACTATTACAAAGTGAACATCCTTAAATAAATAATAGTTATAATTTATTTTATTAAAGTGTCACATACTTGTCTACAGATTTTTATACCGATTATATAATATACATTGCACAATAATAAAAAAAGACAAATATCCAGCTTAGATAGGTTTATGATACACTATATATACAAATATATAACTTTTTAACAAATACATAATAAAAAAAAAATGATAAAACTCTTACTTAGAATGAAATGACATAATTAAGTATGACGTTAAAAATGATATGTGATCAAAATAATTTATCTTAAGGAGGTTACATAAACAGATTGCGAAGAATTAAATGAAACAATCTTGTTGTAAATATACCTTAAAACTGTTAAACTGTCTGATAATGAACGATGATAGAGAATAAATATCCACTGATACGTTGTTCAAATTGTACAATGAATAAATGTGATAAATTTTACTTTAAATAATCAAATCTCCAATGTTTACTCCATATATTTTACTTCAATAACTATATGTTCTTGGTACAAAAAACAATCCGTTTCTATGACGCAGAATAATAATATGGTTACCATATTCGTTTTTACAGTATACAACAATCAAAGTTGTGTCCAAGGTGAAAAAGTACTAAACAAACGGCGACATAATCCTAACGGTATCGCATAATATACCATAAAACGTTGATTTTTGAGGGTTTTTTAGTACCTAAAAAGTATGGGTTATTACACAAAAAACGAAGTCTGTGAACATTTGATTATTTTATATCATTAAACAGAAATTTTAGTATCAACAATTTTTTTTTTTTTTGATTTTCAGATATAACTAAACGACTGCAAGTCATATGCAAAATTTAACTAAAATCTGTCAGTAACATGTTGTAGCCCATTTACTGTTCCTTGACCTCAGTTAGAAGGTCTAAAAAATGAACTCTTGCAAATTAAAAAGTAACTATTTTCCACTTTCAAAACCTGAACTGTAATTAAAGAAGACGCAGTTTTAAAATACCTTCATTTTTAACCCAAAAGTTCGCCCTCCAATCCCATACCTTTACTTTCTTGTTTAGTTTCTTTTATTATGTCTCAAACTTTGGAACAAAAATATCAAGATCGTAAATAGCTGTAAAAATTACTAAAAAAATCAGTAGTTACCTGTACTTACAGAAAAAAATAGTAAATCGATGTAATCATTAATTCGACTAGTCTTTACTGACATGTTTAATATTTACGTGTAATTCCTTATTTCAGCTATTTACTGTAACATATATAGTCCGGACCATATGAGTATTTGGATCATACGCGTATGGTTATGACCGTATGCGTATACTCATATGGTCGGACCATATGAGTTTATACTTGTTTGGATATTAACGGACCGGACTATATGAGTATTTGGACCATACAGGTATTTTTTTTAAATATGCCTTACAAACATTTCAAAAATATTTTTTTCTGAAAAAAAAAAATCCAAAGATATATTTAGTTGCATGATAATGTATTAATTTTTTTTATACGCGTATGGTCGGACCATATGATTATATACCCATATGGGCATGACCGTATGGTCCAAATACTCAGATGGTCTTGAACATATACATAATCAGTAACCATATTTGTGTATTTCTTGTAGGTATATTTTTAAATTATGCCACTTGTACTTAAATGAGAATGTTTTGTATGTTAAATATTAAAACAGTTATAATTATTGTCAACAAATTCCTGGAGTAGCATTTCGATGTAATGACTACAAAGGAAAACATTGACAATTTATGAATGCATACCATGTTGACTTTAAATCTGAGAGAAAAAAATATACATGTGTATACATCTAAATACATGTAATTGGCAAACATAATTTTCATACAGTTATATTTTAATGTTAATCAACATATATTTTAAGTTATCTCTTAAGATGTTTATTGTTTAAAATCAATCAAATTTATATTACAGATCCACCGACTTTAAACATGACTGAACTCATATACAATTATTCAAGAAATGGGAATTTAAATGTAAAACTGATTATGCAAAAGGTTTTTCCACTTCCCAATTGTACAGCTTTATTTGAGGTAAAATATACCAATTCCGTTTTGTTTTCATTTATATATATATTTATATATCTATATAACGATTTCAAAAATTATTGTACCAATTGCAACGAAAGATATATTAAAACTTAATCAGAATAAGTTGAATTGGATACGCTTACACTACACACCGACGTCTTTTGTCATGTCAAAGCATGGGTAGTAAATTATGAACATGAATGACCTATTTATTTTGAATCTCTTCTTTTTTTTAATTGAAAATTAAGTTTTGATAGCACACAAGTATTTTTAAAGACTTGTATAGTGCGCAATAAAATACTGCTGGGCAGAGCTTTAATTCGGTTTTACACAACAACACGGCTTACACATGTTACAGTGCTTATCATGCTTTACCAATTGAACCGTTTCACTTATAGCACGGTATTTAAGACATCTAGAAATGAATACTGTGATGAAATCAGTAAAAGAAATTGTATTGGACAAAAGTTTGGTTAAAAAACAGTTTAAAGTTTAAACAAACATTTAAGCAATTAAAAGATATCATAGTAAAAATTTGAAATATTCTGTTAGTTTCTCCGAATTCTATTTTAATAAACAGAATTAAGATTGAAGTATAATTACATCTAGAACAAATCAGAGTTTATATTGTTCTGTACCCACCGTAGCGGATAGGGCAATAAGTTTTACCCTTGTCCATTTGTACGTTCTTCCGTCCGTACGTATGTCACAAAATAAGGTTCCACTTTCTAACCTTAAATTGTCTCAACCGAATGTTGTGAAACTTATTACAATGCTTAGTGTCACATAACACAGATGAAGTTTAAATATGTTTATGTCACTTTTACTGTTCTAGAGTTATGCGCCTGGAAATGAAAAAAATATTGAAATTTTCATTCCGTTCTCTAAATTTGGCATGCCTCAACCAAATGTTATGAAACTTATACACAAAGAAAACACATAACACATGTTTTACGGTCATCACCACAAATTGGATGTCACTGATGAAGACAAATACGTAAGTCTAACATACCAAATTATAAGTCTAATATATATCTTAAGAGTTTGATACAAATTAGATTTTATTTAATCGTTTACTTTCAGGATTTACAATATATGTTTACAGAACGTACATATAAGAAAAATGGATTATATTTTGAGGTTCATTTGGTTCATCAGTCAAACCACATACTTGAAGCCAATACACCATTAAATGTAACTTGCCAGTTGCTAAAACAGTATGTTGTAGCATCCAAAGAAATACAAATTTACAAAGGTAATTATTTATGTTGCATAGTCTTCATTTTCTATGTAACAGTTGTGATGTGTGAACTGTGGATTGTTAAATGTGACAGAAATAGTTGAAACATTTACGAATATGTGACTGGAATTGAAACTGGACCATTATATATATATCCATTTGTCATCTTGGACGGTTTAATTTTTATCAACAAACGATTTTTGTATGATCTTGTTTCTGGTGACATTTAACCTGAACAATTGATTGTTGATGTAGTGTTGTTCTCTCCAAAAATCCAAATAAAAAAAACGAAAAAGATGAACTTCAGTTCACAAATAAACACAAAAAAAAAACTGACCGATTATATTATTTGCTTAACGTCCAATGACAAATAAGTTATGCATGTTCATGACGACAAAAGAGGACACGACACACGTTTAGATTAACTAACAATAATACCTAAAGTGTAACACACTACGCAAGGATTTTTGAAATAGTAGATAGTGTGGTTCTACAATGTGAACACAATGAATTCTATTTTTTATATCTGACAAATGTTAGTGAGTGATAGCTTTATTTATATTCTTTTCATTTTATCAACGCAGAACTGATGCACCCTGATTTATACACTGATTGCTCATTTGAGTTTGTTTTCTGTCCATGTACACTTTGTTTTGTGTTTTCCCTGCTAAATCGCTACTGAATACAATTTTCATTTTCAAATCCTTTCTGAAACAGAAAAAAAAATCAGATTCAAACAAAATATTTAAAACAATTATGTCTCCACAAAATAGATTACAATGATTAAACACCATACACTTCTTTCATCTTCTTTTTCTTAGTCAATTATCTTTTCAGATTTATTTTGGTTATTCAGGTGACAACCATGTAATCGATCAAGATGAATCTTCGACACTACCGGATACTTATGCATCGGTGACACCTCCCGAATCAGATGAATCTTGGAGACTTCCTGTTATAATTTCTATGCCTTTGTTGTCTATAATAATAATTACTGGAATAGCAGTATTAGGGTATAATTGCTTTGTTCAAAGAAAAAGAAATGAAATTTCAAAAAGTAAGAAGTATTGCATGTACTCTGCAATGTTACAATATGCTCACAATGAAAGATGCAGATGGGTCGCGCAGTATATTAAGGTTAAGATTTTTCATGTTTTAATGACTATATTAAACGACATATCATGAAGTTGCGTAATTCTCCCTGCGTCCCAGAAAGAAGAACAGAAAATTTAACTGAATTCAAAAATACATACATTGATATAGAATTTATTTGCATTTAATTATCATTTTAAACGACTTTTGCATCTTGACGAACATTTGAGGGGTAAAAAAAATGAGAAGAACAACAAATTACATTGTAAATATAACGAATTATTGTAAATATATAGGAATTTGATGAGACTGTCATCAAAGTGAGAGGGTTAGCGCTATAAAACAAGGTTTAATCCACCATTTTCTACATTTGAAAGTGCCTGTACCAAGTTAGGAATATGACAGTTCTTGTCCATTCGTGTTTGATGTGTTTTGTTATTTGATTTTGCCATGTGATTATGGACTTTCCGAATTGATAAGTTCAGTATTTTTGTGATTTTACTTTTTACGAGTAAGACAAGATCTATAAATATATCAACCTTGCTGAGGTCGTCAGTCCATTTCGTAAAGGGATACTTGACAACGAATCTGTGGTTGTACTATCCATATAGGTATCAGCATGAAAACTATTCCAATATCATTAAGCACGGCACGTGGGGTTGTATCTTCACTTAAGACAATTCGTGCATTGATTTGCATGTGTTATTATCATGATAATTGAAGTATTATTCATCATCTCTTTATGTATTAACAAGCTTGGCAATTGATGTAGTATAATATCGGTACAAATGCATGCATGGTAACTTCTTTCCTAAATGTTTATTTGTCATTATATACATGCAAATCAAATAGGAAGTTTTTGTATAATTTTTATAGTGGAAAAGCCATTTATTGACTTGATTGCATGTCCATGTGTAACAAAAAAACTGTCATTTAATCACTTTAACTAAATGTATATGTGGTATCAGAGTGGTTGACAATAGATCACAACTATTTTAACATTTTTACATTACAGTAACATGAATATGGTCATTGCAAGTTTTGATTACCGATAATTAAAATCTTATCCATATATTACTACAGTAACTGAACATTAATACAAAAATCTCGCAAGTCATGGGAAATTGAAATATATCTTTTGAAGACATTCACAAAGATCATATATATACATTAGGATATAGTGTATTGTGGTGTTGGGTTTCTGTCTTCTTGGTACATTACTAATACCTACTTAGAATCAGTCATGTTGTGATAACCATTTAAATTTATCTACACCATTAACCATATACATATTTAAACTTTCTAACATTGACTGTTTTTACGTTGATCAGTACCAAATTGTGTAAAAGAACCTTTGCTTACTGAAAATATTATACAAAAGATAATAGTCATTTTCAAAACATACATGTATAGGTTACTTTTCTCTTTGAAAACATAAGCAAAATATCTTAAACTGCATGGATTAGTTTGATATTCTACTTGATACATGTATACCTTCGAAAGTCAATACGTCGAAGTTGAAGTGATTCAAAAGAACTATTTGACTTATCTGAGGTGGATAGTAACACGACGTTTTTCCTATTTCAATAAAGTAGCTTTTATTGTTTTATTGGTATAGTATTTGGTATTCCAACCATGCAGGTGAACTTGAATCTGATGTACAGTAGTTGTCGTTTGTTTATGTAATTCATACGTGTTTCTCGTTTTATATATATATATATATATAAGACCGTTGGTTTTCTTGTTTGAATGGTTTAACAAGTCTAGTAATTTCGGGGCCCTTTATAGCTTATTGTTCGGTGTGAGCCAAGACTCCGTGTTGACGGCCGTACATTGACCTATAATGGTTTATTTTTATCAATTGCTATTTGGATGGAGAGTTGTCTCATTGGCACTCATACCACATCCTCCTATATCTATTGAATAGTACATGTAGTATCAACAAGAGATAATTTATTTCATAAAACCGGGACAGAACAAGCTGTACAGTTTGAATATGAATTGATTATCCTTTATCGTTTAGGAAGTACACCACTAAATAATGGCCCCATTGCTTTCTATGTTAAATTCCTCAATTTCGAGTGGTCACAGCTCTTTTATCTTAAGTTCAAATAAAGTGACAATCATTGCATGTCAAAGCAACACCTTCTGGTGTCCTGTACTAAAAAAATCAACATACATTACATGGCATATAAGAAAGAACTGGTTCCCGGAACTTCGGATGTACAAAAACAGGTACTTCCGATCTGACAAAAAGGCAAAATGTACCCTCCTTTTTAAATTTCATGCCATTTTTTTTATTATTCAAATTTATCAGTCAAAAATTGTTCTGCAATGATCACCAGTCATGCAGCTTTCATTTGATACCAAAATTAATAAAATATTCTAAATATTTTGAAAGTTATGTCCATGCGTAGGAACTATTTTGTGTTAAATATGTACTACTTTCTGGTATGTGCTTTCTGGCCGGGCCTGAATTAGTGGTGTTACACCTTTATGCATTTTTACGGCGTGTGTGTATAAATTCGTTAAATAATTAGACGTAATTTTGTTTCAATCGAAATCACTTTGATACTAATTTTGATAACGTCTATGAAATTGTACATTGTAGATAAGCCAATAAGAAGAATGCAGCAGGCTGACAAACATCAAGAAACGGAATCATTTATCTAACTGAATCAAAAGAGGTAATTATATGCAATGATGTTAATGTTGACACATTAGATTAACAATACCAATTGTACTGAACCAGATGCGAATAAATGAAGTATTTGTTTGTTGTTTGATTAATTAGCGTGATGCATATGACTATACATAAATGTATGTAGGTATCACACCACCAATTTCTCCCTCCAATTTAGAATGTATGTGAAAGTAGCCCTACTCGGACACAAAATAGTGCTTTAGTGATTACTTAAACTAACCAACAAATTTAGTGTTTTAGTGTTTACTTAAACTAACCAACAAATTTGCAGAATTGACACTTTTGGTGAAAGAGAAATATATCTTGATCATTTTGAGCCAAAATTTACATAGTCTATGAGTTTGCATTTAAAATTGAGGATTAATGCGCTCCATAATATACTAATTTAAGATTTCTAGAAAACCAGGGGCTATTTTTAGGGGTACCTATGTTCGAAGGTCAGTTATTTTGTTAGAAGGCTTTAAAGGTATGGTGAAAATTGGCATGTAGAAAGCTGATACATGTACAATTCAGTATATACCTGGTTTCTATGAAGTCAAACTTAAGGTAAAATATTTAGAATGCTGTGAAAATTGCAAAATTTGGTTGAACAGATAAGGACTTTTAATTGGTGGTATGACACCTTTAAGCGAAATGCGTTGAAACATCAAAATCAGAAAACAATTGTTTTTTTTTTCAAACTGATCATTTTAAATAATAGTAGCCAGATTTCAATCTATTTGGGGGCAAAATGTCACAAATTGCAAATATAGAGCCTAAAACTTGAGTTTGTGCTGTTTTAGGCTTTTCCCACCCTGACAATAAGCTTTTATATAAAAAAAAAGTTCTTAATTGTTATAAATGCACAGAAACTTGTTTCTGTATTACTATACATTGAAACGTAGGTTGTTTACTACATTTATACCCCCAAACAAATTTTGTCATGCAGATTTAAGGATTTTTTTTAAGTTTTACCCCTTATATCATTGCGTCATACTATGAACTTGGCAGATAGCATAGCCTAATGTTATCACTGCAGAAACTCACTAAAGTACCATTTATTATTCAAAATGAAATTTTAATATCTGAAATTTTATTAACTGATGTAAATAAAAACAGTTAAATGACCTTGACTGCAATTTTCATCAATTTGTAGAACTTTACTGACACAGGATAAAAAACAACGGGGGTCAATATTCCTTGACACTTCAATACCTTGGATTTTTTACTAAATGCATTGCAAAAATTGTGGAAAGTCTTCAAAGTACTATAACAAACAAGGAAAAATCAGCAACAAATGATCTTGATATTGAAAGTTTCTGTTCCTGTAGCCTTAAATGAAATTTTCAAGTATCTTGTATCAAAGTCATACATTACAGTCAGTTTAAATTAAGCTGTGAAATTTTTAATATAAGTCAAATTATGCTCAGATAGGCTGTTTTTAACTACAAATTGACTAAGGATTCAGAATAAAGCAAAACAAAAGAATTCTAATCAACTTTTTTGTCTCTTTAAGCGAAATGCGGTGAAACATCAATATCAGAAAACAATTGTTTTTTTTTGTTGTCTTAACTGATCATTTTAAATAATAGTAGCCACATTTCAATCTATGTCACAAATTGAAAATTTAGAGCCTAGAACTTGTTTGTGCTATCTTTAGCTTTTCCCACCCTGACAATATGTTTTTTATATAAACAAAATGTCCTAAATTGTTATAAATGCACAGAAAGTTGTTTCTGTATTATTATACATTAAAATATACGTTGATTACTACCCCCAAACAAATTTTGTCATGCAGATTTAATGAAATTATTTGATTTTACCCCTTATATCATTGCGTCATACTATCAACTTGGCAGATAGCATAGCCTAATGTAAACACTGCCTGCAGAAACTCACAAAAGTACCATTTATTATTTTAAATGAAATTTTTATATCTTAAATTTTATTAACTGATGTAAATAAAAACAGTTAGATGATCTTGACTGCACTTTTGATCAATTTGTAGCACTTTACTGACACCAGATGAAAAAAGAGGGGTCAATAAACTCATCATAAATACCAGGACTAAATTTTATACATACGCCAGACGCGCACTTCGTCTACAAAAGACTCATCAGTGACGCTTGAATCCAAAAAAGTTAAAAAGGCCAAATAAAGTACGAAGCTGAAGAGCATTGAGGATCAAAATTCCTTAAAGTTTTGCCAAATACAGATAAGGTAATCTATGCATGAGGTAGAAAAACCTTAGTATTTCAAAAAATTCAAAATTTTGTAACAGTTAATTTATAAATATAACAATATCAATGATAATATCAATATTCCTTGACACTTCAATACCTTGTTTTTTTTTTACTAAATTCATTGCAAAAATTGTGGAAAGTCTTCAAAGTAGTATAACAAACAAGGAAAAATCAGCAAAAACTGATCTTGATATTGAATGTTTATGTTCCTGTAGCCCTAAATAAAATTTTCAAGTATTTTCTATCAAAGTCATACATTACAGTCAGTTTAAATTGAGCTGTGAAATTTTAAATATAAGTTGCAGTATGCTCAGATAGGCTGTTTTTAACTAAAAATTGATTAAGAATAAAGCAAAACAAAAGAATTCTAATCAACTTACTTTTTTGTCTGTTTGAACGAAATGCGGTGAAACATCAAAATCAGAAAATACTTATTTTGTTTTTGTCTTAACTGATCATTTTAAATAATAATAGCCACGTTTCAATCTTTTTGTTGGCAAAATGTCACAAATTGCAAATTTAGAGCCTAAAACTTGAGTTTGTGCTATTTTTAACTTTTCCCACACTGACAATATGCTTTTATATAAAAAAAAAATGTCCTAAATTGTTATTAATGAACAGAAAGTTGTTTCTGTGGTGTTAAACATTGAAACATAGGTTGATTACTACCCCTAAACAAATTTTGTCATGCAGATTTAATGAAATTATTTCATTTTTACCTCTTATTTTGTCATACTATAAACTTGGCAGAAAGCATAGCCTAATGTAAACACTGTAGAAACTCACAAAAGTACCATTTATTATTTCAAATGAAATTTTTATATCTTAAATTTTATTAACTGATGTAAATAAAAACAGTTTATGACCTTGACTGCACTTTTGATCGATTTGTAGAACTTTACTGACACCAGGTGAAAAAAAGGGGTAATATTCCTTGACATTTTGAGCTGTGAAATTTTTAATATAAGTCGCATTACGCTCAGATAGGTTTTTTAAACTTCAAATTGACTAAGGATTAAGAATAAAGCAAAACAAAAGTATTCTAATCAACTTTTTTGTCTCTTTAGGTGTCACACAACCAATTACTCCCTCCAATTTAGAACGTATTCAAGAAACGTGAAAGTAGCCCTACTCTGACACAAAATAGTGCTGTTGATGTCCTTGTTTACTTAAACTAACCAAAAAATTTGCAGAAATGAAACTTTTGGTGAAAGAGAAATATATCTTGACCATTTTGAGCCAAAATTTACTTGTCTATGAGTTTTCATCAAAAATTGAGGATTAATGCGCTCCATAGTATACTAATTTAAGATTTCCAGAAAGCCAGGGGTTATTTTTGGGGTACCTCTGTTCGAAGTCAGTTATTTTGTTAGAAGGCTTTAAAGGTATGGTGAAAATTGGCATGTAGAAAGCTGATACATGTACAATTTAGGATATACCTGGTTTCTATGAAGTTAAACTTAAGGTAAAATATTTAGAAAGCTGTGAAAATTGCAAAATTAGGTTGAACAGATAGGGTCTTTTAATTGGTGGTATGAGACCTGTACATGTAACAGTCCGTTTCATGACGCCAAGAACATGTATACATCAAGACACGATATAATTCTATGACACTTGCGATCTAGATATTATTATAAATAAGTGCTTTATTCATTATTAGAAATGACTATAACTTGTTCGCTATGCCCGTGTCTGTTGTGACGTTTTTTATTTTAACGAACACAAACTATGTATTAATGGTAAATTATTAAACCATGGATATCGTTACCATAAATTACTTAAAACCTTTACTAAATTTTTCCATAGATACAAAGATTTGGTTTTGAAGTTTGGTTGCAGAAAACTTATTTCAAACGGGATAGCACATCCTCATTTTTACGGAAATGTTGTTAACCGTGCCCGAAAATTTAGAAATGATCCATGTAAACTTGTCGCTCCTTTAAATATACTTATTCTAAAAGGTTACCTATTCATCACTGTAATTAGGTCATTGAATATTGTTTTTATTGGTCTAAATATTGATTTTGTTATCAGTAAATTAAAAGCTAACTAAATATTACTAGTATGTTATCTGCATATACATATTCATGGATGTACAATCTGTCGATACCTGTAACTTGGCATTGCACAAGGTCATGTTTTTCCCTGGCTGTTAATTACGTCTTTACACTAAATCCATTGGATGTTGGATGTGTACGGATTGATAGTTTAGTCTTAGTTGCATGATTTTTTTTATTAGTTGTTAGTGGCTTTGCACTAGCTGTCAGATAACTGCGAGTACTCTCGGATCTGTTCATTGTGTCTTTTTGTGTCGGGATGTATAAGTAGCGGGCCACGTCCACTTGTATTTTTGTCCATCTGATGAGTTAAGCCCTTTTCAACTGATTTTTATAGTTCGTACTTATGTTAAACTGTTATATCACTGTCCCACATTATTTATGTATGTGCCTGTCCGAAGTCAGGAGCCTGTCATTCAGTAGTTGTCGTTTGTTTACGTGTTACATATTTGTTTTTCGTTCGTTTTTTTTTACATAAATCAGGCCGTTAGTTTTCTCGTTTGAATTGCGGACTATGTGGTATGGGCTTTGCTCATTGTTGAAAGCCATACGGTGACCTACAGTTGTTAATGTCTGTGTCTTTTGTGGATAGTTGTCTCATTGGCAATCATGCCACACCTTCTTTTTTATATAACGTAGGTCATCCTGTTCTGAAATAAGATATTTGTAGTTTAATTGCAGTTTTAAAACACATCAGATACACTATAAACAATTTAAATGTTATTGTGATTCCCCGTTGTGAAGTATGAAGGAAGTTGTATAGAATGCACTGGGAAAATCAGGCAAAGCAACCATAAACATCAACACAAATGTAACATGTGTAACCAAGCAAAAATGATTGTCAAACTAATAGCATTGAAGTTTTTTAAGTGGAATTCATAAACAATATTCAGTAATTATTTTGCCCAATGGTTTTTTACCTTTACCTTATCAGTACCTACCAATGTTTTACAGTGTCAATACACCGTTGACGTTATATGTATTAATGTTTATAAACTGAATATATATTTTATTTCCATATATACATGAATACATATGAAGAAGTAAGCTTTGCATATCAAAACTGCACTGAATCATGTTATTTTCTATTCTTTCTAGCGAATTATAGTTGACAAAGAAGTGATGCTGTGAGTGACTGGCCGTTAAAAACAACTACAACAACAAGAAGTCCGGGTCTGTTGCTCAATTTGTGATTAGATTAATGATATGATTAATTTTAAGGACTCGTTAACGCTAACAACAAGTTGAACAACATACCCCAGAACACATGCGTTTTTTAAGATAAATAGAAATTAGTGCAACCGCCGACATTTTAATTTGGTTCTGAAGAAATATTGTCTTACATGTTTGTAAATGTCATAAGATTAAAATAGCATATGTAAACTACTATGTCATTTGAGTGTTCCTATTCCTATATCCTTTTACTTAAACAATGTATCCTTGCGTCGTTGACCAGATATAGGAGTTGGACGTTCATCTTTTGAAAAAACATGTATGACTAAAAAAAATATTTACAATTTTGATATAAATTTTTTTGGACATAGATTGTAAATCAAATTTCTTATTGATAATAATTGATCTAACGTTAGTTTTCTTTATAAAAATATTTCAAATGAATTCTTATAATCAAGAGTGTTCACTAGGTTTATTCACGTTGACTTAATGATTTCCTTTATATAAGCAATGAAAAAAATGTAAAAAACTTTAATCCATTGTTTCTAAAACAAAAACCATATATTTTTTCGATTAAAGATTATAATTTTAATATTAATGTACAACCCTCTTTCAAGATTGAGAATCTGTATTTGAATGTTATTTTTCTTCACCCTTTTTCATGTTGGGATTTTGAAATGTCAAGGAATAGTAGACATTCATCATTTTAAGCAAGTTTCATTATTTGGAAAATACCTGATTGTGTTTATAAAAGATAACTCAGGAAAATAATTTAGTATATATTTTTTTTTTTCATACGTAAAGAACTTGATATATGACTTTCGTTTGCAAATACCAATGTAAGTTCATGATATGATTCTATAATGAGAATAACTATCAACCGATTTACCGATTTCAATATATTTTTGAACGAGTTTCTAGTATTCTAGTTTTCTAGTGTCTTTGATTATTAGATAGATGTCCGATCGAGTGAAAAACTTGTTATTTTAAAATTACAAACAATAGAAACAAGTCCAATCTCAAATTCAAAAAAAAGTTATCAAACTGCTATCTTAATATGGTTCATGCTAATATTCGATCATATAGTCAACTTTCTAGTGTATTTTTAGAGGATTTTCATCGATTATTTTTTATGACAGATGACATCGAAGACGTGAACCATGCATTAAATTAATAGTTTTATAAATTTATTAGAAAGCAATTTTGTTTTATTTTATTTACTAGACATTGGCATTTTATATTTAATTTTAATTTTATAGTCATTTTTTTATACTTTTTATACAAGGATATAATCTTTCTTTTCAAATTATTGTGTTCTTTGTGCTTGTACCTATCTGGGCAGGTTGAATCATGACTTAATTCATATCCAACTTACTTACATACGTTTTTAATAAATACGAATACAGGCAAATACAATACATACTTTATTCAGTAAAAATGAAACTTTGTATAATTAGATACATGTAATAAATGCTTATTTTTAAAATATTACGGATTACTTGCATTTTTCAACTCGTATATATTACTTCAGTTGTACATTTTTTAAGTTTTACTTGCATTGTACAACTCGTGTTATTACTTGAACTGTACAACTCCTGTTTATTACTTGCATTGTACAACTCGTGTTTATTACTTGAATTGTACAACTCGTGTTTACTACTTGCATTGTACAACTCGTGTATATTACTTGCAATGAACGACGACTCGTGTTTATTACTTACATATTCAACTCGTGATTATTCTTTACATTGTACGAATCGTGTTTATTACTTACATTGTACAACTCCGTAGGAGCAAATGCTAGTTGTAAACGGAGAGAGAAACTTAGTGAGGTTGACCGTTAAAATAAAAATATAATCAAATGGTCAGAACTTTTGCCTTTTTAAGATAGATAGAAACTGGTGCAACCGCAAACATTGCATGTTGTACAATGTTTTATGCAGTTCAACTGTCCGTAACACTATTTTGATAATTTCAAGACAATAAGACAATTTCACACCTACATTTGTAAACTTCTTTTTTATTTCTTAACGGGCCTTTGTTACATTTATCTTATAAAACATATCCCGCCATTATGCATTTAACTATGCATTTATAATATTTGCATAGTTTCTTTTTATTTTATTTTTTTATTTTTATATATTGATGTGTTTGCTTGTCATTGTGAAGCCCTAAGGCTATATTGATATCACTGCCTGTGTAAGCTAATATAGTTTTTTTAGCATTTTATATACATGTAGTTAGGTGTTAAATGGACGTATACTTTAAAAAATAATGTTTGCTGGTCTTTTTTGTGTTTTGTGGCCTAACATTTAAAATGAAAGGAATCTAACATTAACAGTGCATTTATAATATTTTGCTTGATTCTGTTACATTTTGTTATTTTTTGTTTTTATATTGATGATTTTGTCAAATTTTATATAAATGTCATATATTGAAACCACTGCCAATTCAAACTAAAAAAAAGTTAATTACCGTTTACATGTTTGTGAGATATATTAAGAATATTATATATTCACGTTTAAATATATCATTGAAATTATAGACCCCTATTACAGATCAGCATCATCTCTTATTGATTGGCAGCTGTTATTTTGGTCTCAATGTCATTGTGGGCTGATCATTGCAATTGGCAAGCACGTGTCAGTAAACTTCGATTGCGTTTAAACGCATCTATCTTTACATCCACTCGAAGAATTCATTCATATTCATCAATAATCAAAATAATGCAATATTTGTTTTTATACTTTTATACATGGTGTTGTGCTACGATGTAACAAAATTTTAGTGATTAAAATTAATGTTGTTTATGTGTCGAAGTCATTTATACTAAGTCTTATAGTCAATTTTCATTGTTAATATTTCACAATCAAAATTTTTTAAGAAAGGACAGTTGAAGGACATTTGACATCATTCAGAAAGTATATATCATAGAGACAGTTACACAAGAAACAAGAATGTGTCCAAAGTACACGGATTCCCCACTCGCACCATCATTTTTTTTGTTAAGTGGACCGTGCAATTTAGGTATAAACTCTAATGTGGCATTAAAATTAAAAAGATCATATCACGGGGAACATGTGTACCAAGTTTCAAGTTAATTGGACTTCAACTTCATCAAAAACTACCTTTACCAAAAACTTTAACCTGAGACTTTACAGACGGACGAACGAACGGACACACAGACCAGAAAACATAATTCCCCTCTACTATCCTAGGTGGGACATAATTAACATGGCTCCTTTTAAACGTCTTTTTAACGCAAAAAATAGAATAAAAGGAGATAAAGGGAATATTTCAATAGCAACCGAACGACAACAAAAAAACAAAAGACGTTTACTGTAAAAAAAAAAATAAGGAGATGGGTATGTACATGTATAATAGAGAGTTCAAATTCAAACAACTGTAAATCATCGTACAGCCTTCTTCAAGGAGCAAAAGCCTTACTGCACTATCAACCATAATAAACAGTACTAACATGACAAAATAAGGAATAATGTAAAAGCTACAACCTTAACGGAATAACTAACAAAAAAAGCAAATTTATCAGACAGCCAACAATGACATTTCAAGCACAGGCTTTTGTTTTTTTAGAAAAGGCACATATATAAAAACTGGCGGGGTTCAACATGTTTGTTAACGCTCATCCCATCACTTAGCATGTCACACAATTGTAACAGCAAAATATAACAATAAACTTTAGAGTTCGTTTTAAATGACTAAGACTCATCAGCTCGGCATCTAGCACAAAATCAGCCATACAGGGCAAAAAAGCATAAAGTTATGACCTAAGATTACTTGCAGTTTCTGAATGCTAGTTCTATGGCTCTGCGTCTCTTCATCCTGGGTATAATCTCTACTTCATACCACTTGTTCATTTTAGAAACATTCTTCTGTACACTATATAATATTTAAAATGTCTTTATTTTTTTTTTATTTTCTTTAGCCTTTGTGTCTTCTTTTTCTTTTTCGAACTGCACATTACAGTAAAAATAAATCAGTGTTTTTATGGGTTTAAAAACAATCTGTTATATACACATCAGGATAAAACCTTAACATCTACATTGCTCAAATAAAACTTGATAAAAGTTGTATCTGTAGACCAGTCAGCTGACTCTAAAATACTCTTCATACTAGCCCCATTGAATAAGGCACATGAAGGTTCAATTGCTCTCGTACTGTGAGCTTTTACTTTGAAATCTGTATTTTTATATGCCATTTTGATTGTATTCACTAACCACCGAGAAATTTTTTCTGATGTAACCTGTTTAAATGGTTTAACAGTTGACAAGAAAAGTTTTCCTTCATCTTTTCTTGTTTCTTCTGTATGTTTCAAATAAATCGCAATGGCTCTTTTATGATCCAGTTTTTTATTGTGTTCAAAGTAAGGCACACAAATTTTAGTTTCATACTGATTTGGTATATCTTGTTTTGATAAACCTGGTCTCAAGAAAACAAGTCCTTTCTTCTGAACATTCACAAACCCCTCTGCTATCCTCAGTGATTGTAAGTCTGAGTACCTCCTGTACGTTGTGATTGCTGTACGAAAAACCACTTTATAAGTTAAGCATTTAATATCAGCTTTCAATAAAGGTTCAAAAGGAGATTTTTTTTTTTGTAAATACAATTCTGGGACTAAATTTACTTTAGGAGGTCTAGAATTAAAAACCCCTCTAAGTAGTCTAATGATATAGGGATGTTGCCCATTTGGAACATTATCTTTTGGAGATAGCAATGAAGATAATATTGACCTATAACCTGCTATAGTACGGTATTGTAAATCTGAAGTGTACAAATGAGATTAAAAAAATCTGCACATTCTGCTAACATAGCTGCATAGAGATCTTTTTCCCGTTCACTACACCAACTATGAAATCTTTTGAACTTACAAGCATAGTCTTGCTGTGTGCCAAATCTCCATGATGCTCTGAGAAGCTTTCTAGTTTCTCTTGAAAATCCCTTATTTCTGAAATTTTTGTGGAGAGCAGCCAAGCTGTTAGCGTGAACACTTCGTGATGTGGATGGTAAATGTTTGTTTTTGGTTGATACAGTAGATTTTGCCTTATTGATAGTTTTATTGGACTTGCTACTGATTTTTGAAAAAGCTCTGTATACCAATAAAATTGAGAATGGAAATGGGGAATGTGTCAAAGAGACAACAACCCGACCAAATAAAAAACAACAGCAGAGGGTCACCAACAGGTCTTCAATGTAGCGAGAAATTCCCGCACCCGGAGGCGTCCTTCAGCTGTCTTCTTGGCCACATTGGAGCTATCAGAATTAGTCGACAATTGAATTGACTCATGTGTTTTAATACTTTCGGAATTAGACATATTGGTGAAAATGCATATGCCCACATTTTTTCCCATGATATCGATAGAGCATCTACTGCTAGAGCCCTGGTATGAGGTATCTAAGCACAAATAATTGGTTGTGTACTGAGGCAAAAAATCGATTGTTGGTTCTCCCCACATTGCAAACACTGATTGAACTATTTGATTGTTCAGTGTCCTCTCTGTTGGTTGTATTTTGTTTCGAGACAGATGATCTGCAAGAACGTTTAATTTCCCCGGTATATGAGCATCTCTGAATGTCAGATTGTTTTGAATTGCCATTTTCATTAGACACCATGTCTTGTAACAAAGGTGTATTGACTTGGTGTCTCCTGTTTGTTTACATACTGAACGACTGTTGTGTTGTCGCATTTGAGTAGCACATTTTGATTTTGTAATTGTGGTAGGAAATGTTGTACTGTTCGAATTCCAGCTTCCAATTCCGAGAGATTTATGTGTTGCTTCTGTTCTTGACCAGACCAAAAACCTTGAAAAATCTGATTGTTCATGTGACCCCCAAAACCGTCTTTGAAGCATTTGTTGTTATTGTGAGGGTTGTTGACCACTGGTGTAATGATTTGCCCTTGGTAGTGTTTGCTCTGTTCAACCACCAATTCAAATGATCCTTTAGGTGTTGAGTAAATGGAATTTGATAAGTGAGATCTCTGGTGTATGGTTTCCAGAAAAGAAGCAGATGTAATTGGATAGGCCTCATATAAAGGCGTGCATTGGGGGTCAATTATTTGCAAGACGCTATTAAACCCAACAACATTAGATAATATTTTTCCGTATTGTGTCCCTTCATTAAGCTCACCACTAACATTTCTAACTTTAAAATTCTTTCCATAGTTGGAGAAACTGTCTTCTTCTTGAAATTGAACAATGCCCCTATGTAAGTGATCTCTTGTGATGGGATAAGAGAAGATCTTGAAGATTTACTATAAATCCCAGTTTTATCAGAAGATTGAGTGTTTTCTCTCTGTCTGAAATTAGCATTTTCTCTTGAGCATACACTAGCAACCAATCGCCCAAATAAGTTGCTAGGTGTGTTTTTGATTCTCAGATGACTATTTTTGTGAACACTTGAGGTGCTTGAGAAGGACTGAAACAGAGAGCTACAAATTGGTAACATTTGCCTTGTATGCAAAAACGTAGAAATTTTCTGTGAGTTTTGTGAACTGGAATATGGAGATATGCATCTTTCAGATCGAGAGACAACGCCCAGTCTTGGGGTTTTACTAGATTCAAAACTTTTGTTTAAGTGTCAATTTTGAAATGTTTCTTCCTCAGATACTGGTTAAGTGGTTTCAAGTTTATCACAGGTCTTAAATCGCCTGTTTTCTTGGGAACCAGAAAAAGTGTATGTAAAAACCTTGATGTATCTCTGCTTGAGGTACAAACTCTATTGCATTTGTTTTCTATTAAATCTTCTACCTCTGCTAAAATAATAGGTAGATTCCTCGCATTGACAGAAGTGTGTTTTATACCTGTCAAGTGAGGAGTTTCTTTAAATTCTAATTTCAAACCCTCTTGTAAAGTTTTCAGTACCCATTGATCGTCTTTTATTGATTCCCATTCCTGAATATAATGTTTTAACCTCTCCCACTGGTATCTGAGGCAACAGCATTAGATTTTTGGCGTCAGGAACTATAGTTTTTCTTCACATAAGAGAAATAACTTACCCATGGTTTGGTAGCTTGTGTCTGTTTACCAGATGACTTAAACTCCCCACAGTTCTTCTTTGGTATCTCAAAGTTACTGTAAAATTTAGGCTTCTTCACAAATGTTGACTCTGAAGTAACTGCAGCTGTTGGTGTTCTTTTACCCAACCGTGAACCAAGTGTAACTCGTCTATTATCAGGTAAAACTTCAGCTAATTGTTTTTTTCTGTCAGTTTTCTCTTTCATTTTGGTATCAAACTGAAAACCAAATATACGATCTGCTGTTAATGGTAAAGTCACAATTGTGTTCGCAAAATCTCTTGGTTCATTTAGACCTGTATCATACATGGTAGCACGACGACGTACATTGTATCATGTGGTGAAAAGCTCCAGTTCTCGCCGTCTGATCTGAGATTTTGGTTGACAAAGCAAATATGTCTCTTACATTTTGAAGGCACTGTCTAAATTTGGCGAATCAGATGTTAAATTATCCAATAAATTTCCATTTGCTTGTTGCAAATAACAAGTCGTGATCAATCCCATGCGGGCCGCAACTTGACCTTGATAGGCTAAACTTTCAAGTGACTTTAAGTTCTTAGTAAAGAAAGTTGGGACTCTGCTAAAAGCACCTTTTGGACCATATCTTTTCATCAGTAAACTTTCTACTGTATTGTCCATTGTTGGTACATTGAAATATTCCTGACAACTTGAATCTATTGGGAAACTTTGTCTATAATTTTCCTTATAACTAGTGATTTTGTGAGGAGTCTCTGATCTCCAAGAACCACGTAAAACATCAATCTGGTTTTGTTCTAACACTAAACCTGTTTTTTCAGTCTTTAACGAGGTATAAGCATCTAGATCAAACTTGTCACCTAGTGTATGATTCACAGATTTATCTTGCGTATCTGTTTCAACAGATTTCTCATTTCTGTTACCTAAATATTTCTGGAACCTGTCATGTTCACCAGATTTAACTAAAACTGATCTACTGTCACAAGTATTGACATCTTCATGATCAGAATTTCTAGAATTCTCAGAGCCTTTGCACTGAATAAAAAACCACTATTATGACGTTCGGAATCCGAAATTCGAACAGATAGTGTTTCAATATCATCACCGCTATTTTGATGCTCATTAATATCACTATTCAACGGGATAAGAAGTCTGCGAGCAGCACTAGATGCCTCGACTGTGACCGTATTTTGATTCTCATGTTCTGACCTTGGAACTTTATTTCCGGTGTCAGTTAACTTGTCTTGAAGTAAATCAAAGAATTTACCCATTTTAGCATTTATTGAATCAAATTGTTTGTCCTGTTCTTCAATTCTTGTCATCATACGACTTTCTAAGTCTGACAAATTGTTTTTCTTACTACGAGAAGAAGTTCGTTTCTTACCTTTCTTCCCGGGAGCGGAAGTGACTTTGTCGGAGGCCATTGCATTATCCTCTAACACAGAAGAAGTGTCTTCCTCGACATAGGCATCCGAGCCTTCACTTTTCATTATCTTAAACTTATATAAATTAAATAACTTTGAAAATATTTTTCAACGTCTGAACTCTTCGGCGCAAAAAATAAAACTGGGGTACAGGTAGAGTAAAGCATGTAGGTGACGTAGTTCCGGTTAGAAGTATATCCGTCATCTAGATGTTTTATTTTAATTGCGAAGTCTGGACTGGTAAGGACAGTAATATTCGTATGTATATTTCTCAGGTGGTAATAGAAAATGAATGAAATGAAACTTCATCAATCTTATTCCCACAGACAAAAGTATCAATAATTAAACATAGAACGGATAGTTTTACAGTTCTTGAAACTGGTGTCCCCTGTATATGCAAACTCGTACTCAGGCTCCAAATATTCACTATTATATACCTTGAGCACGGTAGATCACCCTTATATATGTAGGACTTTAAAGTGCGATAGGGACACTAAAATACGATGGTCACGCTAAAGTGTGATGGTCTACGCTAAAATACGATGCTTTCATACCCTAAAGTGCGATGGTCCGGGAAAATATAGACGTAATAACGTTGTTTCATTATGACGTTAACAGACATTTATACAAACTAAAAATTGAACATGCCGGAAGATAAATTACAAATATGTTATAAACACCTTTAAAACCAAATATCAATGACTGAATTGATTTAAACCTGACCGTGCTTTGTCGGATGAGGCAAATGTGTTTTTTTTCTGTAGCTTGAAGAAATTCTATCCTGCAGTCGACCAATTTACTACTAGTATATAGATCTATACACAATAGTATTCGCATGGATATCATGCATCCTGCCTTTGTTTGAAGCGAACAGATACAATCATTTTTATGTTGCAGTAAAAATACGGATTTTTTGTGTTATTAAAATTTACTGTTACAAAATGATAGAAATTATTATAAATTAAGGAATGTATCTCCCTCGTGCAAAGCTCTGGTTCCTTTCACGGATTTGGCTATACTTTTTGGACCTTTTGGATTATAGCTCTTCATCTTTTATATAAGCTTTGGATTTCAAATATTTTGGCCACGAGCATCACTGAAGAGACATGTATTGTCGAAATGCGCATCTGGTGCAAGAAAATTGGTACCGTTAATTTTATTACTACCACTGGGTCGATGCCTCTGCTGGTGGACTATTAGTCCCCGAGGGTATCACCACCTCAGTAGCTAGTACTTCGGTACTGGCATGAAAATACGGATTTTTTGTGTTATTAAAATTTACTGTTACAAAATGATAGAAATTATTATAAATTAAGGAATGTATCTCCCTCGTGCAAAGCTCTGGTTCCTTTCACGGATTTGGCTATACTTTTTGGACCTTTTGGATTATAGCTCTTCATCTTTTATATAAGCTTTGGATTTCAAATATTTTGGCCACGAGCATCACTGAAGAGACATGTATTGTCGAAATGCGCATCTGGTGCAAGAAAATTGGTACCGTTAATTTTATTACTTAACAGTTGCTATTAAGATATTGTCGATTTAATTGGAAAGTAACGTCGGTAAAATAAAAAAAAAAATACTTGTTTTCATGCGAAAATTATAATTTGATTTAGTCGGCTAAAACATTAGTTTGTATATTGAAGGAAAATATAACTTGTTTGTGTGGTCACCCTAAACAAGACGAAAAGTCAGTGAACATCGCCTCTCTCTCTCTTTTAGATTAAAGCTTTAAAAACAATAATCAATTTTTGTATTTGTAATTTATAATGACGACTGTATGAGGATGTGTTCCCATTAATAATAGACTGTGTGAACGGCAATCTACACCAATTATCTTTTGTAAAAAGACTATTTTTTAGCTTCGATGTTTTAATCCCTCGAATCTTACCCTTTTGGTGAGGTCCATCTCACTTTTAGCGTTATAAACCCTCGTAATTTAGTGAACAAACAATTTACAATCCCACTTTAGCGTGAGAAACCATCGTACTTTAGAGTAGACCATCGCACTTTAGCGTGACCATTGCACTTTAGAGTACAATCGCACTTTAGAGTCCTACAAATATATATATATATGATAATCTCCGGTGTTATCTTACTGGTAAACTCCCGTTTGAGGTATTTTATATTTGGTATAAAGAGGCTGTTCATAGCTTGTTATGCGGTATGGGGTTTGCTCATTGTTGAAGATTGTACCCGTAGCTGCTTCTACATTTATTGGTCTCTGGTGTAGAAATATCATTTTCTGAATGTCCATTGACAAACATCTAATGCATGAATATAACACAGTAACAAATAAACTACGCGTGTTGCAATTGTTCAACTTATTTAACTGAAAATGCCTGACCAATATCATGCTTTGGTGTTCACACTTCGAAGTAGTTTGAACCTTAAAAAAGAGTTAATTGGGTTATAGAGAAATGATAAACCTTCAACTTATTCTATCCAGAATAAAAACCATTGCAAAAGTGTGTGTGGGCATTTCTGTGCTAGATGTATAAATACACAGCCACGTCTAGTCGAAATGTTGCTTTAAATCCGATGCTCTGTTTTAGCTAGCTTATCGTCAAAAATCGTCTATCTGTACGTCAAGTGCTTTGCCAAGCCTATATAATGCATACATTGTTGTTTTGCTCTCATCCTGAATATGCATATTGACATATGTTTTACTGGACATTGCATAAAAACAAATAGATCTAACCATGATGAACAGAACAATTTGGTCTCATATGATGTAAAGTTTAAAAAAAAAAAAGGAAAATACAAATATTGTTGAATTTGGAAAAGATTGTCTTGGTGTCAAAATTAAAAAAAAAGAACCAAAGTGATTTGGATAAACCATCAGTAAAGTAGTTTGGATGTAATTGAGAAAGTTGTAAAAAAAAAGATTGCACAAGATAATCATACACGTAAAAAACATAACGTTTTCAATTGCTTTATATATATATACTAAGAATTATATTAAATATTGGTATACAATTATTATGTTAATTTACGATATGGGAGACAACTCTGGCGGACTTAGAACAGATGTAATAAATATGAAGATTTTGTGCAACATGAGAGACAACTCTTCAATTCTTTGAACATTCAATGGCTTCAACAAAAAATAACATGTTTTTTTTGTATCCATTGCATCTCATACTAGCACTAGCACTCTATGTAACTAATATATATAGGTCACTACCACACTATGTAACTAACAATATTTCCCTTATTTATATATATTTGATCTGTTACCATCTAAAATTCAAACAGATCGCACGAATGATGTACGTATTTTTAGTTGGTTGTAAATACAAGTGAAACGTTATATAAATACTTTTATTTTCTTAGTATAAGTCATTGAATCCACGCTGACTGCAACCTCACGACATTTTTTATTTAATTTAATTTTTATATTTGTTTGTTCGAAACATATATATACAAAATATAGAAAAGGTACCATGATACTCGGCTGATATAATTTAAATCTAGTACCCTTGTTTTGATTTCGAATAAGAAAATAATAATAAATAAATGAATAATTATAATTGAATTAGTTCGCTCATACTCTTTATCAATTAGCTCCAACATCAAATTCTAGTTATTTCAGAAGGTAAGAAAACAAATCGTTCGATTCCGTCGAAAAGTAGTGACGGGGAAATTCTTCCTGTATTTTATTGATTTTTTTTTTTATTAAAGTAAAAAAAAAAATGTTTGTCCCGAGATGATCTAAGGCCGGTGCCGAAAGCAAATCGTTTTATGATTCTGGAATACGTTGAGAGCTCTACAGGTTTCACTATTACACAGACTTATTCAGAGTAACAATAAGCTTGATTGAACGTTGTTGCACGTTCAGTAGCAAATATTTCACACATGTCAAAGTTGAGAACAAATTCACAAGAAATACATTTTTTTTTAAAGAAAGCATGTAGGGAATGTGGAGTCATTCTGTTAGAAAATTTGAGTAAATGGACAATCATTTTCCCTTGCAACTGGCCACATACGGATCTCTCAAAAGTGTTATAACATAATTAGGGTTCTAAACGTACACATATTTTGAAACTCTCACTATAAGAGAAATACTACTTCCCCATTTTCACAATGGGCTGTGTTATGGTACATTCGGCACATCCACACTTTGGCGAGTGTTTTACTGCTGGTTAAAAGAAAACTTTAGTGACCATACACTTTTGTATTTCGATTCCCCAGTCACCCTTACGTATGAATATTCAGGACTGGCACTTAATGTAAAAAAAAAAACTTGTCAAAGACACGACGAAAATGAATAATTATGTTGTTCCTCAAAATGAAAGATTTTTAACCGAAAATTGAATGCTTCTTTTTATAAATTTATTGGGATGTAAAAGCCTTAACCAAAGTACATTTTGAATGAAGCGCGCATCATTTTAAAAATGTGGACACGATCAACGCTTTTACAACCCTATAGAATTACTAAAAGAAGCATTCAGTACTTATAATTACATTTTTTTTTCTCGGATCATGAAAACACGATTTCTATCAAGTTTTTCATTTATTCACCTGTGCACTTTATTGTTGAACCTAGTGTCATCATGATTGTTACTGTTCATTTTGATATGAATGTTAACTTCAGAATAACGCGAGATTGCTGTTAGCCAATCAAAATAACGTATTGAAATGAAACATACCTGTAATGTAATTATTGTAATATGAAATATTGAATTGAATGAATCTTTATTGCATTTGCAACAACGCTGCTTTAGCAAAATACAAGGTTTTTTATATATTATCAAATATGACAAAATACAAAGAACAACTAAATAAATGGAATGATGCAGAGATACATTAATTTTGTAGTTTATATAGTCTTACACCTAAGCCCAATAATTGCATCAAAATGATGTTGAATGAAATGTGAACTTATTTCCTGCACCACTTAGAAAACACCATATTTTCAAGTTTAACTGTCACATTAATTGTACATGTATGACTTTCAAAATTTATTTGAAAACCTGATTATTTTGAAATATGGTTTTTAAAATATTCTAATCTTGCAATTTATTGAAAAAAATAATTTTTGTAAAACAAAAATGAAAATCACATATAATGAAAAGAAAAGATACATTTCTTAATTGGTATTGTGTATTTCATTTTATCTATTCTTGCAATAATTGTCACCTATAAATTGAGAAAGCAACCACGTGGTGTCTGTAAACTAACATAATATACATTAGTCCGGCGGCTACAAGCTTATTTCAGACGAATTGTGCACATCCTGCTACAAGCATGAAATTTGGCATATACCTTCCTCAACTGTTACTCTTTTATTTCAGATAGGGAGGCATTTGAAAAAAAAATAACTCACTTCCGGTAAAATCCAAAATGGCGGGCATCATACTTAAATAAGCCCAATATCAACATAATATTTGGTACCAACCTTTGTTATATACTAATTTTGGATATATGATATAGATAAGATGTCTTCAAAAACCCTCCTTCCGGTAAAATCCAACATGGCGGACATAGTACTAGAATAAACTTATTTTTAGGGAGGGTAGTTGAAATGTGTTTTATTGTATTGTTACTATCATTACATTGTGCAGGAACCTTTCTTTTGTGCTTCTCATGGATACAATGTATAAGACATATCTCTTTTAAAACCTTACTTCCGGTAATATCCAAAATGGCGGACATAGAAATATCAATTTTCTATTTTAATATTCAACTTTTTTCAAAATGTAAAGAAAATGTTTTTTGTTGTTTTTTTTTTGCTTGTCATTAAACTTTTGGCTTCTAGTTATCCTCAAAACCACTAATTTTATTCTGTAGTAAATTTTTAAATAACACTTCCGTAAAAGAAAAACCAATATGGCGTAAATTTCAAGAAATGAGTCCTCAATCCATATCTTTGATTAAAAGTTTTAAAGAGATTGATTAAAACAAAACAAAATTACTAAAGTACTTAAACATTACTACCATTTGGCTTAAAATACATGTTTATTCACAGTCCCCCCCACGTGCATACAAGGCAGTGCACGGGAGACCCGATTTTCCACATTTCAAACGACCGCGACATCTGTATCTGTATCGGTTTGAGAGAGCGCGGCCGATTTATTGACGAGACGTAAGAGCAGATTTGACCCTCTCTACTCTTCGAACTTCTTGGCAGTTATGTTTTTCTGAGGACTTGCTTTTTTGAGAAATTCGTCTGGTTCCATAGCGGGAATCAGCCCCTAAACCACTTTGTACATACATATCAACTTCTAGCTTGTTCGTCTTTCAATTATCTTGAGGTCTTGTAGTTCCAGTTGGGCAAGCATATTGGAGACACACCCGTCCTCTTTTGACTTGTAATCTATGTTGATAAATCTTGCCCCTTGACGTTGTATCCTTTGTAGCTTATTCATGTTTGTTACCGTGTAGGGGTCCCGTACTATGGCTCCATATTCCATCGTTGATCTGACGGGCTAGATGTAAGCTGTTTTTTGCAATCTTGTGGGCAGTATTTCAAGTTTCTTCTTTGAAAGCCTAGTGTAGAATTTGCTTTAATATTTGGATGGTCCATTTGAGGTCTTCCGAAATTTGTAGGCCTAGGTATGGGTTATGCTTCACTTGTTGTAGTATGTGTCCATTAAAACTGTAGATTGTATGGCTTTTGTTTCTGATGCTTAGGATGTAGCATTTTTTTGGCATTGAACCGCATTCCCCAGTACATCCATAATGTACAAGCTTCTGACAAAATGATGAGGCCTTAAAAAGAGTTATTTAAAAGTGATCCTCTTTGTCCCTTTGCCATCCATTAGCGCCTGAACCGGGTAGCATAAGAGCCAATTCCAAGCTCGTCCCCCTAAACATTTGCCTTAGTATATTGCGCGTTTTACATGCTGGAAAAGACGAGACCAAGGTGAGGGAATACCCTCAATTAGTCTTTCCTTTTGTGCAAATAGTTATTTTCTTGATTCGTTAACCATGTTAACCCCATCTGATAAGTTTGTGTGAATTTACAGTTAAACCTCGGTAATTTGGGTTGATCAATCATCATTCTTTATGTTAAAGTCACATCTTCAATTGCCATCAATGTTTCCCACGCAGTCTTTTTTTTTCCTTTTCAAGCAATCAGAGAACCATATCACAACCGGTAAAGACATGGATCACAATAAGTGTGTGTAATCACTCATTGCCAGGTGTATTGAAAGGTCTTTGATATATGTTTATCCAAAGCTTTTTGCCCTCAAAAACACAATCCATAGTTCGTCTACCCCTGTCACGGAATAGCGAAACAGTTATGACAGCATCATCAGTAACGACTATTCGAATCATGACTCGTGCAAGTTCGTGTTTCTTTGCATCAGACACATGCACCATGATTCTATTGTCAGCCTCTTAATGTGAACATGGTGAAATACATCACGAGGTTGATAAGATAGAATATCCTTAACATTTGTTATAAGAAGCAAGAGCTACATTTAGGAAAAAGGGAATACACAGACGAATCCAGAGTCAAAACAAATTCCTCCAAATTGGCAAAGTTTTCTGAGAAATGACGACAATAAGAAAGAACTTTTAAGTTTTTATTCGCAACAGCTTGCTCAATAGATTTTGAGGAAGAGGTAGTTGTAGTAACAGTTGCTCAGGATGTTCTGTGTTATCCACCACATGATGATGTTTCAAGCTTATCACCATGTTCACATGAAGAGGCTGACACTTGAATCAAGATGCATGTGTCTGATGCAGTGAAACACAGACTTAACTGAGTCATGACTCAAACAGTCGATACTGATGTTACTGTCATTGCTGTTTCACTATTCAGTGACATAGGGGCAGACAATCTTTGGCTTGAATTTGGAAGTGGAAAAAGCTTCAGATATATATCTATTCATGGCCTTTCAAATACACTAGGCATTGAGAGATTACACGTTTGCTGGGAAAGGAACTGCGTTAGTGACATGGATGGTGTTTGAAGATGTGACTCTATCATTCAGAATGATGATTGATCAGCCACCATCACCAGATATGGATTTGACAATGTCATTGATAAAACGATACATGGTTTTGTTGTAAGATCGAACAAACTTATCAGATTGGGTTAACGAAGCGAGAAAACATGTGTTTTTTAGAAGAGGAAATACTTATTGCGGCTATTCCCACGACTCGGTCTAGTCTTTTTCAGCAAGTAAAACGTGCAATATACCATGGCGGGGGCGAATGAGTAACAAGCTTGGTATTGGTTCCTATGCTAACTAGTCCAGACGCTTATGAATGGCGATGGGAAAAATATGATCCATGGGAACCCTTTTGGACAACTCTTTGTGAGGCCTCTTCATCTTATCAGGAGCTTGTACATCATAGATGTAAGAAACACTAGTTACCACGATCTTTGTAAATTTGGAAAATAAGCTCTCCGATTGTGAATAAACCTGTATTTGGGGCCATAAATTAGTCATTCTTAAGATGTTTAAGAACTTTAGTGATTTTATTTTGTTTTTATCAATCTATCCAAAATCTCCACATCGAAGATATGGATTGAGGACTCATCTTTGTAATTCACGCCAAATTGTTTTTTTTTTTACCGGAAGTGTTAACTTTGTATTTAAACATACAAAGCTGAATAGAATAAAAAGTTTTGAGGATGACTTAAATCCAAAAGTTTAATGGCCAGCTAAAAAAAACAACATTTTCTTTATATTTAGAAAAAAAGTTGAACATTAAAATGAAAAATTATCAATATTTCTATGTCCGCCATATTGAATATCACCGGAAATAGGGTTTTAAAGACATATGTTTATACATTGTATCCATGAAAAGCACCAAAGAAAGGTCCCTGCACAATATAATGATAGTAGCAATACTTTAAAATACATTTCAATTACCCTTTTTAAAAATAAGCCTATTTTAGTACAATGTCCGCCATGTTAGATTTTACCGGAAGTAGGGTTTTTGAAGACATCTAATCTATATCAATTATCCAAAAAAGAGTACAAAAGAAAGGTTTGTACCAAATATTATGATAGAAGCATTTTAATAACACCTTTTCACATACTAGCATTCGATATTGGGCTTATTTAAGTATGATGTCCGCCATTTTGAATTTAACCGGAAATGAGTTCTTTTTTTCAAATGCCTACCTATCTGAAATAAAAGAGAAATAGTTGAGGAAGGTCTATGCCAAATTTCATGCTTGTAGCAGGATGTGCACAATTTTTCACAAAGCCGCCGTACTATCAGGATAAACAACATCAAAGTATTTTTTTCCAAAATAAAAATTAAACACAAAAAAATAAAAAGAGGAGGTGGGGTCGGGTCAACCCAACATGTTCTTGTGCGCTTTCCTTAACCTTTTAAAGTCCGTGTTTTAAACATGTTTATTAAGTAATATTGTCGGTATGAATTGACAGATTTACAGCCCTTCTTAGCCATTTTATAATTGAGAGAATTGTATCATGGAGCATGACATAGTGACTTATTCCAGCGGCTCATCCCTTCCTCTCATTACATAGTAAGTGCCCCTTACTTATACATAACACTTATACATAATAATAATATATCACAATAACTGTAGACACAGAGACCGTTGTTGCTTAACACCTGGGAAATATTTCAGGAATGGTTCAGGACGTTAACAAATTATATACAATGCAGTAGTCAACAGAGATGAAGAGCGGCAAACTCTGAATGCAACTGGAAACTATATATATTGATGAGAGTATTATTGTGTTGCATTCGGATGTGGCTGCGTATTTATAACAAAATAGGCGTTTACAGTTGGAACAGTAGATTTTGAGCTAAATATGGTTTATATCCTAGTCAAATCTTTAGTTGCAATGCATTGATCTTAATTCTTATACAGTATAGCTACATGTACTGTAATAAATTAAAACATATGTAATTAAATAAGATAAAACAAACACAATATTTCGATAATTGTCGGTTCATTGATTCAGAAATAAACAATTAACCAATATCGTTTCGGAACTCTTGATCTACAATTTGTAAAAAAACATTAAAATTCATTAAAAAAATTATCTTTAATATAAATATCAACCAACTGTGTTTTAAATCTAAAACATGTCAATCAGGCTATACATTTTGAATACAGATATAGAATTTATAAATATAAGATTTTAAAACTGTCGCTTGCTTATCGTCCGGTACCGATGCTTTTAGTGCGTGTTTAGGAGGAGAACAATTGATAAAATGAGTAGGTAATGCAACAAGGGGTCGTCCGCGAAAAAAGGCGCGGAAAATTGGTGCTACTGGAATGCAAAATGGAAGATTTATTGCAATTGTATAGGGACAGAAATGACCGCGCTGAAGTAAAATGTATGTCCATTATTCATAGTTCATATTATTCATTATTCAATTTAAAAAAAATGAATAATGAATAATGAAATAGTTTATGTTTCATTATTCAAATTGAAAGGGTGAATAGTGAAATAAATATAAAAAAATTGACTGTGACACTATAGCTGTATTCTGATTTGCAATGACCATAAGAGGGTTTACGGAGGACCTAAATGCCACAATATGCTTAAAAATGAGGAAATAGCCAGTTTTGAATATAATGGAATGGACTGCTATGACCCTTCAGCCCCTAATTACAGATGTATATATATTATACCTCAATCGAAAGCTTATCAAGAGAGGAACAAAAGGTATATAGTCAATATGTTCCGCAACGCATATTAGAGGAGAAACGAAGGACTTAAATATGGAATTACGAGTGCAAATTAAGAAATAGCCAATTTTGAATAATGAAATGGATATTTTGAATAATGAAGTGAACTGCTATGACCCTTCAGTCCCTGATTACAGATATATATTACACCTCAATCGAAAGCTTATTAAGAGAGGAACAAAAGGTATATAATCAATATGTTCCGCAACGCGTATTAGAGATGTAAAGAAGGAATTAAATATCGAAATACGCGTGAACATTGAGAAATAGTCAATTTTGAATAATGAAATGGATATTTTGAATAATGGAATTGACTGCTATGACCCTTCAACCCCTAATTATAGATATATATATTATACCTCAATCGAAAGCTTACCAAGAGAAGAACAAAAGGTATATAGTAAATATGTTCTGCAACGCATATTAGTGGAGTAACGAAGAACTTAAATATCGAAATACGCGTGAACATTGAAAAATAGCCAATTTTGAATGATGAAATTGATATTTTTAATAATGGAATGAACTGCTATGACCCTTCAGCCCCTAATTACAGATATATATTATTCCTCATTATCACTTATTATAACAAGATATAGTTTTGCTATAAGTTTATTAGCTTGCCTGAGCCGGTCTGTAATTCATACAATAAAATCCACAAGTATATATACAGAAAATAAGGTGTCAAGGTTTCTATTAATTTGACCATTATAGTCTTAAATCAAAAGATACAGGGATGAATATCTATTAAGTTGTCTCTAATTGACATGTTTTGACATGCTTTGACCAACCTGGAGATTGATGGTCAAAGAATGCACGTATATCCATTGTTTTAACTAATTGCTACATGTCACCACCTGGTCTGAATGTAAACATGTAATATATATATAACCTAGAGGTCAATTGAACAACCTTTTACAAGGTCATGTTTTTCTTAATAGATATTCCCCTGAATTTTATTCAATTTAATAAACATTTTTGAGAATATATAATCCTAAATATAAATATAAATATATTCTAATATATATTTATATATATATTTTAAGCCATCATATTGTCACATTCCTCCCTTTCTTAAGAAATATAATTTTATATTTTAGTTAAAATCGGTGACAATATGAATGCTCGCAATTTCCCTAAAAAACAACAAAAAGTATTCATAAACAAAATCATTTCAAAAGTTCAACAACATCTAAATGTTCAGCAATGTATAGTTCATACAATTCTTGTGTGAATAACTAAGTTCGTAACGTCAAATATCGGAACTTCTTATTTCCAGAAAAAGGCGCAACCATTAACTGCGGACCGTCTTCATAACCCCGACTCCAGTGAACTGCTCCTCTGATCGTCGTTGTCAACTCCAACAATCCATTTGTTTATCTGCAACGCCAATTCCCATCATTTAGAAGTACTGCAATTACTCCGACCTGCATGTGATCCACCATCCATCGTCGAAAATCCAACTTGCATGTGATCCACCATTCATCGTCGAAGACTCCAACCTGCATGTGATCCACCATTCATCGTCGAAGATCCAACTTGCATGTGATCCACCATCCATCGTCGAAAATCCAACCTGCATGTGATCCACCATTCATCGTCGAAGACTCCAACCTGCATGTGATCCACCATCCATCGGCGAAAATCCAACCTGCATGTGATCCACTATCCATCGTCGAAGACTCCAACCTGCATGTGATCCACCATCTGTCGTTGATTTACTCCTAACTGACCTAGCTTACCTACTCTGTTAATTCAGAGTCCCTGACTAGGTTGCTCAGTTATCACCGGCTGAAACATTACAGGCAAATCTACCTATGATGCTGTAGAACGATTCCCTTTACCAATATAAGTTATGTGATCGTATAGTTTTATGTACATCTAATCGTCTGCGTTGTGTCCAATGATCAAAGCCAATATCCAATACTGGATAATGGTTCTTAGTAGCTGGTTCTTGTAATGGTGCAGAAGCTATTTTAACATCTCTGGAGGCAGTACCATCGCCCTCAACATTAGTTGACACCATTTGATCGCCACCAAGGTATCGTGTGACTATTTGAACCTCTCTATTACTAAATTCTCTTGGCTAAACACCTATTATTAAACTTAAGAATATTTTAATAACAAAATACCTATAAATATAGCAACAACATGAATTAATACATTTACTAAATTTGATAGTTCAAAGTCGTCCTCAAGTTCTAACTGCTTTAATTTGAAAAAATTAAATTATCGATATGTTATCTATTTTAAATAAGAACAAAAAATAAAAATAAACTCAAATACAAAAACAATAAACTAATAAGATAAACTTTTCTCTAGTTAGGACTGAAAAATTATTTAAATAAGGTTTGACATCCAACCAACACTTTCCTTCCTTTTTCATAAACAAAGCTGTGATTCAGAGATTACTGATATTTATAGGATTTCTAAACAATCAATTTTTCAGCGATCAATCTGAAGCGAGAATTAGAATGATTAATCAAAACAAAATTATTTTATATACACATATATTCATTTAAAAACAATCATCACGAAGCCTACTTTTACGACATGTTAGTCGTTCATTTTATTAAGATAACAAGAAACGGTTGAGAGAAAACTTAAAATTAATTCGTCTTTCTTTTCAGACTTTTTAACTGTTTGCTTATTTTTCTTTGGTATTCTAACTTCATCAACAGACATTTGTTGACTGCGGTCTGAATTATACCCATCAGAACTATTATTATCCGACATTTCGTTTGAACCGGAAGTGACGGAAGATTTGTCTTCTTCGTTTTCGCGTCGGTTTCTATTTGCTATTTTTTGTTTAAGTTCAGCGAGCGGAATATCATCCTCGTCGGAAGATGTTTCTCGTTCTTGTCGGTAACGATTTATGAGTCTTTCTCGAGGATTAGCGACTGGAAGTTCATTATCACTTTCGTCACTATCTTCGGGAGGTACAACATAATTTGCTTTCCTTAATTGCCTACCTTCTAGATTGGTTGGAATAACCCATTCATCAATCTTAGCTTTTTTAAGGTGTTCTAAATGGACTTTCTTAGCGACCGACCCATCTAATTAGTTTTTAAGGACAAAGGTTACCGGAGAAGTTTTTTCAATTATTCGGTAATAAGGTTTCCACTTAGTGTCTAATTTACTTTTTCTTAAATGATTTTTGAAATAAACCGGATCCCCAATTTCTAAATTAATTTCTTGTCTATTTTTATCTGCGTTTTGTTTTTGTTTTTCTTTAGACTTTTTCAAATTTCTGTGAACTAAAATGAACGATTTGTGATGTTGTTCTAACAAAATCTTGTGCGGATCTTCACCTACATATTTCCTTCTAGGTTTCAATAAGTTATCAATTGGAAGAACAGGGTCTCTATTGTACAAAAGAAAAAATGGAGAAAATTTTGTTGATTCATTTTTCTGAAACCTAATAGCTGCTATTGTTTGATTTAGGCACACGTCCCAAGTAGACGCGTCACTTTGCAATTTCTTTGCCATGACGTCATGAAGCGTCCTGTGAAATCTTTCTACTTTCGCGTTTCCCTGTGGATGATAAAAAGAAGTTGTTATGTGACTTATATTTAATTCTTTTAAAGTTTCTTCAAATATTTTAGAGCTGAATTCACCGCCATTGTCTGACACTATAACTAACGGCACAGAAAAGTTTGGGATTATTTCTTCAATTAATAAATGAACCACATTTTCCGAAGTTTTATTTGGAACAGGAAAAGCCAAAGGCCACCCACTGTAATGACAAACAAAGCTGACAATATACTTATTTCCTGACAATGATGTAGGATAAGGTCCAGATAAATCTACCCCTATCTTAGCAAATGGAAATGGTGGTATATCAGATATTTGTAATAAAGGTTTTGTTTTACCTGCACTTTGAGATTGACAGATAACACAGGAATTAATATAGGAATTAAGTTCCTTATATAATTTTGGCCAAAAATATTTTTGCCTAATTGAATCATGACATTTGTCGATTCCTAAATGACTAAGATTATCATGATAACTTTTGATTACCTCATTTCGTAATTGTAATGGAACATAAAGCCTTAACTTTAAATCATCATCAGGGTGAGAAATGTAATAAAGTATATCATTGATAATAATATGTTTATTATCAACACTTCTTGAAGCCTTACCTGTGTTTAATTGATTAATAATTTCCGAAAGTTCTATGTCTAAAGATTGTTCAATTTTCATGTCATAACCAGGAATCGTACATTCCTTGACGCTAAGTTGGTCATCTTCTTTATAGTCACAACTTGCAAAATCTTTTGGATTGAACTCATTTGAATTCAAAGTATTGATTTGAAAAGCCTTGTCACTTATATCTACTTCAATTGTTTCACTTTGATTTTGATTGCCTTCTTGACCCGGAGGCCTTCTTGAAAGATAGTCAGCAATAGTATTATCAGTTCCCGCTAGCCATTCAATCTTGCAATTGTAACTTGCAATACCTAAAGCCCAAAGTTGTAATTTTTTGTTACATTGTGGCGAAAGCAATAAGTACTTTAAAGGCTTGTGGTCAGTTCTGATAATAAATTCAGCTCCATGAAGATAATGATCTAATTTTTGTAATGCATAATGAATGCTAAATGCTTCTTTTTCAATAGTAGACCACCTAGACTGTGTATCTGACAGTTTATGAGATAAGAAGTAAATGGGTTTTTCTTTTCTTAAACATGATAAATGAGTTTCTTCTTCCTCGCAAGGTTGCGTAAGACATACACCTATGGTATCATTAGACGCGTCAGTATATAAAACATAAGGTTTCTTCAAGTCTGGGTATGCTAATAAAGGAGTCACTGTTAAACTATATTTCAAAAAATCAAAAGCTCTTTGACATTCCTCATCCCATTGAAATTTAGCATATTTTTTAGTTAAAGCAACTAAAGGTATAGAAATCTTTGAAAAATTAGGGATAAAGCGTCTATAGTATGAACACGCCCCTATAAAACTTCTTACCTCCTTAACAGTAACAGGGTTTGGTAATGTTTTTATTGCTTCAACTTTGGCATCGTCCGGTTTTACACCGTCGATATTGATTTTAAAACCTAAATAATTAGTTTCTTCCTGCAAAAATTGACATTTCTTTAATTTCAATTTCAAATTATGTTGTCTTAATCTGTCAAATACTTGTTGAATATGATTGAAATGTTCTTCCAAAGTTTCAGAAAATATCAAAATATCGTCTATATAGGAGATAGCAAAATTTAGATCTTGTAACACTATTTCCATTAATTGACTAAATACAGCAGGACTGTTTTGCAATCCAAATGGCATAACATTAAATTCGAAAAGTCCCTTATGACAAACAAATGCTGTTTTTGATTTATCTTCTTCCGCCATCTTAATTTGCCAGAATCCTGCCCTAAGGTCAATTAATGAATAAAACTTTGCAGCCCCTAAAAGTGTCAATATATCATCGATAACCGGAAGTGGATATCGGATTGCTAACGTAGAAGAGTTCAGGGACCTGAAATCTATGCAAAAGCGTGTAGTTTTATCTTTTTTATCAACTAATACAACTGGTGAGGAATAATTACTATTAGATCTTCTTATAATGTTTGCTTCTAACATGTCAGTTATTGCTTTATTGACTATTTCTCTTTTGTGTAATGGAGTTCGATAAGGTTTCAATTTAACCGGGGGATTATCCCCTGTATCGATTCTCATTTTCACAGTGTCAGTTTGACCTAATTCAGTATCCTTAAAAGCAAAAACATCTCTATTATTATTCAACAGTTGTAACACCCTACCCCTATGAACATCAGGAACATTAAGATCAGTTTCAAAAACATTCTCAATTTCAGAGTGCTCTTGAGTAGATTCAAGTGAGACAACATTTTCTTCTAAAACTGGTGAAGCCCTTCCTATTGCTATGCCCCTTCTAAACTTATAAGTTCTATTCGTAGTATTAACTATAAGTACTGGCATTTGACGCTTTTCATTAATGTTTGCAACTGAATTAGCAACCATTAAACCTGGTTGATAACTCAAATGCCCCTTGGTAATTGGTGAAATTTCAAAAGATTTAGAACTTGAGAATGTATAGTTTTTATTACCTTTTACATAACAAATATTACTAGTCTGAGGTTTGAAGACAGTGGTTTGAGCAAGTCTAACAATTGAAGCTATATGAATATCTTCTACTAATGGTACATAAGTTTTATTTATCCTTAAACATCCCAAATCAAAATAAACTCTAACACCAAATTTGACTAACCAGTCACGACCCAAAATTGCATTTCTGTTCATGTCAGATACTACATAAAAAGTATGATTCATTTTGTTTCCTTTCATGTTAAAGTCTAAATTTATACTTCCTAAAATATTTAAAGAAGCCCCGTTAACTCCTTGTAAATTTACTTTCTTTTTTTCTAATTTTGGTAATCCCTTAATTGAATTGTAAATCTTATTATGCAATAAAGATACTGAAGCTCCACTGTCAATTAAACTTCTAACTTTCATATGTGCAATTTTAATCAAACAAGAATTTGGATTTCCCGCTAAATTAATTTCAAATGTTTCTACTTGTTCAGATTCATTTTCAATTTTGTTTTCTGATGCCTTTTCAAATGATTTTTGTTCTTGATAAGTTTCAAAATTTCTATTTTGTATATTTGAATTTCGCGCTCTAACCTTTTTATTTCCGTTGAATTTTGAATTTCGCGCCATATTTCCTTTGTTAACTTCCGGTTTTGAAAAATTCCGCGCCATTTTTTCTTTATTTGCTTCCGGTTTTGATTTGAAATTTCGCGCCATTTTTTCTTTATTTGTTTCCGGTTTTGATTTGAAATTTCGCGCCATTTTTTCTTTATTTGTTTCCGGTTTTGATTTGAAATTTTCGCGCCATTTTTTCTTTGTTTACTTCCGGTTTTGAATAACGATTGTTGAATCTTTTATAATAATTTTTATTCTCGTGATAGGTAGAATTGTTAGAACATGCATTGTTAAAGTCTGTTGATTTGTTATTTATTTTTTTTAACCATGATTCATATATATTATATACAGGTTTTGTATATCTATAATTAATTTTTCTCTCAAACCTCTTATTTCCCTTAATTTCCTTAAAAGTCTCCCTATTGGCTTCAGCATAAAGAGACCGTCTTAGTTTAAATTTTCCTTTGGTTTCCTAAATTGTTCATTTGATCTTGCCCTACAATTTCTTTCATAATGACCTGGTTTACCACAGTTCCAACAGAAGAATGTTCTTCTTTGTTGTCCTGTCGAGTCAGACTTGTTTTGTACAGAATTAAACCTTCTAGGATATGTATTTGCATTATTACCTATCGTGTTGTCATTAAAATTGTTTTGTACAGAATTAAACCTTCTAGGATATGTATTTGCATTATTACCTATCGTATTGTCATTAAAATTGCCTCGGGGTACATGTATTTCGGCACGCGAACTTACTGCGTTGACATGATATTTTTTATCTCTGCAATATTTTGCCTTATGGCCAAATCTGTTACAATTGCTACATTTCACACCTATTTCTCGGTAATGCGATATGTCCATTGGTGTTATATTACGCTCATTACCGTTATTTTTTTTTAAGTCAAATTTTCGTCTTAATTGTGTTTCAGCCATTGCCGAGTTTACTGCTTGAGCCAAAGTTTGTGGATTTTCACGCATTATTTTCATTCTCAAATAATCCTGATACAACCCATTTATGAAAAAGTTAACTAATTGAAGTTGAACTATTGGTTGATTGATATCTTGCCTTCTAAAAGCATCTGTTGCTAACGTTAAAATTCGTTCTCCAAATATGGGAACATTTTCGCCAATTTTTTTATTAACCTTGTTCAAAAGTTCAAATGCATATGATGCATCAGGAATATGCCCATAACGAAAATTCAATTGAGTTTTTAGATTATCCCAATTATTATTCACCTGATCAGTTTCTCTTAACCACCTAGCAATGAAATCGCTTACTGGACCTACAGATGTTTGATAACATATCATTTTACAATCATTCGGACCTAAATTTGTTATCATTGCGTATTTTGCTATAGATCGAATCCATTGAGAATATTTTTCTGAATTTGAACCGTCAAAGCCTTCAACTATCGAATTGACACCGTTTGCAGTTAATTTTTTAGTAAGACCTTGAACTTGTGTTGCTAAATTTTGAAAAACTAACCCTACATTAAATTCTTGTTCAGCCATTTTTCGAGAATATAATAATTAAGATTATCAAATAAAATATCACACGTACCTTAGTATTTTTTAGAATTCGTCCTGTCACGGTACACCAAAAAGAGATCTTATAACAAGATATAGTTTTGCTATAAGTTTATTAGCTTGCCTGAGCCGGTCTGTAATTCATACAATAAAATCCACAAGTATATATACAGAAAATAAGGTGTCAAGGTTTCTATTAATTTGACCATTATAGTCTTAAATCAAAAGATACAGGGATGAATATCTATTAAGTTGTCTCTAATTGACATGTTTTGACATGCTTTGACCAACCTGGAGATTGATGGTCAAAGAATGCACGTATATCCATTGTTTTAACTAATTGCTACATGTCACCACCTGGTCTGAATGTAAACATGTAATATATATATAACCTAGAGGTCAATTGAACAACCTTTTACAAGGTCATGTTTTTCTTAATAGATATTCCCCTGAATTTTATTCAATTTAATAAACATTTTTGAGAATATATAATCCTAAATATAAATATAAATATATTCTAATATATATTTATATATATATTTTAAGCCATCATATTGTCACATTATCACGAGAGGAACAAAAGGTATATAGTCAATATGTTCTGCAACGGATATATCAGGAGTAACAAAGGTCTTAAATATCGAAATTTGCGTGAACATTGAGAAATAACTTATTTTAAATAATGGAATGGACAGCTGCAACCCGTCAACTCCTAATTAAGGAAAAGAAATATACACCAAATTAAAGCTTATGGATGGAGGAATAAACTGAGTATAAGCGATATGTGCGCAATAATTATTACAGAGGTTACAGAGGACATAAATGCCAAAAATACGCGTGAAAATAAAGAAATAGCGAATTTTGAATAGTGAAATGGATATTTTGAAAAATGGAATGGACTGATAGGATAATGAAATGGATATTTTGAATAATAAAATGGACTGTTATGACCCTTCAGCTCCTAATTACAAATATATATTATACCCCAATCGAAAGCTTATCAAGAGAGGACCAAAAGGCACATAGTCAATATGTTCCGCAACGGATATTTCAGAAGTAACGAAGGACTAAAATATCGAAATACGCCTGAACATTGAGAAATAGTCAGTTTTGAATAATGAAATGGATATTTTGAACAATGGAATGGACTGCTATGACCCTTCAGCCCCTAATTACAGGTGTATATATTATACCTCAATCGAAAGCTTATCAAGAGAGTAACAAACAGATATTATAAGAGTAATGAAGGACTTAAATATCGAAATACGCGTCAACATTGAGAAATAGCCAATTTTGAATAATAAAATTGATATTTTGGACAATTGAACGGACTGCTATGACCTTTCAGCCCCTAATTAGAGATATATATTATACCTCAATCGAAAACTTATCAAGAGAGGAACAAAAGGTATATAGTAGATATGTTCTGCAACGGATATATCAGGAGTGACAAAGGACTTAAATATCAAAATTTGCGTGAACATTGAGAAATAACTTATTTTAAATAATGGAATGGACAGCTGCAACCCGTCAACTCCTAATTAAGGAAAAGAAATATACACCAAATTAAAGCTTATGGATGGAGGAATAAACTGAGTATAAGCGATATGTGCGCAATAATTATTACAGAGGTTACAGAGGACATAAATGCCAAAAATACGCGTGAAAATAAAGAAATAGCGAATTTTGAATAATGAAATGGATATTTTGAATAATGGAAATGGACCGATAGGACCCTTCCGCCCCTAATTACAGATATATATTATACCTCAATCGAAAGCTTATCAAGAGAGGAACAAAAGGTATAGTCAATATGTTCTGCAACGCATATTAGAGGAGTAACGAAGGACTTAAATATCGAATTACGCGTGCAAATTAAGAAATAGCTAATTTTGAATAATGAAATGGATATTTTGAATAATGGAATGAACTGCTATGGGCCTTCAGTCCCTGATTACAGATATATATTATGTCTCATTTGAAAGTTTATCAAGAGAGGAACAAAAGGTATATAGTCAATATGTTCTGCAACGCATATTAGAGAAGTAACGAAGGACTTAAATGTCGAAATATGCGTAAACATTGAGAAATAGTCAATTTGAATAATGGACACAAATAATGGAATGGACTGCTATGACCCTTCAGTCCCTTAATTAAATATAGATAGTATACCTCAATGGAAAGCTTATTGAGAGAGGAACAAAAGGTATATAGTCAATATGTTCTGCAACGGATATTACAAGACTTACAAAGGACTTAAACATCGAAATACGCGTTGACACTGAGAAATAACTTATTTTGAATAATGGAATGGACGGTTGCAATCCGTCAGCTCCTAATTAAGGAAACAATTATACACCAAATTAAAGCTAATGGATGGAGGAATAAACTGAGTATAAACGATAAGTGCTGCAATGACCATAAGAGGGGTAACGGAGGACCTAAATGCCAAAATACGCGTGAAAATTAAGAAATAGCCAATTTTGAATAATGAAATAGGTATTTTGAATAATGGAATGGACTGTTGTGACCTATTAGCCCCTAATTACAGATATACCTTATTTACGACTTGTGTTTTAATTCACTTGGTCGAGGTTAACTATCATTTTCGAAACAATTCACCTTATCGACTGTTAATGCATTATCGAAGAAGTAACTATCATTGTCTGCGCGCGAGTCACATTAATTAGACAATCTATGATGGTCGACCGTAAAGTATACTTTACGCCGTACATCTATAATGGTCGACCGATAATCTATCATTGTCGCCGATAAACTGTGTTTATCTATTAATGTGCTTTGCGCGTTCCATACTTATACCTAATTTGAAAGCTTATTAGGAGAGGAACAGTAGTATGATTATGAGATTTCTGCCACACACCCATTTTGAGGTTGAGGTCGATGGAAAATTTGTCTTTGTTGAAGAAAGAAAGACACACACAAAAAATAAAAATTCACAGATAGAAAAAACACAATGGATTTTAAGATTATAAATATGTCTGATCACAAATAGAATACGGCGCAAGAGAAATTCTGAACTGGCCGCTGTTTATGCCAATCGAGAACAGCAGTGCAATGATGAAGAAATTCTCAAATGGCGAAAAGAAGGGCAGGACTCACCCTGGATTGTCAAAGATATTAAAGATGTTGACACGAGGTAAAGGTCTGCAAAATTATTACCTTATGCTGGAAAGGGCTAAATTTTCGCACATGGGGATGTAGGAGATGAAACAAGCAGCTGACTTCCACAAAGAGATCGATCGATAGAGCTGTGCAAATTGTGAAGTAAGGAATGAAAAATGCAGACGCACCGGATACGTTTCACGACTTTCTTATTTTTTATAAGGATTGTAGGATCGGAAGTGTTAGGATATGTTTTGTAGGCCCGCAAACTGGGTCTAAAAACCAGTGAATTGGGGATGGTGGTTTTGGGGTGACCTAAATTTTTTTTTATTGTTAGGATAAAGACACGGATCCAATAGTGAACATCAAGCTAGTAGTGGAAAACATCAAAGCCCTGAGAGGTATAGCCAAAATGAACCACCTTCGAGGGTACCCCCGGTTGAGGAAAGATCAGTTGGTTCAGAGTTGATAGAAACGAAGACAAATCTTAAATTTCATTGTCGTCCAAAACTCCACTCGAGGAAGGAGATTATCACCCAGGTGAAACAACTTGGGTTTGAAGAGGTTAGCAGGCTGTCGATAGATCGACTGCTAAAGAAGGTGCAGGAAAAGATTTGGGAAGATAGGAAAGCCATTGGGGATAAAATTGAGGTACACTCGCCGAAGAAAGCCGTTTAATTGTATTTACTACCTGTAATATGACCCCCATTATTGGCATGGATGTGCAGACCTCCCTTGAGGTCTCTCGGATGTTACGGGTGGAACTTATGGAAATTGGGATTGAGCGAGGGATACTTTCACTCGGGAAACTAGATTTTCACCGCGGCCACGGACTTGGTTACAACCCTTGAGGAGATGGATGAAAAGATCGTATAAAAGATTGCCCAGTGGACCTCTGACTAAACTAGGGAAATGGTGAATACTTCCCCGGTCCAGCGGGGGGTGTACCCCTTCTCGAATGTACCTTTTTTCTTGGTGATTCGGAAAATCGCAGTGGTTTCATGGGAGGTATGCTGCCGTAAAGGTTCCAATACAACTTGTTTTTATGCTCCTTATGACTTGGGGCAACAGGGGCCATTTTGATAGCGGTGTTTGGTGGTATTATACTGGCGAACAAGATCGTCCAGGACATAGATATAGGTGCGTGTGGAGTTGGCTGAAAAGTATTTGAACATTTTCTTTTCATGGTGCGGTTCAAACGTTTGAAAATACTCGACTTCTCTTCGTTCCCGGTGGAGTAGAGATCGATACCATACTTTTGAAGCAGCTGATTTACATGTTTGTTATCAAACTCAGTGCCTTTGTCTGTCCATAGCTTCTTGGGCACACAGCTTGGAAGGCATCCCGCTCCGTCACCCCCGTCTTGTTCTTGAGTGATATCAGCCAGCCATATTTGGAGAAGACATCGATAATGCTCAGGATAAATTTATTTCCCTTGTTGTCCCTGGAGAAGTCACTCATATCAACGAGGTCGGCCGCCCAGGTCTCATCCACACCACCCTGTGCTACACCGCGTTTAGGAAACTAGAGTCGAACTCCTCAGCTAGCTCAGCGGTCCAGCGAACACCCAGACCGAATCGAACTTTGGTACCGATGATGGGTCCGACGATGCTGCAGTCGAAGCGTTCGCGTGGGGTAGAGTTGGGAGTGGTGTTAAGCGAGGCTAGCATACCTTGGTCACATATTGAGTTGCGTGCGGTTGCATCCTTGTGCTGGGCATAACAAAGGTCGTTGTGATATGCTGCCTGGTCAACTTGATTAATGGGTTTTGATCAAGCCTTCGGGGTGCCATCGGGAAGTAGCCGCTTGCTAAGTTTAGTCCCTGGCCCGGTGAAGTTGTGTCCGGGTAGATGCATTTCCATGGGTAATCGGTTGATTAGTTTGTTCATGAACCTGTACCGGTTGTAGCAAAAAACTGAAACTTCTTGAAATTGCACACCTTGCAGTTGCCAACCTTTCTCCGTCGCCCGTGCTGGTTATTACCTCGTTGGTGTTAACTGTGTCCGTCTTCCTACGACTTTTACGCAGAAAATCATGGCTATTTTATTTAATAAATGAACGTTGAAGACATTTCCTACAGTGTCAACGCCCCCACGAGGAGTAATCACTACCTCCTACCTCAGCGATCGATAAGACGGTTGATCATTGGGAAGTCGGACTGTGGATGGCTCCTACTACAATCGATTGTACGTCTTCGGATAACCGCTTCACCAATCTATCTACCAGCTGTTGGAGAAGATATCCGATACCTCCTACAGTACAAGGGGCAAGTCACCCTACTCGATGGTCGATGAGGTCGACACCTTACCACCACCACGACACCCGAGTGGTATCGACACTTTTTTCTTCGAATAAGCGAGCGATGTACCAGACCCCGAGAACTTGATCCCAGCCGCAAGAACCTCATGGTGAACCTCATGGTGTTTGACGACCGGATGATGAGAAAACAGAACACGTGTGAGGACAACATCGATTGTTTTTACCTGTGCCAGAACTACTTCACACTGCCCCGCCACTTAATCCGGGAGAATGCCAACTTCCCCTGCCCCTTCCAACAGAACGCTAAGAATATATCACATCCGACGAGATCACTGCAACGATCTCACCAAGGAACAGTTTGACGCTCTGTGTAAGCATTGCTGGTCCAAGCCCTATGGATTTGTAACCATCGATTTTACAAGCACCAAGGTAGATGGAAAATATCGATGCAAATTAAAGGAGTTCTATGAGGTATAAGAAAAAGAATGGATAAGGCCGAAGATTTCTTTATGGAACTGAAGTATGATGAATATGTGGACACAGAGGAACCCCATCCCTGCTCGTTCGAATGGCCCTGCAAATGGAATATTGAGTGGGTTCCAGTCGATATGAGAAGCATATGTTGAAAATGCAGTTGCGTGATCTTTCGTCCTATCTAAAGCGGTGGAGATGATTTCAACGCATGGAAATTCACAATTACAGTAAGGTGGAGCGATTTTCTCAACCCCAATGCCCTGCCAAGACGATTCGAGGCCACCAGTGCACATACCCATGACACTTGAATCTTTCGAAGAAAAGGGATCCGCATCAGCTGTGTAATACCTTCATGTGCAACTCATCGATTAGGGGCGTTCACACCAACGCTTAGGGGCGTTCAACAGCCTTAGATCCTTTTAGATAAATGACGTTTATATAGATTATCGACCCTAAGTAGCATGAGACACTTGTCAGGGAGTTGCAAGACACGAAACGGAAGATTCAAGCCAGAAATATGCAGCATCGCCACGAGAAGATTGAACTAAGCCGGTACCTTTACAAAGTGTTCAAGCCTGTGGTTGAGGCTCAGCGAGAGGCAGGTTCACAGATCACCACAAAGATCGCAGACCTCTCTTTATAAGCTTCTGAATGAGGTATAAGGTAGATCTATAATTAAGTGCTGAAGGGTCCTAGAAGACCATTCAATTATTCAAAATATCTATTTCATTATTCAAAATTTGCTATTTCTTGATGTTCATGTCCTTTGTAACCTCTGTAATGGTCGTTGCGGCACATATCAATAATACTCAGTTTATTCTTCTATCCATCAGCTTTAATTTGGTGTGTATTGTTTTTCTTAATTAGGAGCTGACGGGTTGCAGCAGTCCATTCCATTATTCAAAATATCTATTTCATTATTCAAAATTGGATATTTCGTAATTTTCACACGTAATTAAGCATTTAGGTCCTCCGCAACCCCTCTACTGGTCAGTGCAGCACATATCATTTATACTCAATTTATTCCTCTATCAATGAGCTTTAATTTGGTGTATAAATTTTGCCTTGATGAGGGATTGAAGGGTTGCAGCAGTCCATTCCATTATTCAAAGTACGCTATTTCTCAATGTTCAAGCGTATTTCGATATTTAAGTTCTTCGTTACTCCTGTAATATCCGTTGCGGAACAAATTGACTATATACCTTTTGTTCCTCTCGTAATAAGCTTTTAAATGAGGTATAAGGTTTATTCATAATTTCGGCTAAAGGGTCGCAGCATTCCATTCCATTATTCAAAATATCTATTTCATTATTCAAAATTGGCTATTTTTAATTTTCACGCGTATTTTGGCATTTAGGTCCTCCGTAACCCCTCTAATGGTCATTGCAGTACATATCGTTTATACTCAGTTTATTCCTCTATCAATAAGCTTTAATTTGTTGTATAAATTTTGCTTTGATTAGGGACTGAAGGGTTGCAGCAGTCCATTCCATTATTCAAAATAAGGTATTTCTCAATGTTCAAGCTTATTCGATATTTAGGTCCTTTGTTACTCCTGTAATATCTGTTGCGGAAAAATATTGACTGTAAACCTTTTGTTCCTCCCTTAATAAGCTTTCGATTGAGGTACAATATATATCTGTACTTAAGGGCTGAAGGTTCATACCAGTCCAGTCCATTATTCAAAATATCCATTGCATTATTCAAAATTGGCTATTTCTCAATGTTCACGTGTATTTCGATATTTAAGTCCTTCATTACTCCTCTTATATGCGTTGCGGAACATATTGAATATATAACTTTTGTTCCTCTCTTAACAAGCTTTTGATTGTGGTATAATATATATCTCTAATTAAGGGCTGAAGGGTCATAGCAGTCCATTCCATTATTCAAAATATCCATTTCATTATTCAAACTTCACTATTTCTCAATGTTCACGCGTATATCTATATTTAAGTCCTTCGTTTCTCCTGTAATATCCGTCGCGTAACATATTGACGATACAACTGTTTCCCTCTCTTAAAAAGTTTCCAATTGAGGAATAATATATATCTGTAATTAGGGGCTGAAGGGTCCTTCTAGTCCATTCCATTATTCAAAATATCCATTTCATTATTCAAAATTTGCTATTTCTTAATTTTCACGCGTATTTTTGCATTTATATCCTCCGTAACCTCTGTAATGGTGATTGCGGCACATATCGATTATGCTCAGTTTATTCTTCTATCCATCAGCTTTAAATTGGTGTATATATTTTTTCTTAATTAGGAGCTGACGGGTTGCAGCAGTCCATTCCATTATTCAAAATAAGTTATTTCTCAATGTCAACACGTATTTCGATATCTAAGTCCTTCGTTACTCCTGTAATATCTGTTGCGGAACATATTGACTATGTACCTTTTGTTCCTCTCTTAATAAGCTTTCGATTGAGGAATAATATATATCTGTAGTTAGGGTCTGAAGGGTCCTAGAAGACCTTTTTATTATACAAAATATCAATTCCATTATTCATAATTTGCTATTTCTTAATTTTCACTATTTTGGCATTTATGTCCTTCGTAACCTCTGTAATGGTCGTTGCAGCACATATCGATTATACGCAGTTTATTCTTCTATCCATCAGCTTTAATTTGGTGTATATTGTTTTTCGTAATTAGGAGCTGACGGGTTGCAGCAGTTCATTCCATTATTCAAAATAAGTTATTTATCAATGTCAACGCGTATTTCGATATCTAAGTCCTTCGCTACTCCTGTAATATCTGTTGCGGAACATATTGACTATATACCTTTTATTCCTCTCTGAATAAGCTTTCGATTGAGGAATAATATATATCTGTAGTTAAGGGCTGAAGGGTCCTTCTATTCCATTCCATTATACAAAATATCCATTTCATTATTCAAAATTTGTTATTTCTTAATTTTCACTATTTTGGCATTTATTTCCTTCGTAACCTCTGTAATGGTCGTTGCAGCACATATCGATTATACTCATAAAATTGAGAATGGAAATGGCGAATGTGTCAAAGAGACAACAACCCGACCAAATAAAAAACAACAGCAGAGGGTCACCAACAGGTCTTCAATGTAGCGAGAAATTCCCGCACCTCTTCTATCCATCAGCTTTAATTTGGTGTATATTTTTTTTCTTAATTAGGAGTTGACGGGTTGCAGCAGTCCATTCCATTATTCAGAATAAGTTATGTCTCAATGTTCAAGCGTATTTCGATGTTTCAGTCCTTCGTTACTCCTCTAATATCCGTTTTTGAACATATTGACTATACACATTTCGTTCCTCTTTTGATAAGCTTTCGATCGAGGTATAATATATATCTGTAATTATGGGCTGAATGGTCCATGTATATCTGCGTCCATTCGTTTTTCGTTTTGAAATATCAAAAACAAAAAACAAAAAACGAAAGTGTTTTCATTTTTCGTTTTTGATTTCTTAAAAACCAAAATGAAAAAAGAAAGTGTTTTCATTTTTCGTATTTGATTTCTTAAAAACCAAAATGAAAAACGAAAGTGTTTTCATTTTTCGTTTTTGATTTCTTAAAAACCAAAATGAAAAACAAAAGTCTTTTATGTTTCGTTTTTGATTTCAAAAAACAAAAAACGAAAGACAAAAGTATTTTAATTTTTCATTTTTGATTTCACAAAAACAAAAAACGAAAAACGAAAGTGTATTCTATTTATCTATCCCACACTGTTTAATTGTCATTCAAAATATGTCAATGTTTTCATTTGTCAGCTTGAGAATAGAGAATAAAATCATAACAATGTTGTCGATTTTGTTACATACTTAAACAAAAAGGGTTAACATAGAGTTTTGTATATAATTTTAATTATTTCTCGGTTGATAATGTAAATTGTTTCAATTTTGTTGTACAGTCATTGATAGTAAATGATGCCACATTGTAAACACCCCGGTGTTCTTTCAACATCATGTAGACAAAATAGACCACATGACTTCTGAACTGAAGTAATCAAAGACTTTCAAATGACCTTGTTTATATCTTTGATAAATAATAAGTTATTATGATTAAATATTAAACGAATCACAAATTTAGATTGTACAATATAATATTATATAAAGATGGAATAAGTAAATAGATTGATGACAATATCACACTAACAAGGGAGGTATAACTACTGTAAAAACTGACACGAAAACTAGCCCGCGGCCGGTTGCCGGATCAATACTACTTTAATCGAAGATAATAGCAATGGATGCAAAAGTCTTCAACAATCTGAACCATATGGGTTCGTGATCTTTACTTTTAAGTTGAGAAAGGTTGATACAAGATTATTAGAATTGATGAGCAAGGTCCATCTGCCAGTATTTTATGAACATCGAGGACGATAATGTATTTTGCTTGATCAATTGAGTAAAACACAAATTTCTGCAATTTTACAATTCAAACCAGGATATTAAAGCATTCAATTATGTTGCCATTCGGAGCCTATTCGGTATTAGTTTTGCTTATTTGTGAAGACTATAAGGTGCATATTGAACAATAACTAGAGGCCGTTGATGGGTGAGTATGGTATAATTGAGAATAGTGGACAAAAATGTAAATAATCGAGACAATGGACCAAGAAATAAATAAAATAGCTAAACAAATTATGGTGTTAAAATGTCATGTAGTTTGTCTCTAGGAGATTGTTATTGGTTATCATACAGTTTCTCTTTATTTCTATGTCTATTAATTATGCTTTCATTATTTGCCAACATATTACTTATTTTGTGAACTATATATATATCATAGATTTCCGGTAATTGTTCTGCATAAAACCACATTGGAGTCCTTGTATTTTTTTCAAGTGGACCAGTATGCATTAAGCTACTTAAGTTAATATTTTCCTTAGTAAACACTTAAGTTAAGGAAACTCCACCCTTTTTATCTGAATGGTATGCATAAAAAATCTTAAACTAAAATTGAGAATGGAAATTGGGAATGTGTCAAAGAGACAACAACCCGACCATAGAAAAAACAACAGCAGAAGGTCACCAACAGGTCTTCAATGTAGCGAGACATTCCCGCACCCGGAGGCGTCCTTCAGCTGGCCCCTAAGCAAATATATACTAGTTCAGTGATAATGAACGCCATACTAATTTCCAAATTGTACACAAGAAACTAAAATTAAAAAAATACAAGACTAACTAAGTATATTTAAGTAAAATCTTAGTTGTTTGAAGTCACTCCCACAATACTTAAGTGGTATGCATAAAACTCCTTATATTAAGGAAACGCCTAAGATAACACTTAAGGGCATACGATACAGTTTTGAACCTGTATTTACAATGTGATGAAAATTTGCATATAGGCTATTTTTTACCTCATTAAATCAAATATGTAATAAAAAATATACCTTCATATGCTACTTTTTGAGTAAAATGAGGTCGAAATTTTGTATATTTGCTCAAAATTCAGATTTGTGTCCGTATTTTCTTTTTCGAAAGAAAGACATAACTTTTTTGTTTTAAAAGATAAACACAAATTGTTTTTTGTTAAATAATCGGTTATTTCTGTATTTTATAAGTATCATTAAAAATTATGCAATTTTTATTCCGAAATAACACTATTTTTATCAATTGTTCATGAATAGAGGAAAAAACGTCATTTTTTGCTGCATGTTTATCAAAATTAAAAAAATTGCGCTATTTACAGTTTTATAAAATTTGGGTCACATAATCTCCTTGCAAAATGAAACAAATTGCTGTTTTAAAAAATGGGGGTCCATGCACTCGTTTTCAAATTAAATCAGTTTAATGTTCTGCAAAAATCGAAGTTTAAGGTACCTACATGTATAGAGCTTCCTTAAATTTTCAAAAATAGTTAAAATCAATCGAAAGTATGCGATTTTTGCAGAACATTAATACCTTAAATTAAATTGATTAACAATTATATCAGTAATAAAATACTAATTATTGGTTTATTTATTGCCAAATACTAACGATCATTGTGATTTTCATCAAATCACGTATAATCAACAAATCAAGAGATAACAGTGGGTAGTTATATACTATTTCCAATATCTCGTGTGTATACCGAAAAGTACTCAGTTTTTTACTCATGTAATTCATGGTTCTATTTTGCTTTTGTTTACTCTGTACGTGCACGTTTTAATTTTTTTTAAATACACCGCGCGGGTATCATTTGTAACCGTAAGTTCAAACAGAATTAAGGAATGAAGAGAAGGCATGCAAAACCGCATTTTTTATATCATGTGTGTGTGGTTTTTGTTGTTGTTTTTTTTAGGGGGGGGGGGGTCATTTGAATTTTCAATTTAGTTTTATTTTAAAGATGTAGGGCATACCCTAATTTTTTTCACTAAAAGGAACAAAATCGACAAGTTTTAAAACCTACCGAGAGTTTGATTTCTTTCATAAAAAAAGGGGGTGGACATGGACCTCCATTTTGTTGAAATAATAAGTTGATTGTTTATGGAATCACTGTTACGGCAGTCAGAAGTCCCCACTGCTACACCCCATGAAATTCGAGAAGTTTATATAAGATCATATAAGGTATTTATGATACCTTACTCGTATCAAATTTTTTTTTATATTTCCTTATGTATTCAACAATAATGATTTGTTTTGTAAAATGATTTGCTTAGTTTACACATATTGATTTATAGTGGATTGGGAAACAAGTTTTTGCAACTTATATTAATCCCTTTCCACTTTGCGGGTGCGAGTGCTGCCTTGTAGCGGCATTAGCCTGCTCTATTTCGAAATCTACAAGTGTGTCTTTAACGTGCAAGAGATATGGCTCTCTCTTAACACGGGTCAGCTATTTATCGTCCCCTTCCGACGGACTATTTGTGATATGGCTCTCTCTTAACACGGGTCAGCCATTTATCGTCCCCTTCCGACATATGATTTGCTTACAATGCTACCCTTAGTCTTATGCTACGTATACGCCACTGAAACCTTGGTCATGTTTTGTTAGAGTTTAAAACATATTGTTGTATCCAGGAAATATTACACCCATTAAAAGATGATTAAAGATTAACTATAGGAAAGTCTTGGATAACCGAAATATTTTTCTTCCAATACTCATCCGTCAAAACATCAACCGTAAAAAGCGTTGTCTTATATAATTGTTCATCATTACAATGTATACTATGTTTATACGTTCAATTGAATTGTTTTACATACCAAAATCAATTTAGCCCCAACTCTGTAAAAGAAAAGCATGCAATGATCAATAAATTTAAATAATTATAACAAACTTTTACACGGATGAGTACATGTGATGAACTAGTATATATCATACGGTAATTAGAGAAAGGTTCCGATTTAAGTATGAAGACTTAAGTAAGTTTATGAATACCGCTTAAGAATTTTACTTACTAGTATCTAAGGAAATATTCTTAGTGAAGTCTAAGTTTATGGAATACTTAGGTTAAGATGTTTTATGCATACGGCCCCTGCAGGTACCACTCTACCCCATCACTACGTACCAATTTCTACGGCAATACTTTTGTCGAAAAATGTGTAAAGGGGAGCTGGGTAGCTGATGTCTGCTGGAGTAAAAAATCAAGGTTGCTGTTTGGCTTTTATTTTTTTTTAAAGATAGGTCCAAAATTGGGGTCGAACACTCAACCCCACCCTTACCAAATATGTTATAAATATTGTCCCCACTAGGTGCAAAGTGAAGCTGGGTGTATGAGGTCTACAAGAAAAATCCAGGGTGTTGTTCTACTTAGTTTTTTGAATATTTTTGATTGCACTAGGTGAGAACGTAAGCTAGAGATCGAGGGCCTACTTGATCAAAATTATAAGTTAATTCATAGCACGGATTAATCGTTTTTAAGCTAATAAACAATTTTCTTGACCTCCATACCTTGAATACAAAAAATAAACCTTTTGTCCAATCATATTTAAGCGAAATCCACTAGTTCAGAGGTAGAATGTTTTGTAAGAACAGTTTTGTGTGGCAAAAAAAGGTTAAAAGTTTCTTTTAATGCAGAATTATTATTCCTTTTCATGAGAACTAATTGACAGGATGCCGATAATAAGGAAAGCTATTTCGCACAATCATAGTGCAATTTAAAAAAAAAATCATAATCATTTACGATCCTATAGACACTCAAAAGTGTTGGCTTTTTTAAAATGTAAAGTGGGCAGTACGCTGTGTAGTATATCGAAAGCGATTGATTTTGCCTTTATATAGCTAATGAACCAGAAATGAAATATTAAAATTCATTGAATAGTGTTTTTGACTGATTAATTATATATTAAAAGCTGATGATATAGTAGTTAAATATTAATAAAAACATTGAAGTACGTTTGAGTCTTTTGCAACATTTATAAATATTTGAAAACTGGCTGCTACCGACTGGCTGCTTGAGCCTGGTCTCACAAACTCCGCATTTTCATCACAGCCGATTACATTGAGTGTATAGACAAGGGTTATCTCTTTGGTTTGCTTGCTTATTAGCTGAACCGTGAAGTAATTATTAGGTAAGGTATACTACCCTCCTGTAGAAGGAGCCTAGTCCTACAGACAGATTGATTGGTTATCTGTCAAACTAGTCTTCTCTTAAAGGAGGGTAGTTTACCTAACCTAATGAAACAAGCAAGATAACCAAGGAAGCTACTTTTGCCTACCCACACAATGCAATCGGCTGTAACTTCTTTACATTATAGGTTGCAACCCCTTGCCAAATTATTGGGTTCCAATAACGTTTTGAAAATTAAGTCAATGCGCTTTCCCATAGGGTTTTATGCAGAACAATTACCGGAAATCTATTATGGAAGCTTGCAAATCAATATCAAAATCGAAATTTAACTGAACAATGAAGTTACTCACATTAAAATAGGTTGAGACATTGAAGGCCAAATAAGTTTTCATATTTCATATTCTTGAGTGTCTTATTATAATCAGACGGTCATTACAAAGAAATTTAATACCAAGACAAAAATTAATGGAGAGTTTCATTGGTGAAATTAACACTACAATACAAATAAAGGATTTTCAAATAATCATGACTTTTGCTTGAAGTACAATTATCAATCAATCAATCAATCAAGCAATCAATCAATCAATCAATCAATCAATCAATAAATAAATTAATCAATCAATCAATAAATTTGAGAATGGAAATAAAAAACGTGTAAAAGAGACAACAGCCTAACCAAAGTGCACAGCCGAAGGCCACCAATGGGTCTTTAACACAACAAGAAAAATCCCTCAACCAGAGGCGGGCTTCAGCTGGTCTCTAAAACATTATATACTAGTTATGCGAAAATGGACGTCACACTTAACTAAGATAAAAAAGAAAAAAACAGATCTCAGCCCTCCCATTATACAACTATAGCTAGCTAATGTAGACTAAACAAGCACATACCAATATGTACAAACAAACTTAGTTTAAAATGAATCCGAATCCGATGTCAGTAGCACTTTTCTCAAAAAATCAATTTATCGTATGTCTTAAATATTCCTTAACAATTCAACTAAATATTTTTATCGTAAGATTGATTTTACACTTAAATTGTTTGTGAAAAGGGTTACAGGGGAGGATTGAGCGCTCACAAACATGGTTAACCCCGCCATATATTGCATGTGCCTGATCCAATCCAGGAGCATGTAGTTCAGTTGTTGTCGTTTGTTGATGTCTTTCATATTTGTTTTTCGTAATTTATGTTGCTTTAAAATAGGCCGTGATTTTTCTGTTTCATATTTTTCATTTCATGGACTATTTTTCAGCCGATAATACCGTATGTTTTTTTTTCTCATTGTTGAAAGTTATATGGTTGCATATATATAATTGCTTACATCCACAACATTTGAACTTTGTGGGATAGTTAACTCATTTGCAATAATACCATATGTCCTTATTAAAAAATTGAGGTGGGGGGGGGGGGGGGGTGTATTTCTTTGGAAAGTGTCAATGTTTTTCTACCAAGTCACCCAGTTTGAATATAATATTTTGACATTTGCTGTGCTCTTGTATTCGTGTTAAGAGCAAACCAGAGCTCACGGCATGATGGTGGGTAGTTGATGATTAATGGTAATCTCTGGATGTCTTTTTGAGTATGACATACGGTTATTTGGTGATGTCTTCCTGCCATACATTGTCCCATTACTTTATATAGACAGCCTATCAGACAACATGGTCTATCAACGTAGCTCTCCTAGCCTTTTGTATAGTAAGACGAGAAACATGATATAAACTGACTTATCTTGGTAAATACATGTATATTTAATATACTCATATAGATATAAAAAGGAAGATATGGTATGATTGTCAATGAGAACAAAAAAAAACCACAGAAATTAACAACTATAAGCCACCGTACGGCCTTCACCTATGAGCAAAGCACACAACGCATAGTCAGCTATAAAAGGCCCCGAAATGACAATGCAAAACAATTCAAACAAAAAAACCTAATTTATGTACAAAAAATGAAATGAAATACAAATTAAAATGTAACACATAAACAAATGACAACCACTGAATTACAGGCTCTTGACTTCGGACAGGCACATACATTTAGAATGCTGCGGGGTTAAATATGTAAGCGGGATCCGAAATTCAAGTCAAATTGATATTTTAAAACAACATGAAAATAAAAAAAGTAAAAACAAATTATTTTAATAAATGTTGAAAATATTATTGTGTTTGTGAGTGGAAAACGACTTGAAATTGTAGAAATATTCGAAAGTAGCTCTATCGTCTTTGTTCTGCAGCTACGTTAACGGAACACCAATCAAGTAATCGATCTTTATGACTATGGATTCAGTATTCCATGGTATAAAATATCATGTTCTGCTTGTCGTGCACTCAATAAGACGTAAGTTGGAATAGATCTACGAAGACTTAAGAACGGGCATGTGTTGGTTGGCAATTGTACATGCCCACGGCACAGATGTCCAGATATTGTTCGGAAGATGTTTTGAGAAGTTACGATTCTACCGGATATGAAAAAATAAACTGTTACAATATATTACAGAACACAAAACTGGTATCTTTGCTGTAAATAAACGTTAAAAAGCTGACATGGGTTACATTAAAGCTAAAAATCGCAATCCTGCGGCATCAATTATTTTTTTTAAAAACATATAGCCTTTAAAATTTGAGGCTTAACTAGCATTGAGTCGTATCCAGGTCCTAAATAGAAAACAAAGAGATGTGGAGTAAGTGTACACGGGACAAAATCGCACAAAATATACAGAAAAGATACAAATAAAAAATGAACAGGGCTTTTATTCCTGTTCTTCATCTTGAATGTAGCTGGAGGGTCTTCAACGAGGAACCAGACCATTGATACTCATTATACAAATTAAGATGGGTTAGTGCATCGGACTACAAAAACAAAAGTTCCTGGTTCGATTTCTGCTCCGGGGAGAACATTTCCTTTCCACTATTAATAAATATGTTTAAACTAGCAATAGCCACACACTTGACTATGTGGATTACATTGTTTTTTCTTCATCTTACATATGTCTTTTGATTTGTTCCTTCATGTAAAAATTAAAAGTCTAACACTGTATCTATATATTTTGCTACGAGACCAGAACATAATAAAATAAGCAAGAAAAAACTTGCGCTTTAGATTAGGAAAGGTCCGAAAGATTTTGTATCATTTTTTTTCCCAGTTCTTCCGGGGTCCTTGAGCCCTTCCCTCGCCAACAATATAGTTTGCTTTTTTTGTAATAGAGGCTAGTTACGCTTCTGTATTTTCATCTTAGATCAACCCCTTCAAACTGAAAAGTAAAGATCGACCACCCTTATTATTTAGATTGATAAAGACGTTTGCATCCGTCGTAATTTTCTTCGATTAAAATAATATTGATCTGACAACCGCTGTTCATATATACTATAAGGTCGCCCGGGCTAGTTTTCGTGTCAGTTTTAGAAGAAGTTAACTTCCTTGTTAGTGTGATGTTGTCGTCAATCTATTTATTCGTACCACTTTTATATAATATTAAATTGCACAATTTAAATTTGTGATTCGTTTAATATTTAAATATATAATAATTTATTCTTTATCAAAGATATAAACAAGGTAATTTGAAAGTCTTTTAGTTTATCACCGTAGTTCAATTCAGAAGTCATGCGGTCTATTGTGTCTACATGATGTTGAATGAACACCGGGGTGTTTACATTAACAACATTTACTATCAATGACTGAACAACAATTAAGGAAACGTTTTACATTATAAACCGAGAAATAATTAAAACTATATACAAAACTCCATATTAACCCTTTTTGTTTATAAAGTATATATCAAAATCGACAACAATGTTATAGTTTCATTCCCTATTCTAAAGCACCTTTACATGAATGACAAATGACAACATTGTCATCTTTTGAATGAAAATAAAAACAGTGTGGGAAAAATAAATTGAATACACTTTCATTTTTCGTTTTTCGTTTTTTGTTTTTGTGAAATCAAAAATGAAAAATGAAAATACTTTTGTTTTTCGTTTTTTGTTTTTTGAAATCAAAAACGAAAAACGAAAAGACTTTTTTTTCATTTTGGTTTTTAAGAAATTAAAAACGAAAAATGAAAACACTTTCGTTTTTCATTTTGGTTTTTAAGAAATCAAAAACGAAAAATGAAAACACTTTCGTTTTTCATTTTGGTTTTAAAGAAATCAAAAACAAAAATGAAAACACTTTCGTTTTTTGTTTTTTGTTTTTGATATTTCAAAACGAAAAACGAATGGACGCAGATATACACGGACCGTCAGAGTCAATTGTTTTTATATTTATTTCACTATTCACCGCTTCAAGTTGAATAATGAAACATAAACTATTTCATTATTCATTATTGAATAATAAATTATTAACTATGAATAATGGACATACTACAGCGCGGTCCATTCCGAACCAATTGTATAAAAAAAAATAACCAAAGTGTGGTTGTCGGTGATCTTAGAAGATGATTGGCTGAGTAAAAGGGTCATAACCTTTCTCAGCTCCCTGCAATGATCGAAATGTTCTAACAGGGTTGAGGTCAATATTGTAGCAGCTACGTAGTGCTACGTAGATTTTGAATATTGAACGTGTAGTTATAGACTAGTTGCCACATAGATATTGATAGCAGATACGTAGCCGCTACGATATTGAACTCAACCCAGGTGTTAATGAAATTGACAACTTGTTGAAAGTGGAAGGCACTCGAGAGGGATTTTTGGTTAAGAAAAAAGGAAATTTATCTTTTAATCATTAGAGAAACAAATTATTACATAGTAACGCGTGGATTATCGGATTTATCCAGTCTCGATAGTTAAATTATGAATTTTAAAGTCCTCGCCGAGGCTCAGACTATACAATTGATAATTAAACTATCTCGACTGGATAAATCCGATAGTCCACTTGTATCAATGTAATAATCTATATATATATATACATATAGACACCTGTTATTAGCGTTGATAAATGTCAATACTGTTATGTTGAATATATATGATAGTTCATATACATACATGTACATAGTACATGTGTTAAAAATGTCCGATTTATAAAAAACTAAATTTACACGGAAATATTTTTTTAGGCATTGATAAACTGAATTGTTTTAATAGTTGAGTTCCGATTTCCTGGAAATATTGACAGGAATTGATTCATAGTTTTTGGATTTAACAAATTCTAATCAGTTTGAATTTTTTCTTGTTGCTGCAAACACGCATTAAATCCTCTATCTCTGGAGAATATATAGAATTTTATAGGCAAGTAACTGTTTAATAACAATCATTTATTTTAATTATTTTTTGTCTTTTTAAAAGAGAGGCAAAATCTAAATTCAAATTCATCAATCGAAAACGAACTGAATATGTTCAAGGAAAATGTAAATGTAAAAAAAACCACCAAAGATATATTACAACATATTTTAAAACGCAATATAGAAAAGTAAGTACCGAGCAACACGAACCCTAACAACCGACTCCAACAAAACCGGAAGTGATCTCAGGTGCTCTGAGGCTTTGCAGGTTCGGCAGATTATATTCCTTTCACAGAACCCGTCGTGTTGCTAATGTAAGAACAAACTCGGTGTTCGGAATTGTGATAACAATAATTAGATCATATCCGTTGTCATCTAAGAAACAGAATCCCATATCGGTCAACCGACTTGGTATGGCGGAATACACGTTTAAAGGGTAGAAAAGCCATGTTCATGTCAGAGAACACAAGCTTTGGTTTGATGTTTAAGTAACTACATATGATTCACATCATCCTAGAGTAAATATATGTAGTTGCAGAATAATTGTTGTTCACGTGTTTGATTGCTGATACAATTGATGTTAGAAATAAATAATATAGAAAGACATTAATGTTGAATTTAACAATTTGAACAGTATTTCATATACACATTTGAGTCATTCAAATCATATACCAATACTTGATTGACAATAACCGGTATATTAACTACTGTCGCGAAGGAGTGCAAACTAGCCACACGAAATGCCATGATCCGAGTCTATATAAAATGCCATTTTATACTAAAAGCTGAAAAGTTATTTCTCAAAATGTTTACAAAAAATCGAATTATGTTTGCATTCCATTGCCTATTTGTGCAGGGTTGTTGTTCAATGATAGTCGCTTCTTCAATTGAGTATTTTAACATATACACACAAATCTAGAGAAAGGGAGATGTTTTGAATATTGCATCGTCAGGTACCATTTTGGCGGGATTCAATGTGAGTTTCAAATAACAAAAACTGTCATTTTACTGATTTTTCCAGACGAATATTTTCAAATAACTTATTTGTTACGTGAAAATAAAAATAATGAATAATTATGTATTAACTTCTATTTAGATATGACACGCCAGTATTTGCAAGCCCTGCTTTTTACAGTCATTGTGGTAGTTTCAGGTATAATTGTATAATATAATGAATAAAAGCATTCTTTAATGCAGCGATGTATCGTTGTTTTTCTTGTTTTGTTTTTGTTTGCATAGTTTGTTTCATGATAATCATCATCACCATCACAGTCCGTGTTAATTTGTTGTTTCTGTTGTTGTTACTGCTGCTGTTGATTTATAGTTAAAGAAAGATGAAAATTTAAGGACCTGCACTTTGTATTAAAAAGAAGATGTGGTATGATTGCCAACGGGACAACTCACCACAAGAGACCAACTGACACAGAAATTAACAATTATAGGTCACCGTACGGCCCCGAAATGACAATGTAAAACAATTCAAATGAGAGAACTAACAGTTTATTAAATGAAGTTAATGGGGAAAAATGCAGAATGATGGTGAAACGTGACACGAAAACTGATTTTAATCTGTGATTCTTAAGCAGAAAGATAGTCCGATGTTTTGTTTATACAAATACTCCAGTTTGCTGATCATCAGAATAAATACATATTTTTTCAAATATGATTAATAAATGAATTGTTTTATTTGATACCCAATATTAATAGCTAATATAAAATGTTCACATCTATATAACGGGTTTGATTGCTGTATCATAACCATTGTTTAAATATACTGTACTTTGATTATTTGAATTATGAAAATTCTTATACACAGTAATTTTCACAGAGGCATATACAATCTAGAATGATATAGCCGGGTAAAATGGCGTTCCGGCTAAATGAGAATCAAGAAGGAAGATTTCGCTCCTTAAACTTTTATTTCAGCAGTCCGGAAAGACCGAACAACAAACTCCAAACTAAATGTAAAGTAACATACAAACAATAACAATATATATATAAGCACAAGCAATTAAAGGATTAACCAGATTAACAGATGACAAATTAGAAATAACAATAGATTAAAAGAGTAATTAGTGTCCGACACGTATTTGTAAATTATAGTCCAAACTTTCACAGAGAATAAATAATGAAATAAATAGAGTAAATGCATTTAAGACCTTTGTCCAATATTATGACACATAATCCGTGTAAAACACTTATGCCTAAATTTACGACAAAGTCTAGAATAATAAAATAGATGCAAAACCTAAACATACATTAAAATAATTGAAATACCAAAATGAGGTTTACAAACTAATTTCATTGCACTGTCCAAATTGTCCGGTCATATACATAATCCGTGTAAAACACTTATGCCTAAATTTACGACAAAGTCTAGAATAATAAAATAAATGCAAAACCTAAAAATACATTAAAACAATTGAAATACCAAAATGTGGCTTACAAACTAATTTCATTGCACTGTCCAAATAGTCCGGTCATATACATAATCCGTGTAAAACACTTTTGCCTAAATTTACGACAAAGTCTAGAATAATAAAATAAATGCAAAACCTAAAAATACATTAAAACAATTGAAATACCAAAATGTGGTTTACAAACTAATTTCATTGCACTGTCCAAATAGTCCGGTCATAATGACATCACAACGAATAAAACTATAAGCTACTTTATAATATACCATAGGTTAAAGTATCATTTGGTAAACACGTTCAACTTGGTACATATAACTAACAATTAGGATTTCAAAAGTAAGTTTTTATGAGTAAAGATAAAACTAAGTTTATACATTTTATTTACATTTTTGCATTTATTTTACAGGATTCACGTCAGATACAGAGTGTCCAAAATATATTCCTGGTAAAAAGTTGGCATTAAGAAGTTTAATAGCACTGTTATATGAGTGGACCATACTTTATAAAAAACAATGTTTAAATCATAGAATTAAAAGTCTAGCAATTAGAAAATAGAGGCGAAAAATCCCACCAGGATAAAAAACTCAAAAATAAAAAAACAATTGACAATGTTATGACAAAAACCTAAAAAAAAAATTGGTTTACAAAACACAATATAGAAACCTAAAGACTAAGCAACACAAACCCCAACCAAAACGGGGTTGATTTCAGGTTCTCGGTAAGGTTAAGCAGATTCTGCTTCATATAAAACAAAACAACACAAATAGACAATTACAAAATGCTTTAGACAACTGAAAAACTCTATGAAATACAAGTCAAAACAAAGAAATAAAACTGACTATGAATCTTTGACAAAAAAATACGAGACTTCAATTTAGGATTCAATTGATACAATGCCATCCTTGTTTATAAAACATAGTTTATACAATTGAGAATGAAAATGGGGAATATTTTATAGAGACAACAACTCGATCAAAGATCAGAAAACAGCCGAAGACCCCTAATGGGTCCTCAACGCAGCGAGAAAATTCCGCATCCTGAGGTGGTCCTCAGCTGGCCTCTAAATAAAATTGTGTACTAGTTTAATGAAAATAGACGTCACATCATTTACTCCAAAACATATAAATGAACTAAAATCAAATAACTTACAAGACTAACAAAGGCCAGAGGCTCCTGACTTAGGACAGGCGCATAAATGCGACGGGTTAAACATGTTTTAGGAGATCAATCCCACCCCCAAACAATACCTCTAGCCAATGTAGAATAAAGAAAAACATAGCAAAACATACAGTAAAACACAGTTTAAAAAAAGTCCAAGTCTGATGTCAGAATCGAAAACAAAAGAAACTAGTAAGCAGAATGACAATTATACATTAATTAACGAGAACTACTAGAAGTAACTGACATACCAGGTCCAGAATTCAATTAAACTGATTGAAAGATTATGACTTCATCATACGAAAATCCCTCGATACTGTTAGCGGTTGGGTATCATACCATCATACAATATATAAAAAGAACATAACCCGTACCATGCCAACAACTGGTTTTAGAATATATGTGTTTATTTCCGATGCAAGGACCCTATGAGTGAATCAATATTAATACCAACATATGGAATCCTTAGTGACCTGACAACAGTATCTTAACTACATCCTTTTCGAATAAGTCTGTTAAAAGGTTTTTTAGCTTTTGAGGTGAATGCCGACATTTTCGTGCTTTGTAAAGAATATTACCATAAAATATTTGTATATTCAATGATATAATTAAAGTCAATTGCACCCTGATACTGAAATATTAAAAACGTATGTGGCTGTTATTTTATGTTACATGTATATAAGATTCATGTACAACATATTGAAGGCGAGTGCATAAATCGATTTGATACCAGATTGTTAGTTCACCATTATCATAAAAAATAAATACAGATAAAATTTGAAACAGAGCACATGTGAGTCGTGAATGATTTGACATGGACAAACAAGTTAAAGATAAGTTCTGGGAGAGCGGCTACATACATTAATTATGTTTAAATGAACAATGTGTTTGTCCTTGTCGAGCTTTACAATGACATTTTCTTAATATAGGTCAAATGCGTTGTGAAAAGAATCTACATACATTGTCTGTACAATCTGGAGATAGCTTGATATTAAACTGTACCTGTTTTAACAAGACAAATGGACAATGGATTGGTCCAAATAAACTACCATCAACAAATATAACAGCTGGTTTGATACCTTACACACAAGGAATCGTTTTGAACTCAAAATTGAACCAATCAAAATACAAGGTGTGTGGTGGATACGATATTAAAGAATGCAATTTAAAAATTACTCACTTCTTGTCAGATGACGACGGTATATACATGTGTCAGTATATAAACTCATCCACTGTTTACACACATATATACAACATAGTTGCAACAAGTAAGTTAACAAGTTTTCTTACATCTTATCTGCAATGAGTTTTTACCAAAAATGTCTTTTTGTCTACGCATTTAATGTAATTGAAGATTGATTTATTTCCGTTGTACGAGCAAAATCAGATCTTATTGGATAATTTTATTTTGGTTCCAACAAATTTTACATACAATCGTAAAAAATATGTGGTTTTTATGGTCACAAACTCTGTTGAATTAGAATAAAATGCAATCTTTTTTTTATGAATTTTCTTTCGAAGACGAAACGTTCTTTTGACCTTCAATATTTTAATTCTGATATTAATGAGGAGTTTATTTACAACCAATGGGTCAATACCACTGCTGGTAGAGGTTTCATCTCGATGGCGTCATTAACTCAGGAGCCAGCACTTTTTTATTTACATGACTAAATATTGATATGGTCATAATTACAAATAAGCGCTTACTTTTGATATTTCGAAATAGTGAAGATTTTCTACTTAATGAACAGATAAACGTAGCCGTATCTGGCGAAACAATTTCTGGACCTCTATGCTCTTCAACTTCGTACTTTTATCAGCTTTTATAAATGGTTTTGATTTGAGGATTACTGATACATCTTTTTAGAAAAGTAACGCATGTATAGCGTACACACTGCTATCCTGTTACATGTATCTATGATGAGTTTATGATAATGAATGTGTTTTCTTTTCTTAAATTATCCTTCATTGTGTATTATAGTGGAGCGGTGGAGAGGACAGTTTTAGAAATTTAAATTACCTCAATACCTCATGGGATTTTAATAGCTCATTGGAAAGCTGAAATCGTGTAGTTTTTTAAAATATGTGTCGTAAAAATAAAATCGGGTACAAATGTACCGAAAATCAAGGTCAAAGGTCGTCACTTAAAAACATCCTATTTTCATCTGGAGAAACAATACCAATGATATTTTTCAAAATTAATAATCTATTCAATAAATTATATGAGTAGTATTATGTAGAAAATCGTTAGTTCATACAAAATCTTTTTCATATTTGCACACGACGTCAGAACAACGTTTTATTTAACTTTAAGCTAGTCTGTGTTTAAATTTTAATGAATAACAGTAATAAAAAACAGTAACAGAATAACCTTGATATTTGACTGCGACAAATAGCATTTCTTGAATACTTTATGATAAAAGTTTTCCAAAAAGTATCCGAAATGCATAGTTAATAAATCAAACAAAATGTGCAGTCAACTTAAATTTCCTTTCAGTTTTCATGGATTCGACATGCCACTGAGTTTTGAATTCTAACTTCTAGTATCTCAATACAAGATACCTTTTCATATAATATAGTTTTGGGAGTGATATATATATTACTCAATGTGGGCAAGCGTGTTGTAGAACAAATTCATAAATTGCGACATGAATATTTTGATATCTATTATGAGTTTATTTTCATACCAAATGAAACGTCGAAAAAATTATAGCAAATTAAAATAAAGTTACCAAGTATTACAACAAGAACTATTTTCATGTTATTTCATGTGTCATCAGCTATGTCGGCTTATTCTGCCTAGACATTGTTACAACTACCTAAATTTTGACAAACACAGAAATCAGTGCAATTTGGTGAAGACACTGCAGATCCTTGCAAACACATGCGGCATGCTTTTGTCCCCTTAAAAGAACAAATTAGTTCTTGTAGAAAGTCTGATGCCATTTGTCCCTCAAAGACAACTGGCTCTAACTTGTCATTTTGCGCAGTTTTGCAACCAAAAGCACATGGAGAGTTATACAACTACTAGACAATTCATGTGTCAGACAGTTCCCTCTCCGCATATCATTCTAAGAATTACCAACAACATATCTGGAGTCTGTCCGAATGGATCTTTGCAAGTGTTTTAAAGTTCAAGTGTATTTTGACGTCGCGACGGTTCGTCTCTTATTTTTTTGTTTTGTAAAGGGTAAGCACTGCATCAGCGAAGATACTTTTTCTTCATAGACTAATTCCTAATAATTGCCCTTTCCCTTCAAACCGTTGTCTGATACTAAATCCGAGTGTTCCATGAAGAACTGAATATATCACGCGCCATCGAGAGAAATGTGTTTTACCGTCAATCGTGTCGGTATTAATGTCAATATTGTCCACATCTTCTTGGATTTAGGAACTACAATTAGCTATACTGAATGGGACATAACAACCACCTTGTATTTTTTGTTATTTCAGCATTCGCTATACTAGTCAAAAACCTCCGTACCTCGTCATACTTGACACAGAAAACATGTGCATTTAAATTTTCAATCAAAGACTTCGATCCGAACTCATGATACAACTGTACTGCAAGATTAAAGCTAAATGGAGTAGTTATGTTATAAAAATTTACACCAGGCACTCTGTGAGAGCATCTCATTTTCTTCGAATGCCATCAGAAATATCCATTGATACTAAAGAAAATGTTTCAAAAGACTTTTTGTCCAGAAGCCAAGTAACAAAATTTATCAAACAGGATGACACCATTGCTTCTGACATTTCCAACGATACCTCGTCATTTGCAGGATTATAACCTCCAGATATATAAACATTTTCCATTTTGTTGTCTTAATATTGAGGCTGCTTCATAAAGTACATGCATATCGGTTCGTTCGTTGGTTTTGGTAGAGCTTCATGTACTGAAGTCGGCTTTTATCTCAAGCATTTTTAATTCTGCTTAGATGTTATTCGCTGCTTTAACAGCGTCTCCAATGGAAATATCGCTAGCAAATACAATGCTAGATTTACCTTGTCCTTATTGAGCATAAAATACAACGGCATCCATGTAGTGCTTCTCAAGACTTTTTGTCACAAATAAGGTATCTGTCTATAACTTAAACTACTCTTTCAAATGACAAATCATACGCAGATTTGTCAGGGGATTTTGGTCTACAGCCTAGTATGTGGTCAGACATGCTGCGTGGTACACTGCATTATAGAGCAAATAACATCTTGCCCTATTCGATAATTCATTTCAGCATCGCATGCTCTAACAGCAACATGTTTAAGATTGACTAACCTTTCAGCAGATGAAATTGTATGTAATGTTTTCACCCTTTTATGAGACATTTTTTGAAAATAATACACTTTCTTGTATTGTGATTTATATTTATAGGAACCAAAGAATTAGATTAATCGGAATTTATATCTTGTGTTTCCTTTTCAGCTGAATAACATGATAGTGATTTTAAATTCTGCTTACTTGTGTTGCTCTTATGAAATGACATATGATACCTAAATATGGGTAATTCACTTGCTGTTTCATTGCAGAATTCATTCAAATAACTGAAAATAATCACCACGTCTCTTTGCTGCAGCATTTTATCAGACTTTTTCTTCCAGATTCTGTTGATTTTATCAAAATTTCTTAAACAACAGAATAGCATATAATACATTTGTCAACACCAACACCCACTCTCCTTTTTTTGGCATCTGGCGACACCAGCTTTCACAAGACTGTTAAATTGTCCATTTGATTGAATAAAAAACAAATCAAGCACACCTGAAAACCAAACACACCCTTCAATGATATTCACTTTCCCAGTTAAATTCAACAAAAACGAATGAACAACAATACCAACAAAAAAAGAAATTAATCATAAGGCTTAGGAAATTATAAAATTAACAAGAAATATGCTTGAAAATGACTACAAATGACCTTCGCTAAATCGTTTAATGTGGGACTATAAATTAAAACCACAGCAATGTCGGTAAATCTGTGACAAATATTCGGACTTGAAATCTGGATTTAAAGCAGATATTTAGCCAAATATCTATCTTATTAGGAATTAACTTCAAAAAGTAAATCGGGTCGATTGAAGTATTATTAGACGCTTTACTGTTGTGCCTTTAAAACACACCTATACTACACGTGAAAAACGATGATTTGTCAGTGTTATTTTTAACAATTTTCAGATGCATTGTGGTTTACATATAGGACTATTTGGAAATGCCCTTATATTGTTTGAAGTTCAAGAATAACTGTAATTACCAATTTCGTTCACAAATTATTTTTTAGACCGGGCTTGTTATGGTATTTATCTACCGAATCAGCAGAGGGGTATTCGATGCAAGTTGGGTAACGTCAATGAAGGCTATTTCTAACGTCATTTGTACCAAATTTGATATTTACGACAAACATTTTTCTAGAGCTGTATAATCGATAGACAATTTAAGACCTTAAAATTCCATGAGGTATTTAGGTAATTTAAAATCGTTAACTAAGCGACTTTTTCAACATTTGCCGCTCCACTATTAGAAGAAACGTAAGACAAATACAAACTTTTGATAGTTTTTAAAGGTACTGTGAAGCTTTGTTATAAAAAAAAAAGAAGATGTAGTATAACTGCCAATTAGACAACTCTCCACAAGAGACTTACATGAAACAGAAATTAACAAGGTCACCGTACGGCTTTCAACAATGAGCAAAGTCAAAACCGCATAGTCAGCTATAAAAGGCCCCGATAAGACAATGTAAATCAATTCAAACGAGGAAACTAAAGGCCTAATTTATTTAGAAAAAATGAACGAAAAACAAATATGCAACACATAAACAAACGACAACCACTGAATAACAGGCCCTGACTTGTTGCATGTTTAGTTTATTGATATGATTTCTTAAATATGACCAAAACTACACTTTTTGGAAATATTTGTAGTACTATAACTTCCCAAACAGAAGTTTTGGGTTCATATAAAGACTTCATGATATCAATTAACATCAACAGCAAATGTTTCAAAAAGCTTTAAATGATTATATTTGTAAATAAGTGTTAAAAGTAAAATCTAAGATGACCTTTGGCTTGAATTTAGTACACACTTTCACATGTCTGTGACTCTATGACCACAGACCCGCCCCCCACCCCCGGGCGCCTCCGAAAAATATCTTAATTGCACATGTCCAACTGAATATTGGAAAGATAATTTATGAAAATAATAATTCTTCAGATCAGGATACTTTTTACACAACACACTTCTCATAGTGTAAATTGTAAAATAACTAAGGAAATACATATGTTAATGATTTTTTTCCAGGTAAAGAGTATTTTGTAGATGTGTCTACAGAAAATCAGATTGGAAAGAGTACAAAAGCTAAAATGTCTACGTCTGAAACTAAACGCAAGTATATGAGAGTGCTTTTGTCTGGTTTTTTTTTTCACTCATCGATTTCAATAATCTTATGCAACTGTCATACAAGTAAAAGGTTTAGGTAGCTTTAAAACCAGGTTTAATCCATCATGTTCTACATATGAAAATGTCTATACCAAGTCAGGAATATGACAGGTGTTATCTTGGTACATGCTGTGGCTATACAGCTTTTGTCCTTTTCAGTGTATAGCTATTAATTTTCAAAGATTTGATTAGGGACTTTCCGTTTTGAAGTTTCCTCGGAGTTTGGTATTTTTGTGATTTTTTTTTTTACAAGATAAATTTGATTTTCTTTTTTGATTTTTGTTTCATATTTAGCCCTGAAATATAGACGAGGTCTACTGAAGTGTTTAATGATTTATTGTTTTTCAAGGTAATCCTCTTGTATGCAAACCTTATACAATAACAGTAAAGCCTTCTTAACATACTGAATAATTGTAAGAAGGAATAGAAGTATAGTTATCATTGGTCACAGAATGGGGATTCTATATCTGATGACTCTTATAACGAGAGGTCCACGTTCGTTGCACGTTAAGAACCCTTGCAAACACTTTTTGAGGGGTCCGTAAGAGACATGTGGCAAGGCTAACTTTCTGTCCTTATCTAATATACCCTAAATGGCAATTTAAATTTCCCGACCTACTACTCAGTTGACCTCTATCACCGGACTACCTATTGTTTTTATTGTTAATTTGTTTTCGTCCTGAATATGCATGCAATATTTGCCAATGTGCGTTTATCAACCAACAATTAATCAGTCAATCAATCCTAACATTAATTATAAACAAACTGTTGAAGTAGGAAAACAGAAAAAATGTATGAGCATTTCCATGCGTACTTGCTTGCTGAATGATATTGCCCCTTGGTTGAGCATAGGCCATTATCGACATTTATCCACCTTGTTCTGCTTTTTTTGCAAGCCTTTCCAGATCATACCACTTTTTCCTATCTTTCTTCAATTTTGGCTGCGACGTTCCTTTTCTGAAGGTGCATTTTTATAGCCCAGTTTTAAACAGGTTTGATAAAATAAATAACACAACACAAACGGCCATCGACGTAAATTCTTTGCTAATGATAAGATTGTTTAATTTTTATTTTTGAAAACTTTTTCGATTTATATGTCTTGTATGTAGAATGCAAGATGCTTTTAATCAGTATAACTATATGACTAAGATAGTTATGTTCAAACGACACAGACTTTTCGGTTTAAAGCTGGTTAAATTGGCATTAATTGTTGCCTTCCAACTTTGAGTGTAACATATGTAACATAAACGAAACTCTGTTCAAGCTTGCGAAATTATAATTTGAGTTATCAACCATTGACTTAATGAGTTTTATAACGTAATTATGTAGGATCGTCTTATATTCTTGATATTGTGCATGTTGTTTAAGCTTTCGTGAATCTTTGGTCTGAGATTCAATGTGTCGAATTTTTGAGTAGCACTTTGAAGTATTTTAATGATTGTTTTGCCAAGTCCCTATTTGTTATTTTCGTGATAATGATTTATATATCTATAATTTTGACACTTTTTTGCAGATTATAAACTAAAATCTACATCTTCATACAGTTATTGCTGGGTAGTAATGGGAAGTTTAGTAGGAGTATTGGTGTTATGTTTGATAATTTCTCATTTATACTGTTATTCAAAACGTGACACAAAATTACGTGTTGAACTGTCCACAGAAGTACAGTATGATGAAATAGGAACAATTAATTATAATAATTTTATTGTGGACCCAATAATTGTGGTATCTGATGGCAATCAAGAACACTCATCTATAATCTCTGATAACAACAATGGTTCCATTCGAGATGACACGGAAAACTCCGATGAAAGTTCATTTATACAGTCTGACTTAAGCCAATCTGGTGTCGATTATGAAAATTCATATCAGCAGTTAGATCTTGAACATATCGAAGTTCATCCATACAGTAATATCATGTCTAACAATTATGAAAACACAACCATATTCTCGCCGAGCGCAGGAAAACAACATAAAGAGTGTCGTATAAGAGAAGATAGTCCCTGGCTTGTTATTTACGAAAACAGAATTAGATGTTAAGTTTATAAAATGACAATATGTTTGAAATACTTGCTTTAGCATGTACTAACTAGGTGACACTAAATAAATTAAGAACTAAAAATTTTATAATATACAGGTAGACCATTGGTTAAGTATCAAAATCAGCCTAAACATATCGATAGCTCATGGAGCTACTTTTCGAGATATTTGATATTAATATATGGCGGAAAAAGACTGAATCGGATTTTTACCTTATATTTGCATTGGTATTATTTGTGTCTTAGTTCAAAAGGAAGAAAATTAAGAGTCTTCTAAAATTTTGGTAAATGACCTTTTATGAGCTATTAAGTCTTATTTGAAAAAATAAATGGCTGTTTTAGACCAAAATATTTTACCGTGTATTGTATGGAAAAAAACAAGGAGTCCAAACATTTGACAAAATTTCAAAAATCTCACGTAAGTACATCCTTAATGTCGTGACAGGTGGCCATATGTCGAATATTACCATGATTGAAGTGTATGTCAAGGACAAATGTTGTCGCTTAAACACCATAGTTTAAAAATGTTTTTTTTTTTAGAATTAGGAAAAACTGTAACTTCGTACCAAACAAATTAAGTGCTATGTATTTGTGCAGTAATTGCACGGAACACCACAACTTACAATCCTTCTCTTATAACAATGAATGAATACCTCCAATGTGGTACAGGGAATAATGCAACGCCAACCCAAAACACACTTGTGTATGCATTGATTTTAACTAATTTTCATGATTCAATATATAGGTTAGGATTCACCGGAGCTAAAGTCTAATTTTGATTTTGATTTTATATCAAAAGGCTATGCACATCGCTATTTTGTGTCATGATATATTTTTCCGTTTAATTGTTCCATTGTTAATGTTGACATACTTCCTTTTGGTTTGGAAATAAATCGGAATTAACTTCCTGTGCCGATATATAGTAGATAATAAATCTAATTATAATACAGATACTGTGTCAACTCTTCGCTCAAAAAGAGCTAACAACAATTCGTCTTTCTGTTTGTTCTGATGTATGCCAACCAATCAAACATCCGTCCCCCAGTTGTGTGTGTGTCATTACGACAAAAAAACCTGATGATCCCAAAGGGTGCATTTGTAGTTACATGTATAAGAAAGTTGACGAAGCGTTTTCATATACTTTTAACAAAGTTTGGACATAGACTAGTAATTTGTGTTTCTATTAAATTGTGTGTAACAATATTTCCCAGCAACTGCGCAAAGGGTTCTCTTATGACGCAACGTTAGATATTGCTACTACTGCGAAAAATAGCGTTAAGTAAATATTTGACGGGAAACTTTTTATAGAAATGCTGAAATAAATATTTCACATCATACATTAAAATAAAGATTGATTCTTAAATTTTCACAATATGATAGAGAAAGAATAAAAATATAATATTCATAGGCTTAGGAAGACAAAGATTATCAGAAAAAACGTTTACTTAGCGTTGTCCCATGTAACAAACTTAAAACATAAAACTCGAACAATTCGCGAAATGTGCACGCAACTCTTCGAAATTTTGAATGAACATTCTATGACGAGATATATTTCAGTATTGGTTAACATGACGGGCTCCATTTAAAATTTGCATATGTATTTTCAAAAGAATATGATGTACGGAAATGTCCCATCGGAAATTTAATTTGGAAACTTAAAACATTTCAGTTCAAAAATAAAATTTTGATAGATAATTCATTGAATTGTAAGCACGATCGTTTTGTACTAAGTGTTAGCTCCCGAAATTAGAATTGAAAAATAAATTGAGCTTTATAATAAATTCAAAACAATAGATTTGCAATGTCTTGCGGAAATGTCCGAGTTCAACTTTCATGCCTTTTCAAAACTTTTACGGCCAAACAAACAGAGATTTGATTTCGTGAAGATTATTTTTCATCTTTGATAACTATACCAATTAAAAGTACTTTTAAAGTAGAAGTTGGTACATCAAATAGCATTGAGATTACAGGGTTATCTATAAAAAATACAGATTAATGGAAATGTCTTGCAAGTTTGTCCGTTATCATAATTTGACGTCGCCACAAGCGTAATTTGCTAGGGACTGCATTTGCGTGTTCCTTCCTCCACTAAATATAAATGTCCTGCTTTCAACAAAACGAAATGATGCACTCATTTAAAAAAATACAAATCTATTAGACGATCAAAAAGTAAGAAAACTTCAGTACCATAAGTATAAGCTATTGTATGACACTACTTGAACAAAATCATACTATTGAATATATAATGCAGCAATATACCTACAAAAACACATAATTACTAGCAGTAAAATTGAATATTCTATGTTGATTATAAAATCATATCAAATTGGATTATTACGACATTTATACTTGTGTGTTATACTTTTTTTCATTTACCCAAAAAGGAAAGCAGGAAAAATTAGAGAAAGCGCATTTCCAATTTAACGTCAATTTTCTGTTACACTAAATGGTAGCAATATCTAACGTTGCGTCTTTAAATCTCTAAACAAAAAGGTATTTGTTGTAAAACAACCGATGTTACACACAGCGTAAGTTCTTTGGTCTTCACCTTGAAATGAGTAACTATTCATAACCTAACAATTCACATTAACGCAGACAATTGATAGATATAGTCATCTTTTTCCTTAGAAAAGACTGCTATCCTGGGTAATAAATTTACCAAATTTCCACCCATTGTTAATATATATCATTCACGACATCTCAGTTTAATCGTCTACAAGGACATTTAACTGTATTGACAAAGAATACATAAATAAGTTGCATAGCACATTGGTGAATTCGGGAAACGATAAAGAAATAATGCATTTATTAATCTTGCAATTGGTGCTGGATAAAAGTTGGATTTGATACAGAAAGCACCAAATTTGGCATGGTTGTACTTTTGGTTGTTTCAAACTTTATAAGCTATAAACCCATCTTACAATTTCAATATGGCAGCTTTTCCATGATATCCGCCCTATAATATACAAATCCACAAAATATCACTTATACAAGTTTTAAATGTTAGTAGTGCTGGTTCGAACAATACTCCCTATACACCAAAGCTGTAATTTCAAAATGGATTTTTTTTAGCATGACAGTTCCTTTCCTTTTTTTTTTGTTCAATGATTTTTTTGTTGATACTATTACACAGGCAAACACAAAAATCTGTTTGTAAGACAACTATACGTGAATAAGCTGTACATACAGCTAGTTTGGTGTACTCAGACGTCTTTCTTACCGTCATCAACAGCATTACCTGGTTATCAGATATTCAGATGAAATTGAATTATTCAATTGCGACAAAAAAGAAGATATGGTATGATTGCCAATGAGTCAAATCTCCACAAGAAACCAAATGAAACAAAAATTAACAACTACATGTACAGTGGAGATCAGTTCTAACCTCTCATTAGAACTGCTGTCAGGAGAACTGTCATAGAACTGTTCTAACCTGTCCTAGAACAGTTCTACCTAGAACAGTTCTACCATAGAACTGTTTTAAGTAGAACTGTCAGAATCAGTTCTAGGTAGACCTGACTAAATCAGTTCTAGGTAGAACTGTCAGGATCAGTTCTAGGGTAGAACTGTCTAACTCAGTTCTAGGTAGAACTGTCTAAATCAGTTCTAGGTAGAACTGTCCAAATCAGTTCTAACCGTAGAACAGTCAGCAGAACTGACTAAATCAGCCAGGACTGTAGAACAGTTCTAAATGACGTCACTGCAGTAAGGGCACTTTAGAATTTAGAAGAAATAAATTACTTCCAATTACGTTGCTATATAATAGCAGATTTTCTCTTTTTTTTTTACTGATCAAAGGTTACATGTACAAATATCGAAGTGAATAGGAGGTTATCCAACTCATCGGAGAAATATTTTTATAAGATTGCATAGGAAACATCATTGTTTACGTTTCTTCGTTCCCCGTTTTTAACAGTCTCTTCATAAATATAACTCTGCATTAAATTCATGGAATTTTAATCGTAATTTAAATTGTTTGCCTTGGATTTACATTCATTTAAGATTCTGTTTTGACAAATGTTCATACGAAAATTGTACAGTGGATGAATAGTGGGATATTAAGGAAAAAAGTGTTGTATTATAACGTAAAAAAAACTATATATACATTTGCACCATCTCGTCAATTTAGCCAGACTTATCCATAACGATTATAAATGATATATCGGAGTCTGGAACTCAGAAAAAATCCTCCTGGTCTACACACAGATGCTTGAGCCTCTGCATACATTTGTCTTAACCAATCACCTGATGTTTTAGAAGGAGGTTCGGAGCCCAAGGCGTTGTTGTTTCATGTTCGGTCAAAGCCCATCTATCCGAGAATTTCGCTGGACAATGAGAATAAATCAGTTGATCCCCGTGTTTTCTCATGTGGCGTGTAAGACATCGTCTTTGAACAATTTAAGAACAGACGTCGCACTGAACTTAAGTTGTTTTGACAAACCCTGTTGATCGTCATTATTGTTTTCATCTATTTTTTCATCATCTTTATTGAATGAAATCACTGTTTCTTCAATTAAATCAGTATCACCAACAGCTTCAAAGGACCCGTTTAAAGGAGTATATTACAGTATAATAACAGTATATTATTCCAAGAAGAGAACTTCCCATACATGTACATGTACTTTTTATTTTAAAATAAAGTATATGAATCAGTCATGTGAGTGTTTGATGATGCCGTAAAATAAAAGTCACTTTAGTGACGGTTCATTATTATGGATACAGAGAGGAAATAACGGTGCGCTAAATTTTAGATACAGAACACACAGGGAGGATGTAATCTCATACTCCCAACACTGATTCTGGTGTAACACAGTGTCACACTGCGAATCACAGATTTTCAGTCCCAAAAACACCAAGTAATCAGAGGGTTTTATGACCTGTTGATTGCAGGTAAAAGTAATAAAAATCAACAAAGCATGACTACATGGTTTGACAGTGACATATACTTACATGTCAACTATTCTCTCCCTTCTTCCTATTTCAACCATTTCCTATTTAGTTTTATTTCTGAAAGCTATATAAAAAAAAGTGACTGAAATGATTTAAAAAATTATATACAAAAAGTATTTTTAGATTGGAAAATTATTTACATTCTTTCAAAATCTCATAATTAAGAATGTCAAATTGATATTTACAATAAGTTGTATTAATATCAGTTTTAACATATAGATATCAGTATATACATGGTTTAAAAAATAAAAGTAATGATACAAAAAAAAATGAATAAAATAAAATAATGAAGATAAATTTCATACATATTATATTTTATATACTGATATAATCTTCATTTATCATGTTTATTAATTAAATTTATAAAAAAAAATGTCTTTATTTTCCATTAATTCTACTCCACTTACAGATGTTATATTGTTTGTTTTAATTTTGTTCCTTAGGTATGAAAACCCAACACTGTCAGAACAAATGCTGAATATATTTTTAATAAATATTTTTAAATAAGTTGTGCAGGATTCTTTAATAAAATCAGATTGTAATATATCTCTGATTAAATTTAACAAATCTCACACTTTACATCATTTTTGTGACTGTCATTTAATGACAGGAAACACAAAAAATGTTTATTGTAGTCATCAACTACTGGCACACTTCAAAGGTAAACAAAGCAATAAAAATCATGGTGTTTGGAGAAACAACACCAAGGTAATAAACAATTATGGAGTTTTAGGGAGGAATTACTCCAAGTTTCTCCCAATTTCCTCCCAAGATTTGGAGAAAGTTGCTGGAGTTTCCTGGTGTGACACCAAGTTTTTACACAGTGTAGGGCGTATGAGATTAAATCCTATCTGTGTGTACTGTATGGTATAAATACACCTTATCGCTATTTGTCTGCCATTACTTGATATCACACAGGTTCCCGTAAAAATTTGACATCATAAAGCAAAATATCTGACACCACAATGGAAAAGTGATTGTTGTATGCTTCAAAAGTTCAAGAGGCCGGGTCAGCCAGGATTAGCAATATAGGTGTATTGTGTTCCAAAGTTGGTGTCATTTTTATCATACAATCCGTCCTGACATAGAAATATTATTGGTTTACAATGAGGCCATATATATTTACATGATAAGTGTAAATAAGTTCAGTTTTGGTTGATGTGGTCAAATAATTTTGTTAAAACGACTCAGTCTGATACATGTATATCGAAACTACTGAAATTTGTTTACAATTCAATATTTTGAATAAAAATAGGACTTGCAGAAAATTGCTGGTACTCTAAATTGAAGTGAATTTTTTTGTTTAGCCAATGTGTTTCAATATTGCTGTCATTTGAATTATACAATCCATCGTGATATGTAACTTCATGTATAAGTGATTTATTATGCGGCTTTATATATATATATTAAGATTTACATTATAAAGTGTAAATATGGTCAGTTTTGGTTGATGCTGTCACATATGGTCGGTTTTGGTTGATGCGGTCAAATATGGTCAGTTTTCATGGTTTTGGGTGATGCGGACAAATAATTTTGTTATATCCATAAGTCAGTCTGAGATATCAAAACTACTGAAATTAGTTTAGGATTCAAAATTTTGATTAAAAAGAGGACATGCCGGCACTATAAACTGATGCGAGCATAGTTTTGTTTTCCAGTGTTGCTTTTCTTTATATTGAACAATCCATCCTGATACATGTATGAAAAATATAAGCACGTGCAATATAAAATTCTACTAGGAACAATATTCCCCAATATTCATGCAATAACCCTATAATATAGATCGTTGTATTATAATGATAATACACTCCATCCTTACATAAAAATATTACAGATTTACTATGCGACTATATATAAGAGTTGTATAAAAAAGAGCAAATATGGTCAATTTGGTTGATGTGGTCAAATATGGTCAGTTTTGGTTGATGCTGTCAAATATGGTCAGTTTTGATTGATACAGACAAATAATTTTGTTACATGAGTCAGTCTGAGGTATGAAAACTACTGATATTTTTTTCTGATGCTATATTTTTAATAAAAATAGGAAATGCTGGCACCCTCAATTAATGTGAAAAAAAATTGTGGTCATTGATTTCCAATTTTGCAGTTATTTATATACTACAGTCCCTTTCGAACTAAAATTATAACTGAATTGCTGTGCAGCTATTTAGATTTACATAATAAAAAGCAAATATGGTAAGTTTTGGTTGATGCAGTCAAAAGATTTTATTACACGACTCAGTCTGAAGTATAAAAACTACTGATATTTGTGATGATTCAATATTTTGAATAAAATAAGAACATGCTCATTGGAGGATCAAGGGGAGGGGTCCAGGGGCAAATAATGGCAGTTTAGATTGATGCGGTCAAAATATTTTTGTTAAACGGTCGTCCGAGGTATGAAAACTGTTCGTAAACAGATATTATATTGGTTAATGAGGTCCAATAAGTTTGTTATGTGATAACGAGCCATCCTGACTCCCAGAATAACAAATGTAAAACAATTCAAATAATAATGTCCCCCCCCCCTCTTAATACTTACGGCCTAATTTATGTACAAAAAATGAAAGAAAAACGAATAATTTGTGTATATAAAAAAGGGAATGTGGTATGATTGCCAATGAAACAACTATCCACAAAAGACCAAAATGACTGACACAGACATTAACAACTGTAGGTAACCGTACAGCCTTCAACAATGAGCAAAGCCCATACCGCATAGTCAGCGATAAAAGGCAAGATAAGACAATGTAAAGCGATTCAAATGAGATAACTAACGGCCTACACATCAACAAAAGAAAATCACTGAATGAAGCAGCAACCATTTGATTTTCTGGGGGCTGGGGCTATGGATTTTTTTTTCTGGACAAACCTTTTTCTTCGCCTTCTCGGAAAAATATTTTTTTTGGCGACAAGTTTGACAACAATTTTTTTCTTTCAATTTTAGCATTACATTTAGTAGAATCTGAGGGTAAAACAAACAATTTATTTTCTCAGGGTTGAAAGAAAAAAAAATCTCCGAAAACAGGAAACACTTTTCTTTCCAAAAAAAATCATAGCCCCCCTCCCCCCCCCCCCCCCGAAAATCAAATGATTGAGGCCTTACATACTCCTGACTTGGAACAGGCACATACATGCAGAATATGGCGGGGTTAACAGGTTAAAAAATGTTCTCTTGCCGATTGTAAATCTGAAATAAAACCGACAAAATAGCAAAACTCTACATAATTTAAATCGCTTTTTACCCAAGCCTTTATACATGTTATATAATTAAGGCAAATAGTTGTTAAAACTTATAAAGCAACTCTAGCCGTTTTAAAATCAATTTTACCCGTAGAATTTATAATTTAATTTTAGCCGTAGAATTTATAAATCAATTCTGGCCGTAGAATTTATAAAAATCAATTCTAGCCGTAGAATAAGAAATCAATTCTAGTCGTACAATTAGAAATCAATTCTAACCGTAGAACTGTTCTAAATATTTGGTCAGTTCTAGCTAGAACTGTCAGGATCAGTTCTAGGTAGAACTGTTCTAAATATTTGGTCAGTTCTAGCTAGAACTGTCTAAAACTGTTCTAGGGTAGAACTGTCAGGATCAGTTCTTGGTAGAACTGTCCAAATCAATTCTAGGTAGAACTGACCAAATCAGTTCTAGCTAGAACAGTTCTAACCTAGAACTGACTAAAAGGTGTCAGGCTGACAGTTCTACGTACTGTTCTAGAACAGTTCTCCCGACAGATTTAATGAGAGGTTAGAAGTGATCTCCACTGTATAGGTCACCGTATGGGTTGCAACGATGAGCAAAGTCCAATACCGCATAATCATATATAAAAGGCCCCGAAATGATAAATGTAAATAAATTCAAACTAGAAAGATAAACACCGAATTTATAAAAAAAAAAATGAACGAAAAAAATATGTAACACATCAACAAATGCCAACCGTCAATCATTTTCTAGGACAATGGTCCACTACAATAATGTTTGCCTTCTGATGATCAGATTTGTTTCTCATGAAGTCGAAGATAAGATAAATATGGATGGGACAGCTATTTCTGATGAAACAATACCGATTCACACTGTCAGTCACAACCTTTCTCCCAATCAAGAATTTTCCCTGTTTAGTGAAGGATTACCAGGATCTATTGATGTAATCAAATGGAACAATTGTCTTCATAAATGAACTGCCAAATTGAAAATAAATTGGTCAGTGGACCTGCTGTGGATATAGTCAGAACTTTTTATATGCCTTCAAGACCAAATCCTGCCAATGCAGATAAAGCAACTCATTTGCAATTACACTATGAGGGTACTTTAATTGGAGTTTTAAAGAATGACGATAAGGAAGCTATGTCTGGTAAGCATAATCGACGATGAGGGTTTTTATTGTTTCGAAAAAAAACGATTTCACCGAATTTTGTTCTCCGCCCATGCATTATGATAATAATGAGGAGGACTTGTCTTCCACTATGGGCAATACAAAAAAAAAAAGTTGTTTTGCACTCCTTACCTATATCAATCAGGAAATAAAAATTGAATTCAAATTGACACTTCAGCTAGGACATTGTTTAGTGCTTCAAATTGTTCCTTGATAGCTAGCTGTAGAAGCATGTTCAGCTTTTGCAGCCTGTTTCAAATCAATGACAGACTTGACCTCGCGTATAATTGTAATACTGTTATAAACAGAAGATTTTTTTTTCTGGAAAAATGTATATTTCAGTTGCAACGAAACATCAGCTAAACTGTTGAATTAAACTTTGAAAGGGGTACAATTTTTCGGGGGTACATATTTTGATACTTTGCCTTCTTCTGTTGAAAATATAATGGATTCTTTAGAAACACAAAAGGTTTATCGTTCTTTATTTCTTCCTGGTGGCACAATCTGATCTAGCACAAGAAAACTATTAAAAAACTTTTTATGTAATCTACGTCAAACAAAAATGTCAAATCTGCAAAAATCAAGGTATGATAAGCACGGTTATTCCGACATTTCGTCTAATTTCGTGCCTTGCCAGCAAAAGGATATTTTATTTTATCAAAACACATAATATATAATCATGAAAATATACAAAGGTATATAAATTATTCTTTACAATGCAGATAATACAATGTCAGATAATTATAATTAAGTTAATTTTAACAATTCTTACAATTACTAATTCTTAGGAACAGTTTGAGTTTTCTGCTGTAAACTAATTTGTCTATGTTTTGTTTTATTCCAATAGTAAAATTTTAGAGAAGAAAAAACAAAATTTGATACAGGAAAATAAAATAGAAAAAATAAAAAAAAATGTAAAAAAAAACCAAAAAAACAACAACAACAAAAACATCCTTTACAAATTTGAAAGTTTTAGGGAAAAATCCTTTACAAGTTTGAAATTTTTAGGGAAAAAGAAGAAGATTGGTCATCCAAGGTTTGCTCTATATATTATTTTTATATGGTATCTGATTCAAGACAAATGGAAAGGAAAGAGCCAGATTTATACGTTAAATTAACATTTTAAATAAAAGTCTCATGTATTTGTGTGATTGTTCTCAGTATAAACACAGAAAGTGCCAGCTATTCCATTCTCTATCAAACTGTTCTTGTATTTGTTTATAAATTGTTACAGTTTTATCAGTACTGTACAGATCATTTAACTTATGTTTGAGTGCCTGAAGTGACATCGACTTGAATAAATATAATATTTAAGACAGAGCAATATCTTATTTTGTACAATACAGTTTCTAACATCAAAAATACCAAACACAAAAGTCTTACAATTATAGTTAACTAAAGCGTTATATGTGCTGTAGATGAAGTCCATGCATTAACATTTTCTAACAAAATTTGTACTTCTTCACATTCCCACAATAGTTGTATAATTGTTTTTGGTTGTAAATTACAACAAGAGTGCACACGCTGAAATGTCTCGCCTTCTTTACTAATCATTGATATTATGTTGATAGACCTAAATATTTGGCTTTATTACAACTGTCACATAAACTCAACATTAACCCAGAAACGAAACATTGATCAATGAACCATGAAAATGAGGTCAAGGTCATATGAAACATGCCAGGCAGTCATGTACAGCTAACAATTCTTCAATACAACAAATAAAGTTGACTTATTGCTTATAAATTAAGAAAACAGACCAAAACACAAACACTTAACACTTATCAATGGACCGTCAAAATGAGGTCAAGGTCAAATAAAACCTGCGTAACAGACATATAGATCATAAAATATTTTCATAGACCAAATATAAATGACCTAATGCATAAAGTATTAGAAAAATAGACCAAAACTCAAAAACTTAACTTTGACCACTGAACCATGAAAATGAGGTCAAGGTCAGATGACACCTGCCAGTTAGACATGTACACCTTACAGTCCTTCCATACACCGAATATGATAGACCTTTTGCTGATAGTATCTGAAATATTGACCTGACCACCAAAACCTAACCTTGTTCACTGATGCATGAAATTAGGTCGAGGTCAAGTGAAAACTGTCTGACGGGCATGAGGACCTTGCAAGGTACGCACATACCAAAAATAGTTATCCAATTACTTATAAAAAGAGCGAATTTAACATTACAAAACATTTTAACTTTTTTTTCAAGTATAGTCACTTAACCATGAAAATAAGTTCAAGGACATTGGACATGTGATTGACGAAAAGTTCGTAACATGAGGCATCTATATACAAATAATGACGCATCCAGGTCCTCTACCTTCTAAAATATACAGCTTTTAAAAAGTTAGGTAACGCCGCCGCCGCCGCCGGATCACTATCCCTATGTCGAGCTTTCTGTAACAAAAGTTGCAGGCTCGACAAAAAGTACAAAGAGTGCTTTATTTACAACCACTGGGTCGATGCCACTGCTGGAGGATATTCATATCCCCGAGGGTATCACAAGCCCAGTAGTCAGCACTTTGTGTGCTGACATGAATTGTCATTGATATGTTTATCTTTATAAATTCACTGTTTACAAATTTTTGAATTCTTTGAAAAACTAAGGCTTTTCTACCTCAGGCATAGATTATCTTAGCTGTATTTGGCAAAACTTTTAGGAATTTTGGTCCTCAATGCTCTTCAACTTCGTTCTTTATTTGGCCTTTTTAACTTTTTTGGATTCAAGCGTCACTGATGAGTCTTTTGTAGACGAAACTCGCCTCTGGCGTATATACTAAATTTAGTCCTGGTATCTATGATGAGATTATTTACAACCACTGGGTCGATGGAACTGCTTGTGGAGATTTATTTCCCAGAGGTTATCACAAGCCCAGTAGTTAGCACTATTTGTGTTGACATGAATTGTCATTGACATGGTTATCTTTATAAATTTACTGTTTACAAATTTTTGAAGTTTTTGAAAAACTAAGGCTTTTCTACCTCAGGCATAGATTACCTTAGCTGTATTTGGCAAAACTTTTAGGAATTTTAGTCCTCAATGCTCTTCAACTTCGTACTTTGTTTGGCCTTTTTAACTTTTTTGGATTCGAGCTTCAATGATGAGTCTTTTGTAGACAAAACGCGCGTCTGGCGTATATACTAAATTTAGTCCTGGTATCTATGATAAGTTTATTTGTACAAGTTTTTTCCAGGAAATAATTTGTAGTCAAAACTAAGTGGATTATCCTGTATTGGAACAACTGTGCTCTACTATTTGTAGTAGTTTTATATGGAAGTGTATAAATGAGTTTCATTCCATCATTAGTGACACCAACCTTTTCCATAATTTTCTTTTTATTTGTTGGTTCCGTAAGATTTTTTCTCAATATGTAGTACATATCTTTATAGTACGGCGGCTTTGTAAAAAATTGTGAACATCCTGCTACAAGCATGAAATTTAGCATAGACCTTCCTCTACTATTACTCTTATATTTCAGATAGGAAGGCATTTGAAAAAAATGTCTCACTTCCGGTACAATCAAAAATGGCGGACGACAAACTTAAATCAGCCCAATATCGAAGGCTAGTGTGTAAACATGTGTTATCATCATGCTACTATCATAACATTTGGTACAAACCTTTGTTTTTATCACTTTTGGATAAATTAAATAGATTAGATGTCTTCAGAAACCCTTCTTCCGGTTAAAATCCAACATGGCGGACATTGTACTTAAATAAGCTTATTTTTAGGGAGGGTACTTAAAATATGTGTTTTAACGTATTGCTCATGTTGCTACTACCATTACATTGTGCAGGAACCTTTCTTTGGAGCTTCTGATGAATACAATGTATAAGACATATGTCTTTAAAACCCATACTTCCGGTAATATCTAAAATGCCGGACATGGAAATATCAATTTAATATTCAAATTTTTCAAAAAAAAAAATTGTATGTAAAGATTTTTTTTTGTGCTGGTCATTAAAATTTGGCTTTGTGTTATCCCCAAAACAACTTATTTTATTATGTTGTAAATGTTTAAATATAAAGTTGACACATCTGGTAAAAATATGACGTAAATGTCAAAGATGAGTTCTTAATCCATTTCTTCGATGTAGAGTTTTGGATCGATAGATTAACACAAAATAAAATCACTATGGTACTAAAACATATTTAAAATTACTACTATTTAGCCAAGAATAGAAGGGACCCTCTCTGTCCCTTTGCAATCCATTAGTGCATTCTTTATGTTAAAGTCATTCATTCAAATGCCATCAAGGTCTCCCATGAAGTCTTTTTTTCTTCTTTTCAAGCAAAGGGAGATTCATATCACAACCGATAAAGGCATGTATAGCAATAAGTATGTGTGATCACTCATTGCTTAGTTGCATTTGAAAGGCCATTGATAGTTATTAATCCAATCCACAATCCATAGTTCGTCTGCCCCTATATATATGTCACGGAATAGCGAAATAGTATTGAAAGCATCATCAGTGACTGTTAATCATGACTCGTTTAAGTTCATGAAGAATGAAGAGAGAGCATACTCGTATTAATTTATTTTCTTCATATTTCCTTATATATTTTAAGTGAGAAAATATTGCTAAGTACGTAAAGATGTGGAGAATATACTTACTATAATAATTGTTTTAGGGCCTTTATAGCTTTTGGTTCAGTGTGATCCAAAGCTCTGTGTTGAAGGCCGTACATTGACCTATAATGGTTTACTTTTATAAATTATAATTTAGATGGAGAGTTGTCTAAATGGCACTCACACCACATCTTCCTATATTTATTAGTAAAGATTGTTGTAATTTTGAAAAATGCCTTTGTTTGTATGTAGATTTCTGCATGAAAAAAATCTACCCCCCTTTTTATTGTTGAAAAAGCGAAGTGATAAAAATGTGAATTTCACATCAAAATAGTTTTTGTATAACCATAAAACCATAAGCAAATGTAAGCAACTGGTCTGGAAAGGAAGATGGCAGCCTATAATAAGCTGAACTGTCAGTAAATATTTTATTGAAAAAAAGCAATTTGTAAAATTATTTGTCAGCACATGCTTACAATGCTACACTCAGTCTTGGGCTACGCCATCGAGTCTTTGATCATTTTAAAGTTTAAAACATATTGGTGTCTCCAGAATATACTACAACCTTGAAAGATAATTATATATAGATTTAGATTGTGGATTACCGAAATGTTTTTCTTCCAATGCTCATCCTTCAAAACATCCAAACTAAAAAAAAGTGTTGTCTTATATGCGCCAATTGTTCATCGTTATACTATGTTACGTTCTAATGAATTGTTTTACATGCCTATATCAATTTAACCCCAGCTCTTTGAAATTAAAGCATGCATTGATCAATAAATTTAAATAGTCATAACAAACTTTAACAAGGATGAGTACATGTGATGAGCTAAATTGCTAATTTATACATTGTTGTGTATATCATACAGTAACGAGAGAAAGGTTCCGATTTAAGTATTCCTTAGTTAAGTGAAGACTTGAGTAAGTTTATGCATACCCACTTAATAATTTTACTAAACTAAGGAAATTCTTAGTGACATCTCAGTTTAAGGAATACTTAAGTTAAGATTTTTTATGAGGGGGTCATTTATGTATACGGCCCCAAATCAATAACATTATTAAGTTCTATTTTTATCTGCGTATGTCACGTGTTCATGGTGTTTTTAAAAACTATTTAACATATATATATCTATACACGACTTACTTATTTTGCGCAGTTTGAAGAACAATGTCATCACACATAGAAGGCTAGTATATTATTTATTTACCAATTATACATAAGTTTTGCTAAAAAAGTAAATTAGTTTTTATACGCCCGATAAAGAGACACCCGTTTACGGGACGTATTATGATATACCGTTGTCTGTCCGTTCGTCCGTCGTCTTACATATCGGACGTACATTAACTCAAGAAAACGCTTTTTAAACTAATTTTCATAAAAAAAGTATTGATTTGCTTATATCTAGTGACGTGAGCTCCCTTTCGCTATTTTTTTTTTTATAAATTTTAGATTTAAGTTTTCGAGTTATGGGATTTTTATTCATTAAAAAAAATAAGATTGTCCAGTATTTGGACAATAACTCAAAAATGCTTTCACCAACTTGCAAGTTTTGGTGAATTGTTTATTTCTATTGACAAGAGCACCCTTTTAATTTTTGATAAATTATCGATTTTACGTTTCAGAGTGCATGAAATTTTTGCCACTGGACGTTTAAACAACCACTGAATAATCACTTAATAAAATGTTGCTCTCAGTAAAAATGAATTAAACAATATAAGACACAATTGGTGTCTGTTCTTTGTTTTTACAGTAAACATACTGAATTTGTTTATATTCCTTATACAATTTCAAGTATGCAAGAAAATTCATACATATTTTCATACATCCTGACACTTCAAATTTCTAGGAGGTGAGATTCTCGGGGTTTTACCTAATACTCTTTGGGAAAATGCAATTTTTAATTTCAATTTGAAACCAAACGGTAATAGATTTCCAATTTTTTTTTTAAATGCATGTCTAATTTGATGAAAAGATTTAAAAATCGATCTCAATGGTAGTTGAAATTATTCAGTGCACTACCAATCATTTTGTGTCCGTCGTTGACTTTCATACATATCAATTGGTGTATCCACTGTTTGCTGTTCGTCATCTGTTGTTTATGGCAGTCAGGCCTCGCGATCGGTGTCTATATTTTAGCCCCACTTAGGTAAATTAATGATCATTTATAGGGGAGAGGCTATTTTTCTCGATGCAAACATTATTTTCCTTCCTACAAAAAAAAACAGCTTAACAATTTTCTATATCTCTACATTTAATCATTAACCGATCCATATTAAATGATTTTTTAAGAATTTAAAAAAAATACTTACTTAATAATTAAAGAATTCGTTCTTTTCATCGACACATTTAAAACTTCTGCCGTAAATGTTATTTTGCGCGACGACAAACTGTGAAATATCGGGAAAAAATGCATTTTTTTCGAGGTTTAACCCTAAGCTCAAGAGAATATGTCTCTTTTTTTTAGAAATAACATTTGGCTTGATATCGTATGGAGATTTTTATTCCAACTATTATGTTATAGTTATTGACCATGCAAGTCGGTATTTTGGATTTAATCTGCACAGCTTGTGTGACCCTGATTAACCCGAACGACGTAGGAGTTTGGGTTAAAGGGTCATACGAGCGTGCAAATTAAATCCAATATACCGATTTGATTAGCCAATAACTGTTTAAACACATGACGCCATCAATTTACGTGAACGTTTTAGAAATATGCGGAAGATATTCCGCAATCCACGACTTCTATGAAAGTTTCTTGTATAGTAAAGAAAAGGGGAAACGAGGCTTTATGTAGTTAGAGATTGGTAAGTTTTAAATAATATTTGTTTTTATATTCAGGCTCCTTCCTAAATTGTTACGTTGTTTAATTTATTCAAAAAACAATTCTAATCAGTGACGATTCAAATCGGTGTTATTGAGTAAAGATTAATTTCTTCTTTCTTTGATGATATGTTTGATATGCTTAAAGAAAGATGAACCGAGGAAGATGTTAGTACATACATTTGAAATGTTAAATAAACAGAAATAATGATTCTCTTTCCAATCTTTAACACACACCCCTTTTCGACCCCAAATAATTCCCTTTATATGAATAAATATGCCAAAAAATCGTAATGAATTTCATTGAGTCTAAAACTTATTCAAATCATATTTTATTTATTTAAATATTCTTAAATACATGATTTCTTTTTTTGGCAGAAACTAGAAAAAAATGTTACTATCTGTTCTGACTTTAAGACACCGATTTAAGATTTACATTGTATACACAAGAATTAAAAAATAATATGTTATGCATGCTTACAATGCTAAACTCAGTCTTGGGCTACGCCATCAAGTCATTGATCATGTTTTGTTAGAGTTTAAAACATATTGTTGTCTCCAGAATATATTACAACCTTGAAAGATAATTATATATAGATTTAGATTGTGGATTACCGAAATGTTTTTCTTCCAATGCTCATCCGTCAAAACATCCAACCTTAAAAAGTGTTGTCTTATATGCGCCAATTGTTCATCGTTATACTATGTTACGTTCTATTGAATTGTTTTACATACCTATATCAATTTAACCCCAGCTCTTTGAAATTAAAGCATGCATTGATCAATAAATTGAAATCATTAAAACTTTAACACGGATGAGTACATGTGATGAGCTAAATTGCTAATTTACATATCATACGGTAACGAGAAAAAGGTTCCGATTTAAGTATTCCTTAGTTAAGTGAAGACTTAAGTAAGTTTATGCATACCCACTTAATAATTTTAATTAACTAAGGAAATTCTTAGTGAAATCTTAGTTTAAGAAATACTTAAGTTAAGATGTTTTATGCATACGGCCCCAAATCAATAACATTATTAAATTCTATTTTTATCTGCATATGTCACATGTTCACGGTGTTTACTATTTAAAAACTATTAAACATATTTATATATATATCTACACGACTTATTTATTTTGCGCAGTTTGAAGAACAATGTCATCACACATAGAAGGCTAGTATATTATTTATTTACCAATTATACATAAGTTTTGCTAAAAAAGTAAATTAGTTTTTATACGCCCGATAAAAAGACACCCGTTTACGTGACGTATTATGGTATACCGTTGTCAGTCCGTTCGTCCGTCTGAACGTTCGTCGTCTTACATGGCGGACGTACATTAACTCAAGAAAACGCTTTTTAAACTAATTTTCATAAAAAAAAGTATTGATTTGTTTATATCTAGTGACGTGAGCTCCCTTTCGGTATTTTATTTTTTTATATAAATTTTAGATTTCAGTTTCCGAGTTATGGGGTTTTTATTCATTAAAAAAGGAAGATTGTCCAGTATTTGGACAATAACTCAATAATGCTTTCACCAATTTGCAAGTTTTGGTGAATTATTTATTCTATTGACAAGAGCACCCTTTGAATTTTTGATAGATTATCGATTTTACGTTTCCAAGTGCGTGAAATATTTGCCACTGGACGTTTAAACAACCACTAAATAATCAATTAATAAAATTTTGCTCTCAGTAAAAATGAATTAAACAATATAAGACACAATTGATGTCTGTTGTTTGTTTGTACAGTAAACATACTGAATTTGTATTCCTTATACAATTTCAAGTATGTAAAAAAAATCATACATATTTTCAAACATCCTGACACTTCAAATTTCTAAGAGGTGAGATTCTTGGGGTTTTACCTATTAAAACTCTTTGGGAAAATGCAATTTTTAATTCCAATTTGAAACCAAACGGTAATAGATATCCAAAGGTTTTTTTCTTAAGTCGAATTTGATAAAAAGATTGGAAAAATAGATCTCAATGGTAGTTGAAATTATTCAGTGCAATCATTTTGTGTCCGTCGTTGACTTTCATACATATCAATTGGTGTATCCACTGTTTGATGTTCGTAATCTGGTGTTTATGGCAGTCAGGCCTCGCGATCGGTGTCTAAATTTAAGCCCCCACTAAGGTGAATTAATGATCATTTATAGGGGAGAGGCTATCTTTCTCGATGCAAACACTATTTTCCTTTCTACAAAAAAAACAGCTTAACAATTTTCTATATCTTTTCATTTAATCATAAACCGATGCATATTAAATGATTTTTTTAGAATTTAAAAACATATATTTTTTTGATAGATATCTTAATGCCAGGATAATTTTCTTATCCAAATAATTATTTTTTTCATTTTTTAAGGTAATAGTGTTATCAGTTATGTAATTTGACACGTGAACTATAGTTCAGTAATTTTCGGAAAAATTAACGAAAACCGGCACAGGCATTGTTCAATTATCCTTTGTGATCTTTTTTTGATTAAATTTGAATATATGCATTAACAATAATCTCTATCTAGATGAGAAATGTGTTTACATTGTACAGAACACTTTTTAGTCCTTAGTAGCATACTATAACTCATAAGTCATGTAAGTGTACTTCTGAATTCTTATCCGTGTTTAGACGCACCATTTTCTGCTCTTTGGTAGGATTGTTGTCCCTTCTTTTTAGAAATAACATTTGGCTTGATATCGTATGGAGATTTTTATTCCAACTATTATGTTATAGTTATTGACCAAGCAAGTCGGTATATTGGATTTAATCTGCGCAGCTTGTGTGACCCTGATTAACCCGAACGACGTAGGAGTTTGGGTTAAAGGGTCACACGAGAGTGCATAACATTAATTCACATTTTTTTTATATATACACACTATTATTAGTCATGAAAGTGAATGTAGATTACTTAAGATTTTTTTTCTGTATCATTTTGGGTCCTACCTTATAACTAAAAAGTCCATCTTAACCCCTACAAAATCGAATTGTTAATTCCTTATCTTAACTCGAGTGTCAATTTCGCTTCTTTTTCGACACCCACTTAAGAGATGGCTGCAAAGGTTATAACCGCAAATCGGGGAGGAACGATATAGTACATATCATGTTCAGCATAAGATCGAACCTCCCCTCCTCTCAGCAGAAGAGCTTCGTTTTGGACCATCGGACTGTCGAATTAACGGACTGTCGGAATTTAGGGGTGTCGGATTATAGCTAAGCTCCTCAGTATGAATAACAAATTTTTCGAATGAATCTTTTAAAGTCAAATTTATTATGCAAAATTAAAAATTATTATCCTTACATGGACTTGAAGAACCTCCCATGTTCAATTAATATCAATTTCAAATTAACTATATATATAACAGGTTGAGAACTCTAGATTTCTTTACGTCAGAATATATTTGCATTGTAATTTCCCAAAAACAAGGCCAATACGGCCATGAAAAACTGACCAATCGATTCAATGAGCTGCAATGCATTGTGGGCTACTACGAGTTTACTATAACCGGAAAACACGTGGAACTAGTGGAAGAGCTGTTATAGTGTGTGATAACAATTTTGCACAACCTGTAGTGTGAAAATAAGTCTGGTGACCCATTCTTTTTATTAATGTCCTTAAACAAGCAGGACATAAACTACATTTCGGCAATTTATTAAGAAATTCTATGGATTATAATTTAGACACCCCATCTACCTTAAGAAAGCAATCCGGAAACAAAATATTCTGCTGAATTGCTTTCTTGATATTATAGATTACTTGTAGCTGTTAAAACAGGTCTCAATGTCTCACATTGGCCGCTAGACGTATACATTCATATATCATTTTCATATACAAGATCTGAACTTTAAAATTTAAGTGATAAAGCATGTAATCAGTGTTTATTATTACGACTTTGTTCATGTATTTTGCTCTATTTCTTTATCTGTTGTTCAAATATTAACGTGAGGGTAGTACTACTCAAATTGCACCTATTTTAACAGTTTTATTTTATCTACATTAATGTATTACCTAGACGAAAGTTTCCATTGTGTTTGTATTTTGCAGATGTATTCTTTTTTTTATAAAAGATATACAAGTTTAATTTTGAGTTCATATTGAATCATAGAAAATGTGTTTCAACCGACCTACAAACGAATCATTATTCTAAAATATATGTAATAAGGAGTACACACATTGCACGCATGCTTAAATTCACATAACACAACGAATAACAGACGTTTTGTTTTATTTCCTTAAATATTTAGAGCAATTGACGTTAGTCCTATTTGTAAGAAATGAATGCTTGTAATAAATTTTATTTCTCATTTTTAGGAGTTTTATGGACTCGTATAGCGACTTTTACATATATTTTAGTGCAATTTGGGTACTTGGTGCAATTTTTCATCACAGTCACTTTTCCTTATTTTTTGTATTCATATTGTGACTATACTTTTCGTTTCGTGTATTTAAAGCAACGCTGTAACACTAACCAAAAACAAAGGCATGCTCATATTTTTTTCAGTCATATTAAGAATATATGCCACAAATGAGGTGAATGAATGTCGTCTAAATCAATACATTTTAATAGTTATGACATTTGATATCCCAACTGATATCTCCACACCATAAACAAGACTTTGGCACGGAACATATTTCTTTTAATATTAAAAAAAAAACCACAACCCCTTCCAAACGCCCTAAAAAATCGGTATGTCATCTTTATGTTTATATATATAATAAGTCAAAAATACAATAAATGCAGTTTATTTTGTAGATATCAAATAAACTATCATGTCTTGCTGCATTTATTGGATTTGGACTGTTCACGGGATATTCATCATGGCAGTTCAACCAGTAACTTCAATTGGTATGTATACGTACATGTATCTGTGTATCACCTTTTTCGGATGTCACAATCACTCATTCAGTTCCTCGTCTTGTAAATTTGTACGTATATAATAAGTGTTTGGTCAACAATTCCCTTCTTCTACAGAGCACTTCGATCCAAAGAGCTGCTTTCTTTTTATAATCATACTAATTTTTACCACGGGTTCGTCGCCCCTGGTTAAAAAATAAGCATAATGGGACAAGCCTCTGCAAATTTACGATGAATTCATGACCTCGGGATTTATTTCTGAAGTAACGGCCTTCTATGCTTTTAATGTTTTGATTATTGTCGAAGGTCGAATTGCGTTCGTCAAGTATGAGAAACTGTGTGCAAACTGCCAGCGTGGCATAATACTGGTGAACCATTGTAACTTTTTTATTGAGGTAGATATGCATCACACACATTTCTAAAATAATGCGACTGCGCAGAGGAACTGTTGAGTAACAAAAATTCATTGACGAGGAGTGCCAGTTTTCTTGCCTCAAAGAGCAATGAATCCTTAACCAATTCACCAGTGAAAAAATAGCTACACAATATTTCCATGAAAAATGACACTAGCGTAAAACTCAATTAAATTAACCAAATTAAGGAGGCTCGCGGGTACAAGATTTTCCGAAAAAAATTAAATTTTAATTTTTCTTTACAAATTTTATTTATTACCTTAAGTAGTTGTTACTTTATCATATGATCCAAAAATTATTCCAAAAAATCAATTCGTGTTAGCCCCAGGTGACTTTTGAAATGTTGATATCATTGGAAAAGCTCCAAATTATCTCCCTTTGGTGCAAAAATGCCATTGTTTGGCATTAAAATTGAAATATCTTTTTTAACTCATCGGTGACCTATATCTTTTATTGTTGTTTTCGAATAAGCTGTACATAAACTAACTAATTGTAAAATTTAAGCGATTTCTGTAATTTAGTTCTTTTTTATTTCGATATTACCGATATTTCTCCTATTAGTTCAACAGAAAAAAAGGACATTAACAAAAATATATGCTTCTTTCGAAAGCAGAGTTTGAGCGTAAATGAACGGTGACCCCATTTTTTTATTTTATTTTTCTATTAAGTATAAGATAAAGTTCGTTAATAGAAAAATATAGAGAAATCCTCTATAAAATAAAAATTTTGATTTAGACCCGCGAGCCCCCTTAAAATGGCAAATTCCGTAACATATACAATTGGAACACCTGTGCTGAACTTTGAACACACATAATTGATTGATAAAATTCGTGTAAATAATATTTATCTTCGAAAATACGATATTATTAAAAACAAACTGATTTCTTAAAAGAGAGAGAGAGTAACACGCGAACCCAATAAACATGATAAAGTGGTCAAAAATTTCAAACGTTATGTGGATATTTGAATGGCACATAGTCTTACAATGCAACACAATTTCACAAATATATGTAGGCGTGAAGCTGTATTCCTAATGAATTTTAATGATAAAGCATAACAACGCTATAATACATGTATAATCAGTGTAAACGATAAAATAATATCAAAATGATGTTTAAAGCTTCGAAAGAACACATTGTCTTTTTCAAAACCTGTTGTGTAAAGCCTTGCAGGATGTCAAAAAGTTCCTTCATAGTTCTAATAAGACTTTTATGAATCGAAATAAAAAGAAAGACATTTATTACCGTTCTAGTTACATGGGAAGTAGAAACTAGAATTATACGTATTGGTGAGACCGTTGTGCTAACATGTACTGTGCATGAAGTGGAAGCCATTGACACCGGAGAGACAAGACAGTGGTATACAGGATCTAGTCTTGTATGTTTCAATGGCAAGCCAACAAACCCATTAAAGTATAAGGAAGCTCTATACAAAAACAAATTCAAGCTGCTGATCTACAATGTCACAGAGGCTGATTTGAACCGTGATTACCAGTGCCTCTACTCTTTTGACGTTTATTCCAAAACCTTAAATATAACTGAAGAAAATTTTGAATGTAAGTATAATATGACATCTTATAAGAAATATATATATAGCATCATACATGTAATGCATATAATAAATTAAAAAAAAGATTTATGATCGTCAAATTGGCTGATTTTTACCCAAAACAAATTGCATAAAGTACATTTTGTAACCACAAGGCCCGCAATTAGGTAAAAGTGACTAAAATTATTTAGAAGAAGTAGCCATCAGTGTATCAAGTTTGAAGATAAAAAATCTATTACCGGGAAAAAAGAGATAATTACTTCAGATCAAGACAAAATAGCCATTCGAATGATGTGTAGGAGTTGTAATTCCGAGATACATGTACCTGGGCCGTGTTCAACATCGGAGCTGCTACGTAGTGCTACGTAGATTTTGACTATTGATCATGTAGCTATAGACTAGCTTCTACTTATATCTATAACGTAAGGGTACCCAAATTGCACCGAGTACCCAAATTGCACCTATTTAGAAAAAATAGCAACGATAATCTTACAAGATTTCCTAGAGACTAAAAAATTTGTATTATTATGATTTGATACTAAAAGTATGCACGTATTTCAACACAAGTAAACATATTTAGAAATACACAAAACGTTCACAGTATTTATCAACAGATCCATGGACTTTTTACTGAAAGAGCAAAATGTACGAAAACGTCACACCATGCGACGTCATCAAAACGTCATCTTTTTAAAATTAGCAAATAAAATATATTATGAGTATCCATTTCGTAAAATATGAAGAGTAAGCATGGACTAATATCCAATTGTTCAAAATATTTGCAGAAATTAAACAAAAGCTTGGTTATTAGACTTTTGACGATGTGGATGCAATTTGGGTACTCCTCATCACAGAATCATGGATAGTTTGGAGGTTGATTTAAACCCATTTTTTATGACTCAATATGTATGAAAAATTAAATTGGTGTGCCTATACAATAAAGAAGGATAGGGCTACAAAATAAACACAGAATGGACATTTTTTTCTTGATCATAAAAAAACGTAGGTGAAAAAACTGTTAAAATAGGTGCAATTTGGGTACCGTCACGTTTTAGATATTGATAGCAGCTTTGTAGCCGCTACATACCTGCTACGATATTGAACTCAACCTTGTTATCTCGCTTCTGAAACAAAACCAGATTGAGTGCACTTTCATTCAAATCACGCATAATATACACGTTGAGCAAGTTTACATCGTAAGGGAATTAACATCAAATTTTCAAAAAAAAAATCTACATGTAATGATATATTATAAAATTGGGCATGTTTCACAAATTAAGTGAATTAAACTATGACTTGGAGAAAAAAATCAAAATCCATACAACATCATGAGATTACAACTTTAAAAAGGGGGAGGCAAGTGTGACAGGTCACACAAAGAGGTAGGTGCGGTGAGTGACCTTTCGGCTCACAATATATTATTTAAAAAATGAAAGTCGTTTCAGCATATAAAAATGTGAGAAAATGAAATGACCTATTTTTGTAAAACTTTGCTAATAAAAAAGCAATTTCATTATATATAATTTATATGACCCTACTTGAATAGTACAGTTGAAGTTTTTAATTATTATACATCCATAGTCAGGCATTCTTTGGATAATATTCTTCCTCAGTCATAATAACCTTCCATCATTACCGAAATGAACAAAGAAATAACACGACGGGTGCCGTATACGGTGCAGGAAAAGCTTACCCTTCAGGAGCACCTGATTTCACTCCCAGTTTTGAGTGGAGTTTGTGTTGTTTCTTATTTATTATTAATAACTGTTGATGCAAATGTCCTTTGGTTTTGTGAGTTTTTGTTTACTCCTTGGTTTTGATTGTTATTGTCTTTGTTACTGTATTTTGTTTCTGAGCAATTGACAGTCAGTGATATAATCCCATTTTTAGAAAAAAACACTGCCATCGCTAATCTATTTATTCAACGAATTTTAGATAATACTAAGTTCCCAAGATTCACATTTTTGATACGCAAAATTGACTAGATCAAAATATGCCCTTATACATGTATCTCCAGATACGTATACCTCCACTTCTTGATACGTTTTCAATCAATAATCAGGCAATCATCAGCCTTGTGATTGCATGTCTTTAAGTCTTCTTAAATTTATGTGTGTTTTCAGTCACCACAGGTTTTCCCATTGTTTCACTGAACTTAAGGATGTTCGCTACTCTCAGACTGTTTCAAACTAACAAACTTTTAAAAAGACTGTTTGTAGTACAAAAAAATGTATATAAACAGAGGAGCTACAAGAGAAGTAAAGGGGGCGTGTGCTTTTTTTTCGAGATATAGTCCATTGAAAATTAGGCGGGAAAGAATATTCTGTAGACTCTGTATGCATTTGATATTGGTAGCTTTTTTCTTTAAAATATTGAAAAATAACAAGGATTTTATAGCATTTTAGAATAGGTTTTTTCTAAACCATATGTCACTTAATTGTAAAAAAAAAGTAGGGGTAAAAGGGGGAATTATTTTAATGGCGCTACATGGATAAAAGCAGATGATTCAGACTATGTGGCATACATTCAAAAGGAAGAGAATTAAACATTCATCCATAAGTAGGAAAACTTTGTAATTTCACACAACACTATATAAAGGTATTTTGGTGTAAAAAATTCTTAGTTTGCACTCTCAAGCCAACTGCAATGTTTTCTAACATTTTAGATCCACCTACTGAAAACACAACGGAACTTGGATACAACTACACAACTGATGGCAATTTAAATGTAAAACTGCACATGGAGAAAGTTTTCCCTGTACCCAATTGTACAATTGAATTTGAGGTAAAGTGACTTTATTTTAGCTTGTTATTAATATACAACACTATTGATATAGTAGCTTTCGATCGCATTGATACATTCTGTTTAAAATCATATTTAAAAAAAGTGTTAATATATAAATAAAAAAGGTATATAAAAACCCGTGTGTGTTCTGATGTCATAGATTTTAACGAACTAATCAATGCATCACTGGTAAATTGTTGTGTCCGGGATTTCAATACCATAAATTACTTAAAACCTTTACTAAATTCTTTCATAGATACAAAGATTTGATTAGTAAATTTGGCTATACCTGTAGAAAGCTTATTAAACATGGTATTTCACATCCTAAATTTTATGGTAATATTGTACTTAAAGCGAGGAAATCACTATGTGATCCTTGTAAACTCATCGAACCTTTAAACAAACTTATAAGTAAGGGTTATCGTACCAATATTGTAATTAGATCTCTGAATATAGTTCACATTGGCACTAATATTGATTTTGTCATTAGCAAATTAAAACATAACTAAATTTCATTATCTTTTGAGGCGAGATGTATAGAGACACAGACACGTTAACTTTTATTTCTATAGAAGTCGCTCTTCACTATACTAGTACCTGTCGATACATTTATTTTTGGCATTGCACAAGTCATGTCTTCTTTGACTATACATGACGTTAAAATACTAAATCCCTGTGATGTGTTTTAGTCGATTTTAGTCTCTGATGCATGATTTTTTACTTTTAATTGGTTTTGGCTTTTAACTAGCTGTCAGTAACTGCGAGTACTCTCAAATCGTATTTTCCTGTTAATTCGACCTGTTGATACTGTTAATAATGTTTGTTTGTTATTTTTTATTTATATGGATCTTGTCTGTACACCAGCTTTGATTATTTGTAATATCTTCAATTTTTCACTTATTCTTACAACATTTGTATAAACTTCAAGATTATAAAAAAACGTTTTTTTCTAAAGTGAACATTGATTGGTTAAATATTTCTCAGTGTGTTTGAATTTGTTTGTTAGCTTTTTGATCATGAATGTTTTTCTCTAATATTTAGTTAACTGTGCATTTGTATTCAGATATCGCAGATCAAATTTATTCGTTCATTGTGTAATCATACGTTTTTTGATTGAGTTAAGTCTGCCAATTGATATTTTATCGTATGTTTTTCTATGTTGTGGTGTTATGCTATTGTTTCAGAAAAAGGGAGAAGGTTTGGATCCATTAAAACGTTTAATCCCGCTGCACATGTTTGCACCTGTCCTAAGTCAGGAATCTGATGTACAGTAGTTGTCGTTTGTTTATGTAATATATACGTGTTTCTCGTTTCTCGTTTTGTTTATATAGACTAGACCGTTGGTTTTCCTGTTTGAATGGTTTTACACTAGTAATTTTGGGGCCCTTTATAGCTTGTTGTTTGGTGTGAGCCAAGGCTCCGTGTTGAAGGCTGTACTTTAACCTATAATGGTTTACTTTTTAAATTGTTATTTGGATGGAGAGTTGTCTCATTGGCACTCACACCACATCTTCCTATATCTAAATAAAAAAAGTATAAAAAACTCTGAAACTACGGCGCAATCGGTTTAAGTGATACAGAATACTTTCTAAAATGGCTTGCCACTTTCTATTCGTATATAAATATGCTTTAGTCTGTTATATAAACAAACAATAACATTTTCTTGTAATCGACCGGTTAGGGAACAACCATTTAAATATAAAAGGGGGTGGGGTAAAAAACATTCTTACACAATTTCCCCCCTACCTCATATAAAACATTTTGATTGAGAGCGTCGAAAAAAATTCTAAAAGGTAACCGCATTGAGCGTAAAAGAAAATCTGAAGCATAAAAATCATGCCTCCATTTTTGAAGTAAAATGGTTACACCTCAGCACTTCAAATGCAGTTTCCCGAACTAATCTATTTTAGGAATTTGAACTGATGTTTGAAGAAATTATGTATACGACAAATGGGTTATATTATGATGTTCACCTTTTCCATCAGTCACATATTGTAGTCCACGAAAGTACACAATTCAATGTAACTTGTCTGCTGCTGCAACCATATTTGATAGCAACCCACATAATAAAAATCGACAAAGGTAATTATTTAACTAAAGGTAACAAAGGTTTATACGGAAACAGAAATAATTTTACAATTTTTTTATCATATCACTCATAGGTGATTAATTAACCTGTTCGCAACATTGGTAAAATGCTGTATACTCGCAGTATATGGTCGTGTGGTTTTGATATTAAATAACCCGATAAACATATCTAATATCCAATAACTATGATAATATACATTTTAAAAAAGAAAATGTGGTATGATTGCCAATAAGACAACTATCCACAAAAGACCAAAATGACACAAACATTAACAATTATAGATCACCGTTCGGCCTTCAACAATGAGCAAAGCCCATACCGCATAGTCAGCTAAAACAGGACCCGATAAGACAATGTAAAACAATTCAAACGATAAAAACTAACGGCCTTATTTATTTAAAAAAAAAATGAAAGAAAAAAACAAATATGTAACACATAAACAAACGACAACCACTGAATTTACAGGCGCCTGACTTGGGACAGGCACATACATAAAAAATATGGCGGAGTTTTAACATGTTAGCGGGATCCCAACTCTCCCCCTAACCTGGGACATTGGTATAACAGTACAGCATAAGAACGAACTATAATAATAATATTGAATGTATTGGCAATTTGCACTAAGTAATATATTTCTTCGTTTAATTGATAAGCTCGATTTTGAACTCTTCGAGAAAAGAAATAAACAGAGAGCTTTAACGTTTCTGTCATGACAATAGTTCGCCTTTCGGTGCAGATTAGGCATAATCATTCTAGAATTACATGTAGCAAAATGTTCGTTCTCTCATCTTTATCAAAAAAACATACATGTAACTCAAATATTCCTTCATAAGGTATTTGGTACATTAAATTTATTTAATAATATATAAACGGAAAAAAAGTGTTGATTGTGTAACTCCAAAAATAAACATGACAAATGTCTTTATGGACCGGATACTGTACTTGACCTTTTTTGCGGGTACTTATTTTCGCGATTTTATAATAATGCCTTTCAGTTTAAAAGTTTTGATTTTAATTCGCGTGTATTTATATTTGCGATAATAAACCAACCGCGAAATTCTTGAAAATAATTACCCCGTGAAATTAAGAACAATTACAGTATTGTGTTCAGAGACGTACGTTATTGTTCACAAGATGACAGAAAACGTTACTAAACAAGACAACACGACCATATTATTTGTTTTTCTTCAGAAAGGGTGTTAATGTTGTGAATCAGATATTGTTGCGTTAATTAATTTGCCGTATTGTTCGTTTTTAGGGATCATTGATCAAGAGATAGACCAAGATAAACCTTCGATAGATCTTCTTTCAATTTTGCTTTCTGTATTTGGGAGTCTAGTGCTAGTAATTATAGTTATTGTAATTATTCGACTACGTTGCATAGTCAGACAGACAAACATTCGAAGTTCTGAAGGTAAGTTTTACATCTGCAATTTGAAAATATTAAAATATCAATGATCGATTGTGTAAAATAAGGCACATGTACATTTTGTGATTAAAATTAACATACACATGTTTATGTATACTAGTCACAGTCTATGGAAAAAACGATTCGATAAAAACTTTTTTTATATCAACAAGCGATATTGCCTTATATTAACGAGTTGCATTGTGGGAAATTGCAGACGAATGTTAGCATTTGTATGAAGAAAGGCAGATCTTTTGGGATAAAGTAATGAATCTTTTCTAAAAACAGGGTTACATTTTACACGACATACGTCTGGTGTATAATTTCCATGAATTATTTTATGTAAAAACAAGCAAGGTTTATTTAAACTAGAACATTGAATTGTCGAACAAAAGAAACATAAATGCACGATATATCATTTGTAGATGTACACATTCTATAAAAATCATATAGCAAATTCAGTGGAATGCAATTGAGATGAATTCAATTGTTTGCTAAGACAAATCACCTATAAGACAAAGATACTGCTAAATTTGATTATATCAAGGCGATATTTGTCTTATATAATAACGATTTATGAATGTGATACTTTTCAAATATAACTGCTATAGTTTTCTAACATAAAATGAATACGATGACAACGACACAATGCATGTCAAGAAAACTGAAAATATAATTCACAAACTTAGATCATGACCAGTTTAATGTTTTAGGATCAATATCACTAAAATTTCGTAACTAGTGTAAACGATCTAATCTACATGTATATTGACCAGAATAGACCGTAAAGAATTAGATTATGTTAGGTCGACTTGGTTAGGGGAAGTTTAAAAAATAGTTTCTTATTAATGGCAACGGAAAATTTTCAATAATGTCAGTATCGCAGCTCTGACACTTATGAATCTTATAATGGATACTGAAAAATACCTTCGAACTGTTAATTATCTTAAACAAGATGTTGTTTATGTTGTCTGACTTTTGAACCAAGACACCTCAAAATAAATTTGAATGCATGTTTTTAGTTAGGACAAAGGATTTTAAGGTAAGTATACAATCATGTCACCATGGTGTGGTTCATTGCCACATGTTCATGCACGTCTGTCATTCTTTTCTACATCGATGCATGTTCAATTTGATTTTGGTTCATTAATTCTGAATACATCAGGACTTTGTTTTTCAAGCTTGATTTGTTTTCACATTTTCTGCTTACCTGGCCCCAAGGACTAATCATTTGTCGTTCTTCCTAGCCCGTCGTCGAAAACGTTTTACATTTTTAACATCCTTTTGGAACTTCTGAATGGAATGAAACTAAACATGACACGAATGTTCCTTATGAGGTGCTGACCAAGTGTTGTTACTTTTTAGCCGATTATTCATCAAAGATAGCAGGCAGCAGCTGACTTCGTTTAACATAGAACCATATGGGCAATAAATACAAATGTCTTCCTTTAGAGAACTTGAATGGAATGAAACCCAACAAGGCATGAATGTTCCTTTTGAGGTGCTGACCAAGTGCTGTTACTTTGTAGCCGATCCATCATCCAAGATGGTCGCTAGATGGGGACTTTGTTTAAGATATGATCATATGGGAAATACATGCAGAATACTTCTTTTAGAGAACCACTAAATGGAATGAAATAAAACATAGAACGAATGTTCTTTAATTTGTGAGATGCTGTCCAAATGTTTTAACTTTAAGGGCAATACATTATCCAGGATTGCAGCCATTGGGAAACTTTGTTTAACAAAGGACCCTAGGAACAATAATATAAATGCTATTGTTACTTTGAAGTCGATCCATTATCCAATTCAAGATGGTCGCCTGCGAGGGACTTTGTTAAACATAGGATCCTAAATAAAATGGATACATAATAATTGTTATGTCTTCTCTAAGATAACCATTGAAAGGAGTGAAATAACTATAGAATGAATGTTCATAATTAAATGCTGACGAGGTTTTGAAACTTTGATGGCAATTCATTCGAGAAGGCAGACGGAGGGGGACTTCCTTTTACATTGGACCCTACGGAAAATACAAACACATGTCTACTTTTAGAGAACAAGATCATACATAAATGAAATTCATGTAGTATACTACGATGTTTAAATACAATCATTAATTTATGTTCACGAACCAAACGTCCCGTCAGAAAAGTATACTTCAGTCGTAGATACATGATTATTTTATAATTAGTTGTTAGTGGCTTTGAACTAGCTGTCAGTAACTGTGATAACTCTCAGATTTGTACTAATGGTCTTTTTTGTTGTTTGAATATGCAAGTTCCCGGCTACGTCCACTCTATTCAGTATCATTATTTGTATTTATATGATGAGTTGAGCCTTTTTCAACTGATTTTTAAAAAAGTTCTTATGTTGTACTGTTACACCAACGTCCAAGGTTATGGGTATGGCTGGGATCCCACTTACATGTTTAACCACACCACATTATGCATGTATGTGCCTGTCCCTATTCATGAGTCTGTAATTCAGTGGCTGTCGTTTATTGATGTGTTACATATTGTGTGTTGTTATTTTTTTGTACATAAATTAGGCCGTTAGTTTTTCTCGTTTGAATTGTTTTACATTTGACCTTTTATAGCTTACTATGCGGTATGGGCTTTGGTCATTGATAAAAGCCGTACGGTTACCTATAATTGTTTATTCCTGTGTTATTTGTTATCTTGTGGAGAATTGTCTCCTTGGCAATCATATCGCATTTTCTTTTTCTTATGCAGTAGCACAAATACATATTTTATAGATGTTATAGTAATGCATGATTTTTTATCAACACTTTACAGGGGAACACATCTCTTCATCCATCTCTTGTTTGAATCAAATTACTTTTCTAGTCTTGTATGTAAAGCTATTAGTGTGTCACCAGTGACAACCCCTAAAACGTTATCCATCTGATCACTATGGACACAATTGAATACACGTTGGTTATAGTTTTTACATGTTTAATATCCACTAATAAAATTAACGGTACCCATTTTCTTGCACCAGATGCGCATTTCGACAGTACATGTCTCTTCAGTGATGCTCGTGGCCAAAATATTAATGTAGTCTTTAATTTTATTTTTTTAATGTTTTTTATATCGTACTGACAGATTGATTTCGAATGTATATGCATTATTAGCTTGGGATCCGGCCCAATCTAGCTGCGCGTCGTAAGGGACAGGTGGGGAACAATTACCATGTGATCGATTCAGTGCCAGTTGACTCTGAATCTAAAGTGAGGCTGAATACATATTTGCATAAATTTTGATGTTTGATGTAAACCAGCACAATTAGATTCCAATTGACACCTTGGACATGTGAAATCTTAAACTTTTAACTTTCTCACCAGGCGATTGCTGATAAGAATTAACCCTTTTCTGCTTACTAATTATCATCATACTACTAATTAGATATGATAACACTATACATCAATTCATAAAGAAAAATAATTACAGTATTAATTTTTACTAATTGATGTTAAACAAGAATTGATTGGATACAGATGTAAAACAAACATTGAGGACAAAATTAGTATTAACCAATCATTGACAGGCAGTACATTGATACACGTATGGCTATACTGACAAGATTAGCCAGGACCCCAGACTAATACATTATACTTTATTTTTAAAGATGATTCAAACATTCTGTAAATGAATAACGTTTTTTTATTATTTATTTTTATTATGAAGTCTTAATACTATTTTGATAGCTAACATGGAATACGAACCAAAACCTCTGGCAATACTGTCAGTTAGTTCTAATGATGAAGATAGTCACAGCGAGGAGGAAACGTCATTGAATACAATATCAATACTGAAACTGGGTAATTGATGAAATTAGGAATTGTACATTATGGTGTATATTGAATATTATTTTACTGCTTGATGTATATTAGTACTTATTTAGTGATCGGTGTCAATACAACAAAAATATACCTTAAATTATATAAGCCTTTTTAAAATGTCAACTTGTAACAAACTAAAGGCGAAATAGTTGTGTATTCTTAATGACTTTTACGATTATCGTGACAGTATGTGTTACATTCGTAGCGCATTTTGTTTCAATTTTGAAAAAAATTATAGTTTTAACGATAATTTAGTGTGTGTGTAAACGTGGAACTCCACTCAGAAACGTCACATATAATTATAGTTTTTCTTTTACTCATTCTGTGAAGACCCTTTAACATATTTAATTTTGTTTTGCTAGATTTAATATAAACAAGAGAGAAGGCAAAAGATATCAACGGGACATAAATCCTTATAAATCTGAAACAAACAAACAATGCCATGGCAAATAACAAAACGCAGCGTCAAAATGACAAACAGCAGTTTACAAAACACAGCATAAAAAAATGAACAAACACGAAACTTCACTGAACATCGGGGTTGATCACAGGTGCTTCGGAAGAGTAATCAGATTCTACTCCACGTGTAACACTTGTCGTGTTGCTCTTGTAACGAAATAGCCCGATGATACGTTTAATTTGACAAAAACAATCAAGGAAAAGATGGTGGGATCGCGGTTGCTACCATTGGAACATATTCCTCATCATCTGCTCAACAGGTATTTTATAAAGGTCAACAATAAATTCAGAATAGAAACGGGACATATGTCAAAAGGACAAAAACACTACCAAAGAGCATATAATTCGTGATAGCGTCTGTAAGGAATGATATCTACTTTTAAAGAAACATAAAGATAGATTGGGTGAAGGTTATAATCGAAATTGCAATAATTATTGTTAACAGTGTTATTAAGGTACTTATAACACAGTGTGCATACACATGTCCACTCTAAATGTGTAGTGTTTTAAATATCAATATTGACATGTTAAATAGATATAAGAAAATGTGGTATGAGTGCCAATAACATAACTCTCCATTCCAGTCTCAATTTGTAGAAGTAAACTATCAAAGGTCAAAGTACGGTCTTCAACACGGACCATTGACTTACACCGAACACCAAATATGACATGTGTGAAACAATTCAAACTGAGAAAGCAACGGCCTAATATATATAAATACGAGAAACGAGAAACACCATCAATCGAAATCACTGAACAACAGTTCTTGGATGAGAACGGTTGCGAACAAATGCACCGGATTTAAACATTTAATAATGTTTCAATCTTCTTCCTTCCCTGACATAATAAACTATAAGTGTAACATGTCAACATCGACAAACACTATAAAAGCTATCAATTGAAATGACTTAATTCTATCAAAAGACATATTAACACAAACAAAACAAAATATTAACTGAATGAATAAATATTGTTTAATGACACAGGTTAAATTGATTAAAAAGGGACTAAGATGTAAAAGAAATCAGAAAAACAAAAATGTATATTTTTTTCTTAAAGTTCGTCGAAACAGAACAGTACACTTCTCATCCAAAACTGTTCTAATTTATATTTTTCTTTTGTCTTACTAGCAAAGCAAAAACCATTAGAAGAAATACATCTAAATGACCTAGTGGCAAAAATAGAAGGTCTGGACTGTTGAAGAAACTAGCGTAATTGATTCATCATTACATCTGCTTTTAAAACTTAAATAGAGACATATGCAACCAAAGACATGATATTTGCTATTTTGTCCTGTATCAAGGTATCTGTCATTTTTGCGAGAAAAAATATCGTTGAAACACAAGTATTTAATTTACAGAACGATATGTGGATCAGCGTATTACTATTAGAATTTCATCAGACCTTCCTTCCCAAATTATTGTTTGGACTTTCTCGAAAAGATTTTAAAAAAAATCAAAATCTTACAGAATAATTTCATTTTTGTTTATTCAGATCAAATTATTTTAATTTATAATCATTAAAGCCTAAAGTAGTTACGAGCTGCATATGTGTAGGAAATAAATCTCAGACCTATGTTTAATCACATCAAACATTTTGAATGTAACCGTCTTCTGGTTGGTTGACGGTTTTTTTTATCAGCCCATAGACATAATTGACTTTTTTCGTGATATACTCCGGCTTAAAATGGAAATTCAGAATTAAGTTATAAGAAATGACTATAATATATTTTCTGTCTATTTGAAATAACATAGAAAATGTACTGCACGCTTTAAAAGAACTCGCTACCAAGGTTATTCAGTGTGCATCACATTTTGATCTTATTTCTTCATAGACAGAAAAAATATTACAGTCATTCCTCAAATATATTTTCGTTTACAAATCTTTATTAAGACTATAATAGTGTTGTCTACTGTAATAAATTTTATCCTGGTATTGCAAGCTTTTGTTTTGCATTTACCCTAAAAATGTAGCATCTTAATCGTGTATCATTATTGTTGAAAATACCTACGTTGTAATTGTTTTTATAAGAAATTATTAAGGACAATTATATTGTATATGGTTTTTACATAATTACGTAGAAAATGTGTTTTTCCATCGCGTTTTCAAATACCAATCAAATTTCATGATTAGATTTTATGAGTTGCGAACAATAAAAAAACTAGTACAATCTCGACTTGAAAAAAAGATTGGTAAGCAAAAAAAAAACAACCTAAAAGTAGTTCATGTTAATATTTGATAAAATATAAACCAACTTTCGATGATATTTTAGACGAGGTGTAAAAAAGACTTGGTGTTCACTTCTTTTTTTTGTTATTAAAAATACCACACAAGACGTGTTCAATAAACTGTTTTATTCTTATTAGTAAGCAATTAGTTATAATTTATGTATCTTACCTTGCTATTCCATATTTATTTTTAATTAATTGTCATGTTTTTTTTTATGGAAGGATAATTGTGCATCGCGAACAGTTTTGTCCTAGTCTGGCAAGATTTGATAAAAACTGGAATTTATATCCAGCTTTCATTCATCTGAAAGTAATTAAACACCAAGGGATAGATGTGTCTGGATAATAATCCCGTCGGCCAGAGGCCGGAGTGGTTTCTTATCTTAACACGTCGTTTCCCGAGGTGTATAACTCACTTGCCTCCTATGATAAACCCTTTATTTTTTAACATGGATTATTAAAAAAAAGTACTGATAGCATATTTATTGACAATATCAGACCATGATCATGATTATTTATAACATGTTCATGTAAAAGACATTTTTAAAGTTGTCACATTAAACCCCACAAGTAATCTTACTTTGTCTATCTTCGTTCAAACGACAAGTGAGTAGACTTGACATCTGTCAAAGTTGCTGTTTTGCATATTCTTTTTAAATCCATGTGCTAATATGGAGGTGAGCAGATTAAGGTTGACTGTTTCTGACATTCTTCACACAAAAATACATCATGCTCTTTGTATGCAGTTGTTAATACGGTCGGTTTAAAGACGGACGACAGTTTGATTTGAGAGAAAAGACTAAAGATAAAATTGCTATCTTATATGATACTATTGTTAGGTCATTAAAAATTCATATTTTGGCTTTAATATTGATTCATTTATGGGGTCGTTGGCTTGCATTGACAATAAACACATGCATTCTAAAACCAGTTGTTGCCATGATGCGGGTAATGTTCTTCTCGTATATTTTATGATAGTACAATACTAAACCCCTAACAGGAGGGATCGTAAATGATATTCATATGATGAAGATTACAATTCACAGTACTTATACCTGTTTATTAAAGATTATCATTTATTTTATTTACTGAATATTTTTTTCTAAAAAATAAACCGACATTAATATTCGGACATACGGAGGGAAAGGTGTGTCTGGATAGGAAAACCCGACGATTTGGAAACGCTCAACCTGCCAAAATTAAGATTGAATATTTAGAAACTCCATTTTGTTGGGCCAATCCGAGAAGGGAGAGGGCTCTGGAGTTAGAACCCCCTTTTGTAAATGGTTTAGAATAGAAACGTTCGACTTTTATTAAGATTTAGTTTCAAGAAAAAAAGAATTTAAAAGATTTTTTTTTTCAAAGTAGATACCTTAAATTGTTTGGTATTGGAATTCTAAAATGTGTTCTTATCATATATTGAAACAACATGTTAACTACATGCAGTATCAGGGGTTTGTAGGCACCCCACTTGTCGCACTTGGTGGCCAAAACATTGCTATTCACAATAATAGAATTATTCAATGTACACTAGTTTCTGAAATAGAAACACGGAAGTATAATAATAGAGCTGGAGTGTAAGCATTTTGATAGAATACTACAGGCTAATACAATTGTTATCAAAGGTACCAGAAATATAATACAAAAGACGCATCGATGAGAATCAAATTAAATTAAAATTGATTTTCTTTATCAAAGTTTAAAACATAAAACAAATTGAATAATTCCCTAAGATTAAAAGGAAATTTTTATCTTCTCCAGGAATACATTTTTTTTTAATTCATAATGGGTCCCATCAATGATTTATACAGAAATCATTGGTCTAATGTAATGAATTTCAAACAGACATACGTAATATAGATCTAACATTTGTTTTCTTTTCAGGAAGGAGTTGTCACAAATATTTATTTTTGATAAAAAGTTATAAATTTCAACACTCAAATTTGAAAAGAAAATGTTTTTGAGTTGTTCTAAAAAAATAATAAGGTTTTTGAATCAAGATGAGAACAAGTTCTTTTACCTAAACGAAAGCTCAATTCCCCCGCTTTTCTTTCACCCACTTAAGCCCAAAAGATGAATTATGGGGTCCAAAAGAGACACATGGTCACATTTTAAAACTGATTACAAGACACTCATTCTAGTAAAGCAAATTTGACTGGCAGTTTCGCGAATGGCAACAATCTAAATGCTGTTTGTCAGTAACTTCTACTTATATTCCAAGTGAAAATTAATTAAACTTTTATTAAAAATAGATCAAAATTAAACTACATGGGGGATTATTCAGAGTATTCCAACTTAGTTGCACCAAAAGGGTATCTTACTATTCCAAATTAATCCTTGATTCTTCAAAGTTTAGTTAAGCCATAACAAAGGAGTATATAACAGAAATAGAATGTCATGAACAGTGCAGAATTAGTCTGTACACTTTTCAGGCGAAATTTATACTGTTGAGATAGTGTTAACACCTATTTAAGAAGGTCAAGAATGTGTCGAGACATAGTCAGACATTATTTAGAATGTCAAAAATATGTCAAGACAGATCGAGACAAATTTGAGACAGTCGAAAATTGGTCAAGACTAATACAGGATCTTATCAGATGATACAGGAAGAGTCGATATATTTTAAGACAATATTCATACTGTCAACACGTGTCCAAAAAAATCAAGAACCTTATAAGACAAATTCATACCCTGTTAAAGAATTTTTTTTAAATTATTCAGACAAATTAGGAATGTCGAGTAAAAATTCATGCAAATTCAGACAAAAAGTGGTATTTTCAGACTTTTTGACTTTTGTAGTGTATTGTATTATGCTTTCTCTAACTCTATGGAAATTTATCCCTCTCCGAACCCATTGTATAAAAAAATTTAATCAACGTGTGGTTGCTGGTGATCTCTAAAGATCATTGGATGATTTTGAGGGTCATGACCTTTCTAGCTAACTGAATGAATCAAAATACGATAACAGGTGTTAATGAAATTGACAACTTCGTGCAATGTGAAAGGCACTCGAAGGGAATTTTCGGTTAACAAAAAAAGAAAATGTCTTTTTAATCATTAGAGAAACAGATTCTTACATAGTTACTCGTGGATTATTGGATAAATCCGATAATCCACTGGTATCAATGTAAGAATCTATATTTACGTTTTCAAAATATGCCATTATACATATGATTGTCCATTTGTAATATTTTTTTTTATTTTGTTATATTTTTATACATTGATGTGTTCGTTTGCCTGCAGGAAGTGCTTACAATATAGGGAATCACAAAAAGCATGTGTTCAGACAAATATTATTTTCAGGCAGTATATTAAGTTGTTGAATATACATAGTTCACATGATTTTAATGTGGATTACAAATGTAACAGTCTATTAAAAAGCAATGTAATTAATTACTCTGTGATCTTAATATTATGATTATTTATGTTTTATTTTGTTTTTGCGTATTTTATAACAATTTTCAAGTGATCATGATATTTTTTTGAACTATTTTGAGAATATTATATATGCCAAAGATTTTTTTAGTCTACTGTTCGTAATAATTTTGTATGCCTTATCAAAGCTCAATGACCTCTTGTCCCCTTTTTTTAATTAGCAAAGTTATAAAGATAGATATCTGGCGTACTAAATTATAATCCTGGTACCTTTGATAACTATTTGTTATCTGAATTAAAACAAACAAGAAATGTTCAAGAAAAATTATCAAACTAACAGAATCATATTATTCTAATTAAACAAAATAATTGTATAATGGTTCTACATTTTTATTATACTTTTCGTTTGGTTACATCACGTTTTAATATATCATTAAAATTTTCAACCCTCATTTCAGATCAGCATCATCATCTAATGATTGTCAGCTGTTATTTATATCTCAATTTCATCACGACCTCCTCATCGCTCTGACAAGTACGTGTCAGTAAACTTTGATTTGGTTTGAAACGCATTTTTCTTTTCATTCACTAAATGAAAACATATACACGTATATTCGTCTATAATCAGAATTTTTTTTTTTTCATATTTTTTATACAATTTTTATGTTAATGTGATAAAGAACTTTACATGTTTTATAATGATTGAAATTAATGTTGTTTTTGTCTCGTAGTTATTTCTTCTAATAGTTACTTTCTGTGTTTATAATTCAAATAAAACGTTTTCGAAAAGAGCAGTAGAAGGACATTTCCTCACATTGGCAAGTACATACCAAATGAAAATTTACCAAAAGACATAAAAAGTCCCTTTTTGGTCATTTGTGGTCCTTAGCGTAACGGTAGTGTTTTAACAAGATATATATTGATTGGTCATTGTTTTACATGTATGTCTATTCGTAATAAGTTTATATATGATTTTTTCTTGTAATGTAATTGATCATTAAAAATGAAAAGTTAACTAAAGGTTTAAAAAAAGATATAACAAATAAAAATAAAATAAAAGGATATATAGGGAATACGTCAACAGAAGGCAAACGACATAAAAAAAAGACATCTTCTGTAAACAAATCTCGACAATAAAGAGATGTGTTATGACTGGGAATGAGACAACTGCACACATGTATCATAGAGAGTTCATGACGACGTAACGGAACTGTAAATCACCGTACAGCCTTCTACAATGATCACTATCAACCATAAAAAGTATCAACTTAACAAAAAAGAAACAATTCTGACGTTAAAGCTAGTTTTATGAGAAAACAATTATAAGAAAAAAATTAAACAAAAAAATATGTTAACAAACAGCAGTTAATGAGCTATTTAATTGGGACAGGCACATATCTAAAAAAAAAATGATGAACCCAAAGCACAAGGTCGTCCCACCAATTCATCAGAGTAAACTGAAAAATTGATTGTAAGTGACCAGCCTCATCAGCTTTGTATGTTACACAAAAACAATCCTACAAAAACACTAAGAAACGACTTTAAAAGAGTTATCACAATTACTGGATTATAGTATAAAGATAAAAAAAAAAAAAAAACTACTGACAGAAATCGTCTTCTTCCAGACAAATTAAGTACCAATCATTACACATAGAATGGACAGTCCTCCAAAATTTTCTGTTATCTATATTCAATTGAAACGATATTCCCGTGCTTGCATTTCCTATCATGATTTTCTTGATAGAGGGTTGCTGCTCACAAGGAAGCTTTTGAACCAAGAGTTCCAAATGGTTAAGTTGAAATCATCCCTTCGTAAATTTAACGGACGCCATCACGAGTTGGTTGACCGTTATGGAATAACCGTTTCACAAATGATATCGGGTATGTTCCTTACGTCGTAACTACAACCCCCTTCCCTTTCATGAATGTGACCTACCGAATTATACTTTTTACCGGATTTGTAATCACATAAGCAACATGACGGTTGCCACATGTGGAGCAGGATCTGCTTACCCTTCCAACGCACCTGGGATCACTCCTAGTTTTTGGTGGAGTTCGTGTTACTGGGATCACTCCTAGTTTTTGGTGGAGTTCGTGTTGTTTATTCTTTAGTTTTCTATGTTGTGTCATGTGTACTACTGTTTTTCTGTTAGTCTTTTTCATTTTTAGCCATGGCGTTGTCAGTTTATTTTAGATTTATGAGTTTGACTGTCCCTTTGGTATCTTTCGTCCCTTTTTTTTTTTACATATTCAAAATATTCACAATAATTGTTTATTTTAAAAAAGGGTTTGTTAAGGGCAGAAATATTTTTGATTCTAAAAGAATGCTGCAAGATATTTTCGATTTTATAGATATGGAAGACGAGGAAGGATCAATCCTTTTTCTTGATCAAACAAAAGCTTTTGACTATGCAGAATGGGAATGGTTAGATGCATGTTTAGAAAAATTTCAATTTGGGAAAAATTTTCGGGAATGGGTTAAAAAGTTACTAAAAAATGCTAAAACTTGTTTAATGACTAACGGTTTTCAATCAAGATACTTCCCAATTTATAGATCAATCCATCAGGGCTGTCCAATATCGCCGATGCTATACATTTTACAAGCGGAACCGATGGCAGCCACAATTAGGGCTAATCTGAAAATTTAAGGAATAAATTCACCCCACCCTGACATAGAAAATGAAAAGAAAGAGGTTAAGATTAACATGTTTGCAGACGATACACAATTTGTTAATAAAACAGAGGAATCAATCGAGGAAACATTCAAGGTTTTAGAAATATATGAGAAAGCATCGGGTGCTAAGATAAATTATGAAAAGACTGATGGGGTATATTTGGGTCGTTGGAAAAATAAAACACCAAAATATAAAAAAATTAAGTGGTCAAGCGAACCAATTAAAGCATTGGGAGTCATGCATTGATATAGTGTTTATATAGAAGCTATATGGTTAGAAAAAATAAAGAGGATTAAGGCGTGTCTTGAGGTTTGGAAATCTCGTGACCTAACATTGAAGGGCAGGGTCTTAATATTGAAATCATTGAGCATATCTAAAATAGGGTTCGAAATCGAAATGCGAGGTATACCTGAAAAATATAAAAAAAGAAATAAACAATGTCTTGTGAAATTTTATATGGGAGGGGAAAGTAATTAAAAGGGACGTGTGTTGCTTAACGTTAGAGGAAGGGGGGATTGGTATGATAAATAAAGACTCGATCATTAAATTCAAACAAATCAAAAGTATGCAAAAGATTTTAAAATCAAAAGCCGATAACTGGAACACAATAGCCAAATGGTGGCTACAGAAGTTTGATATCAAATATAATTGTGATATTTTTTTAATTTTTAAGCAAAGTGTTCGGACTTACGAGGATTACAAATGGAAAATTTTCCAAAATACTATCTTGAGTTAATTAAAACGTGGTCAAAACTTTTAAGTATACAAAGTCCAATAAATAAAATCGATATCCTAAACCAACAACTTTTTGGAAACATAAAAATTCAATACAACAACAAACCTATTTTTTTCGCTTATTTCGGAAAAAGTGGAATTCATACAATAAAATATATTTGGGATGAAGAAACGAAAAACATTAAAAGCGTCAACTTTATATACAATACTCTAAAATATAAGAGAAACTGGATCTCGCAATGGGCAAGGCTGAAATTACCTATTCCTAAATTGTTCAAGGACAGACTAAAAAAACGTCCACATTAATCCAGAACCCCCAAAAAATGGTTATTACATTAAAAATACATTTGAATTTTACGATAAACAGAATAAAGTAGTAATCTCAAGTGAGATATATTTGAAATTAATCCAATATTCGTTAAATTTAGATATAGTTCCAAACTGTCATATAAAATGGAATGTTCAGTATAATTCGGAATTACCGTTGAAAAAGATCTGGATACATTTAAATAAAAGTATGTCCTCTAGGAAAGCAAATCAAATTATCTGGAAAATTGTTCATAACATTATCTATACGGAGCAAAAACTATTTAGAATGAGCAAATCAAATAATGCCAAATGCCATTTTTGTAAAACAGAAAACGAAACTCTCCCACACCTTTTTCACAGCTGTAACATTACAATGGTTGTTTAGCAACACATTTTTGATGCGCTTTAAACATATAATGTACTACATAACACAGTATATATTCCATTGAGCGAAGAACTTATCATACTAGGAATGTACGATTACAACAAAAAGTACAATGTCATAACTAATACGATTATGAATACAGTTAAATGGATTATGTGGAAATGTAGGAATATATTCAAATATCAGTCTTAAAGTTTTACTTCCAGTCAATTGAAAGCATATGCAAAACGGGAACTGGGAAGTTTAATTGAATCTATGGACAAATCATTATCATCCAAAAAAGAAAATTTTGCAGCTGATATAAAACTTATAATAAATCTTATACATTGGTAAGTGACGAAATAATTTGTACTTACTTTCTTTTCCTTTTTAGAACATAATACCTCCAACGATAGAAATATACAATACACGCATTTACAAGGTCGAGCATGTGACCTATAAAATCACTGACCGACACATAACAATGTAATCCAGGTGTAAACAGTACAAAAAAAAATGCCAATTATATAAGTAAATGTAAATTATTGTGTAGATTGTCGTTTGATTTGGGAGACTATGTATTTTATTTACTGTAGAATATTGTGAACATTTTATACGCAAACTCAATCTGTGTAATTAATATGAATGTATAACTTATGTATGGAAAAAATGTAAAACAGATTTTTTTTTTAATAGAATCCACCGTTTATCCCTGGACGTTGGATCATTGTAAACACAGGGCCGCTTGTGTATTCTTCCCTGGGTTATACAATGAACATTGTATACAGGTGATTTTAAATAAATGTAATTCAAGTCTGAAAAAAAGAAAAAAAATGTACATTTTTAGCTCTGTACAATATCCTTAAAGATAATAATCTGTGATGGCATCGTACTAATCACACATTTTCGTTTTCTGGACTTTAAATTTGTCATTTCTATACTCTGACGGACTTATATCAGATTATATTAAAAATGAGATTTTTATGCAACAGGAGAGATAACTGTAATTATTTAAACAGTCTTTGCAAGGCTTCAACGAAAATCAAATGATTGCTGTTGCTATCCATTTCAGCTCATAATTAATAACAAAACATTCACAATTATATTAATAAACATCAGGACGTGGAGAATAATATAGGGGCCTAATTTATAAACATTTTATCTATAACGGATCCCGCACCTTTTAAAATTCAAACTGGTCACACCAAGTATACAAGAATTGTTAATTGGTTGTAAATAAAAGTAAAACAACAAATCATTATCAGTACAATGTATGGTTGCATATGTCATTGACTTTATCAGACAGCAATCTGGCGTTAGGTTTGAATTAAACACTAAGATGGATAATAATAGAAATGTAATTTAGAATCAGGCTTGGAGAGGAACCTGTATGTTTCCAAATGATCCTATTCACATGCATTGATCGTCTAAAAAGAGGGTGTCTACCCCGTTATCCCGTTGCCCCCGTTCCCCCCCCCCTCCTCTTTGATTCCTCACTGAATTGTATATCTATACCACAGATAAAACCAATTTATTTATGGCGATATCAACAGACGGATAAGAGTCTCGCAGGGTTTTAACGAGTCACTGAATTTTAACCGAAACGACAAAATGTAGACGAGCAAATAAGGATACCAATCTCTCGGTTTTGGGAATAAAAAACATTAGAGAACTTCGAACACCACATTATCAAAACCAAATTCCAGTGTATTCGGGATATAAAAACATCATTCGAAAATATAATGTACAGAACATAGCTTATGATATGTTTTTCAGCAAACATGCGTCCAAAGTCTTCAAATGGCAAATAACTCATTACTAAACATCCGAAATAAAGAAAGCCGAATAAATAATAATTAAATACATGTACCTTAATCAATGTCTATCATGAGGAAACGACTCATCACAAAACAGAAGCACATATTAGCAAATTCAGGCAAGTCTGTACTAGAATGATAACGATACTAATATGTTTGCCTGTTCTTATAGTGTATGCAAGAGATCAAGCAATAAATCAACTTCCAGTATATTTGGTGTATGAGATTATTTTTCGATAAACATGTCAATCTGACATGTTGTATATGACATTGTTCGACCCATTTCATTGCTGAAGATTAATTTATTTTAGATTTTGTCTGCTTTTCTTACATAATTAGCGAACGTACGTCATCTACATTTGGTGTATGAAACGATTTCAAGGTGTATATTATCTATAATACTAAAATTACGAAGTTCAATTTTTCAGCCGTCATCACGTAAAAACGACGAATCAAAGAATTCAACTTTATATATCACTAATATAGTACAAAGGTGTAGATTGAAAATTACACCATTCCAGGCCCTTTTGTTTTCCACGTAATTAATATTGCCAATAATTAAGAAGTTCCGGGTCGAGTCCGATACCGATACCAATAGTATATTCACCTGTTACCTATTACCTAATCTGTACGTTCCGCATCTGACAGGCGCACAACCAAACGGTGTACTCAGGGTTAATAAATGCTATATACACGGGTCATAATCAGAGGGTTGACACTACTAAATTGTCAAATAGCTACCTATTGTAGTATTTTAATCAGTAAGACTTTCTAAGATAACAAGACTAAAAATGAGGAACAGTTTTCAATTTTTTAGTGGGCATACATGACGTAAAACAGCGAATCAAAGAATTCATCTTTATTTATAACTAATATAGGACAATGTTGTTGATTAAAAAATACTCCATTCCAGGACCTTTTGTTTTCCAAATAATTTATATTACCAATAATTGATAAGTTCCAGTTCGACGGGTTCAAACAGAAAGATTTGAAAGCAGAGAAAAACTGTGTATCTTATAATCGGCATGACTTTATCAGATGACAATACTAATACTAAAATAAGGCTTGCGCATAGTTATATACCTTAATTCAGTCACGGACCCGCGATATCACGGGTGTGTTCTAGTATAGTATATTTAGTTGACTTTGACCTCATTTCGAAGCATTTCATCGCTCAATATTGATTTATGTTGGACTTTTGTCTATTTTTTTTTTGCATTATTAGCAACGGGTTATTACATATGACGTAGAGCAATTGTTAGGTGTGTATGTCTGACTTGGAAAATAGCATCAGACCATACCCTCACTTACTAGGTTTAGTTTTTTCGTTTAGAGCTTTTCTTAGATACCTAATGTAATAAGTCGACTTTATTGAAATCACATAATGATTGCAAGGAGTACACGACAGTATTTCATAGTTCACACGACCCTAACTTCATTTTCAGGGTTCATTGATCAATATTAGGTTTTCATGGTTCTTCTTCTTCTTCCAGTAAGCGGCCACCGTCAACTGGTTGAAAAACATGTCAATGAGATTACTGACGGAGTTGAGTCTTGAAAGATTCAGGACTCGGGGCACAGACCTTACAGTTGGGCAAGGCGTTCCACTCTCTTATTGTTCTAGGATAGAACGACTCATTTGGTATCAGTTTATTTGTTGTATCAATCTTTACATAGTTGTTATTAAGCTTCAGGGATGGGCACGATTACTGACAAATGTAATCGATTAATAATCGATTACATGAAGGATTTTTGTGCAATCGATTAATAATCGATTACTCAAATTTTAGTATGTAATCGATTACAATCGATTACTTTATCAAAAGTAATTACATTACTTTTCGATTATTGTCAATTACATACTTCAACATTTCAACAAAAAATAACATGAATAAAACACAATTGCTCAACATTTGTAGTGGAAATAAAGATCTTTATAAAATGCATCATTCAAAGAATTGTTTCTAATAAATTATAAGTTGATAGCTGTTTTATTAGATCAAATCTCTGAAAGAAGATTTGAAATATTTAAAAAAAATCTTGAAATTTTGACTTTCAACATAAATCAAAGATGTCATCGCATTGCAATAACCCTTATTCATAACTAATTGTTTTTTCTAAAATTTAGCTTTCTTCCTGACTTACGTTAGCTTTTTTGTTTACTCTTTAAAAAAAAAAATATTTTGGCATAGTTAATTATGATGTTTAAGGAAATATAAAAAAAGTAGAACAATTAATTAGTTCAGCATACCTTTAAGATCAAAATTTGTTTTTATAATGACATGCATGATTTAATCCTTTTGTTTGGATAACCACCCTAATTACAGATTATTTAACTGCCACTGGAGTACAATTTATAACCTGGGGCTGAATATTGTAAATTTCCTTCTTAATTAGACAAAAGATAATTGAAATAAAAACAAAGTATGTTTGTTATTGATTAAAAGACTTTGCTCATCTCATTAGTAAAGGCAAGAATTTTGTTAAGTTTTGTAACTTCTTCAATCAAATTATATACAAAATATATTTATGGTGTCAAAGGGATACATGTATCTATTACTAAAAAGAATTGCTATGCATTGCCATTTGTTCATTGTTAAAAAATGATTTTGGGTTCTTTTTTAATTTAATTAATATACATGTATATCATAACATTTAAAAAATCAACTGTTTATCTATTCTAAGATTTAATTTTAACTCTGATTGAAAATGATGTTTTCAGGAAAGTTAATACAAATAAGCTTTAATACTACTTTTAAAAAATATAGTACAGAACTTAATGAAAGACAGACACATTTCTTATTTAAGATCTATGTTATTATTTCAAATCTATTTTTTATTGAAATATCAAAGCTCTTGAATTATTGAAAAGCACATACATCCATTTGTTTCAAAAGCTAGATACAAAGAAAATTTAGGTAGGGGATCTGATAACTCATAATACAGCTTGAGACAATAGATAGAAATAAGGCAGTTGCTTTACTCTCAAATATTGTTGATGAATAATTTTTCTACAGTGATGACATACATATTTTCCTCTGAAATAGGTAACTTTTTATCAAACTATTTTACTAAAGTAATCGAAATGTAATCGAAAAGTAATCGATGATTACATCCAAAATTTTGCTGTAATCGATTAAATTACGATTACATGTAATCGAAAATGTCTTCGATTACAGATTACTGTCGATTACTTGAAAAAATGTAATCAATTACAATCGATTACGATTACAGATTACGATTACCCCATCCCTGTTAAGCTTATACATCATTATCAGTCTGCTTTGTGTTCTTCGTTCTTGTAGTGTAGTCCATTCTAGATGTTCAAGCATGTCACTAACAGATGAAGTGTTGTGGTATCTGTTAGTAACATACCGTGCTGCCCTCCTTTGGACCATTTCCAATCTATGAATATCATTTTGTTGGTACGGGTCCCATACTGAACTAGCATATTCAATGTTGGTCTGACGAGGGATACATATGCTTTTTCTTTTTTAGAATTGTTGGAGATAATTAAGTTCCTTTTAAGAAAACTGATGGTATTGTTTGCTTTGGAGCAGATGTTGCAAATGTGTTTACCCCATTTGAGATCTGATGCAATGGTACATCCAAGGTACAGGGTTAAGTTTGTCTTCGATGTGCAAAAGGTATATGGTGTAGTAGTATCGAATGGTGTACTTATTATATTTTGTGTCCTTGAACTATGTTTCTTTGATCATGTTAAATTGTTCTGATAGTTATGATGAAGATTAAGATATAAAGCTATTAACATAATATCAGTGGTAAGTAAAGCAGGTGAGACATTTGTTGTCATAGTAGAACTTCACACGGTCGTATGTAGGTCAAAAGATCATCTATTGCATATTGGACGACTAGAAAGGTCTTGAGAATGTTTAGGGGCTCACAACTTGGCAAACATTCAAAAGGTTATGTTTTTCCTATGTATTGACTTTGAGGGATGATATGTGAAGTTGCCCGTAAGTTTTTGTCATTTGGCAATGCAAATCAAGGGGTTGGTCGTATTATCATTTATGACGAATCAAATAATGAGTGTCTTATCTGACGTTCTAACACAACAGCCCAACAAAGTGGTTTGTTTTACTCAGAAACGATCGATGGAGGGCATTTGCCAGTCAAAGGTAATGATGTTTCCTTAAAAAATGAACTTATTTATGGATTGAGATTTTTCTTACTCTGTTCCTCGAGTATTCAATTGATCAATATTATGGTAAGTCAGCACCAACTACCATGTAGTAAACTCGTCTTCTTGGGGATGAGTGTGTTCAGACCTACTAATTTTGGCGGGATCTGGCAAGATGACAGAGGAGTCGTGAACCTTTAATCTTCGTTAGACCATGTGCAATCATATTGCCTGTGGTACCACAGCAAAGTTGTGTGTTTTATAATAGGCCTCCCTTTGTATACCAGAGCGGCCGGTTCATTACTGCTACCAGTTTTGAATTATTTCATTCTCCGAAAACTGGAGAAAGCATTATCAAGGTAATGACCTACCGTAAGTGTGGGTTCGTGCTCGTTCACTCTACTTCCACTAGAGGAACTTTTGTTACTTCTGTTACCAGGATAGCACCTTCTTACAAATATCGGCGGTGCGTATCGTTTTGCCAGGCTTCGTTAACTGTTTTGTCCTGTGGTCGATATTATTCCACATAGTATTTCTTGAATTCTTAAAATCTTGGATTTGAATGTAGATGTGGACTGATTGCCTAATTGCATATAGTATTCCTTAGTTGTTCAAATATTGGATCAGAATGTAGATGTGGATTGATTTCCTTTGAGACAACTCAACTGTTTAAACTGGATGTAGACACACAAAGATGACCGAACAACCTTCACTAATGAGCGAAACCAATACCTTTTACGGTGGAATTTATTCCAAACATTATGTCTTGAATTATTTAAATATATAATTAATTTACATAATCAGCTGACAGAAGTGAATAAAAATGAACAGATTTTTTATGATTATGAATTGAAATCGACTCGAAAAATCGGAACTGAGAAACATATGAAAACCGATGAGAAGAACATTCAACAGAAGCTTACGACAAGAAGAACGCCTGGCTTAACACTATCAAGACAATTTTAAAAACGTTTTATCTTACGTTTAGAACGCCATAGCTGTAATATGTGGCATATTCTATTAATGCGTCGGATATTTCATTTTATATAGGTGCTATTTTATCATGATAGCGCTTTTTTTATTATAAGATGGTGGTTTTTATTATAAAAATTTACACAACGTCGTTTTCAGTTGCAATGTTTCAAGTTCATATGGGTTGCAACCTAATTCAAAACGTCAAATTAACCTATTACATTGACCTTATTTTAAAGGTTATCAAACCAGGACTTCACATCAAAAGACTATTTATTGTTCATAAGTTATATAACAATATATTTCCTTTTAACATTTAGGGGCAGAAAACTCCTAGTGAAATTACTGCTTTGCTTCCGATAAAATTTACCAATTGTGACAGATCCCAAATAACAAATTAAGTGAAAATCTTTTGTCGATATTTTGTCAAGTTTCTATTACATAAGTTGAAATAGTTCTCATATAGAATGTTCAGACCCTTTCGATCTACTGTGAAAGTACTTTAATTCGTGGGTATCAATTTTCGTGGTTTGAGCAATATTTACATGTTCGTGGGTTTTTAAATTCGTGGATTTTAGTTTTATAAAAAAAAATAAAAAATAAAGCCTTTAGAAACAAAGGTTACAAATAGTCTAGATTTAGGAAATTGCAATGTGAAAATTGACCTGCGTAAATCGTAGTAATAACACTAATTAACCCATGACAAAGTGATCAAAGGTCTAAATTATGCCATAAACATGTCACATAAAGAAAAGAGTAACATAAACAAACGATGGATCTTTCCATGTCTTGATTAAATGGACAATGGTTGTTTTATTTCGGTGGACACTTAAATTCGTGGATATAGTCATCCACGAAATCTACGAAAATTGGTACCCCACGAATAAATGTACTTTCACAGTAATTGATTTTTGACATCCTGAGGATGTAACGAGTTTTTTGATAAAATGCATTTGTTGTAATCTTTTACGGTTACGAAGTTCATAGGAGTAGTACGCACAAGAAAACAGTGTTCGGTAGCTAACTCGTGGATGAACATCCTTTATTGGGCTATCATTCTTAAATTAAATGTTTTCCTCTGATCTAGAAATAAAACTATACTACAAATATCAGTATCAAACAATATCAAAGTAAAATAAATATATACTTTGATAGTAAAACGGCAAAAAAAGATCTACAATTATGTTGATTTTTACTAAAAATAGTAGGCAGTCTCTTTACAGGAAAAGTTACCCTATGTCACAATTGGTTTTATCCTTCTTTTTTTTTTTAACTCAGACTGGCCTATTATTCACCGGCGAATAAACTTCTGAGTTTCATTATTTGTACACGAGTTATCTCCTATAAAAATGGCAATGTTCACGTTGCATGAAGACTATCAGGTTAATAAGAAACAAGACCAAACAAGCGTTGGAAATTTATCTAGTGTCGAAGATATATTTGTGTAAACGGCCCATTCCAGGAACATCTATACTGATACAGAATGAGTCTACATTTGTTGTATATACGCAAAATGTCAAAAGCCACAAAATAGTTTTTAACATAAGTGTTTTGACTATCTGATACAATGTCTTACTTTTAATTGAAATCGTTCGTTCGGTATAATAAACAATTATGTCCCATTGAGTCGGTAATTATCCAAAATTGTCAGCCCTCGTACTCGAGTTTTCAATTTTGGATAATCAACTCCTCAGTGGGCCATACTTTAATGTTATTTTACCTTACATATATTACAAACAATTCTATTGGGTAACACGTAACCACCTGACCTGGAATAATCAATTAATTTTCATTTAATTGCAAGGAAATATGAATACCCCTTAAAAAGTTACACAAGCGGTGAATAACCCTATTATTCACCTGTGAATAACCTTTTGAGTTGGGTGATTTGTACCCATGAAAATGACGCTACAGACGTAAATAAACAAAATGGCAACGTCCAAGTTACAGGAAGCTCATTGATTGAGAAATGAGATAATAAGGCTTTTAACGTGCATTTTATGCCGATGTCATACATTTGTTTCTTATAAACGGCTCTTTTCAGGGCCATCAATATTTTACAAAAAGAATCTTCCTTTTTTGTACATAGACCAAATGACATGTATTTTGGAACGTCAACTTGTATTTGTTACTGATTCAAGTGAGGCTAAGTGCTTTGACGATGATTCAAAACACCCTTCAATTATTAGTTCGGTATAATAAAACAGTTGTGGATGGATATCTTACATGTAATATCAACCCTTATTGAAATAACATTCTCTTGTTGACAATTTTGGATATTCACCTTTTAAACGGGTCATACTTGTATATTATTGCTGACCATATTCATCGCATGTCCTGCATCAAACAAATGATGAATTACAATGTACCATATTCATTCATTTGGGATGTACATGTAAAACAATCGACATGTTAAATGAATATAGAGCATAAAACAATATAATTGTTTTGAAAATTGATTTCCTATTTCCTGACACAATTTAAAGGTCATACATTATGTAGATCATGTATTTATATTTTTTTAAATTCAAATAGAAAAAGTCATACAATATTACAATTAATAGAATGTCATGTGTGTTCTAAAATTCGTGTTTAGGTAAGCTGGCTTACGATTTTATTTCTTTGATTTAACAATATGTTAAAAACTGTAAGGCAAGTAACGGTTAAAACCCTTAATGTTCGCTTTTTTTATACCTTTTCGTTCTAATCTGCATTTACAGTAATCCAAGTTGCGAAAAAGTCATGAAGTTCGTTATCATTACATTTTTTTAAGATATAAAATTTCTAGGGTTTAACTCAAAATGACATGTTTTCAATCTATGCTCACTGACAGTTTAATTTAGATGATATTATGTAACCCACATCAGACTACAACTAACACTATAGAGTGTGGTCAAGAAAGACAAAATGTCAAAAATAATGACAAGGTTGAATCAACTGCAAATCGTTTGTGGCTGATAAGATAAAAAAAAAGAAAATTGAAGTCATATCATGGAGTACTATTATAACGATGGCAATTCATATAGTTTGACATTACACTTCGAATATGAGGAACCTTTTCTATGGCGTATATCAATTTTTATGAATTTTAATGAATGGAACTTTGAGACTTATAATAATAAAGTGTATACAAAACCGCTGGAGAAATAAATTCATCTCCTAGTTTAGTTGAAAACATTCGTATTGATGTTTGTCTGCATCAAAGAGAACATTTACAGTCAGTTCGAAATTCATATCCTAGACTTCTGACATTAACATATTTGTTTTTAAGAACTTGCTTGATTTTTGTTTTTAGAATATTTTATTCAATTATACTGAAGTATCACCGAAAGTTTTGGACTAGAGTCCTATTTGCAAATGCCAGTATGGTATAAAGGATTCCGGTGCTAAAAATAGCCTATGATGTCGGCATTCAAGTATCACTATGTACACGTCCTATTTGCCAATGCCAGTATAGTATAAAATATTCCTGTGCTAAAAATAGCCTATGATGTCGGCATTCAAGTATCACTATGTACATTTTTAAATTTCGTTCAAGGAAAATATCCTACGCCCTTGACTATGCATTGTATACTAATGCAGTAATTTATGGTATGAATGTGGACGTCATAGTGTGTAGATTGACGTTATAAAACCCTGTCACGAAATTTTTGAAGGTCTGTACATGTATACCTTTAAAAAATATGTTCTCGATGTCGTGACTACAATTGCATTCCCTTTTCACGAATGTGACCTACCGAATTAGACTTTTAACTGCATCACTTTGTAATAATATGAGCAATTAGACATGTGCTTCATGTCAAGTAGGATCTGCTTACCCTTCCGGAGCACCTGAAATCCCCCCCCCCCCCCAGTTTGTAAAGGGGTTCGTGTTGTTGTTGTACACCTGTTATGTCTGTTTTGTTCGCGCACCATTGTCAATATAATGGAATGTGATGCGACTGTCATAGAAATGAGAGATTTAAAACCCAGTTCAATCCACCATATTCTACCTTTCAGAATGCCTGTACCAATTTAGAAATATGACAGTTGTTGTTACTTCGTTTGATGTGTTTTATCTTTTGATTTGCCTTTTGATTAGGGACTTTCCGTTTTGAAGTTCATTATTTTTGTTATTTTAATTTTTACATAAACAGGATATTATTATTATCTTGATCATTATTTTTGTTATTTTACTTTTTACATATACATGATATTACTATATTGATGTGTTTGTTATTCTCCGAGAGTTTCACGAGCCCAGTAGTCATTACTTCTGGGTTGACATGCATAATTATTGATATGGTGATAATTATAAGTTTTTTGTTCACTAAACTTTTAAATACCAAGGCTTTAATACCTCAGGAATAGAAAACGTTTAACAACGTACTTTATTTTACCCTTTTAACCTATTTTAATTCGAGCGTCACTGATTAGTTTTTTTGTAAACGAAACAAGCTCGTCCGGCGCAAGTACAACATTGTCTTCGTCATCTTATGGAATATCGTTTACTTTTACCGTTGCTCTTGTTTTTTTTCTTTTGCTCTATAATTGATCATATTATGCATATTATTGTTTTGTCTCAAAAGCTTAGACATAGTGAACGCATACATTATGTTACAGAAAGTCGGGAAAATTGCATAGCCTTAAGTTATTTCAATTTTTGAGTTTTTTTACAAATTTAAATGCATGACAATAGTTTAAAGCATCACTTAACAGCAACTGTGATTTAACGGGTGAGAAGCAAACGTTACTTGTATTCGTGTTTATGTTTTACCATACAAGGAAATTCATTAGAAATTCATTACAATGCATTACATAAAAAAAGACAAATTTTGGAATATAATAATTTCCGATCACCTGTACATTTATGTAAAAGTATGTTTTTAATATTCTATATAAGCAGATTGCTTGACGATATGAACATTTCTAAACGCTTTTGCCAATTACAATCTCAAAAGGTCATCATGTTTAGAGACACATGGGTAAATGTAAACTAATTTTTGGTTCTCAATGTTCTTCAAACTCGTATTTTTTTTGGTCTTTTAAACATTTTTTTTCGAGCGTCACTAATGAGTCTTTTGTAGATGAAACGCGCGTCTGGCGTAAGTTAAAAATTTTAGTCCTGGTATCTAGGATGAGTTTATTTACCAAATAGAGCAGACATATAAAAAGAAAATTACATATCATTCACAGAGTTTTAAAACCTGGCAATGCGTTATCCGTTTTAAAGGGCAAAACACCAACACATTGATACAATGAAACACACATGTCAGTTAATTTTATGACAAAAATGTACACAGACGAATTCTTGCCTGAAATAAGGAATCAAAAAATAATTGTATTTTAAGGTATGACAAGTCATATTTTTTCAAGCATTGATACTAGCAGTCACACTGACAGGTACGTCTAATTTTTTTATGGTCTCATCTTGAAAAGTGAATAATCTCATATCATTGGTCAAGACATTCGGGAAAGAATTTGTGTTAGTGAAAAGATAATGGTTTCCCATGCTCCGTAAACAGTATTCAAACAGTTATTCTCTTGTTTGAAATTCCCATGCATCCCTCAACATGGATGCTGGTTTTACTGTCACGTCAAGATTAGTACTAAAATCAGTGGTGTTCTTACATTGTACTAGATAGATTTCAGGAGTAAATTAGTGAGTCGTGATTTAAGCTTATCATGGCACATATGTCTTCCTTTTAGAATTTTTCTCGAGTTTTTGTAAAAAAAAGTTATCTGACTTTGTTTGAATTTTTATTTGTTTGCAACTTGATGTAACCCCTGACATTGATATGTTTAGATTATCTAATCAGTTTTATGATGTTTAGTGGAACTTGTATATCGTGTTTTATTATATTTATCTTATGTATCATTTGTATATTTTTGTATTAAAGTTAGGTAATTCATGCACAAAATATCTCCACGGCTTCCAGTCCATTTTAGTCATGTGGCTGACTAAACTGTACTTTTGTCAAATAAAAAATGTGCTATTTTTTATGACAGAGGTATCTTAAGCCGTAACTGACACATTTTGTTTTTATTTTGGGTTCTCAATACTCTTAAAAGTTGTACTGGCTTGGCTTGGTAAATATTTTAACGAAACGCGCGTTTGGCGTATTACAAGATAAGCCTGGTCCTACTTTGTAAAACTGTGCCCCCATAGCCTGTTTTTTAATATTCCTATCTTTGGTTTTGTCTCAAAAAATAACATTGCTATTTGAAGTCTTGTACCTCAACTATGCTTATGTCTTTTGTAGAATGGCATGAATGGTGAGGGATATTTAAAAACAAATCAACATCAACTCAATATTATATAACTTATTTGATAATACTGATTTTAATCTTTAATTCCTAGGTGTCATTACAGATATGCATCAACATGAAATGTGCGTAAAAATGGGAGGTAAAGTACATATATGACAGAACTAATTTAGTATTGCAAAATGACAAACAAGAGGCTCTTAAATCACTGAATCGCTCACATAAATAAATATTTGTTTTTGGTTTTTTTTCTTTTGCTTAAAATTTAAAAAAAAAATGTTGAATCAATATGTGTTGACACAAACCAGTGTAAGTAATATCTAACATTCTAAGAGTATTACATGGTTTAGAAAAGGTAAGCTATAAGCAATAAACGCAACAAAATATCAAACACTATACGAAATTACAAACCCTTATTACATAATTGGATTGTACGTTATGCAAGGAGGAATAAAACCCTTCTTCAACATGAAACTGTGGATTTACAGCACAACAGAAGAACACATATTGACTTTTTATATATATATTTCCTGTATATATCAGTGTGTTTATATATACCAGTTTAGCTACAGTTTCAAAATTTATAGTTGATAGGTTTATAATAGAAAAACCATGTATAACTTGCTTAATTGTTGAGCATGTTCTTATCCAGGACATTTATGTAGCTTTTGTTAGACTTTTGTATTTTTTGTCTTGGTTAATAACTGTTTTGAAGTGTAGTGGCGTCCATTTTACATAAATGGTTAAAGCCCGTTGCATATTTACCTGACGATAACAGGATATTGGTATTTAGTCAAATCTTAACCGGAATTTGTGATACCAAAATTTAAAAAGTACAGTTTTTCGCTATAGTGGTCGGCTTCAGTTGTACATGTGCTAATTAAAATCTACTCTCATCATCATTAAATTTCTTAGTGCGATGAGACAAACTGCTCTGAATCACAGATCACAGGCAGTTGTTTCAAATTAAAAATCTCCTATACACAATAATACCTTCATATAACATTAAAGTATATAGGGGGGGGGGGGAATTCTGAAACAGGCTCACATAGAGAAAAACATCTTCTTCCAAGTATTCATGAAATTTCTCTCTTTGAATGTAAACTCCTGGAAATTATTAAAAAAAATCTTTCTATTTTCTTTAAATTTGAGGTACAATATGCCGCTGAAAAACATAGGTTGAATTCTGCTGTCAAGAATACACTGTTTCAAGTTGTAGTATGCATAATAAAATGTCCAACAACATTCGTCCTTCTACGCGTAAAGACATTTATTTCTATGATATGGTGTATACAATTATGTCAGAACTCAAATGAAGCAGAAACGCTGATGTAACTTATCTGCTTTACTCGATCCATAAAGATAAATACATGAAAGAAGTGTAACAACGCCTAACACAAACACACATACGCACAAACACAAAACAGTACACCAAAGCAAACACTCTATTCCAGAAGCTTCAACTAAAGCCGACCACTATAGCGAAAAACTGTAATTGGAACCTACACAAAACAATTAGAACTTTTCTGAAAAGACTTTAAATGAAAACAGAAGTATGTTATCTTTCCATAATAATTGAATGTTTGGAAAATTGACCAGAGTTATCTTACCTTAATCGCAGTGTGTGGATAGTTTTTTTTTTAAATTTAAGCCTAAAAAACATTAAAACAATTTTCCACTAACAAAAACTGTACCTTATTCAAATATAAGAATTTTGTTAGCTAAATCTACTAGATTTATTATATATTATGATTTTTATAACAATAAATAAACATGCTTAAGCCTCTATGTATGAGATTTTTGATTGTTTTTAAAGCCCATTGGTAGGCTTAAGCTTTTTTCTGTTATAATTTCAGGTTGATGTCTCATTGACACATTCTCAGTTTGTAGATCTTACCTTACAATTTGCCAAAAGTTCCTTTAAATTGTCAATTAAGGGGTTATTACCTTAAAATCAATTATCCAATTAAGTTAAAATTTCATGGTATTGAAATTTTACAGTTTTAATAATGGTCCCTTCAAGATAATATCCCAAAACTTCATTTGAATTGAAAAAAAAAGATGTTGACTTTCCTCGTTAGCTTAAATATGGCATCGAAACACAGTACATGAAATATTAGGCAATAAGATAGGTTTTTACAGATCAACTGAATTATCTATTGCAAAGGATATTACAAATTAATGTAGAATGCAGTCACTTTTATGAATTTTGGTCCTCAATGCTCTTCAATTTCGTACTTTATTTTGCATTTATAACTTTTTGAGATTCGAGCGTAAATGATGAGTCTTTTGTAGACGAAACGTTCGTCTGGCGTATATAAAAAGAATTGGTCCCGTTTTCTATGATGGGTTTATTCACAGAAATAATCGTATCTTAAGAATATATATACGTTTTGACCAGTGACAACTCTACGACAGATTTAATCAATCGGATATTTAATGATGGAAATATGATACCAGGCTGAACCACAAACTAGGCTCTACAAAATATAAAACTTTCGATGACCAACATCTTACCTTTCTTCGACAGTTTAATCTAGTGTCGTAACACAGTACTTGTTATTTAATGACATAGCTATCGTAAGGTATCTTACAAATTATTGTTGGATGCACTCACATAAATAATTATATAATAAGTACCTCTGAAGGGACGAAAGATACCAAAGAGACAGTCAAACTCATAAATCTAAAACAAACTGACAACGCTATGGCTAAAAATGAAAAAGACAAACAGACAAACAATAGCACTCATGACATAACATTGAAAACCAAAGAATAAACAACACGAACCCAACTAAAAACTAGGGCTGATCTCAGGTGCTCCGGTAGGTTGAACCTGTGATAAATGAACGACATATTTTATCCATCGGATCACCGGTATACCAGTGTTGGTGATAACAGACTGAAAACACATTCTGTACATATAATACGTCTAAATAATAGACCAACAATGTTAAGGCTGTAAATTTGCGCTAGCATAATTTTGTTCTTTCCACGCAGATATGAACTCATGATATTGAACTGGCATAAAAATGAATTAATATGCATTGAAATAAATTAAAAATGATTTTCAATTTTTGTCAATCTTTATCAAATGACGATTTATCTCATTTACATAGCGTTAACACGTTTTGTCCGTTCAAGCTAAATTCGGGTTAATAGTGAAATAAATGTAGGATGCAGTCACAAAAATAAATATATATTATCATTACGTTTGCACCAGTAACAATGTATGATCAGTAAATTTGCGGAACAACTCAACATATGTGACGATAAATTACGCATACGTGTGTACGGGTTATTTCTAGAAATTATGCAGTTTTATAAGTAATGATAAGATACAAACAAAATTAACGGTTTCAGTAAACTGTAAATATAAAAAGAAGATGTGTTATGATTACCACTGCGACGTCTCTCCGCAAGAGACAAAATATCACAGAAAATAACACCTATTGGCCACCTTATGGCCTTCAACAAAGAACACATCCCATACCCCATAGTCAGCTATGAAAGGCCAACAATGAAAACGTAAATAATTTATCAAGCAATTAGCCAACTATTGTACAGATAACAGGTATACAAATAATTGTTTGCTTTATTTGTACATGTACAAGTAAAGTCTTCAATTACCCCACTTCCAATTTGAGCTAGCGGTATTATGAATATTTCCTAACCAGTTAATTTTGATGTCCTCTTCGCTGTCCACGTTTCAACTATGTCGCTTTCATTAAGACATTGGAGACGCTTTATGTCCTGTTACTAAAGTTCATACAAGTAAAATTTATATTTTCAAACAATATAATGTAACGCGTAAACTGATGACTCATTTTAGTACAAAAAATTAACAAAAAATGAGAATGTAACACATAAACAAACGACAACCACTTAATTACAGGTTTCTGGCTTGGGACAGGCACATACAAACTGGGTAAAATATGTTAGCGGAATCCTAACTCTTCCCTTATCTGGGGACTGGGACAGTGGTGTAATAGTACAACACAAGAACGAGTTTAAAAGTCGGTTGAAGTTATGTATTTGCGCGATACGAGTGTTTCGTCTACAGAAGACTTATCAGTGACGCTCGAAAAAAAGTAAAATAGGCTAAAAAGTCCTACATTGGGGACCTTAAAAAAGAAGCGATAGTGATATCAATTTTTACCTTTGACAAAAGTATCTTGAAATGAATTATAGAAGTATTGTAAAACAAGAAAAATACTCTAGTCGTGTACACCTTTTACATCGCAGCGTATTTGAAACTCTTGGATTAAGCTTATAATTTTTTAATAAATAATGTGAACATAATCTTGCTTCAGATTCCATTATTTCAATTGACTGTTTAGCCTATTTTCTATTTAAGGTGAAGGTCAGTGCGTCTGGTTATCGGTTACTGAATTAGTTACGATGTTTTCCCTTAACATGCTTAAAGAGTGTTGTTCATGAAAACATTCAAATTTAGAAAAAAAAACATTATAGAATAAAATAGCTGTTTGTGCTTATGTTTGAATTGCATCTTCTCCGACAATGTATGTGTATTTAACGAGCCAAACATAAATGCAATCTACACTTCCCTCCGTAATCTTGCAATGCAATCGTCGGAAATACGGTTCGATAGGTTGGTTATGTCGTGTAATGTCGTTTTTTTGGAATCCAGAATAAAACGTAGTACTGCATATTCGGATTGACAAAATGGTCTCATTTATGAAAATATATGTCCCATTTCATAAAAGGCACAGGTGCATACTAAGGTTTAGCCATTAAACAAATGCATCAAAAACGTTAATGTATTAACTACTACAGAAGTTTTTCATATGTTTAACTACTAAAGAAGTTTTTTATATGTTTAACTACTTCAGAAGTTTTTCATATGTTTTATTTGAACTACTTTTGATTAAGAATAATAAGTGAAAGATAAATTGAATGTATCAAAGTGATTTTCAAATGCATGTGTCGAGAAGAAACCGACAAAAATAGTGTCAAAAACAAATTAACAACAGTAAATCAAATGCAGAAAAAGGATTAAAGTTTGAGCAAAAAGAACCTCCTAAAACCTGTGGGTGATCTCGTGTGCTCCGGAGGGGTAGCAGGTCATGCTTCAAATGTGTTACACGTCGTTTTGTTCAAGTTGGTACAAATGGGGTTATAAACTTTATTCGGGAATAACAAAATCGAGGGAAAGGGGACTGGATCGTGTTAACGACAATTGGGCAAAACGGTAGTTTTACAAGTTCTAATTGGAGATAATTTATCAATTTGTGGTTTTTTAATATGTCGAGCGAACTATAAAATAATGTCAAAGGCTTGTAGCAGCATGCATCAACCGGCATGTGAATTCCCACGAAGTTAAAATATCACGAATAAAAACAGGAAAAGGATACAATCAGTTTGACAAAGGTGTATACACGTATCGGTATGTGGATGTATAAACAGATAATATTCATTCGTACAATGTAGTTGCAATTAGCAAGTATACACTGTACTGATCATATATATACTTCATACAAGACTACAGATCAATAACGGTTTATAATTAAGAAATAATTTCATTTCTGTCATGCTTTCCTTTAACATGGGTAGGAATTATATGTAAATGATTTCCCTAATATAAGCAATGGAAAAAATGGAAACAATTTAATCCAATGTCTCTAAAAATAAACATATATTTCTTTGAATAGAAGATGATATATTCATTTACGACTCACTTTCAAGATTGATAATCTGTTACAGTACTAGAATGTTATTTTTCTTCATCCTATTCATTAATGGGATTTTGAAATGTCATCATTTTAAGCAAATTTCATTATTTGGAAAATACATGTACCTGATTGTGTTCATAAAAGATAACTCAGGAAAATTATTTAGTATATTTGTTTCTAATTGTTTTTTTTTTATACATAAATAACTTGATACTTGACTTTCGTTTGCAGATATGATTCTATAGTGAGAATTATTGTCAACCGATTTCAACATATTTTTTAACGAGTTTCTAGTATTCTAGTTTTCTAGTGTCCTAGTTTATAAGAAAGATGTCCGATCGAGTGAAAAATTTGTTATTTAATTACAAACAATAGAAAAAAATCCAATCTCGTATTAAAAAAAAGTTATCAAAGTGCTACATGTTTTAAAATATGGTTCATGATAATATTTGATCATATAGCAAACTTTCTAGTGTATTTTTCGATGAGGTGTATTTGTTCATTGATTTTTTTTTTTATCACAGATGACATCTAAGACGTGAACCATGCATATGATTAATAGTTTTATAAATCTATTATTATTTTATTTACTAGACATCGGCATTTTATATTTAATTTTAATTTTATAGTCATTCTTTTTATACTTTTTATACAAGGATATAATCTTCCTTTTCAAATTATTGTGTTCTTTGTGCTTGTATCTATCTGGGCAGGTTGAATCATGACTTGAATTCATATCCAACTTACTTACATACGTTTTTAATAAATACGAATACAGGCAAATACAATACATACTTTATTCAGTAAAAAATGAAACTTTGTATAATTAGATACATGTAATAAATGCTTATTTTTAAAATATTACGGATTACTTGCATTTTTCAACTCATATATATTACTTCATTTGTACAATTTGTGAGTTTTACTTGCATTGTACAACAGTTACTCCTGTTTATTACTTGGCATTGTACAACTCGTGTTATTACTTGAATTGCACAACTCCTGTTTATTACTTGAATTGTACAACTCCTGTTTATTACTTGCATTGAACAACTCCTGTTTATTACTTGCATTGTACAACTCCTGTTTATTACTTGCATTGAACAACTCGTGTTATTACTTGAATTGTACAACTCCTGTTTATTACTTGCATTGTACAACTTATGCTTATTACTTATATATTCAAGTCGTGCGTATTACTTATATATTCAACTCGTGCTTATTACTTATATATTCAACTCGTACTTATTACTTAAAGTGTACAATTTCGTAGGAGCATATGATATTGTAAATGGAGAGAGAGACTTAGTGAGGTTGACCGTTAAAATAAATACACATTCCCCATTTCCATTCTCAATTTTACATAATCAAATGGTCAGAAATTTTGCCTTTTTAAGATAAATAGAGACTGGTGCACCCGCAAACATTGCATTTTGTACACTTTTTATGCAGTTCAACTGTCCGCAACACTATTTTAATAATTTCCAGGCAATAAGACAAGTTCACACCTACATTTGCAAACTTCTATACTATTTCTTAAAGGGCTTCTTTAAATTGATCTTATAAAAAAAAATATCCTACCATTATGCATTTAACTATATTCATGTATGCATTTCTAGTATTTCGTAGTTTCTTTTTTTCTCTTTTCTTTTTATATATTGATGTGTTTGCTTATTAAAGTGATGCCCTATATTGATAATTACTGCCTGTGTAAACTAATATAGTTTTTGAGAATTTTATATACAAGTAGTTGGGTGTTAAATTGACGTATACTTTAAAGATTAATGTTTGAGAGTCTTTTTTTGTGTTTTGTGGCCTAACATTTAAAAAGAAAGGAATCTTACAATAACGGTGCATTTATAATATTTTGCTTGATTTTGTTATATTTTGTTATTGTTTGTTTTTATAAATTTTATATAAATGTCTAATATTGAAACCACTGCCAATTCAAACTAAAAAAAATAATTACCGTTTACATTTTTGTGAGATATATTGAGCATATTATATTTTCACATTTAAATATATCATTGAAATTATAGACCCCCATTACAGATCAGCATCATCTCTTATTGATTGGCAGCTGTTGTTTTGATCTCAATTTCATTGTGAGCTGATCATTGCAATTGAAAATCACGTGTCAGTAAACTTCGATTGCGTTGAAACGCATTTATCTTTACATTCACTCGAAGAACACATTAAATTTCATCAATAATCAAAATAATGAAATATTTTTTTTTATACTTTTATACATGTTGTTGTGCTAACGAATTTTAAAGTGATTAAAATTAATGTTGTTTTTGTCTTGTATTCGTTTTTTCTTGTAGTCAATGTCTGTGTTATTATTTCAAAGTGAAAGAGCGATCGAAGGACATTTCGCTACATTGACATGTATAACAAATGAAAAGTAACCAAAAGACATAAAAAAACCGAAAACCAATATAACAGACAGCAATTAATGACATCTGAATGATAGGCTATTTTTATGGGGCAGGCATTTATTTTAAAAAACTGGCGGGGTTAAACATGTTTGTTAGCGCTAACATAACAAACAATTGCAACAGCAAAACATAACAATAAACTATGAGTTGATTGCTAACGGTACGGCTAAACACATCAGGATCGGTTTCTAGCAGAGAAACAGCCATAAAGAAGAAAAAAAAACCACAACGTAACGACCCGCTAAGAGTACTTGCAGTTACTGAATGCTAGTTCACAGCTAAAAACTACATTAATCTTAATCACACAGACAAAAGTATGAATCATTAAACCGGCATAGAACGGAGTGATTTACAGTTCTCGAACACTGGTATCTATATGCCAACACGTACTCAGACTCCAAATATTCATTATTATATATTACATGTATCTTGAGCACTGTAGATCACTCTTATATTTATAATAATCAACGATGGTGTTATACTGGTAAACTGACGTTTAACAGTTTAAAGGATTTTACCTTTATTACGAGGCCGTTGATAGCTTGTTGTGCGGTAAAGGTTTTGTTAATTGTTGAAAGCTGTATCCATAGTTACGTCTACATTTATTGGTGCCTTATGGGGAAATATAATTGCTGAACGTCCAGTGGCAAACAATTCATGCATGAATATGCCAAAATCAGAGATAAACTACAAGTGTTGGTTATCTTATAATTTTCGGGATGTATAAATACATAGCCACGTCTAGTCGAAATATTGCTTTAAATTCGATGATCTGTTTTGACTAGTTAATTGATATATATATATAATATATACGTCAAAGATTCTTGAAACCCTGTCTTGGTAATTTGAAGACCTGTAGCAGGCAAATTTGTTTGTCCATATTTGATACCATTAATTAAAGTCACGATTCAAATTACTCACCCTTTCTCCCAGTCGACTGCTTTGCAAAGCCTATCTAGATAAGGTTTAAATTGTTGTTTTGTTTACTTTTCATCCGGAATATGCATGAAATATTGGTTACTGGATGTTTCATGAACAAACAATTAATATAAAGATGTTGAACAGAACAATTTGGTCTGCTATGATATAAAAAAAAAGGTAAATACAAATATTGTTGACTTTGGAAAAAACGTCATGTTGTCATAAATATAAAAACAAAACAACACTGATTCTAATAAACCCTCAGTAAAGTAGTCAAAATCTAATTGAAAAACTTGTAAAAAATAGATATCACAAGATAATCATACACGTAAAAACATGTTTTTTCAATTGCTTTATATTCTAAGAATTATATCAAATATTATTATTATTCGTTAATATGGGAGACAACTCTGGCGGACTTAGAACAGATGTATTAAATATGAAGATTTTGTGCAACATGAGAGACAACTCTTTAATTATTTGAACATTCAATGGCTTTAACAAAAAATAACATGTTTTTTGTTATCCATTGCAGCTCATACTAGCACTAGCACACTTTGTAACTAATATATATACATAGGTCACTACCACACTATGTAACTAATACTATTTGCCTTATTTCTAAATATTGGATCTGTTACCATCTAAAATTGAAACAGATCACATGAATGATGTACGTATTTTTAGTTGGTTGTAAATAAAAGTGAAACGTTATATATTAAATACTTTTATTTTCTTAGTATAAGTCATTAAATCCACGCTGACTACAACCTCACGACATTTTTTATTTAATTTATTTTTTGTATATATATTTGTTTGTTCGAAACATATATATACAAAATATAGAAAAGGTACCATACTCAGCTGATATAATTTAAATCTACCCTTGTTTTGATTTCGAATAAGAAAATAATAATATATAAATGAATAATTATAATTCAATTAGTTCGCTCATACTCCCTATCAATTAGCTCAAACATCAAATTCTAGTTGTTTCAGAAGGTAAGAAAACAAATCGTTCGATTCCGTCGAAAATTAGTGACAGGAGATTTAACATGGAGTTCAAAAATTCTTCCTGTATTTTATTGATGTTTTTTGTATTAAAGTAAAAAAAAAATGTTTGTCCCGAGATGATTTATGGCCGGTGCCGAAAGCAAATCGTTTTATGATTCTGGAATACGTTGAGAGCTCTACATATTTCACTATTACACAGACTTATTCAGAGTCACAATAAGCTTGATTGAACGTTGTTTAACATTCAGTAGCAAATATTTGATACATGTCAAAGTTTAGAACAAATTCACAAGAAATAAAAAAGAAAGCATGTAGGAAATGTGGACATCTGTTGGAAAATGGGAGTATAGTGTATAGGGGCATGTATAAGGGTAATAAACGTACAGATAATATGAAACTCTTACTATAAGAGAAATACTACTTCCCGATTTTTACAATGGGCTGTAATCCAAACTTTGGCGAGGGTCTTACTGTCGGTTGAAAGAAAACTTTAGTGACCATATTTAGATTCCCCAGTCACCCTTGAGTATGAATATTCAGGACTGGCACTAACTGCAAAAAATAACTTTGTCAAAGACAGGACAAAAATGAATAATTATGTTGTTCCTCAAAATGCAAGACTTTTCATTAAGAATTGAATGCTTCTTTTTATAAATTTATTTGGATGTTATCTAGCGTTTACCAATGTGCATTGCGTATGAAGCGCGGAAGCGCTTCATTCTAAAAATGTGCACACGGTCAACACTTTTACAACCCCATAACATTACTTAAAGAAAAATTCAGTACTTATACTTAATGTACATTTTTATCTAGGATCATGAAAACAAGATTTCTGTCAATTGTAGTTTAATATACAGTCTTACATCCAAACCGAAGAATTTGCATGAAAATTATGTTCAATAAAAGTGAACTTATTTCCTGCACCACTTAGAAAACACCATATTTTCAAATTAAACTGTCACTTCAATTGCACATTTACAAACTGTATATTATGTTAGTTCACAGAAACCACGGGGTTTCTTTCTCAATTTAAAGGTGACAATTGTTGCAATAATAAAGAGAAAATGAAATACACAATACCAATTAAGAAATGTATCTTTCCTTTTCATTATATGTGATTTTTTTTCTTTTTTTTTTTCAATAAATTGCAAAAATATTTTAAAACCATATTTAAAAATAATCAGGTTTTAAAATAAAATTTAAAAGACAGGATTAACAACATCAAAGAATATTTCCAAAATTGAAATCAAACACAAAAAATAAAAAGAGGGGGTGGGGTGGGGTCAACCATACATGTTCCTGTGCGTTTTCGTGTTTTAAACATCTTGAGTAATAGTATCGGTCACCTCATAAGTAAGAAATTTTCGTTTTCCTTGGCATGGATGTACATGTAGGACTGTATTATATAATCGAGCAAGTAATTATGTCAACCTAATGGTATATAATATCTGAATTTCTCACCCTTTAGTTTGACTGTTCCTCTGGTATCTTTCGCCCCTCTTTTCGTATATTATGGAGCATAAAATAGTTACTGTAGTATTTATTCCAGCGGCACATCCCTGCCACATATTACAAACATGTAGTAAGTGTCCCCTTACTTATACATAACAGTTACACATAAGAATTATATACATATTAACACTAACTGTAAACACATACAGAGACCTTAACGTTGATGCTTACCACCTGGGAAATATTTCAGGAATGGTTCAGGACGATAACAAATTATATAAAAGGCAGTGGTCAACAGGGATGATAAGCGGTAAACTCGGAATGTAACTGGAAACTTTATATATCGATGAAAGTATGGTTGCATTCGGATGTGGCTGCGTATTTATGCATCCACCATAACTAAATAGTTTTACTGTAACAAAGGGTTTACAGCTGCAAAGTAGAAGTCTAGCTTACTGTGGTTTATATCCTAGTCAAACCTTTAGGTGCAATACATTGGTATTAATTCTTATACATTATAGATTTGTGTATGCAATAAATTGAAACACAAGATAAAACAAACACAGTATTTCGATAATTGTCGGTTCATTGATTCAGAAATAAACGATTAACCAATATTGTTTCGGAACTCTTGTTCTACAATTTGTTAAAACATTAAAATTCATAAATATAATCTACCTATAAATAAAATATCAACCAACTTTTTTATTCATCTAAAACATGTCAATCAGGCTATACATTTTGAATACAGATATAGAATATATAAAAATAAGATTGTAAAACTGTTGCTTGCTTATCGTCCGGTACCGATGCTTTTAGTGCGTGTTTAGGAGAACAATTGGTACAATGAGTAGGTAATGCAACAAGGGGTCGTCCGCGAAAAAAGGCGCGGAAAATGGGTGCAACTGGAATGCAAAATGGAAGATTTATTGCAATTGTATAGGGACAGAAATGACCGAGCTGAAGTACGTCCATTATTCATAGTTCATTATTCATTATTCAATAATGAATAATGAAATAGTTTATGTTTCATTATTCAAATTGAAGGAGTGAATAGTGAAATAAATATAAAAAAAATCGACTGTGACACTATAGCTATATCCTGATTCGCAATGACAATAAAAATGAGGAAAATTTTAATAGCCAGTTTTGAATAATGAAATGGATATTTTGAATAATGGAATGGACTGCTATGACCCTTCAGCTCCTAATCATAGATATATATTATACCTCAAACGAAAACTTATCAAGAGAGGAGTAAAAGGTATAGAGTTAATATGTTTTGCAACGCATATTAGAGGAGTAACGAAGGACTTTAATATCGAAATACGCATCAACATTTAGAAATACCCAATTTTGAATAATAAAATGGATATTTTGAATAACGGACTGCACTGCTATGACCCTTCCGCCCCTAATTACAGATATATATTATACCCCAATCGAAAGCTTATCAAAAGAGGAACAAAAGACAAATAGTCAATATGTTCCACAACGGATTTTACAGAAGTAACGAAGGTCTTGAATATCGAAATACGCGTGAACAATGAGAAGTAGTCAATTTTGAATAATGAAATGGATATTTTGAATAATGGAATAGACTGCTATGACCCTTCAGCCCCTAATTACAGATATATATTATATCTCAATCGTAAGCTTATCAGGAGAGGAACAAAAGGTATATAGTCAATATGTTCTGCAACGCATATTAGAGGAGTAACGATAGACTTAAATATCGAAATACGCATCAACATTTAGAAATACCCAATTTTGAATAATGAAATGGATATTTTGAATAATGGACTGGACTGCTATGACCCTTCAGTCCCTGATTACAGATATATATTACACCTCAATCGAAAGCTTATTAAGAGAGGAACAAAAGGGATATAGTCAATATGTTCCGCAACGCGTATTAGAGGTGAAACGAAGGACTTAAATATCAAAATACGCGTAAACATTGAGAAATAGTCAATTTTGAATAATGAAATGGATATATTAAATAATGGAATTGACTGCTATGACCCTTCAGCCACTAATTACATATATATATATTATACCTCAATCGAAAGCTTATCAAGAGAGGAACAAAAGATATATAGTCAATATGTTCTGCAACGCATATTAGTGGAGTAACGAAGAACTTAAATATCGAAATACGCGTGAACATTGAGAAATAGCCAATTTTGAATAATGAAATTGATATTTTTGAATAATGGAATGAACTGTTATGACCCTTCAACCCCTAAGTACAGATATATATTATACCTCAATCAAAAGCTTATCAAGAGAGGAACAAAAGGTATATAGTCAATATGTTCTGCAACGGATATATCAGGAATAACAGAGGACTTAAATATCGAAATTTGCTTGAACATTGAGAAATAGTCAATTTCGAATAATGAAATGGATATTTTGAATAATGGAATTGACTGCTATGACCCTTCAGCCCCTAATTACAGATATATATTATACCTCAATCGAAAGCTTATCAAGAGAGGAACAAAAGGTATATATTCAATATGTCCTGCAACGCATATTAGTGGAGTAACGAAGAACTTAAATATCGAAATACGCGTGAACATTGAGAAATAGCCAATTTTGAATAATGAAATGGATATTTTGAATAATGGAATAGACTGATAGGACCCTTCAGCCCCTGATTACAGATACATATTATATCTCAATTGAAAGCTCATCAAGAGAGGAACAAAAGGTTTATAGTCAATATGTTCTGCAACGCTTATTAGAGGTGAAACAAAAGACTTAAATATCGAAATACGCGTGAACATTAAGAACTAGTTAATTTTGAATAATGAAATGGATATTTTGAATAATGAAGTGGACTGTAATGAACATTCAGACCCTAAGTACAGATATATATTATACCTCAATCGAAAGCTTATCAAGAGAGGATCAAAAGGCAAATAGTCAATATGTTCCGCAACACATATTACAGAAGTAACGAAGGACTTAAATATTGAAATACGCCTGAACATTGAGAAATAGCCAATTTTGAATAATGAAATGGATATTGAACAATGGAATGAACTGCTATGACCCTTCAGACCCTAATTACAGATAGATATTATACCTCAATCGAAAGCTTATCAAGTAAGTAACAAAAGGTTTATAGTCAATATGTTCCGCAACATATATTATAGGAGTAATGAAGGACTTAAACATCGAAATAGGCGTCAACATTGAGAAATAGCCAATTTTGAATAATGAAATGGATATTTTGGACAATGGAACGGACTGCTATGACCCTTCAGCCCCTATTTAGAGATATATGTTATACCGCAATCGAAAGCTTCCCAAGAGAGGAACAAAAGGTATATAGTCGATATGTTCTGCAACGGATATATCAGGAGTAACAAAGAACTTAAATATCGAAATTTGCGTGAACATTGAGAAATACCCAATTTTGAATAATGAAATGGATATTTTGAATAATGGACTGGACTGCTATGACCCTTCAGTCCCTGATTACAGATATATATTACACCTCAATCGAAAGCTTATTAAGAGAGGAACAAAAGGGATATAGTCAATATGTTCCGCAACGCGTATTAGAGGTGAAACGAAGGACTTAAATATCAAAATACGCGTAAACATTGAGAAATAGTCAATTTTGAATAATGAAATGGATATATTAAATAATGGAATTGACTGCTATGACCCTTCAGCCACTAATTACATATATATATATTATACCTCAATCGAAAGCTTATCAAGAGAGGAACAAAAGATATATAGTCAATATGTTCTGCAACGCATATTAGTGGAGTAACGAAGAACTTAAATATCGAAATACGCGTGAACATTGAGAAATAGCCAATTTTGAATAATGAAATTGATATTTTTGAATAATGGAATGAACTGTTATGACCCTTCAACCCCTAAGTACAGATATATATTATACCTCAATCAAAAGCTTATCAAGAGAGGAACAAAAGGTATATAGTCAATATGTTCTGCAACGGATATATCAGGAATAACAGAGGACTTAAATATCGAAATTTGCTTGAACATTGAGAAATAGTCAATTTCGAATAATGAAATGGATATTTTGAATAATGGAATTGACTGCTATGACCCTTCAGCCCCTAATTACAGATATATATTATACCTCAATCGAAAGCTTATCAAGAGAGGAACAAAAGGTATATATTCAATATGTCCTGCAACGCATATTAGTGGAGTAACGAAGAACTTAAATATCGAAATACGCGTGAACATTGAGAAATAGCCAATTTTGAATAATGAAATGGATATTTTGAATAATGGAATAGACTGATAGGACCCTTCAGCCCCTGATTACAGATACATATTATATCTCAATTGAAAGCTCATCAAGAGAGGAACAAAAGGTTTATAGTCAATATGTTCTGCAACGCTTATTAGAGGTGAAACAAAAGACTTAAATATCGAAATACGCGTGAACATTAAGAACTAGTTAATTTTGAATAATGAAATGGATATTTTGAATAATGAAGTGGACTGTAATGAACATTCAGACCCTAAGTACAGATATATATTATACCTCAATCGAAAGCTTATCAAGAGAGGATCAAAAGGCAAATAGTCAATATGTTCCGCAACACATATTACAGAAGTAACGAAGGACTTAAATATTGAAATACGCCTGAACATTGAGAAATAGCCAATTTTGAATAATGAAATGGATATTGAACAATGGAATGAACTGCTATGACCCTTCAGACCCTAATTACAGATAGATATTATACCTCAATCGAAAGCTTATCAAGTAAGTAACAAAAGGTTTATAGTCAATATGTTCCGCAACATATATTATAGGAGTAATGAAGGACTTAAACATCGAAATAGGCGTCAACATTGAGAAATAGCCAATTTTGAATAATGAAATGGATATTTTGGACAATGGAACGGACTGCTATGACCCTTCAGCCCCTATTTAGAGATATATGTTATACCGCAATCGAAAGCTTCCCAAGAGAGGAACAAAAGGTATATAGTCGATATGTTCTGCAACGGATATATCAGGAGTAACAAAGAACTTAAATATCGAAATTTGCGTGAACATTGAGAAATAACTTATTTTAAATAATGGAATGGACAGCTGCAACCCGTCAACTCCTAATTAAGGAAAAGAAATATACACCAAATAAAGCTTATGGATGGAGGAAGAAACTGAGTATAAGCGATATGTGCCGTTAATTATTACAGAGGTTACAGAGGACATAAATGCCAAAAATATGCGTGAAAATAAAGAAATAGCGAATTTTGAATAATGAAATGGATATTTTGAATAATGGAATGAACTGATAGGACCCTTCAGCCCCTAATTACAGATATACATTATACCTCAATCGAAAGCTTATCAAGAGAGGAACAAAAGGGATAGTCAATATGTTCTACAACGTATATTAGAGGAGTAACGAAGGACTTAAATATCGAATTACTCGTGCTAATAAAGAAATAGGTAATTTTGAATAATGAAATGGTTATTTTGAATAATGGAATGAACTGCTATGGCCCTTCAGTCCGAGATTACAGATATATATTATATCTCAATTGAAATCTTTATCAAGAGAGGAACAATAGGTATATAGTCGATATGTTCTGCAACGCATATTAGAGAAGTAACGAAGGACATAAATATCGAAATATGCGTGAACATTGAGAAATAGTCAATTTTGAATAATGGACACACATAATGGAATGGACTGCTATGACCCTTCAGTCCCTAATTAAAGATAGATACCTCAATGGAAAGCTTATTGAGAGAGGAACAAAAGGTATATAGTCAATATGTTTCGCAACGGATATTGCAAGACTTACAAAGGACTTAAATATCGAAATACGCGTTGACACTGAGAAATAACTTATTTTGAATAATGGAATGGACTGTTGCAACCCGTCAGCTCCTAATTAAGGAAAAAATTGTACACCAAGTTAAAGCTAATGGATGGAGGAATAAACTGAGTATACACGATAAGTGCTGCAATGACCACAAGAGGGGTTAGGGGTTTCGGAGGACCTAAATGCCAAAATATGCGTGAAAATTAAGAAATAGCCAATTTTGAATAATGAAATAGGTATTTTGAATAATGGAATGGACTGTTGTGACCCATTAGCCCCTAAGTACAGATATACCTTATACCTAATTTGAAAGCTTATTAAGAGAGGAACAGTAGTATGATTATGAGATTTCTGCCGCACACCCATTTTGAGGTTGAGTTCGAGGGAAAATTTGTCTTTGTGGAAGAAAGACACACACAAGAAATAAAAATTCACAGATAGAAAAAAAAACACAATGGATTTTACGATTATAAATATGTCTTATCACAAATAGAATACCGCGAAAGAGAAATTCTGAACTGGCCGCTGTTGAGGCCAATCGAGAACAGCAATGCAATGATGAAGAAATTCTCAAATGGCGAAAAGAAGGGCAGGACTCATCCTGGATTGTCAAAAATATTAACACGAGGTAAAGGTCTGCAAAATTATTACCCTATGCTGGAAAGGGGAAACTTTTCGCACATGGCGATGTAAGAGATTAACAAGCAGCTGACTTCCACAAAAAGAGAGACCGATAGAGCTGTGCAAATTGTGAGGTAAGGGATGAAAAAATCCAGACGCACCGGATACGTTTCACGACTTTCTTATTTTTATAAGGATTGTAGGATCGGAAGTGTTAAGATATGTTTTGTAGGTCCGCAAACTGGGTCTTAAACCAGTGAATTTGGGGATGGTGGTTTTGGGGTGACCTAAATTTTTTTTTATTGTAAAAATAAAGACATGGATCCAATAGTGAACATCAATCTAGTAGTGGAAAACGTCAAAAACCTGAGAGGTATAGTCAAAATGAACCACCTTCGAGGGTACCCCCGGTTGAGGAAAGATCATTTGGTTAAGAGTTGATAGAAACGAAGACAAATCTTAAATTTCATTGTCGTCCAAAACTCCACACGAGGAAGGAGATTATCACCAAGGTGAAACAATTTGGGTTTGAAGAGGTTAGCAGGCTGTCGATAGACTGCTAAAGAAGGTGTAGGAAAAGATTTGGGAAGATAGGAAAGCCATTGGGGATAAAATTGAGGTACACTCGCCGAAGAAAGCCGTTTAATTTGTATTTACAACCTGGAATATGACCCCCATTATTGGCATGAATGTGCAGACCTCCCTTGAGGTCTCCAGGATGCCACGGGTGGAACTTATGGAAATTGGGATTGAACGAGGGATACTTTCACTCGGACACTAGATTTTCACCGCGGCCACGGACCTGGTTGAAACCCTTGAGGAGATGGATGAAAAGATCGTAGAAAAGATTACCCAGTGGACCTCTGACAAAACTAGGGAAATGGTAAATACTTCCCCGGTCCAGCGGGGGTGTAACCCTTCTCGAATGTACCTTTTTGTCTTGGTGATTCGGAAAATCGCAGTGGTTTCATGGGAGGTATGCTGCCGTAAAGGTTCCAATACAATTTGTTTTCATGCTCCTTTGGGAGCTACCATTTGATTTTTATGGGGGGGGGGGGGGGGCTAGGATGAAAAATTTTGTTCTGCATTTTTTTTTTAGTTGTAATCTCTGTCCTGCCTTTTTATTTTTCACTCTATTCGGTCCTGCCTTTTTTTTAATTAGTTTATCCTGACTTTTTTTACCTAAATTATCATCCTGCCTTTTTTTTTTTGCAAAGTGTCTCATCCTGCCTTTATTTTTTACTCAAAACTCCTGTCCTGCCTATTTTTTTCAAATTTCATCCTAGCCCCCCCCTAAAAATCAAATGGTAGCTCCCTTATGACTTGCGGCAACAGGAGCCATCTTGATAGCGGTGTGTGGTGGTATTGTACTGGCGAACAAGATCGTCCAGGACATAGATATAGGTGCGTGTGGAGTTGGCTGAAAAGTATTTGAACATTTTCTTTTTCATGGTGCGGTTCCAACGTTTGAAAATACTCGACTTCTCTTCATTCCCGGTGGAGTAGAGATCGATACCATACTTTTGGAGCAGCTGATTTACATGTTTGTTGTTAAACTCAGTGTCTTTGTCTGTCCATAGCTTCTTGGGCACACCGCTTGGAAGGCATTCCGCACCGTCACCCCCGTCTTGTTCTTGAGTGATATCAGCCAGCCATATTTGGAGAAGACATCGATAATGCTCAGGATAAATTTATTTCCCTTGTTGTCCCTGGAGAGGTCACTCATATCAACGAGGTCGGCCGCCCAGGTCTCATCCACACCACCCTGCGCTACACCGCGTTTAGGAAACTAGAGTCGAATTGGTTTTTGCAACTCCTCAGCTAGCTCAGCGGTCCAGCGAACATTTTTTTAACACTCAGACCGAATCGAACTTTGGTACCGATGATGGGTCCGACGATGCTGCAGTCGAAGCGTTCGCGTGGGGTAGAGTTAAGAGTGGTGTTAAGCGAGGCTAACATAGCTTGGTCACATATGTAGTTGCGTGCGGTTGCATCCTTGTGCTGGGCATAACAAAGATTGTGGTGATATGCTGCCTGTTCAACTTGATTAATGGGTTTTGACCAAGCCTTTGGGGTGCCACTGGGAAGTAGTCGCGTGCTAAGTTTAGTCCCTGGCCCGGTGAAGTTGTGTCCGGGTAGATGCATTTCCATCGGTAATCGGTTGATTAGTTTGTTCATGAACCTTGTACATGTTGTGCCGGTTGTAGCAACACACTGAGACTTCTTGGAATTGCACACCTTGCAGTTGCCAACCTTTCTCTGTCGCCCGTGCTGGTCATTACCTCGCTGGAGTTAACTGTGTCCGTCTTCCTACGACTTTCACGCAGAAAATCATGGCTATTTTATTTTAATAAATGAACATTGAAGACACTTCCTACAGTGTCAACGCCCCCACGAGGAGTAATCACTACCTCCTACCTCAGCGATCGATAAGACGGTTGATCATTGAGAAGTCGGACTGTGGATGGCTCCTACTACAATCGATTGTACGTCTTCGGATAACCGCTTCACCAATCTATCTACCAGCTGTTGGAGCAAGCGCTGGAAAAAACCTTCCCTAAAGAAGATATCCGATACCTCCTACAGTACAAGGGGCAAGTCACCCTACTCGTTGGTCGATGAGGTCAACACCTTACCACCACCACGACACCCGAGTGGTATCGACACTTTTTTCTGCGAACAAGTGAGCGATGTACCAGACCCCGAGAACTTGATCCCAGCCGCAAGAACCTCATGATGTTTGACGACCGGATGATGAGAAAACAGAACACGTGTGAAGACAACATCGATTGTTTTTACCTGTGCCAGAACTACTTCACACTGCCCCGCCAGTCAATCCGACGAAATGCCAACTTCCCCTGCCCCTTCCAGCAGAACGCTAAGAATATCGATCACATCCGACGCGATCACTGCAACGATCTCACCAAGGAGCAGTTTGACGCTCTGTGTAAGCATTGTTGGTCCAAGCCCTATGGATTTGTAACCGTCGATTTTACAAGCAACAAGGTAAATGGAAAATATCGATGCAAATTAAAGGTATAAGATAAAGAATGGATCAGGCCGAAGATTTCTTTATGGAACTGAAGTATGACAATATGTGGACACAGAGGAACCCCAGCCCTGCACGTTCGAATGGCCCTGCAAATGCAATTTTGAGTGGGTTCCAGTCGATATGAGGAGCATATGTTGAAAATGCGGTTGCGTGATCTTTCGTCCTATCTAAAGCGTTGGAGGTAATTTCAACGCATTGAAATTCACCATTACAGTAAGGTGGAGCGATTTTCTAAACCCCAATGCCCTGCCAAGACGATTCGAGGCCATTAGTGCACATACTCATGACACTTGAATATTTTGAAGAAAAGGGATCCGTATCAGCTGTGTAATACCTTCATGTGCAACTCATCGATTAGGGGCGTTCACACCAACGCTTAGGGGCGTTCGATCCTTTTAGATAAATGACGTTTATATAGATTATCGATCCTTAGTAGCATGAGACAATTGCCAGGGAGTTGCAAGACACCAAACGAAAGATTCAAGTCAGTAATATGCAGCATCGCCACGAGAAGATTGAACTTAGCCAAGACATTTACAAAGTGTTTAAGCCTGTGGTTGAGGCTCAGCGAGGGGCAGGTTCACAGATCACCAAAAAGATCTCAGACCTCTCTTTATAAGCTTCGGAATGAGGTATAAGGTAGATCTATAATTAAGTGCTGAAGGGTCCTAGAAGACCATTCAATTATTCAAAATATCTATTTCATTATTCAAAATTTGCTAGTTCTTAATTTTCACGCGTATTTTGGCATTTATGTCCTTCGTTACCTCTGCAATGGTCGTTGCGGCACATATCGATAATACTCAGTTTATTCTTTTATCCATCAGCTTTTATTTGGTGTATATTGCTTTTCTTAATTAGGAGCTGGTGGGTTGCAGCAGTCCATTCTATTATTCAAAATATCTATTTCATTATTCAAAATTGGCTATTTCTTAATTTTCACACGTATTTTAGCATTTAGGTCCTCCGCTACCCCTCTAATGATCATTGCAGCACATATCATTTATACTCAATGTATTCCTCCATCAATGAGTTTTAATTTGCCTTGATGAGGGATTGAAGGGCTGCAGCAGTCCATTCCATTATTCAAAGTACGCTATTTTTCAATGTTCAAGCGTATTTCGATATTTAAGGTCTTCGTTTCTCCTATAATATCCTTTGCGGAACAAATTGACTATATACCTTTTGTTTCTCTCGTAAAAAGCTTTTGAATGAGGTATATGGTTTATTCATAATTAGGGCTAAAGGGTCGCAGCATTCCATTCCATTATTCAAAATATCTTATTGTGACGTCATGCAAACATAATGGCTGCTTAAAAATTCGCTCATCTGATTCGTATACAAGTTTACCAATTTCGGAAGCATATTCATGAATGAAAGTTTTTCAACTATCTTCATACAGAACAAATACCAATTGCAAGACTTTAGTTCAATTTCAGGAACTTTCCAAAAGTGTATTAAATTTTAAACTTTATTCAAAGCTATCAACCGAATCAAAGTTTACCGTCACGGAAATACAGATCTGGACATGTCAGAAAAATTTACAAGTTGTAAAACTGGATACAAAGTTAACGGTATGAACATTAACACTATTTCAAACATTAATTAAAACTAAAACATAATTATAAATATGAAATTCTTTATTTGTTTTTCATAACAATGTCCTACTCGTCATAGTGCAACATTCCGCGAAAAAGACGTCAACGTTTTCGGAACCTAAGGTAGCAATACACAGTTAGGAGTTTAGTTTCGCATTTTGGCCCCGGTGGATTTTTCAAATAGGAAGGTTATTGTGTAATAAAATTCATTTTTAGACAGATGAGTGCTAATTTAGCCTTCAAAGATGGTTTATAAGTGCATCAAGATTATTTTTTACATGTTTTATGGGCTGTTTTCTGTTTGACAATCCGTATTTTCATAGCTAGACTGGCCATCGGTCCAGAAATTAATGTACTGTTTACAAACTCTCTTTTTCTACACGAAGTTTTTGACGCAATTTTACAAAAAAAATGAGACGAAAGACATATGATTTTCATTGGATTTGCTGAATGATATATGTACACAGTTTCAGAAAAGGTATTACTTCAAGCGATTGAAATTCTAATTTTTGCCAAATTTTGGGGAAATATGTGACATCTTTCCCCCCCTTTTTGCAATATTTTATGACAAATAAATGCAGATTGTTGCCATGGATACACCAAAAAGAAATTATATTTTACCCTTTTATATACTGGATATAAAATCTAAGGAAGATTCTGATTACATACATATGTCCATATATGACACAAACAGTAAGCTTGATATTGCAAGAAAGCGATGAAAAGGGGATGGTAAAATTCATAAGGGCAAACATTAGTATTTTGTCCTAACTGTTTATTGCTACCTAAGGTCTATAAACATTGAAAAATGGATGTATACATTGACGGTGCATGTAAAAATAACGGACAGCCGTCAGCAAAGGCAAGCTTTGGAATATTCTGGGAGAAAAATAGTACAAGAAATAATTCTGGTCTAGTTCCAGAAACATACAAGCAAACCAATAATACTGGAGAATTATTTGCTGCAGTTAAATGCCTGCAACAAGTTCATCAACTTAATATAGTTAATAATCAAACAAAAACTGATAGCGAATATTTGGTAAGGGGGATCTTCAGCGATATTACATACTGGAAAAACAACAACTGGAAGCTCACATCCTCCGGAAAGGATGTAAAAATCAAAGAATTATGGTCAGAGATTGACAATTTGTCAACAAATTTAAATGTATCTTGTGTACATGTTCCGCGAGATTCTGAAAGTGAACAAATCGAGGCCGACAAACTTGCAAAAAATGCACTAAATATTAAAACATCATCCACTAACATTATGCAAAGTCAACAACAAATCACAATTCATACAATTGATGAAAATGAATGTAGTGATAATGATGATGAAACAATTCCGATGAAACTAGTTACCCCACGCCGGAGTACTACAATTAAAAAAGCAAAGAAAATTAGCAATAACACACAGCTCGCCATCATTTGGTGTTATTTCCGCATTAAGAAGAATTGAAGGTTTACTTCTATCTACATCTGAAGATGTCTCAAATTTAAACGACACTGTAAACTGTCACATTGACACTTCAAATAAACAATTTCAAGATATCAATGATAATTTTTTTTCCTTGGCAAACAAAGTAAAAGTGCAAACTATTTCAACATCAGCCTCTGTTGAAGAAGTGTTAGAACAAACCCAGATCATAAAAGCGGATATTAACTCTAATAACAAAACGTTCGTTGAAAAGTATAAGAGTTTATGGGATAAACTTAACTCAGTATTCCAAGAAGTTAAATCATTAAAGGCATCTAACGAAAATATCGCTATGCAAGAAAAAGTTGCCCAAATACATACCAGTGCTCCAAACAGCAAAAGGGAAAAAAATAATTTAACCACAACAAAAATGACACCTGGAACATACAGTAATGCAGTAAAAAGTGGATTACAGTATAGAACAAGCCAATCAACTACTCAAAACACACCAGAACCGTTTTTATAGACAAAGGTGTGAACAAATACCAAACGTTCAGTATCATGTGACAGAATTGGAACGTCCCAAATATCCATTATTTGAGAAAAACAATAACAAGAAAAACTTATTTCTAATCGGAAGTTCTACACTAAAACGAATGTCGGCCAGAAAAATGACAACAAATAGCATCACAACAAAAGTAAAGACTATCCGTGGAGGAAGAATAAGGGATATTGAGAATTGCCTTATATATCTGATGGCAAACTCGACTGTGTTGATGTCATAGCTGTGCATGTTGGAACCAACATTGTGTCTGATAGAGATACTGTTCGTACTATAATAAATGATTATAAAAATCTTATTCCCATGGTAAAACAGAGCTTACCGGAAACGCAAATAATTATTTCATCAATTCTACCAAGGCCTACAGATTACAAGTCAAACCATATTATTTCTGAAGTCAACCAGCAGTTACTAACAGTTGAAGATAATCAAGTGAAAATACTGGATAACACGTTAGACTTTTTGTACGGCAATCGTCCTAATCAATTGCTTTTTCAGGACCATGTACATACCAACGTAGACGGTGCTAAAGTTCTAAGCCATAACATTATTTCTTGTGTTAACACAATGCTTAGATTGTACGATTCAAATTCACAATTTGAACAAAATTTTTATTCGGAGAGGATAACAGGGAGGAGATATGCGCCATTAGAGACAACCAATCAAGATTTTCAACATCCACATTCATTTCGTCCAAACGTTTTGAATTCTGCTCAAGTCAAGCACACGATTGTATTTTATATCATTCTATAGTTATTCTCATTGTATATGTGTGTATTGCTATTTTTCTTTTTAAGCAAAAATCAGAATGCTCCAAGTATACCCAGATCAATCCTTTTATATTCCCACACAAATCCCCTAACATTTGTCACTTAAATATAAACCATGTTTTACCAAAATTTGCCGAAATACAATACTTAATTTCGGAATCAAAATCAAACACGCATATTTTATGTTTGAGTGAAACATTTTTGTCAAGTAGTGTCAAAAATAAAGAGATCAATATTCTAGGGTACAATTTACATAAAGACAGAATTGATAAATCTGGGGGTGGACATTTACTTTATATTTCAAAACAAATAAATACGCTTAGAAGGGACGATTTGGAAATGCAAGAAATTGAGTCAATGTGGATAGAAGTTATTAATATTCATCAAAAGCCTATTTTACTAGGTTATGTATATAGACCACCTAACAGTAATGCTGACTGGGTTACTAAGTTTGAAACCATGATGTTAAAAGTTGACACTGAAGAAAAGGAAACTATTATTATGGGAGATTTTAATATTGATATAATGTCAAGTAAAAAACATGCTAAGTGGTCAGTCATCAAAATATTATCAACATGCGTCAAATAGTTACAGAACCTACCAGAGTAACTAAAACTTCATCTACTTTAATTGACCATGTGTATTGTAATCTGCCAGAAAATATTAATTATATTGCAGTTCCAAAATATTCAATCAGTGATCACCATCCAGTATGTATTTCTCATAAAAGAGGGTTCAAAACGAAAAAGCAAATTCATGATTATATAACTTATAGATCTACAAAATATTTTAACGAGACTGATTTTATTCACCATTTATCTCAGTGTCCCTTTGACAGTATACTAGAAATTGATGACCCTGATGAAGCGCTACTAAGTTTTATAAATATTTTTACTGAAGTGTTAAATCATCATGCTCCTCTCATTAAAAAGCGAGTTAAACATGTTTATCAAAATCAGTGGATAAATGATAAAATTAAGGAGGGCATGAAAAAACGTGATTATTATCATAAGAAAAAAGACACATATAACTATAAATTTTGGAGAAACAAGGTTAAATACCTCATAGAAAATTCAAAACAAAATTTTTATACTGAAGTATTAGAACAAGAAAAAGGAAATAGCAGCAAATTATGAAAACACTTGCATAATGTAAATAGTAGTGAAAATCATCATGACCATGCAATCTTAGATGACTAAACCAATTACAGACCCTAAAAGCATTGCTGATACTTTCAATAATTATTTTACAAATATTACTGAAAATGTTAATCTTAATTCAAAGTCAAGCACCAGTTGTTCTGGAAAACTTGATAATTATATTTCATGTCGTGTACCAGAAAATGTCTTTTTTTACCATACCACAAATAACTAATGAATTTGTTCTCCATCAATTAATCACACTTGATGAGAAAAAAGCAACAGGTCTTGATAATATCAGTGCAAAGTTTTTAAAAATGTCATCACACCTAATTTCAGTTCCATTGTGCCACATTTTTAATTTAAGCATCAGAAAATCAGTATACCCATCGTTATTCGTCCGTGTACATTTACGCCAAACATTTATCATTTTAAAATGAAAAATAAATTTTCAAATTGCTCTGCAAATTTTAAATGTAGTTGGTTTGAAAAATGTTACAAAAATCTATTGAAATCACTTTCGAAAAAACATTTTCTCTATGAGATTTGAAATTTCTTATTTTCATGGAATTGTATTTTTGATTTTACGAAGATATTGAAACAAATAACAATAAGTTTGTGTTTAAAATGATTTTATTTTGTCAAAAGTTTAAATATTTTTAAACATTTGAATTTGTTTGCTTTAGAAAACAAAACAGATTTCAATTTCATTCTTAAAAGCAAATATTGAAAATACTGACGTTATTCAAACTGGCTAAAGTTCTACTAGTTTTTAAAAATAAAGGTTCAAAAAATGATGTTTTTAACTACAGACCTATTGCAATATTGCCATTACTATCTAAGATCCTTGAGCGACACGTAAAAACTCATTTGATGAATTTTCTAAAGAAATATAATCTATTGTATGTCATGCAATCAGGCTTTCTTGCAAACCATTCCTGTCAAACTGCTATGACTTCTTTGTTAGATAAATGGTTAAAAGCCGTTGATGAAGGAAATTCAGTAGGGGCAGTATTTTTAGATCTGTGTAAAGCTTTTGATCTTCTAAATCACAAACTGCTCCTTCAAAAATTTAAAAAAAATAAATGTTCTTATAATTCAATTCATTGGTTTACTTCGTATTTAGCTGATAGACATCAAGTCGTATCAATTTCAAATACTTTTTCAGATGTATCTACATTAAAAGCAGGTGTACCTCAAGGGTCCGTTTTAGGTCCTATATTATTCTTAATATTTATTAATGATTTGCCTTTGTGTAATCCTAATCATAATCTTGATCTTTTTGCTGATGATAGCACTATTTCTGTAATTGGAAAAGACAAAAGGTATATAAGTCATACACTCAATGTTGTATTAGAAAATATTTGTCAATGGGTTGATAAAAATAAAATGTTAGTTAATGTGTCAAATACTAAGACAATGTGTATAGGTTCAAAACAAAAACTGTCTGTGATGTGTAATGACACATTAAATGTATCCATTAATGGTCAAAAGATTAATGAAAGTCACTGTGAAAAAGTCCTGGGTATTTTTGTTGACAAAACTCTTTCTTGGTATGATCAAATTAATCATATAATCAAAAAAGTTAATTCTTCTTTAGCCTTTTTAAAAAGAATCAAGAAATACTTGAATCACAATGCACGAATTCTATTTTACAATGCGTATATTCTTCCACATTTGGATTACTGTTGTTCAGTATGGGGAAACTGTAACAAGTTTTTAGTTGACAGTTTACTAAAATTGCAAAAAAGGGCAGCTAGAATTATTTTAAACGAACACGATATTCGTAAACCATCTATTGAACTATTTAAGGAATCTTAAATTATTCCTGTTACTAAGAGAATATTTTACCACAAATCATTATTAATGTATAAATCAAAACACCAACTAGCACCAAAATATTTATCCAATCTTATTGTGCCTACAAGTAGTAAACAATCGTACAATACTCGACTTTCATCATCGGATAATTTTATTGTCCCTAAATCAAGTACAGAATTATACAAATCAAGTTTTTCTTTTAGTGGTCCAAAAGTGTGGAATTCACTGTCCAGTGAAATTAAAAAATCAAAAAGTATATCTGCATTCAAAAACTCTTACAAGTCATTTTATTTTTAAAAGTGTTGAATTTATAAGTTAAGCCACAATGTATACCATGGTTGTTTTTGTTGTTGTTGTTATATTACTTTATATATGTCTATTGTTTACATGTGTGTAATAGTAGATTAATTATTTTTTATTCATATTGTTAACATTGTATGTAGAGAGCCTTATTGAAAATTGGTTTAATCCAAATGAGTTACTCTCTTTAAATAAAGATATTATTATTATTATTATTATTATTATTATTATTATTATTATTATTATTATTATTATTATTATTATTATATCTTTTTCATTATTCAAAATTGGCTATTTTCACGCGTAGTTTGGCATTTAGGTCCTCCGTAACCCCTCTAATGGTCATTGCAGCACATATCGTTTATACTCAGTTTATTCCTCTATCAAAAAGCTTTAATTTGTTGTATAAATTTTGCTTTGATTAGGGACTGAAGGGTTGCAGCAGTCCATTCCATTATTCAAAAGAAGGTATTTCTCAATGTTCAAGCTTATTCGATATTTAGGTCCTTCGTTACTCCTGTAATATCTGTTGCGGAAAAATATTGACTGTATACCTTTTGTTCCTCCCTTAATAAGCTTTCGATTGAGGTATACTATATATCTGTACTTAAGGGCTGAAGGTTCATACCACTCCAGTCCATAATTCAAAATATCCATTGCATTATTCAAAATTGACTATTTCTCAATGTTCACGCGTATTTCGATATTTAAGTCCTTCGTTACTCCTCTTATATACGTTGCAGAAGATATTGAATATATACCTTTTGTTCCTCTCTCAACAAGCTTTTGATTGTGGTATAATATATATCTCTAATAAGGGGCTGAAAGGTCATAGCAGTTCATTCCATTATTCAAATCAAAATATCTATTTCATTATTCAAACTTCACTATTTCTCAATATTCACGCGTGTTTCGATATTTAAGTCTTTCGTTTATCCTGTAATATCCGTTGCGGAACATATTGACTATAAACCTTTTGTTCCTCTCTTAATAGGCTTTCGATTGAGGTATAATATATATCTGTAATAAGGGGTTGAAGGGTCATAGCATTCAATTCCATTATTCAAAATATCCATTTCATTATTCAAAATTGACTATTTTTCAATGTTCAAGCGTATTTCGATATTTAAGTCCTTTGTAACTCCTGTAATATCCGTTGCGGACCATATTGACTATAAACCTTATGTTGCTCCCTTGATAAGCTTTCGATTGAGGTATAGTAAATATCTGTTATTAGGGGCTGAAGGGTTCTACCAGTTCATTCCATTATTCAAAATATCCATTTCATTATTCAAAATTCACTATATCGTAATTTTCAGGCGTATTTTGGCATTTATGTCCTCCGTAACCTCTGTAATGGTCATTGCTGCACATATCGATTATACTCAGTTTATTCCTCCATCCATTCGCTTTAATTTGGTGTACAATTTTTTCTTGATTAGGAGTTGACGGGTTGCAGCAGTCCATTCCACTATTCAAAATAAGGTATTTCGCAATGGCAACGCGTATTTCGATATCTAAGTCCTTCGTTACTCCTGTAATATCTGTTGCGGAAAAATATTGACTGTAAACCTTTTGTTCCTCCCTTAATACGCTTTCGATTGAGGTATAATATATATCTGTACTTAAGGGCTGAAGGTTCATACCAGTCCAGTCCATTATTCAAAATATCCATTGCATTATTCAAAATTTGCTATTTTTCAATGTTCATGCGTATTTCGATATTTAAGTCCTTCGTTACTCCTCTTATATACGTTGCGGAACATATTGAATATATACCTTTTGTTCCTCTCTTAACAAGCTTTTAATTGTGGTATAAAATATATCTCTAATTAGGAGCTAAAGGGTCATAGCAGTCCATTCCATTATTCAAAATATCCATTTCATTATTCAAACTTCACTATTTCTCAATGTTCACGCGTATTTTGATATTTAAGTACTTCGTTTCTCTTGTAATATCCGTTGCGGAACATATTGAGTATAAAACTTGTGTTCCTTTCTTAATAGGCTGACGATTGAGGTACATGTATAATTAAATCTGTAATAAGGGGTTGAAGAGTCATAGCAGTCAATTTCATTATTCAAAATATCCATTTCATTATTCAAAACTGACTATTTTCAATGTTCAAGCGTATTTCGATATGTAAGTCCTTTGTTACTCCTATAATATCCGTTGCGGAACATATTGACTATATACCTTTGGTTTCTCCCTTGATAAGCTTTCGATTGAGGTATAATAAATATCTGTTATTAGGGGCTGAAGGGTCCTACCAGTTCATTCCATTATTCAAAATATCCATTTCATTATTTAAAATTCACTATATCGTAATTTCACGCGTATTTTGGCATGAAAGTCCTCCGTAACCTCTGTAATGGTCATTGCTGCACATATCGATTATACTCAATTTATTCCTCCATCCATTCGCTTTAATTTGGTGTATAAATTCGATATCTGAGTCCTTCGTTACTCCTGTAATATCCGTTGCGAAACATATTGACCATATACCTTTTTTTCCTTTCTTAATAAGCTTTCGATTGAGAAATAATATGTATCTCTAACTAGGGACTGAAGTGTCCTTCTAGTCCATTCCATTATTTAAAATTTCCATATCGTTATTAAAAATTTGCTTTTTCTGAATTTTCACGCGTATTTTGGCATTTATGTCCTCCGTAACATCTGTAATGGTCATTGTGGTACATATTGATTATACTCAGTTTATTCTTATATCCATCAGCTTTAATTTGGTGTATATATTTTTTCTTAATTAGGAGTTGACGGGTTGCAGCAGTCCATTCCATTATTCAAAATAAGTTATTTCTCAATGTCAACGCGTATTTCGATATCTAAGTCCTTCGTTACTCCTGTAATATCTGTTGCGGAAAAATTTTGTCTGTAAACCTTTTGTTCCTCCCTTAATACGCTATCGATTGAGGTATAATATATATATGTACTTTAGGGCTGAAGGTTCATACCAGTCCAGTCCATTATTCAAAATATCCATTGCATTATTCAAAATTGGCTATTTTTCAATGTTCACGCGTATTTCAATATTTAAGTCCTTCGTTACTCCTCTTATATACGTTGCGGAACATATTGAATATATAACTTTTGTTCCTCTCTTAACAAGCTTCGATTGAGGTATAATAAATATCTGTTATTAGGGGCTGAAGGGTCCTACCAGTTCATTCCATTATTCAAAATATCCATTTCATTATTCAACATTCACTATATCGTAATTTTCACGCGTATTTTGGCATTAAAGTCCTTCGTTTCTCCTGTAATATCCGTTCCGGAACATATTGACTATAAAACTGTTGTTCCTCTCTTAATAGGCTTTCGATTGAGGTATACTATATATCTGTAATAAGGGGTTGAAGGGTCATAGCAGTCAATTCCATTATTTAAAATATCCATTTCATTATTCAAAATTGACTATTTTTCAATGTTCAAGCGTATTTCGATATGTAAGTCCTTTGTTACTCCTGTAATATCCGTTGCGGAACATATTGACTATAAACCTTCTGTTCCTCCCTTGATAAGCTTTCGATTGAGGTATAATAAATATCTGTTATTCGGGGCTGAAGGGTCCTACCAGTTCATTTAATTATTCAAAATATCTATTTCATTATTCAAAATTCACTAGTATATCGTAATTTTCACGCGTATTTTGGCATTAAAGTCATCCGTAAGCTCTGTAATGGTCATTGCTGCACATATCGATTATACTCAGTTTATTCCTTTATCCATTCGCTTTAATTTGGTGTATATTTTTTTCCTTAATTAGGGGCTGATGAATTGCAGAAATAAATTCCATTATTTAAAATAAGTTATTTCTCAATGTCAACGCGTATTTCGATATCTAAGTCCTTCGTTACTCCTGTAATATGTGTTGTGGAAAAATATTGACTGTAAACCTTTTGTTCCTCCCTTAATACGCTTTCGATTGAGGTATAATATATATCTGAACTTAAGGGCTGAATGTTCATACCAGTTCAGTCCATTATTCAAAATATCCATTGCATTATTCAAAATTGGTTATTTCTCAATGTTCACGCATATTTCGATATGTATGTCCTTCGTTACTCCTCTTATATACGTTGCGGAACATATTGAATATATACACTTTGTTCCTCTCTTAACAAGCTTTTGATTGTGGTATAATATATATCTTTAATTAGGGGCTGAAAGGTCATAGCAGTCTATTCCATTATTCAAAATATCCATTTCATTATTTAAACTTCACTATTTCTCAATGTTCACGCGTATTTCGATATCTAAGTCCTTCGTTTCTCCTGTAATATCCGTTGCGGAACATATTGACTATAAAACTTTTGTTCCTCTCTTAATAGGCTTTCGATTGAGGTATAATATATATCTGTAATAAGCAGTTGAAGGGTCATAGCAGTCAATTCCATTATTCAAAATATCCATTTCATTATTCAAAATTGACTATTTTTCAATGTTCAAGCGTATTTCGATATTTTAGTCCTTTGTTACTCCTGTAATGTCCGTTGCGGAACATATTGACTATAAACTTTTTGTTCCTCCCTTGATAAGCTTTCGATTGAGGTATAATAAATATCTGTTATTCGGGGCTGAAGGGTCCTACCAGTTCATTTCATTATTCAAAATATCCATTTCATTATTCAAAATTCACTATATCGTAATTTTCACGGGTATTTTGGCATTAAAGTCATCCGTAACCTCTGTAATGGTCATTGCTGCACATATCGATTATACTCAGTTTATTTCTCCATCCATTCGCTTTAATTTGGTGTATAATGTTTTCCTTAATGAGGAGCTGATGAATTGCAGAAATCCATTCCATTATTTAAAATAAATTATTTCTCAATGTCAACGCGTATTTCGATATCTAAATTCTTCGTTACTCTTGTAATATCCGTTGCGGAACATATTGACTATATACCTTTTTTCCTCTCTTAATAAGCTTTCGATTGAGAAATAATATTTATCTGTAATTAGGGGCTGAAGGGTCCTTCTAGTCTATTCCATTATTCAAAATATCCATTTCATTATTAAAAATTTGCTATTTCTTAATTTTCACGCGTATTTTGGCATTTATGTCCTCCGTAACATCTGTAATGGTCATTGTGGCACATATCGATTATACTCAGTTTATTCCTCTATCCATCAGCTTTAATTTGGTGTATATATTTATTCTTGATTAGGAGTTGACGGGTTGCAGCAGTCCATTCCATTATTCAAAATAAGTTATTTCTCAATGTCAACGCGTATTTCGATATCTAAGTCCTTCGTTACTCCTGTAATATCTGTTGCGGAACATATTGACTATATACCTTTTTTTCCTCTCTTAATAAGCTTTCGATTGAGAAATAATATATATCTGTAATTAGGGGCTGAAGGGTCCTTCTAGTCCATTCCATTATTCAAAATATCCATTTCATTATTAAAAATTTGCTATTTCTTAATTTTCACGCGTATTTTGGCATTTATGTCCTCCGTAACATCTGTAATGGTCATTGTGGCACATATCGATTATACTCAGTTTATTTTTCTATCCATCAGCTTTAATTTGGTGTATATAGTTTTTTTGATTAGGAGTTGACGGGTTGCAGCAGTCCATTCCATTATTCAAAATAAGTTATTTCTCAATGTCAACGCGTATTTCGATATCTAAGTACTTCGTTACTCCTGTAATATCTGTTGCGGAAAAATATTTGTTCCTCTCTTAATACGCTTTTGATTGAGGTATAATATATATCTGTACTTCAGGGTTGAAGGTTCATACCAGTCCAGTCCATTATTCAAAATATTCATTGCATTATTCAAAATTGGCTATTTCTCAATGTTCACGCGTATTTCGATATTTAAGTCCTTCGTTACTTCTCTTATATACGTTGCGGAACATATTGAATATATACCTTTTGTTCCTCTCTTAACAAGTTTTTGATTGTGGTATAATATATATCTCTAATTAGGGGCTGAAGGGTCATAGCAGTCTATTCCATTATTCAAAATATCCATTTCATTATTCAAACTTCACTATTTCTCAATGTTCACGCGTATTTCGATATTTAAGTCCTTCGTTTCTCCTGTAATATCCGTTGCGGAACATATTGACTATTAAACTTTTGTTCCTCTCTTAATAGGCTTTCGATTGAGGTATAATATATATCTGTAATAAGGGGTTGAAGGGTCATAGCAGGCAATTCTATTATTCAAAATATCCATTTCATTATTCAAAATTGACTATTTTTCAATGTTCAAGCGTATTTCGATATGTAAGTCCTTTGTTACTCCTCTAATATCCGTTGCGGAACATATTGACTATAAACCTTTTGTTCCTCTCTTGATAAGCTTTCGATTGAGGTATAACAAATATCTGTTATTCGGAGCTGAAGGGTCCTACCAGTTTATTTCATTATTCAAAATATCCATTTCATTATTCAAAATTCACTATATCGTAATTTTCACGCGTATTTTGGCATTAAAGTCATCCGTAACCTCTGTAATGGTCATTGCTGCACATATCGATTATACTCAGTTTATTCTTCTATCCATTCGCTTTAATTTTGTGTATAATTTTTTCATTAATTAGGGGCTGATGAATTGCAGAAATCCATTCCATTATTTAAAATAAGTTATTTCTCAATGTCAACGCGTATTTCGATATCTAAGTCCTTCGTGACTCCTGTAATATCTGTTGCGGAAAAATATTGACTGTAAACCTTTTGTTCCTCCCTTAATACGCTTTCGATTGAGGTATAATATATATCTGTACTTAAGGGCTGAATGTTCATACCAGTCAAGTCGATTATTCAAAATATCCATTGCATTATTCAAAATTGGCTATTTCTCAATGTTCACGCATAATTCGATATTTAAGTCCTTCGTTACTTCTCTTATATACGTTGCGGAACATATTGAATATTTACTTTTTGTTCCTCTCTTAACAAGCTTTTGATTGTGGTATAATATATATCTTTAATTAGGGGCTGAAGGGTCATAGCTGTCTATTCCATTATTCAAAATATCCATTTCATTATTTAAACTTCACTATTTCTCAATGTTCACGCGTATTTCGATATGTAAGTCCTTCGTTTCTCCTGTTATATCCGTTGCGGAACATATTGACTATAAAACTTTTGTTCCTCTCTTAATAGGCTTTCGATTGAGGTATAATAATTATGTGTTATTCGGGGCTGAAGGGTCCTACCAGTTCATTTCATTATTCAAAATATCCATTTCATTATTCAAAGTTCACTATATCGTAATTTTCACGCGTATTTTGGCATTAAAGTCATCCGTAACCTCTGTTATGGTCATTGCTGCACATATCGATTATACTCATTTCATTTCTCCATCCATTCGCTTTAATTTGGTGTACAATTTTTTCCTTAATGAGGAGCTGATGAATTGCAGAAATCCATTCCATTATTTAAAATAAGTTATTTCTCAATGTCAACGCATATTTCGATATCTAAGTCCTTCGTTACTCTTGTAATATCCGTTGCGGAACATATTGACTATATACCTTTTTTCCTCTCTTAATAAGCTTTCGATTGAGAAATAATATTTATCTGTAATTAGGGGCTGAAGGGTCCTTCTAGTCCATTCCATTATTCAAAATATCCATTTCATTATTAAAAATTTGCTATTTCTTAATTTTCACGCGTATTTTGGCATTTATGTCCTCTGTAACATCTGTAATGGTCATTGTGGCACATATCACTTATATTCAGTTTATACCTCTATCCATCAGCTTTAATTTGGTGTATATGTTTTTTCTTGATTAGGAGTTGACGGGTTGCAGCAGTCCATTCCATTATTCAAAATAAGTTATTTCTCAATGTCAACGCGTATTTCGATATCTAAGTCCTTCGTTACTCCTGTAATATCTGTTGCGGAACATATTGACTACATACCTTTTTTTCTTCTCCTAATAAGCTTTCGATTTTGAAATAATATATATCTGTAATTAAGGGCTGAAGGGTCCTTCGAGTCCATTCCATTATTCAAAATATCCATTTCATTATTAAAAATTTGCTATTTCTTAATTTTCACGCGTATTTTGGCATTTATGTCCTCCGTAACATCTGTAATTGTTATTGTGGCACATATCAATTATACTCAGTTTATTTTTCTATCCATCAGCTTTAATTTGGTGTATATAGTTTTTCTTGATTAGGAGTTGACAGGTTGCAGCAGTCTATTCCATATAAGGGGTTGAAGGGTCAAAGCAGCCAATTCCATTATTCAAAATATCCATTTCATTATTCAAAATCAGTTATTTTTCAAAGTCAACGTGTATTTTGATATCTAAGTACTTCGTTTCTCCTGTAATATCTGTTGCGGAAATATATTGACTGTCAACCTTTTGTTCCTTTCTGAATATGCTTTCGATTGAGGTATAATATATATGTGTACTTCAGGGTTGAAGGTTCATAGCAGTCCAGTCCATTATTCAAAATATACATTGCATTATTCAAAATTGGCTATTTCTCAATGTTCACGCCTATTTCGATATTTAAGTCCTTCGTTACTCCTGTAATAACCGTTGCGGAACATATTGACTATAAAACGTTTGTTCCTCTCTTAACAAGCTCTTGATTGTGGTATAATATATATCTCTAATTAGGGGCTGAAGGGTCATAGCAGTCCATTCCATAATTCAAATATCCATTTCATTATTCAAACTTCACTATTTCTCAATGTTTACGCGTATTTCGATATTTAAGTCCTTCGTTTCTCCTGTAATATCCGTTGTGGAACATACTATAACACTTTTGTTCCTCTCTTAATAGGCTTTCGATTGAGGTAGAATATATATCTGTTATAAGGGGTTGAAGGGTCAAAGCAGCCAATTTCATTATTCAAAATATCCATTTCATTATTCAAAATTGACTATTTTTCAATGTTCAAGCGTATTTCGATATTTTAGTCCTTTGTTACTCTTGTAATATCCGTTGCAGAACATATTGACTTCAAACCTTTTGATCCTCCCTTGATAAGCTTTCGATTGAAGTATAATAAATATCTGTTATTAGGGGCTGAAGGGTCCTACCAGTTCATTCCATTATTCAAAATATCCATAATTTCATTATTCAAAATTCACTATATCGTAATTTTCACGCATATTTTGGCATTAAAGTCCTCCGTAACCTCTGTAATGGTCATTGCTGCACATATCGATTATACTCAGTTTATTCCTCCATCCATTCGGTTTAATTTGATGTACAATTTTTTTCCTTAATTAGGACCTGATGAATTGCAGCAATCCATTCCATTATTTAAAATAAGTTATTTCTCAATGTCAACGCGTATTTCGATATCTAAGTCCCTCGTTACTCCTGTAATATCCGTTGCGGAACATGTTGACTATATACCTTTTTTTCCTCTCTTAATAAGCTTTCGATTGAGAAATAATATATATCTGTAATTAGGGGCTGAAGGGTCCTTCGAGTCTATTTCATTATTAAAAATATGCTACTGTGGATTCATTTATTTTCGTTGGTATCAATTTTCGTGGATTGAGAAAACTTACATTTTCGTGGATATTTGAATTCGTGGTTTGCCGATTTCTGTGTACAAAGCCTATAGAGAATTTGTAATTCGTTGAACATATGAATTCGTGGTTCACCTGTACCCACGAAACCCACGAAAATTGGTATCCAACGAATAATAATGAATCCACAGTATTTCTTAATTTTCACGCGTATTTTGGCATTTATGTCCTCCGTAACATCTGTAATGGTCATTGTGGCACATATCGATTATACTCAGTTTATTCTACTATCCATCAGCTTTGCTTTGGTGTAGATATTTTTTCTTGATTAGGAGTTGACGGGTTGCAGCAGTCCATTCCATTATTCAAAATAAGTAATTTCTCAATGTCACTTCCTATTTCGATATATAAGTCCTTCGTTACTCCTGTAATATCTGTTGCGGAAAAATATTGACTGTTAACCATTTGTTCCTTCCTTAATAAGCTTTTGATTGAGGTATAATATATATCTGTACTTAAGGGTTGAAGTTTCATACCAGTCCAGTCCAGTCCATTATTCAAAATATCCATTGCATTTTTTAAAAATTGGCTATTTCTCAATGTTCTCGCGTATTTCGATATTTAAGTCCTTCGTTACTCCTCTTATATAAGTTGCGGAACATATTGAATATATACCTTTTGTTCCTCTCTTAACAAGCTTTTGATTGTGGTATAACATATATCTCTAATTAGGGGCTGAAAGGTCATAGCAGTCCATTCCATTATTCAAAATATCAATTTCATTATTCAAACTTCACTATTTCTCAATGTTCACGCGTATTTCGATATTTAAGTCCTTCATTTCTACTGTAATATCCGTTGCGGAACATATTGACTATTAAACTTTTGTTCCTCTCTTACTAGGCTTTCGATTGAGGTATAATATATATCTGTAATAAGGGGTTGAAGGGTCATAGCAGTCAATTCCATTATTGAAAATATCCATTTCATTATTCAAAATTGACTATTTCTCAATGTTCAAGCGTATTTCGATATTTAAGTCCTTTGTTACTCCTGTAATATCCGTTGCGGAACATATATTTTTTCTTGATCAGGAATTGACGGGTTGCAGCAGTCCATTCCATTATTCAAAATAAGTCATTTCTCAATGTCAACGCGTATTTCGATATCTAAGTCCTTCGTTACTTCGTTATGGGTCCTTCTAGTCCATTCCATTATTCAAAATATCCATTTCATTATTCAAAATTTGCTATTTCTAAGTTTTCACGCGTATTTTGGCATTTATGTTCTTCGTAACCTCTGTAATGGTCGTTGCGGCACATATCGATTATACTCAGTTTATTCTATCCATCAGCTTTAATTTGGTGTATATTTTTTTTTCTTAATTAGGAGCTGACAGGTTGCAGCAGTCCATTCCATTATTCAGAATAAGTTATGTCTCAATGTTCAAGCGTATTTCGATGTTTCAGTCCTTCGTTACTCCACTAATATGCGATGCAGAACATATTGACTATATACTTTTTGTTTCTCTTTTGATAAGCTTTCGATTGAGGTATAGTATATATCTGTAATTAGGGGCTGAAGGGTCCTACCAGTCCATTTCATTATTCAAAATATCCATTACATTATTCAAAATTCGCTATTTCTTAATTTTCACGCGTATTTTTGGCATTTATGTCCTCTGTAACCTCTGCAATGGTCATTGCGGCACATATCGTTTATACTCAGTTTATTACTCCATCCATAAGCTTTAATTTGGTGCATATTTCTTTTCTTTAATTATAAGCTGACGGGTTGCAGCAGTCCATTCCATTATTCAAAATAAGTTATCTATGAATGTTCACGCGTATTTCGATATCCTTATCTTTAAGTCCTTCGTTACTCCTGATATATCCTTTGTGGAACATATTGACTATGTACATTTTGTTCCTCTCTTAATAAGCTGGATATGGTATCAGAGTCAATTGTTTTTATATATATTTCACTATTCACCGCTTCAAGTTGAATAATGAAACATAAACTATTTCATTATTCATTATTAATTTTTTTAATATTGAATAATGAATAGTAAACTATTTCATTATTCATTATTGAATAATGAATAATGAACTATGAATAATGGACATACTTTAGCGCGGTCCGTTTCGAACCCATTGTATAAAAGGGTCATAACCTTTCTCAGCTCCCTGCAATGATCGAAATGTTCTAGCAGGGTTGAGTTCAATATCGTAGCAGCTACGTAGTGCTACGAAAATTTTGAATATTGAACGTGTAGTTATAGACTAGTTGCCTATATATATTGATAGCAGCTACGTAGCCGCTACGATATTGAACTCAACCCAGGTGTTAATGAAATTGACAACTTGTGGAAAGTGGAAGGCACTCGAGGGGAATTTGGTTTAGAAAAAAGGAAATTTATCTTTTAATCATTAGAGAAACAGATTATTACATAGTAACGCGTGGATTATCGGATTTATCCAGTCTCGATAGTTAAATTATAAATTGTTAAGTCCTCGCCGAGGCTCGGACTTTACAATTGATAATTAAACTATCTCGATTGGATAAATCCGATAGTCCACTTGTATCAATGTAATAATCTATATATATATACATATAGACACCTGTTATTAGCGTTGATAAATGTCAGTACTCTTATGTTAAATATATATGATAGTTCTATATACATACATATATAAAAATGTCCGATTTATAAAAAACAAAATTTACAAGGAAATATTTTTTTAGGCATTGATAAACTGAATTGTTTTAATAGTTGAGTTCCGATTTCCTGGAAATATTGACAGGAATTGATTCATATTTTTTGGATTTAACAAATTCTAATCAGTTTGCATTCATTCTTATTGCTGCAAACACGCATTAAATCCTCTATCTCTGGAGAATATATAGAAATTTTAAAGGCAAGTAACTGTCTGATAACAATCATTTATTTTAATTACTTTTTGTCTTTTTAAAAGAGAGGCAAAATCTAAATTCAAATTCATCAATCTAAAACGAACTGAATATGTTCAATGAAAATGTAAATGTCAAAAAACACCAAAGAGATATTACACCATATTTTAAAACGCAATATAGAAAAGTAAGGACCGAGCAACACGAACCCTAACAACCGACTCCAAAAAAACCGGAAGAGATATCAGGTGCTCTGAGGCTTTGCAGGTTCGGCAGATTATATTCCTTTCACAGAACCCGTCGTGTTGCTAATGTAAGAACAAACTCGGTGTTCGGAATTGTGATAACAATAATTAGATCATATCCGTTGTCATCTAAGAAACAGAATTCCATATCGGTCAACCGACTTGGTATGGCGGAATACATGTTTAAAGGGTAGAAAAGCCATGTTCATGTCAGAGAACACAAGCTTTGGTTTGATGTTTAAGTAACTACATATGATTCAAATCACCCTAGAGTAAATATATGTAGTTGCAGAATAATTGTTGTTCACGAGTTTGATTGCTGATACAATTGATGTTAGAATAAAATAATAAAGAAAGACCTCAATGTTGAATTTAACAATTTGAACAGTATTTCATACAAATTTGAGTCATTCAAATCAGATACCAATACTTTATTGACAATAACCGGTATAATAATTACTACTGTCGCGAAGGAGTACAAACTAGCCACACGAAATGCCATGATCCGAGTCTATATAAAATGCCATTTTATACTAAAAGCTGAAAAGTCATTTCTCAAAATGTTTACAAACAAATCGAATTATGTGTGCATTCCATTGTTTATTTGTGCAGGGTTGTTGTTCAAGGATTGTCGCTTCTTCAATGAAGTATTTTAACATATACACACACATATAGAGAAAGGGAGATTTTTTGAAAATTGATTCGTCAGGTACCATTTTGGTTGGATTTAATGAGAGTTTCAAATAGCAAATACTGTCATTTTAATGACTTATTTTTCAAGACGAATCTTTTCAAATAACTTATTTGTTACATGGAAATAAAAATAATGAATAATTATGTATTAACTTCTATTTAGATATGGCATGCCAGTATTTGCAAGCTCTGCTTTTTACAGTCATTGTGGTAGTTTCAGGTATAATTATTGTATAATATAATGAATAAAAGCATTCTTTAATGCAGCGCGATGTATCGTTGTTTTTCTTATTTTGTTTTTGTTTGCATAGTTTGTTTCAGGATAATCATCTTCACAATCACAGTCCGTGTTAATTTGTTGTTTCTGTTGTTGTAACTGCTGCTGTTGATTTATAGTTAAAGAAAGATGAAAATTTGAGGACCTGCACTTTGTATAAAAAAGAAGTTGTGGTATGATTGCCAAAGGGACAACTCATTACAAGAGACCAACTGACACAGAAATTAACAATTATAGGTCACCGTACGGCCCCAAAATGACAATGTAAAATAATTCAAATGAGAAAACTAACAGTTTATTAAATGAAGTTAATGGGGGGGAATGCAGAATGATGGTGAAACGTGACACGAAAACTGATTTTAATCTGTGATTCTTAAATAGGGAGATAGTCCGATGTTTTGTTAATATAAATACCCCAGTTTACTGATCATCAGAATAAATACATTTTTCAAATATGATTAATAAATAAATTGTTTTATTTGATACCCAATAATAATAGCTAACATAAAACGTTCACATCTATATAACAGGTTTGATTGCTGTATCATCACCATTGTTTCCATATACTGTACTTTGATTATTTGAATTATGAAAATTCTAATTCACAATAATTTTTACTGAGGCATATACAATCTAGAATGACATCACAACGAATAGAACTATAAGCTACTTTATAATATACCATAGGTTAAAGTATCATTCGGTAAACACGTTCAACTTGGTATATATAGCTAACAATTTGGATTTGAACAGTAATGTTTTTTATGAGTAAAGATAAAAATAAGTTTACACATTTTATTTACATTTTTGCATTTATTTTACAGGATTCACGTCAGATACAGAGTGTCCAAAATATATTCCGGGTAAAAAGTTGGCATTAAGAAGTTTAATAGCACTGTTATATGAGTGGACCATACTTTATCATGATTATAGAAAAAAATAATTCATAGGATTAAAAGTCTAGCAATTAGAAAATAGAGGCGAAAAATACAACCAGGATAATTAAACTCAAAAGTCAAAAACCAAGTTGACAATGTGATCATGGTCAAGACAAAAAACGAAAAAAAAAATGAGCAACAGCCGAAGACCACTTATGGGTCCTCAACGCAGCGAGAAAATTCCGCACCCTGAGGTGGTCCTCAGCTGGCCTCTAAATAAAATTTTGTACTAGTTCAGTGAAAATAGACGTCACACCATTTACTCCAAAACATAAAAATTAGCTAAGATTAAATAACTTACAAGACTAACAATGGCCAGAGGCTCCTGATTTAGGACAGGTGCATACATGCGACGGGGTTGAACATGTTTTGGGAGATCCACCCCACACCCCAACCATACCTCTAGCCAATGTAGAATAAAGAAAAACATAGCAAAACACACAGTAAAACACAGTTTCAAAAAAGTCCAAGTCTGATGTCGTCAGAATCGGAAACAAAAGAAACTAAGCAGAATGACAATTGTACATTAATTAACGAGGACTACTAGCAGAAACTGACATACCAGGTCCAGAATTCAATTAAACTGATTAAAATGTCATCATACGAAAATCCCTCGATCTCGTTAGCGGTTGGGTATCATACCATCATACAATATATAAGAAGAACATAACTCGTACCATGCCAACAACTGGTTTTAGAATAAATGTGTTTATTTCCGATGCAAGGACACTATGAGTGAATCAATATTAATACCAACATATGCAATCCTTAATGACCTGACAACAGTATCTTAACTACATTCTTTTCGAATAAGTCTGTTTAAAGGTTTTGTGAGCTTTTGAGGTGAATGCCGACATTTTCGTGCTTTGTAAATAATATTACCATAAAATATTTGTATATTCAATGATATAATTAAAGTCAAATATTACAAACTTATGTGGCTGTTATTTTATGTTACATGTATATAAGATTCATGTACAACATAATAAAGGCGAGTGCATAAATCGATTTGATACCAGATTGTTAGTTCACCCTTATCATAAAAAGCAAAAATACAGATAAATTTTCAAACAGAGCACATGTGAATCGTGAATGATTTGACATGGACAAACAAGTTAAAGATAAATTCTTGGAGAGCGGCAACATACATTAATTATGTTTAAATGGAAATGTGTTTGTCCTTATCGAGCTTTTACAATGAAATTTTCTTAATATAGGTCAAATGCGTTGTGAAAAGAATCTACATATATTGTCTGTACAATCTGGAGATAGCTTGATATTAAACTGTACCTGTTTTAACAAGACAAATGGACAATGGATTGGTCCAAATAAACTACCATCAGCAAATATAACAGCTTCTGGTTTCATACCTTACACACAAGGAATTGCTTTGAACTCAAAATCGAACCAATCAAAATACAAGGTGTGTGGCGGATACAATGTTAAACAATGCAATTTAAAAATTACTCACTTCATGTCACATGACGAAGGTACATACATGTGTCAGTATATAAACTCATCCACTGTTAACATACATATATACAACATAGTTGCAACAAGTAAGTAAACATTAATGACCATTAGTTTTCTTACATTCTATCTGCAATGCATTTTTACCAATAGTGTCTTTTTGTCTATGCATTTCATGTAATTGTAGATTCATTTATTTCCGTTGTCATGGTTGCACGAGAAAAATCATATTTAATTGGATAATTTTATTTTGGTTCCAACAAATTTTACAAACAATCGTAAATATATTTTCATTTTGTGTAATTTTCAAATATGTTGTTCACGTGGTCACGAACGTGAGTCTGTCGTTCATATTTTGAATTCTGGTATCTATGAGGAGTTTATTTACAACCAATGGGTCAATGCCACTGCTGGTAGACGTTTCCTCTCCGATAGTGTCACCAGCTCAGCACTTTTGTATTGACATGCGTAATTATTGATATGGTCATAATTATAAATAAGCGCTTACTTGAGGATTTTCTACTTTATGAACAGATAAACATAGCCGTATCTAGCAAAGCATTATCTGGACCTGCATGCTCTTTCATTTCGTACTTTATTTAGCTGTAATTAGTGGGTTTTTTTCAAGGGTAACTGAGGCGTTTTGGTAGAAGAGTTATAAGTTTATGATCATGAATGTGTTTTCTTTTCTTAAACTATCCTCCATTGTGTATCATAAGAAACCTAAGACAAAGGCAAACTGTTGATAGTTTTTAAAGCTACTCTTAAGCTTTATTGCATGTTTTATTTATTGTAATGAGTTCTTAAAAATGTCCATGACTACACTTTTTGGAAATATTTGTATTATTACATCCCAAATAGAATTGGTGGGTTCATAGACATCATGAATTTAATTTACATCCACCATGTTCACAGCAAATGTTTATAGAAAGTGTCAAATGATTCGTTTTATAAATAGGCGTAAAAAGATAAATCTAAAATGACAATGTATATTGTAAAATAACTAAGGAAATACATATAGTTCTTGTTTGTTTCCCAGGTACAGAGTATTTAGATATGTCTACAGAAAATCAGATTGGAAAGATTACAAAAGCTAAATTATCCACGTCTGAAACTAAACGTAAGTATATTACAGTGCTTTTGTCTCTTTGTTTTGTTCACACATCGTTGTCAATGTAATTGCATTTTAAGCGACTGTCATACTAGTAAGAGGTTTAGCGAGTTTTAATTTCCGGTGTAATCTATTATTTTCTACATACGAAAATGTCTATACCAAGTTGGTAATATGACAGGTGTTATCTTGGTTCCGGATTTGGCTACGCGGTTTTTGTCCTTTTCGGTGTTTAGCTATTCATTCTTTTAATAAGCTTTGGTTTTGGCCACGAGCATCACTGAAGAGACAATTAATGTCGAAATGCGCATCTGTGTAGGTAAATTGGCAACGTTTGTGTTATTATCCATTCTTTTGATGTGTTTGACCTTTCGGATTTGATATTTGATTAGGGACTTTCCTTTTCGAATTTTCCTCGGAGTTTGGTATTTTTGTGATTTAATTTTTTGTATAAGCTGAAACTGATCATGTTTCTTATTTTTTGTTTCATATTTAACCCTGAAATATACATGATATAGACGAGGTCTGCTAAAGTGTTTAATGATTTATTGTTTTTCTTAATTTAAAAAGTAATCCCATTATATTGAAACTATAACCCATAAAGCCTTTTCAACATACTCATTAATTGTAAGAACTGGTAATTTGAAATAACCCAAAATATGTTTTTGTCTAAATTATTGAACATATTTATGTTCTTTCAATAAATTACTGTTCTATGATAGTAATGTTAACTATTATTTACTGAATGTTTTTGATTATGCCCCCTCCCCCCGAAGGAGGAATAAATGTATGGTAACCATTTGTCACCCTCCGACCGGCAATAAAAACCCTTGCGATAGTGGGACATTCGTTCGGTCAGAAAAGGGATTCTATATTTCATGCCTCGATCTACGTTCATTGCACGTTAAGAACCCGTTCAAAATTCTTTGAGGGGTCCGTAAGAGACCTTTGGCAAGTATAACTTTCTGTTATTATTCAATTATACCCTCAATGGCAGTTCAAATTTTCCCGACTTGACCTGCTATTCAGTTGACCTCTATTACTGGAATACCTTTTGTATTTGATTTCGTCTTGCATATGCATGAAATATTTGCCAATGTGCGTGAGGCAACCAACAATCAACCAGTCAATCAATCCTTACACCAATTATAAACAAAGTGTTGCTGAAGTAGGAAAACAGACTGAGAAAAGCTAAATTGTATGAGCATTTTCATGCCTACTTGCTTGCTTAATAATGTTGCTTCTTGGTGGAGCATATGCCATTAACGAAATTTATCAACCTTTTTGATAGCATTTTCAGATCAGTAGTTATTTTTTTATGATACTTTAAATATCTATAATCTTTGACACTTTTTTTTGCAGATTATAAATTAAAATCTTCATCTTCATACAGTTATTGTTGGGTAGTAATGGGAAGTTTAGTTGGAGTATTGGCGTTATGTTTGATCATTTCTCATTTATACTGTTGTTCAAAACGTGACACAAAATCACGTGTTGAACTGTCCACAGAAGTACAGTATGATGAAATAGGAACTATTAATTACAGTAATTTTATTGTGGACCCAATAATCGTGGTATCTGACGGCAATCAAGGAACCTCATCTAGAATCTCTGATAACAACGATGGTTCCATTCGAGATGACACGGAAAATTCCGATGAAAGTTCATTTATACAGACTGATTTAACCCAATCTGGTGTCGATTATGAAAATTCATATCAGCGGTTAAATCCTGAAAATATCGAAGTTCGTCCATACAGTAATATCATGTCTAACAATTATGAAAACTCCACCATAGATTCGCCGAGCGCAGAATAGCAATCAAGAGAGTGTCGTATAATAGAAGATATTCCTTGTTTTGTTATTTACGTAAAAAGAATAAGATGTTATGTTTATTAAATGTCAATATGTTGGAAGTACTTGCATAATAACATGACAGGTGGCCGTGTCAAATATTACCATGGTTGAAGTGTAGGTCAAGGGCAAATGTTGTCGTTTAAACACCATAGTTTAAAAGTGTTTTCTTTTTTTTAGAATAAGGGGTAACTGTAGTTGAACAATCTTCGTACAACACACAATTAAGTGCTATATATTTGTATAGTAATTGCACGGAAAATGTTGTAATTTGAACGGAAATATTTAGTCTGAATATCTTTCAATGTATCAACCAACGACTGAATGATAACCTTTAAAATTTGAGTACAGAGAAAATAATACATATCTAACAAATTTTGCCGCTTTTCATTGTTCCTTCTTAAAATTTTGTCAGGTTACAGTATATTGATGGAATGTGACCAAACAATAGATTATCAATATCAAATAAACTATCAATAAAACCTAATACATTTTATTTATACGTAGACGGGTATATAACACAAACATCCTAGTACATGTACTAGTTCGAATACAATTAAATAGTGTATTCATCTATAACCAAGTAGTTAGTCAATACAATTTCAAAAGAGCAACAGCTATGTAATTTTCTTGCCTTGAGTATGATGTATTCCTTTGTTAATTTATTTTCAAATCTAACGACAACTCAACAAACTTTCATTACTGTTCTTGTTGTTGTATATGAAACTATGAAATATTCATTTTGCAGGAATATATGAGCTGCATTTAATTGCAATCACATTTTGATTAACAAATCCTTACGAGAGGTCTAGTACTTTTTGAAAATATAGTTGTTATCAGAATCCTTTAAACATCTTTCGTATTCGATTGTTCCCAAAAAAAATCAGAGTCGTATATATGCACATGTTAACATGCACTTGCAAAAGGTCTTTACTTTTAATCCCGCTCATACATTACACTTCATTTTTACATATTCACAGTAATCCGTTGGATATACATACTAACTTATATTTTAGTTTATTAGGCGTTGATTTTTTTTTTATTAATTGTTATTGTATTTGAACTAGTTTTCAGTAAATACAAGTACTGGTAGAACAGTTAGTGATGTCTTCTATTTTGTTGTCTTTGTGCTTCCTTCAATGTCAAGCCATTTCCATATTAGGAAGTATCAAGTCATTTCTATAAAAAGAGATACGTTCCATTTTGTTACATGAAGTTGTGAAATCAGCAATCATTATTACTTTTGACATAATGGACATAATTGACATGGCCTAAATAATTTAAAGCTGAAAACACTCCAAAAGGACGTTTTTCTTTGAAACATTCCATTCCCTATTTTATTCATACACTCAACAATCATATGAATTGGAGAAGAACTTGACTGAAACAGTAGTAGCCCTTCAACAATTGTAAGTCGGTACAATCTTAGAAATACAAATGCAAAGGCAAGAATCTAAACAAACACATACAAAACACCTCATCAGAAGCTAAAGACTTAACAAAAAAATTAAAACAAAGTATCGAATCTGAGAGGCTTTTGGAACCAAAAGACACTATATGTATTTGGATTAATTTTAGCGTATATTTTTTTATAATTGTAACTTACTTTATTCGGAGTATGATTTATTGGTTCAGCTTTACATATAAATATACAGTAGTTTTGAAATGGGAGAGTCAGGATACAAATCAATTACATCGGATATAAGTTTTGTTTTGTTATGAATGAGACACATGTGAAAGTTTACTACAATAACAACATCTATATTGGAGAAATTAAAAGAATTTGATAACTTTACATTAGTTAATAATCCTTTCAGTTGAAATAACATTACGATTTAAAACTGCAATACCTCTACAGTTTCAGGTTCTGTTTGATATGTTTTTTTTAAGATCATACGCCTTTTATATATATAAAAAACGGCGATCATGAGTAATACCAACATTATTAACATTAACAATGACATGTGTCCATAACATTTAGTTTTAAAGTTTGCAATACACTATTTTATATTTCTGAACATTATACAAACTAATCAAAATTTTCTTAACCTTGTCATACCAAACTTTCACTTAACTTTCACATTTGCATGTACTATACATGAATATGGCTATTTAACAAAAAGAAATTACGAAACATTACGTAAGATCGAGCAGCAAAAACACCGTTGGGTAAGCAGTTTCAAATCCACGCGTGGTTCCCGTCATCAAACAGTAAACAAGAAATCTAAGAAATTGTCTTTTTCTGTAATGTCTTTATCAGGACCAAGAGGACGTGATTGAGGTGACAACACTTGGAATTTATCTATAGACATATATGACAAAGAAATTCCCTAACCAGCCATGATCAATCTTTTTAAAGGGTTATCTGAAATAAACACTATGAATCTGATAACACTACAACTTACAATGCTTCTCTAATAACAATATATCTGTTACTCCAATGTTGTGCAGGGGATATTGTAACTCCCGTCCAGAACACACTTGTGCATGTCTTGATTTTAACTAATCTTCATGATTCAATATATAGATTGGGGAGCAACGGAACTAAAGTCTAATTTTGATTTTGATTTTAAAACAAAAGGTTATGCACAACGCCATTTTTTGTCATGATATAATTTTCCGTTTTATTGTTCTATTGTTAATGTTGATATACCTAATTTTGGTATGGGAATAAACTGGAATTAACTTCCTGTGTCGATACATGGTTCGCTCAAAAAGATCTAACAACAATTCGTCTTTCTGTTTGTTCTGATAACATGTATGCCAATGTATGGAATGTTGCTACTTAGAAATGAAAAGTTCATAATTGGAAAGCTGAAATCATCTCTTTTGTCGTAAAGTTTTGTTTTCTATGACAGATGTTCTTATTTACCCTCCAGTTTATGACATAAGTTATACATTAATGTATAACATGAATGGTAAGTGATAAATACTTAAGGTATTTTGATGTCATTGATTCACTTAATAACCGACCCTCATTGTCAATTTCTAGATTTAAGTCCAGATAGGAGGCCGACTTAACTGTATCTGTAGTATCCTTTATCTCTAGTTCGATGGTTTAAATTTGATTGTTTGAATATTTAAACAAACTTTTAAAGTACAAAATTTTACATGCAGTTTTGCTTCTTTCGCTTTTTGAAATCTATTTTTTTTAAGAAAGATATCAAAAAAAGTAAACGGGCGAAAAAGGGGTACATGTGCGAAGGTAATAAAAGCGGAACGAATTAAAAGAAACTAATAAAAATTAAATAAATAGTAATGTATGAAATAAAACCAGAGACAGACAGTTTTAAACGGTGAACAATAGGATAATGAAATAAATATGTCTCAAAATCGTAGAACTGAATAAACAAGACTCTGATTATAATCATTCTAGTTATGAATAAAAAGCACGAAATATATAAAATAAATTTTGATTGCAAAATAATTCGGGTTTTTTTTATATAAAAATTTGGACATGACATGAGATAACAGCAAAAATATTACGGTTTTTGTATCTATTGAACAATAAAATTATTCAAACCTACCAAAACCTGCATCAAACATGTCAAACAATTTAGTTTACGTTTACCTTAAGAATCTAGCTAGTTCCTTTTCACTATCATATGCGAGTATGGCTATTGTAGAATAAAGGATCATGGGAAAACTATTTGTTTACGTTTCGAAAATACCCAAATAATTGATTTGAAGATAAGCTTTAACATATTTTCATTGTGATATGTCTTTTTAATGTACAAAAACAGCATTAAAATTCAAATAAGTGTTATAAAAGCAACATAATATACATGTAGCATATTATATCGATTATTGAAAGCGATTCATTTTAACTATAGATGCGATAATTATCACTATTAGCGCAATCATTTCTGATGTGGACTTTCGAAGATACGAGGAATTTTTATTGTAGATTTATGTGATAAATGGACTTGCAACAAATGAAAAAACTTAATTGATGACTTTAGAATTCATGATATGTTCAAATTGAAATACAAACTCCTCATTCATTCTTCATCAATTATATAGCTATTTAAACTTGTAACTAAAACGCTTCTCAAAATGTCATTTTGTGTTCTTACAATTACGTTCTTTAATTATAACAGAAATTTAAAAGACATTTTTATTTCTGGCTCAAATGTGTCATTTTGATATCATTTACGATTATATAATTAAACACCCAGTCTGCTATACGCCAAAGGATACAAATTTGATGATTTACACTTTTTATTTCATGATTGTACAATCAATATAATACTTATTTTTATAATGCACTTGAATAATAACTTTAAACTGACTGATGACAAATGCTCAGTATATAAAGATAACTTGTTTAACCAGTGGAACATATTTCACAGATAAAGAACTTAGTTTACCAGGTGAGGAACATATCTCACAAATCCAGAACTGATTTCACCAGGTAAAGTGTGAACTTATTTTATAGAGATGAAACAAATTATATAGAAATTGTCTGTGAAAAAAGTTCTCCAAGAACATATGTTCTGTGATATATAAGTTCCACTGGAACTTTTTTCACAGGAACTTATTTTGGATCACACTGCAGCTTTGGGGGAAGATCGCAAGTGAACCTGAGTATTTTAACATGTGTTTTAAACATTTACTTTAAATCAGTAATCCGATTAAATTTTAGGATTTACTTCATTATTTTATTTTTGATCTAATATTGCAAAGACCTACATCTTAAAATGTGCAAGGCTTTGTCATATTTGTCGAAATGTTAACTCAAAACATTGTACGAAAATCAAGGTGAATGTAATTAATATAAACTTGATGCAACTGGTTTAATAATTTCAATTTGAAACATTCCACACTATTTTCTGAGACATCATGAGAAAGAGAAAGAATCATTTTAATTCGACGAGATCAAGGAAGTTTTTTATTTTTCCAATATTAATATATTACAAACGCCATAGTATATATACGGTGTTATCATATACTTAGACTAAATAACATATGATTTTTACTGTATGATAATAGCATGAAATTGACGTAAATTCAATATTTTTCGAATTGCTGCTTAGCGGGCTGATATGAAAAGTTTATCACATGTTTCGATTGTTATCACATGCCTTTCCGTAACGTTATCGCATGACATTCCGGTGATACTTGGCAAATTCCTGAAAATACATCTGAATGCTACGTTTTCAGTGAAAAAAAATAATTTACAAAGTAGTGTACAAAACAATTATTTGGATACTGGAAAGTATTATGGTGTAATATAATTTAATTTTTTTTTTAAAATACAACAAATAAATTATTAGATAAATGCAATTTTTAAAAGTTTCAAACATAATTTAGAAAGTTATTTTTAGAAAAGTTGACTTTTCCAAACAGTGATCATTATGTATATTGTTGAATCATTTTTCTCGGCGATTCGTACATATTAAAATATTTTTCTTTTCTGTTGAGGAAAATTATAGAAAGATCTCAAATCGAATGCACTAAATTTGGAGTCCGACGTCCGTGAACTTTTCACTCATTGAACTTCTATTTGGGAACCACGTAAAAGGATCAATATATGAATCTAGCTTTTATTTTTCTCAATTGTTGAAGCATATGATAAAAAGATCATAACATGTCATTTTTTATATCGCATGTATTATCAGCCCTCGGTCAATATCAGCCCTCGAGCCATGCGGCTAGGGCTGATAATACATGCGATATGAAAAATGCAATGTAATATTCTGATAGCATTGGATTATTAAAAGTCAAACTTCGCCTGACAATCCTTATAACATGTATAATGCAACAGGACAAACGTCTTGAAGACCCATGGGTGGCCTTCCGCTGTTATCTGCTCTTTGGTTGGATTGTTGTCTCTTTGACATATTCCCAATTTACATTATTTTTTTTTTTTAAATTCATCGTATTATGAAAATGAATATATGTAGTGTACTTTAGGTAAGGCTCTCAAACATGTACTAAAACAACCGGTTAATCGGTAGATTAGTCGAACGACTATCCGAGTAACCGGTTAGGCAAAATTGTACGATTTGACAACACTCATATCAAGCCCATTATAAATATATTAGAAAAGTATTTTTTTATCCTTTTTTGTATCCCATCCCGTTTCGGTTTGAGCCATATATAGATATAAGAAGATGTCATATGTGTCAATAAGACAACTCTCCATCCAAGTCACAATTTATAAAAGTAGACCATTATAGGTCAAAATACGGTCTTCAACATGGAGTTTCAAGTTGGCTCCCACCGAACAGCAAATTATAAAGGACCCCAGTGTAAAACCTTTCAAACGGGAAAACCGATAGTTTAATCTATATCAAGATGTACGTAATTACTGATGGAGTTTCATGGAAATGGATAAATAAAACCATGGATAACGATCCCTACGATTTATAAGAAATTAAATGGAATACATTTGAAATAAATGTTATTTCTATTGAATTTATTAGAGTATTAAATCAAACTTTCCTCCGCAAGTTAAACTTTATCAAATCCTTCTCTTACTTTATCTATTGTTTGAGCAAGTCTGCTAAATTAAGACTTTAACAGATTTTTTTTTTAAATTCATATAGTGAAAATGCACCGCATACACAAAACTAATGATTCGCTCTACAGTGAAAATGAAAGTATAGTATCATCATTCCACAGTAAACATGACTCGAATAAAGAAAGCATCATAGTGGACGTTCAATATGAAGAAACTGAATGACAAAACTTCTACGTTATACAACTTTAATAAATGTGTTGAAATAAATATTTTTCTGCAACAACATCTTACCTGCTAGTTTTAAATCACCTGCACGATCTGTTCATGAAATGTCCTCAATAATCACCTATTTCGGTATATATTTCACAGCTCGATGGCTTTAAGCGCGATAACCCCCCCCCCGGTCGCATCTCTTACATTGTATTAGCATTATTTATTTCAAGACATACACATTTTAGCTCATTTTCTTCATTTTCTTCAAAAATAAAAAATTAATCGTCTGTTTATTTATCATTCTACATCAGAAATTTATGTCATATGCAGTGAAAAGGATATTTTAGGATCCGCACTTACATACACTGGAAAATATAAGCTAAGCGTTTCAGATAAATAATGTAGAATTAGTTAGATTTTCTAGCTCTTTTTGAATTATTTCAAATTACGATTTAAAAATGCCGACACCTACAACATGTACAAATGGATAGATTGGCGCCTAATGTGCAGCGGCAAATAGTACATCAATATGCAGGCTTAAAATAATAGTTTAATAATTATAGTTTACGTTGATATTATAATGAAATTCAGCTTTTACAAGTCCACCATGATGGAATTAATTCAGCGTGTATTGCGGGTAAATTTGGGAGGTAAAAACTCAATGCCCTATTACTTGAATACAGAAAAAAAGTATGTGTTCTATGCCTATTACACTACAGAAAATACCATATTTTGACTGGTCGACAAATATTCAATATGAATAAATAGCGTTCTTTGGTGCCATCTTTACTTAATAAGTCTGAATGAGAAATTGATAATATTGGTATAATCTGAAAATGGTCTCAACAAATTGGTAGCTTGGTTCATTTCGGTCAATTTTAAGGATTCAATTAAAAGATAAAGGAGAACTTATTTTAGATAGTCACCTTTAAAAAGAAATACGACTTTTTAAAATTAACTTAGATTTTCATATACCTCTACCGCTATCTCATTATTATATTGATTACAGAATGCCATGTTGTTTGGTAGTTTGGTGGATTGCTGTCAAATGTATGGATTTAATAAATAGGTAAAAGTAGCTAAAAGTTTCAGTTAAGACTAGATTCAGATAATCATCTTTAAAAATTGATAAAAAGTTTCCAAATCAATTGAATGTTCATAAATCTCTACAGCTGTTTCAACTTATAAATATATTGATCTTATAGAATGCCAAGTTGTTTGGAAGTTTGGTGTTTTGCTGTCAGATTTATGGATTTAGTCAATCGGTAAAAACAAGCTAAAACTATCAGTCTAGGCTAAATCCAGATAGTCTCCTTTAAAAAAAATGGCATTATGTTTCTCAATCAACTTTGATTTTAAAAACTCTACAGCTATCTCAACTTTGTGTTGATATTATAGAATGCCAGTATATTTCGTAGTTTGGTTTATTTCTGTAAAATTCTTAAATGTAATAACAAGTTAAAAAAAGCTGCATCAAAGTCAAAAATAAGTTTACCTTTGCTCTAAAAAAAACTATGATTTCTTTCTTGAAAAGTAAAATAAGTAATGTGACATTGTATATTTGAAATATAAACATGCTTTGTTATTAAAATAATAGTTGGTACAGTGGAGATCACTTCTAACCTCTCATTAAATCTGTCAGAACTCTTCTAGAACAGTACGTAGAACTGTCAGCCTGACACCTTTTAGTCAGTTCTAGGTTAGAACTGTTCTAGCTAGAACTGATTTGGTCAGTTCTATCTAGAACTGATTTGGACAGTTCTACCTAGAACTGATCCTGACAGTTCTACCCTAGAACTGATCCTGACAGTTCTAGCTAGAACTGATCAGATATTTGGTCAGTTCTACTTCTAGAACAGTTCTACGGTTAGAATTGATTTCTAATTCTACGGCTAGAATTGATTTTTATAAATTCTACGGCCAGAATTGATTTATAAATTCTACGGCTAAAATTGATTTATAAATTCTAAGGCTAAAATTGATTTATAAATTCTACGGCTTAAATTGATTTTTATAAATTTAACGGCCAGAATTGATTTATAAATTCTACGGCTAAAATTGATTTATAAATTCTACGGCTAGAGTTGATTTGTAAGTTTTAAGAACACTTTGCCTTAATATACAGGGTTGGGTAAAAAAGCGATTTAAATTATATAGAGTTTTGGTATTTTGCCGGTTTTATTTCAGATTTATAATCGGCAAGACTTAGGCAGCAACCATTTGTTTCCAGTTTTTGGTGAAAAAAAAATAATTTGTTTTGGACCCTGAGAAAAAAAATTGTTTGTTTCATCCTCAACTTCCACTATATGTAATGCTAAAATTGAAAGAAAAACATTGTTTTCGGTTTGTCGCTAAAAAAAATAGATTGTTCTTCGCCGAAGTCGAAAAAAAAAGTTTGTACAGAAAAAAAACCCATAGCCCCCCCCCCCAGAAAATCAAATGGTTGCTGCCTTAGAGAACATGTTTAACCTGTTAACCCCGTCATATTCTGCATGTATGTGCCTGTTGTGGCGTCAGATATTTTGTTTTATGATGTCAAATTTTTACGGGAACCTGTGCAATATCCAATAATGGCAGACAAATAGCGGTAAGGTGTATTTATACCATATCTAAAAATTTAGCGCACCCTTATTTTCTCTCTGTATCCATAATAATAATTTTACGGCATCATCCAACACTCACATGACTGATTCATATACTTTATTTTAAAATAAAAAGTACATGTATGGGAAGTTCTTTTCTTGGAATAGTATACTGTTAATATAATTTGAAGACAAATGGAAGAAGGCAAAGAAAAAATGCACGATTTTGTTTGTAGCCGAACGTCCAGTGGCAAATGCTTCATTCGTGTTCAGATGAGTATATTTTTCTGAGTTTCAGACTCCCAGATATCATTTATAATCGTTATGGATAAGTCTGGCTAAATTGACGAGATGGTGCAAATGTTTATAGTTTTTTTTACGTTATAATACAACACTTTTATCATTAATATCCCATAATTCATCCACTGTACAATTTTCGTATGAACATTTGTCAAAACAGAATCTTAAATGAATGTAAATCCAAGGCAAACAAGGTAAATTACGATTAAAATTCCATGAATTAAATGCAGAGATATATTTATGACATGTATTGAAGAGACTGTTAAAAACGGGGAACGAAGAAACGTAAACAATGATGTGTCCTATGAAATCTTATAAAAATATTTCTCCGATGAGTTGGATAACCTCCTATTCACTTCGATATTTGTACATGTAACGTATGATCAGAAAGAAATATAGAAAATCTGCTATTATATAGCAAAGTAATTGGAAGTGATTTATTTCTTCTAAATTCTAAAGTGCCCTTACTGCAGTGACGTCAGTTAAGAACTGTTTAACAGTCCTGACTGATTAAGTCAGTTCTGCTGACAGTTCTACGGTTAGAACTGATTTGGACAGTTCTACCTAGAACTGATTTAGACAGTTCTACCCTAGAACTGATCCTGACAGTTCTACCTAGAACTGATTTAGTCAGTTCTACCTAGAACTGATTCTGACAGTTCTACTTAGAACAGTTCTAGGGTAGAACTGTTCTAGGTAGAACTGTTCTAGGACAGGTTAGAACAGTTCTATGACAGTTCTCCTGACAGTTCTAATGAGAGGTTAGAAGTGATCTCCACTGTAATTCAGCATATGATTATATGTTTACTAGTCTAAGAGTTATAGTCCCTGGATTTACAATACCCCCTTTATTTTAAATTATTAGTATTGCATTTTGAATAATGTATACAAGTTGAATATTTAGTGAAGAAATATTTTGAGTGTTACACATTAATTAATAATTTGAAATAATCTTCATGTTCGATGGTCACAAAAGGAGAAAAAAGTGGTGACCCAATGCCTGAAGTGGATGAAAAATGTGCAGATTTTGTTTCGCAAGATGTTGCATAGATGTTTGTGATATGCTATCGTACAGTGTATGCCCCCTTTGAATGGCCCTGCTTAACCGAATACTTTTCTTTATAAGAGTTATCTTCCCGATAACAGTTTTCATTGTTATCGTAAAATTGCTCGTTATAGTTATATTCTTAGGATGTGTTCTCACTTTTGACCGGAGTATTAAGACGACTTCACATGAGACTTATTTCCCCTCCTGTTTATGACATAAGTTCTACATTAATGTATAACATGAATGCATGGTAAGTGATAGATACTTAAGGTATTTCGATTTGATGGCATTGATTCACTTAAAATAAGATTGATGTCAAAGATCGAAATCATATTCTAGATATTGACTTTTTCCTGTTTTATGACCTCTGTCACTAAACAAGGTATATATTTAAAAGAAACACTGCCTAATTGTCATTTAGATATTATACACTTGTTCTGAAATAATCTAATGGCATCTTTAAGAAGTTATTGTCCTTGCAATGATTTATTTAATGCTCAATTGATTTTTAATCCAAATTAAAAAAGTATTTTGCAAACTGTTGACCCATGACTTAAACACTAGCAATCGGAAGTGACATTGAGTAAACCAGAAATAGACATTTTTGCACTTTTTTCATGAAAAGGTACATAGAAAATCGTAACGTTTAAATTACAAATACATTAATCTATCTTTTGAAACCGGAAGAGATTTTGATAAACCTTTCGTACCTTTTATATCCCTATAAAAAATCAGGGTGAATAACACAATCTTGTGAAAACAGGAAGTGACATTGGTTAGACCGAAACTTGAAGTATCTCTATTATTAGAGGCAAAATTACATAGAAACATACATTTATTGAATATCATGAAGATACTCATGCCTATGCTTGGACGCCAATTTTAGCTTTGAATAAACCTGAAGTAGATTATCTGAACTATTTTTTTTTTTTTTATTATAAAATTGAGAAATATATTTGCATTTCTTACAACAAATGATAATTTTATAACGTTAGATCCACTTAGTCACGTATGTTCATCGGTATATCGAGAAAAAAGATCGTGAAAGACTACCTAATGGTGGTCAAGTATTTAGATTTGATCGTGAAAGCTCTGGTATAGGATAGTAAATTCAATCTTATTGATGAGACATCTGCAAGGTGAATCTAAGTCTATGAATTGTACGGACAAATGTACCCCAACATATAAAACTTTCTTTCGAAATGTTTCAATATAATGAGCAGTATCTGAGGGGAAAAAATAAGGTTTAAAAGTAAACCGTTCATACAAAACTACACGAGGCAGACAGAGTCCCTGTTTAATTGCGTGCATTCGTTTTTCTTTTTGAGATTAAAAAAAAAATGAACATAAATTGTTTGTGTTTTTTGCAGTAGCATACACCGGGCCGTTGTGTCTTCTTTTTGAAATAGTTAATTGTTAAAGCCGTACATGTATCCGTATGTCAGAGGTGGATTAATATCTGTGAGGGGAGGGAGGAGGTGTTTTGTGTAGTCAAAAGTCCCTCTTTAGAAGTATACAAAAAATAGATAGGTTACCCTACTCGATATTTTATACAGGAATGGACCTTTTTTTTTAATAAGAAAATACTACAAAATACATGTAAATGAATTTTTCTGATAAAGGTAGTCCATGGATACTCTCGGTCATTAGGTTGAGTAGGAAACGAGGGAAATCGTTTCAATCCCTTAAAAAAATAAGAAGGAGGATTAAACATACGGTTAAAACATGTTCCTGTATGTTTTTGAAAAAAAGTAGAGATGTTATACTTTTAGCGACTAACACCCAAACATACCGGTATGTGTCTTAAGGTTAATTTAAGCTTTCAATTTTTATTTTTTTTAGAATTTCTAAACATGTGTTTAATATCTATAGAGATTACTCATTACTGTGTTGGCAATTTAATTAATTTTAACTCGCCATTCTTCAAGAATATATGTAATCGAGGTTCTATCGTAAGAGGAGCGCCTTTTATATTTTTGATTGTTTTTGCAATATATATCATTGAACAAATTTAAAAAACAATAAAACAATTCCTTTGTTGATAATTTGCTTTAAACAAGTATTGTCATTAAGAAATATTTTGGCAAAAGAACTGAATACACATTAAGTGCATTGAGAATCTAATACAGAATGTGGGTTAAATAACTTCTATATAATCGACATTGTTAGCCTTTCGTATACATTACATGTAGATGGGTTGTTAAATCTTTATGCGAACATGTTTTGGTTTTATGAACACTTCTTGTTTAACGATTTATATCTTAAATTATTTACATACATTTGAAAGGATTGAAAAAGGAGGTTAATAATATTTCATTTGAAGCACATGGTAAGTAAATGTTATAAAATTAATCATAAAAAAGGGTAAAATAAAACCAACGGTAACCTAAAAAATAATAAGTGCATTCAGGACGTGAACAATCATGTCGTCAAGAATAAAACGACAAAAAAAAAACAGGTTAAACATTGTTCATAATTTAACTTAAAAAAATCTAGATTTCGCAGTTACACAGGCTGATTCAATGTAACAATAAGAGTTCAAAATTACACACGCTGATTCAATGTAACAATAAGAGTTCGCAATTACACAGGCTGATTCAATGTAACAATAAGAGTTCACAATTACACAAGCTGATTCAATGTAACAATAAGAGTTCGCATTTACACAGGCTGATTCAATGTAACAATAATAGCTCACAATTAAAAACCAATTGTTCAGAGAACAATTGAAGGTTTTTCCACCAAAAACCATGTATTTTAATATGAAAGTAGTAAAATTAGGTTTATAATGTTATTACAATCTTCAATAGATAGCTTATTGTACGCTGATTCTAAAAATATATGGTTTCTATACAATAATTTTTAAATAATGGAGATAATTTGTTACTTCCGGTTTGAAAAATGTTACTTCCGATACTATTTGAGTATTTACTTGACACTGATTCCAAAAATATCTAGTTCAATATGTTTTTATATTAATAAAGTACAAAAATAGCTACTTCCGGTTGAAACAAGTCACTTCCGGTTGTTTTTTTCAAAATTAAATGGATGGAAACATGGTATTATCATGTATACATATGAGGTAAAAGCAAAGGTCAAAATATAGAATGTCAAATTAAGCTATGACCTTGAGATTAATTTTAAGGTCATAAACCAAGGAACTCAAATCAAAAGACAATAGGTCTGTATCACTTATGGTTTCCAAGATAGAAATGCATATCACTTATATAAAATATAAATAGGGAAATCACTCTCATATGGAATATTCGTATCGCTTCGGTCAAAATACAACAAATCATGCAAAAGATATAACGAGCAATTTTATAAAAAAAAATTGTCGTAATCTTTTACGGTAGTGAAGGAGTAGTGGAAACAAGGAAAACAGTGTTTGGGGAGATAACTCCTACACAGAAAAGTATTCGTTTAGCAGGTTAACTTTCAAAGGCACATAAACTGTTCAATATCATATACCAAATATTTAAGCGACATATTGCGAAACAAATATTTATGGCAAGAACAAAATTCGGCGGAAGAAAAAAAAATACTCAGAAGAAATTCAATAGATCTTTCCACAGAAAAGTGGAAAGACCTAATTACACAGGCTGATGCAATGTAAGTAATCGTAATGTAACACTAAGATCTCACAAGTACAGACCTTTCAAAAATTCAAACTGACCACATGCACGATACGAGCACGCACAAAATACGCACGGTGAAAGCACGACAAATTCACTGTGAATGCACGATATATTCCAGTCAATTTAGCATAAATTTGACCCCAACCTGAAAGTAATTGCAACAAAATATTTTAAAGTTTTAATCTTTAGAATTATACCCCAAATATACACAGAAAAAAGTCCCATGAAATCTTACTTGAGGAAGACTAAAAAATCACCATTTAAAATTCCTATGTAGATTTGCATCAAAAAGGGAGATAACTCTTGCAAAAAAGGCAGAAATATTAATAAAAATTGATACAAAATTATAACTTTACCGCTTCTATTCATCAGAATGTATTGATTCTTGATTTTTTGCGGTCTTGTGAGTATAACAAACAACTCTTAAGGTGTTTTCATATCTTTTATCAATCTATAATATAGATTTCGTATTTCATTAGTTGACCATTTATTGAATTTCAACATGTCAAGGTAAAGAATCTCAAATTTAATTAAAACAAATAAGGATGTATTCTTCTTTTTGTGGTTTAAAATTTCTTTTGACAAGTAAGATGCTGAAAAAATATAATATACAGATATAAACAATACCAAATTTACACATTATTTTTTTCAAAATGGTCACAAATCTTCAAATTTGAAATTTCTTAAGTGAAAAATGCACAAAAAAAAATAAAACTACCCATAACACTTCGGTTTTGCACATATCATGAGCAGAAAATTATATAATTTAGTCAAATACTAACTTATAACCCCATCAAAGTATCATATTTCACATACATTTCAAGAAAATTAACCGGAAAAGATAAAAAAAAAAAAAAAAGACTCATTGTTGCGGAGTTATCCCCCCCTCCCAATTTTAATTTCCATTGGAAATTAAAAATGCTGATTTTCTGTTTTCCTCAAGTTAGATTTTATAGGACTTTTTTCTGTGTATATTAAGGGCATAATGCTATAGATTAGAACTAAAACATTTTCTGTTGCAATTAGTTTGAGGTTTAATCTTAGTTTGTCTGGACTAATACACGATACACGCACGATGAATGCTGAGTGTTACACGGAGGATTAACGAAAAATTGATGATGAATGATGAACGCACGATACACGCACGATGAATGATGAAAACACGTTACACGCACGATGAATGATGAATGATGAATGATACACGCACGATAAACGCACGGTAAATGATTCATTGACGAATGAACGACAAGCGCTTAAAGGGGCACTAGCTACGAGATATACAAAAAATCTAAAGTTTGATTTTTTTTGTTCAATCAACAATGAAAGTGAAATAGTGAAATAACAATTCGCTTTTTGCAGCCAAAAAGGTTCAATTTTGTCAAATTACGCTAAGAAACATTGATAATTAGTTAATTCACTTGCAAGTGAATGAGACGACCTCTTTAAATCCGTATTCATGTGATCTTCAATTTAACCCCTAGCTAGAGATTGACAACGCATACATTGTACGTGTACTGGTTATTTAAAGAAAAAGAATGTCAACAATGAAAGTGAAACTACGGTAAATCATTTGATTACTAATTCGATGCACATAAAATCATTCTTATACGGTTAAAAGCAATGAGAAACGTCTATTTTTAATCTCTAAAATAAAATCAAACAGACCTATAACAATCTAATTGCACGTGTTTGTTTAGTCTATTCATGTCTTTATTTATGTTTACATAGCTTATATGGTCATATGAGGTCAAATCGATAGTTAATTAGATGGCGTCTGGACTAAAATACACACGAAACGAACCTATATATTATCTACCCCATGCTCTGTAAACTGTTTATTTTAGACTTTTTATAGTTTGGATAAATGTTTTACATTGTTATAAATCAAATATGAGAATTTGAGTCAGATCGGTGACCATAAATTTGACAGCTAGTGCCCCTTTAATACACGATTCTCAAAGCCATTTTATTTTGAATTGCATTTAAAATTGATGTATTATAATGAAAATATATAAGAATATACACATTTTAAATATCTCGCTTTCCGTGTTGATTGATCGACAATTTAACTAAACCTTCCATGTCTAAAATAAATCAATTATCGTATATTGTTTAGTGTATTTCCAATATCAATGAGTGTTGTCAAATTATAGAAATCATCGATTTTTATAACTCAATATTAAATAAGATAAAAAGTATAAGATATAAATTGCTACATTTTAAAGAGTAGCGATTCCAGCCAATTTTAAAAAAAGAGGGTTCTCAACACAGTATTAAAGGGTTGGTTCCAACCATATGTCACCATTCGAAAGCATTGATCGTCAGAAAAAGGTTTCCAACCCACAGAATCACCCCCTTTTTCTGCCTTTATTAGTAACCATAACGTATCTTTTTACATTTGTTTACGTTCAGAAATAATGAAATATTTGTACAATTCGAAGTTTAGTATGACGTCCATTATCCCAAAACTTAAATACATTTTTGTTTAGGGATCAGCTGAAACACGCCTTCGGGTGAGGGATGTTATCATTGTGTTGAAGACAAATGTATGGCCTTCGGCTGCTTCCTGACAGTACGTCTAAACACTGCTAGAACACCATTTAATATCGCCGTGCGTGTATCGTGCGTGTATCATTCATCATTCATCATTCATCGCGTGTAACGTGTGTCCATCATTCATACTGCGGATATCGTGCGTTCATCATTCATCATTCATTTTTCGTTAATCCTCCGTGTAAGTCCTTAGTGCACTTAGGACTTATAATATGTCACTAAGGACTAGAAGAGTGGTGTTACTTGTACACTGTTTTCATATTATGGTAGATATAGATTTTTAATTCGTGAGAATTTACAGAAAAGAACCGACAATAAATGAGTAGTGATATTGCCGAAAAAAATAATCTGACTGACACGAGCGAACTTACAGAACAACTGATTAAACAATCATTATCTTTTTTTACTTAAGTTACAATGTTCCTTATATTATCAGAATCGTATGTGTCAATTAAGAGCAAAAGATATAATTTTGGCTGAAAAATATGATTCGTACAAATAAATTAAAAATAGTTAAGAAAATAACATTTACCAAATAATGAAAAAAAAAATTAATATTTGCAATACCTAATACTTCATAATTTACTTCTAGAACGACTTCTTGTATAGAATATGCATGAACATTTTGCCACTGTGCGTCTAAACAACCAATACTCAATCCAAAAAATTCTGCTCTCAGTAAAACTAAACAACATAAGCCACAGTTGTATCCATCACTTGGTGTCCATTGTTTGTTTATTTTTTGTTAAGTAAAAATACTGAATTTGTTTAAAATGTATTCCTTATACAAGTTCAAGTATGTAAATAAGATAAATTCATACATATTTTCGAACATACTGGCACTTCAAATTTCTAGGAGTTGAGATTTTCGGATTTAACCTCAAATTCTTGGGAAAATGCAAGTTTATTTAAGGAATGATTGTAATATTTTCTGTCTAAACAGGAATAACATAAAAAAAATTGTGCACACTGAATAACGAGCGTAGCGGGTTATTTAACAGTGTGCACCAATTTTTTTTATGTTATTTCGAATAGACAGAAAAAATATTACAGTCATTTCTTATAATTTAATTCTAAATTCCTTTTTAAACCGTAGAAAACCATGAAAAAACGTTGATGACGTCACGGTCACATGACTAAATTATTTCTATGGGTTGATAACAAAATAACGTCAGCAAATAAGAAGACGCGTTACATCCAAAAATAAATTATCCCAATTTAAAGTCAACCGGTAAAAGATATCACAAAGATTTTTAAAATCATGTCTCATATGATAAGGAGATTTGAAAGAAACCGATCTCAAATTAAATTGTACTTAATATATTCAACTAAAAATATTTTGATCGATTTTAACCAATTTTAACCATGGTAGAAATGATCAGATCAGCATAAAAAACAGAGTATTACAACAATAAATGTGTACAAACATGGTTGTGTTTGTGTGTATATTTAAATATTATTAGACGAAAAGGCAGACATATTGTTAGGTAAGTAAATGGCTTCAAATTCAAATCTATTTCGGCAACATGCATAATAGTGTGGTTTTGCAAACAAACAAAAGCACTTCTTTCTGTCTAATATTGAAATGTTATGCAGCAACGGGACGAGGACGCTAAAATAATAAAATTCGTGATTTAGAATTAATTAATAGGTCTTCGATGGCAATGTCGAATGTGTATTCATAACGACGATGAAAGCACATCATATAATGACGTTTCGACTTCATATAATGAAGTAAACCTAACCACATCATATAAGATTACAAGCACATAACATAATGAAACCATAACGACGATGAAAGCACATCATATAATGACGTTTCGACTTCATATACATGATATAATGAAGTAAACCTAACCACATCATATAAGATTACAAGCACATAATATAATGACACAACCACATCATATAAAGATGTTTGCACGTAATATAAGGGAAACTGCACATCATATACTGATATGTACACATCATATACTGATATGTACACATCATATAATGATATGTACACATCATATAATGATATGTACACATCATATAATGATATGAACACATCATATAAGGATCTTTGCACATCATATAAGTATATTAGCACATCATATAAGGAACTTTGAACATAATATAAGTATATATGCACATCATATAAGTATATATGCACATCATATAAGTATATATGCAAATTACATAAGTATGTTTGCACATCATATCATGATGTTTGCAAATCATATAAGGATATTTACAAATCATATAAGGATATTTGCACATCATATAAAGGTTTATGTACATCATATAAAGGTAAATGCACATCATATAAAGGTGAATGCACATCATATAATAAAATGGTCACAACAAGACAGTGTTGGCGTTCCATAGTATTCTGCTTAATTTGTGAGTATGTTCTGAGTAGAAAAACTAAACAAAATAGAAATCTATGGTTTAGCAAATAATTCATTGCACGATAAATTAAACGAAAATTAACAGATTTTAATCTTGTTTTTTTTTCTGGGCGCATTACGTTTGCGCTCATTTTGGGATCATTATTTTTTAACGATAGGGCGCATTTATTTTTCAGGTAAACTCAGTTACACAAAGTAATAATATAAATAAGACTATTAATTAAATCGTAACCCATTGGTAGCCGAGAGGGACTTGAACCCAACCCTGAAATGGGCCCACCAAATAATATAAATAACAATATGAATTTATATTGATATAATCTTCTTTAAATTTTCCATTATAAATTTGACTTTAAAAAGTAAAATCACAAAAATACTGAACTTAGAGGAAAATCTAATCGGAAAAATATATTCAATCGAAAAAAATGTTATTCAATTAACATAAAATGTATTGTTCATACAATATAATAGTGATAAATCCCGTTATTGAGTGAATAGTGTTTCACCGAATAGTGATCGCCTTTAAATTAGTGCACAGCTACTTTTGCATAGGTACTATTTCTGTACTAAAAAAATGCAGTACTGGAAATTTACTTTTAATATTTAGTACTATTTCTGTCCTTAAAAACTATTGTGATATCAAGGTACTTGTAATTTACAGTACTTGATTTGTACTAAATATTTTGGTACAGAAATAATACAATATTCCATTTGATAAGTATAGGCATAATTGCTGGAAAGACATTAACACAACAGTTCAAGTTATAGATATATTGGATACGCGTTGATTCATAAAAACAAACCATTCGAGCTCCGATCTCCGAGCTCATGTTTTTTTCCCCCAAGAATTAACGTTTATCAATTGAATCTACTGATACCTCGAAGACATATTGCGGACATCGTGTACATTCATATATTTACTGATCAAACTTCACCAAAATATGAAGTTTCGATCCATTCCTGTTTGCAAGAAAAAGGTTTAATAAATCAGAAATCTGACAACATCTCTTTTTGTCGTACATCTTTAAAACCTAGGCCAACGGTATAAAAACCGAACCAAGCAGACGTTTTACACCAGCAGTTTCGATAAACATAAATGGTAAAACATATGAAAAATAGCGTTAAGGGTGACGCATCAATCAATCAATTAATCAATTACGTAAGCAATCAAGCATTAAAAAAAAACATTCATTAAAACATTGATACATTTATTGGATCTTGACCTTAAGCTAAATAAAGTCAACAGTAGTATACTGCTGTTCAAAACTCATAAATCCATGGACAAAAAACAAAATCGGGGTAACAAACGAAAACTGAGGGAACACATTAAATATAAAAGGAGAGCAATGACACAACATTAAGATATAACACACACAGAAACGAACTAAGCATAAGACAAAATCCTATGAGAATAACAAATATAACATCAAAACCAGATACAAGAATTTGGGATAGATAAGTACCGTGACACGTCTTCTAGTATTGTGAATTCACACTCAACGATAAGAGAAAACAAACGACACAGCATCAAAATGTAACACACACAGCAACGAACTATGATATAACAATGGCCATATTCCTGACTTGATACAGGACATTTTTAAAGGAAAAAATGGTGGGTTGAACCTGGTTTTATGGCGTGCCAAACCTCCCTCTTTTATGGCCAAGTGAAATATAACATTAAAATGACAACACAACATTACAGGACTACAATATAAATAAATAGGAGAACACAATTCACAAAGAAACACACGAATAATAGCTAACAAAAGGCTACAAGTTTAAAATTTTAATACGCCAGAAGTGCATTTTGTCCACACAAGACTTACTAGTGACGCCCAGATACAAAAGTTTGAAAGCCGAAACAAGTAAAAAGTTGAACAGCATCGAGGACCAAAAGTTCAAAAAAGCTCTGCCAAAAACGGCCAGGGTTTTCTGTTAGGTACCAAAACATCCCTATTATTTACAATAATTTATACTTTTGCAAACAGTAAATTTTATTAAATGACTATACAAAAGATATACACGATAAAAACTGAAGTATTTACTAATTACAGGAAACAACCGAAATATTAATTTTCTTTACATTAATATTTTTGAAGCCAATCTTTAACTGTAGAAAGAATAGTAGTCAGTACTTTAGAAAGATGTTTAGTCTTACATTTTGAAGACCCAGCTATGTATCATTCTTTATATGGAGTTTTGTGTAATTTAGGTATCCAGTATAATGAAGGTAAGTTTTCTTCGTTTTCTTTGATGTTGATACCAAAAGAAAGAAGGACAGATTTATGATTTTGTAAAATTTCGTCTTTGGTAAATTATGTTAAAGAATATGTAGGGTTACCAGTAGTTTAATTATTACAAGCTCTGTTGTGAGACATTGCAAATTATGTTTTTTTACGTATGAAGACATTATTATTGGAGGCTTTATCTGCTGGAACAACGACATATTTGTCATGCAAAAATGACAAAGCATTCACAACATCCGGATTCTTGAAAGGGTTAGTAACTCTTGTACTCATATTACAGCGTAGTTTTTGAATGCGCTTCTGAATGCATGATCGAACAGCTTTGATCCATTCAGACAAAGTGTCCAGTTCTGGTTCGTCTGGTTCGCGCTTTACCCATTTGTTTGCATAGTCCTCAACTACATCCATCAGTAACTTAAAAATTTTTCCCCAGTTGATGGGGGATTCTATTTGTTGGTCCCTTGGCTTACAAATCTCTAAGTTGTTCATTGGTAACGATGCCAAAGTCACCAGTAAAAACATGACCTGCTGGACTATAATTGTATTGTGACGATGCACATATGAGCAATCCGGAGGCTTGGGTTTCGTATCTTTGAGGTTAAAAGCCTCTTAAAATCTCTTGTGGTTGAAAATCTTGGATGCAATAGACTTGGTGTAAGTATAAGAAATAACAGGTGTAGCTTTATTTTTGAAGAAATCAGGTATAGTTTTTTGTACAGATTTTTGATGGAAAATAATGCTAATATTTACAGCATCTAAACCTTTATTGGCGAATTCTACCTTAAACAAAAATCCTCCCTATTGGATGTAGTCGATACGGGTTTGAATAGTCAATGGTTAGCAATATCCATGATTATTGCCACTAGTCTATACAAAACAGAACGAGAATCAGTAACGGAAGTATTTTGGGTAAAGAAAGTTTTGACAATGGAATGGAGTATAATTTAGTTCTAATATGATGAATTCCTAAAGGTTTTTGAACAGACGTTAATAGACTATCAAATTTCACGGTGTGTACAGCAGGTAGTATATATTTTCTGTGACCATGACTTCTATTTCGTCGAGCAGAAGTATTACAATGTTTTAATGTATTGACGGTACTACACCTGGGAGTAGACAAAATACCTACAACATCAAAGTTGTCATTGCATCCATAGGGAATGGCTGTTCCCAACTCTCTTATCCAAAAGTCTTCTCTTTGTAAACGATATTGTGTACCCAATATGTAGTCATTTGTTGGATGATAAATTTTCTCTATAAACGAGGTTTAAAATTGGTTTTTAAAATTCGATCAATATGAACAATATATAATTTGAATTAACAAACTATTTTCAAAATTAATAGTTGATAGTCATTTATAATTTGAAATGTCGTTATTTATATTGTTACCTGTGAAATGAATTCGCGAAAATATAATCAAAAGATGCGCTCACACATTCATGTATAACATTTATTTTAATCCCCAAATGCACGCAAACGTAGTGCGCTAGAAAACACACTGTTGGTTTGACTAGTAATCTATAATAACAAGAAAGCAATCCAGAAAAAAATATATTCTTCTGGATTGCTTTCTTGTTGTTATAGATTACTAGGAGCTGTTAAAACATGTCTCAATGTGTCATATACAAGATCTGCATGTAATCAGTGTTTATTATTACGGCTTTATTCGTGTATTTTGCTCGATTTTTTTGTCTTTTCTTCAAATTTTAACGTGAGGGTACATGTAGTGCTACCCAAATTGCACCTATTTTAACATTTTAACAGGGTTTTTATCTACATTTATTTATAATCTAGACAAAAGTTTCCATTGTGTGAGTATTTTGCAGATGTATTCTTATTTGCATAAAAGAAGTTTATTTTAAATTCATAAAAAATCATAGAAAATTTTCCAACTGTTCAATATCAGATCTGGTTAGAGGTAGCACTTCTAATCCATAAATCAACATTGGAATGACATAAGTTTTGTAAATTTGAAATGAGGTTGGTGGGTCTAGACCATTTGTACCGTGACACCTTGATCCCATGAGAGCGTATTTAGTTCTTCTTGCTAATTTTATTCTCTCTTGTACATTTATATGACTTTCGTTGTTTTCAGCTCTTGTTAATCCAAGGTGTACACCTAATTTAGCAATTGTTACATCATTTCCATCAAGTGTCCAGTTGTAATCACTTTTTTGTTTTTGAACAATCTATGATTTGGGTTTTTGTTGGATGTATGCTGTAGTGGTGTTCATTAGCATATCTTCCGAGCACATTTAGCATTATTTGTAGTTCATGCTTGTCATTCGATATAAAGGCTATATCGTCGGCGCAAGTTGGTGATCCTACATATATATTTCCTAACTGGTATCCTATTGAATTTTGTTCCAATTCTACGTGGACAAAGATTTTGTATAGATGGGTTGATAATATTCCTCCCTGTCTTACACCTTGTTTAATTTGGAAAGGTTTACTTATACCATCAAGCCGTTTAACTTTTGGTCAGCATATAGTTCTGTTATAGTGCGGTGACTGAAGGCAGATTTTTTGGAATTTAATCTCCCCACCGAACACTCACCTACATAATATATCACTGGAAAGAGGAAATCGTGTACTATAATAATATGTCTGTCGTCAGGACTTGATATGGTCACATTTTTTTTGAATTGAGGTCAAAGGTCATATGTAAAAATCTGTGAAAGTTTGGGAGGGTTTCAATTTTGACATTTTTTCTATTTCTAAACTCTACCTATATACAAATGATACTGTTTTGGCTTTAGTAATGTTTGTTTTTATACATAAACCTTAATCACTGAGATTTTTTTTATCAAAAAAAATCCTAAAACGACATTTTATAAACAAAACTTCAAAAATCAAGTTTTCAACCTATAAAATGTTTAGAGCACCTTAACCTTATGAAAGATACCAATTTCAGGTAAAAATCAAGTGTCATGCAGGACAATACTTTAAAATTATTTTTTAAACTATCATAGTGGGTGAGTCATCAAACCAAAGCCATAGAACACTACAGTCAAAAATGACCTCAAATTGAATTTGCGGATACTTCATTTTTTTTATAGACTACTCGTTGCTTTTGGGGTTTTTTCACAATTATTTCTCCTACCATAGTATTATATTTTGTTGTGTATTTAACTCTGGTTAATATCTATTACATTATAGGTTTTGTAACTATATCCCCCCTTTTATCCCTTGCAACGTGCCACAAACGTCAAAAGTATTCCATATAAAAAAAGAAGATGTGATATGATTGCAAATGAGACAACTCTCCAAATGAGACCAAATGAGACATAAAACAATTATAGGTCCCGTACGGACTCCAACAATGAGTAAAATTCATACTGCATAGTCTTCAATTCCCGAAATGAATAATGTAAAACAAACAAAAAATCTAACGACCTGATTAATGTACAAAATGAATAAGAAACAAACAAATATAGTATATAGAAACAAACGACAAACCCTGCATTACCGTCTCGTGACTTGAAACAGACAAATACAGATATTGGTGGGGTTTAACTTTTTAAAGGGCACGCCAACATTCCCCTAACCTCGGGACTGGAACCGTGTGTACCAGTGCAACAAGCTTTATACCAAATCAACCGTTATCTCCATCATCTTCATTTTCATCAACCGTCACAAGACATGTTTTAATATTTCTACACATTTCACTCATGGCCACAGGTCTGCACATGAAAGGTTCTGCTCAAAGCAAACACGTTATTATGAGTTTTTCTTTACAAGTACAGACAAGGTATTGTAGGAAGTCCGAAGACATTTGTTCTTAAAAAAAATACCAGCTTCAAACCATCCCTATCAATTCATCCAAGATTTAAAAAGAGATCTAAAAGGGGGTTTAGGAAGGTGTGATGACATCCATATGCTTGTCTGCAAAGATGCCGGGGAAACATTATACGAGACGTACACACTATCTTGAATTCGCTCAATTTCATGGTTGGCAACACATTAGATAACGTCGCACTTTACTTTAAGTAGCATAAAATCCATTGGCATTCAATGTTTTAACAAGGTGTTTTGAACCAAACTCATGGTACATTTGTAAAGCCAATCCTAAATGAAAAGGAGTAAACCAAAAACGATTGTCTCAACAATTTCTCTGATGCCATTTCCTGAGAATAGTCTTGGCTGTATGCATTTTTATTGAGTAAACATGAATTGCAATAAATACGAAGGCATTGGCTGAATTGAGAAGGAAGAGACAATTCATCCGAAGTTGGGTAGTCTTCTTTAGAGTTTCGATGTCTTTTCTAAGTAAACTTGCAGCGGAATGAAATATCTGTCCGTTATTTGTGTCTATTACAGTTGACATTGAGATTTTGAGGTCAGTTTTCAATTGACTAGAAGCTTATATGGCATCTTAAATAGTTATTTTGCTACTAAATATTATGTTATATTTGCCTTGAACTTGTTGAAGTTGTTTGACAACTGAATTTCTATAGAAATAACTTAGTTTAGACTGCATTTCACATGTAGAATATTTTAAATTAGACATGCCAAGAAATCCTCGCTAAAAATTCCGGTCGACCTCCTACGGCAGTCATTAGTAGCTAAAGATTTGATTTCATTCAAGAAATTAATTTATGACCGTCATGTACGTGTCGCTTAGAACACAGTCATATACCAAATGGTCAATATTAATCATCCATGTAATTTGCTCTATGGGGTGTTTGCAGAATTTCAACGGAGGCAATTTCTTGGCATCGTGTTTTGAGATATCTGCTTCCACGGGTTTGAATTTCTTTTTTACGTTTTTAGCAAATATTTTGTAATGCAATGAAAATGACAGAGTGATTGAAGTTTAAAAGATGGACGGGACACTATTTCAACTTTAACTTTATCTGACACGGATAAAACATTTTTAATACGCTCATCGGATTCAAACTTGAGTAATTTTTTATCTTTCTAAAATGTTTTGTTGCAACAAAATATACAAACGCTCCAGTTTAACGACTGCATTCTAGAACGTTTACAAATACTGGAAACTGAGGGACAACAGTCAGGTAATTGTATGTCGTCATTAAATATTAGACTAGAAGCTTCCTCGCTCTAAAAGAGGGAAGACATATGTTTACTTGTGTAAGTTTTGTAGCATGAACGATGATAAACTGCCTGCACGGAGTTCTTCAAATTAAAAGCTATTGCATGAAACAGCTTGATGTTCACCTCATCCAATCTTCTATGCAATGCAGATACAAAAATTGACTTCCCTAAACTGGTAAATTGACTCAAAATTTCAATCGAGGTGGTTTTTTTTTGCATATTACGCACTGTATAAAATGTAACGACTTTTGTCTTTTCTTTGAACTTAATGGAGCAAGTTGCAAAGGACTTGACATATCACGGAATATTTACTGAAACTATCCGTCAATTATTTTGATTTTACAATAAGACTTTTCTGACAAAGTATATTTGATGTTTTATAACGAAAAAACATAGAATATAAACATATACAAACAAAGCATGTGGCATATATCAGTGCACTTTAATTGAAAATATATGTATATAATAGCGAAAAAGGTGTAATTTCATATATCATTTGAGAGCAAATTATTGACCAATACACAAAATGTGACGGAAGGCAAGTGATTGAGTTCCGTGTTGAAATTGAAGATATTTACTCCATTCTTTTTCCATTGATTTCTTAAGGTTTTTTCATATTTTGGCTCCGAAATTTTTATCACTAATTAGTTTTATTAAATATTGTATGCTTTAAATATTATGGGATAACTTTTATTACTACTATGAAGAGAAAACTAAAGTTTGAGTCTGAATTTGCAATTAAAATTACCTCAATTTTAAATAGTCTAAAGTTCGCAAATTATATAGATTAGAAGAAAATAAAATACTGAATGGAATATTTTGACATATAAAAATAACTTCAGGAAAAACTATTTCAATTAAATGTAAGCAAACATACACATTTTTTCATTTTGAAAAAGGGGGGGTTGAAACTCTCCAATATACTACCAGTCATTAAAACGACTTTTTACAAAAAAGTGACCGTACGAAACTCTGACGACAGGGCAAAAACTAAAGAAGACATATTTGTCTTTAAGTTAAGACCATCTTTAGCCGTGTGTTATTTGGGGAGATTAAACTCGCGATCTAGACGACTTTTTACACTTCTGTCACCGCACTATTAATATTTTCCAGTATATTGGATGGATTTCTTGATTAAGCATTGTATCCATCAGTATAGCGTGTTTGACTACATCAAATGCTGATTTTACATACAGAATATTTATATAGAAATTGTCATTAGTCTTTTATTTCTCATATCTAGCTTCTGAAATAATTAAGCTTGCCATGATTGGCGATAAACCTTTGGTGAATCCAAATTGGAGGTCTGTTTTTGGCTCTATCATGAGTTTGTTTAGAAATGAGTATTCAAAGGTTTTCCCAGTTATAGGTATTACTGTTATGCCTCTATAGTTACTGGTCTCTGTTGAGTCTTTTTCTTTCTTAAGTGCTGGTGTTAGTATACCGGATTTGAAGAATAATGGTACCTTTCTGTGTATCAGAGTGTTTTTAAATATTGTCTTCATTGCTGGTGCTATAGTGTTCTTTTCATATTTAAGATGTTCAGCTGTAAGTCCAAATTCATCCGGACTTTTTTTGGTGTTGAGGCAATCTATTGCCTTCTCTATGTCCGTGTCTGTAAAGAGTTCAGGATTATCTTCGTACTCTTCTAAGGCCTCTTGTACATAGCTTTGTCGAATTTTGCATAGATTTAGATAGGAATTGTCATATATTTCTTCTTTTGGGACACTGAGATCTTCATAATATTGCGCAAATCTTTTCTTTGATCTTCATGACAAAATATATACTCGCCATCTATTTTCAGACAATTGGTCGTAGTTAGACTGTTGCTTCTGTCTCTATTTATCAGTCTGTAAAAAAGCTGAGTATTCGGGTTATCCATTATTTGTTGGTAAAATGTTTGTCTATCTATTGCATGTTCTGCTCTTTGCTTACCTTTTAATTTCTTTTTCTCATTTCTTAAAGACCAAACAGCCTATTGTTATATAATAATTTTACTTATGACAAAAACAATTGCTCCAAGAATAATATCCAACATAAAATCTCTCCCTTTCATTTAACGAAAACTATGACAGGAATGATTAAAAACAAATTTAAATTTTCAATGCCGGCAACAACCTTGTCTTTTTTTTTAATTTCCAAAATTAGCACTTTAGATTTATAATATTTTATCCTGTTGGAGAAATCTTACTTTGTAGTTTTCAACAGTAAATTATTTCTAAATTAATTTTTTAATTAAAAACTTTTTGTATTTTATAGTTACTGTCTCGTTTATTCAAAACACGTGAGGTAGTAATAACAGGGATTGTATTTCATGATAGATGTATAACGTTTTAGAATCAAAAACTTTATTTCATATGTTATACCTTTTTAATTTCCTTATATATCTTAAATATTCAGAAATAGTGAGTTCAAAAACTAAATGGAATAATTTCTATACGTTCGTCTTAGTCGGGAAATATAATGGTTAAAGAAGTCCGTCCATGCTTTTGTATGTCCGTCTGTCAACAGTCGCAAATGAGCTCGTTATGGCAAACTTCTAAAATTGCCGCTAAAAAACCCACACATATATAGTCTGACATAGTCAAATACTCTGTAGTTATTAGCCAGTGCCATCTTTCATTTCTTTTTTTTTTTATTATTATTTTCAATAATTTTGCTAATGAGGGGCAGAGGACAAAAACAGTCTTTCCTAACAAAAGCGGCGAAAAAGGTTATTTCAAACAATTTTCCATTCCGACGGATGGGGTTTTTGAAGGTTAATATTGTGCGGCAACAACATCATAAAATCTGATACTGACACGTGCTACGGTGCATTTAATCTCTTGTATTACCGGATAATAAAGTATAGGTGAATATAGTTGTTATTCTTGGAAATTTAAATGTGGGTTTCAAACGTCCAATTTGCGACTTTTTTCAAATAGTGCGCCAGCAAGGAAAGTTTGCACTATGACGTCAGATGCAATGTTCTGAAGAAAGACAACTTTTTTCTTCAAAACGAACGAGAAACAAAACATGAAAATTACTCATAACTTTTTTAAAAGGTCGGTGACATACACTTTTTTTGGCTTTATTTTAAAGAGTACACATGGCACTTTCCTTCTTCAAATTATTATGAAGAAATCACTGGTAGATATTTTTTAATACTGGAAACGTTTTTCGATTTAACGTTTCATTTTTGGCGGGAATGAAATAAATCATATTTTTAAAGATCAAAACAATATGAGTCTTAAAATCTTGAACCTGTATTTGATAGATACAAATCTACTGTTTAACTTGAAACAAGAATTATGCTTGTAGGTTTGATATCAAGGATTTCTTGGAGAGTTTATATAACAAGCAAATATTATGTTAATATTCGGGAAAACACGAAACTGAGGTTGCTATAGCGACAAAACTAAGTCGGTGACCCCCAATTTTTTTCATCAAATTTTGTTCCTCAAATCATGAAATGCCTTCACACAAATTTTAAGGAAAAATCACTGGTAGAAATAAATAGGCTGTTTGGTCTTTAATTCAATTGCTAGGTGGTGTTCTGTTGGTTAATTCCCTATGTCTTGCCATTTCTTATATATTTCCCTGCATGATTTCAGAATTATAAGTACTTCTGGCGAGGCTTTCCATTTTGGTCCCTTGGTTTGTAATAGCTAAGTTGGTACTGATCTTTTTCCTGCCTTATTTAGTGTTTCCATCAATACTTTTAATTGAATATTGACATCTGTTTCCTCTTCAATTGAATTGATATCCTGCTATATAGCGTTGTTGTAGCTTTCTTTGTCTATTTGCTCTCAAAGCATTTTGAATTTTGCTTTGTTGTTTTTCTTACTAGAATATCTGGTGTTTGTCATCTGGCAGGTTATTTTCATCGTTACAATTGTATGTGCGGATGTATTTGCACTTGATTTGTCCTCAATTGTATATTCTGCAACTAAGTTTTTGTCTTGTACAAGTATATAATCTATTTGTGAGGATGAATTTCCAACATGATGAAAAAAGGTATGGGTATTTTCAATTTCAACACCAGTAGTTAAGTTTACATCTCCAATAAATTGTCTTGGTATTTTATCATGCTTGTTTGCTCTGGAAGTTTGCAATGTACCATTCAGGTCTCCTGCTAGCACTATTTTGTGTGTATTTTCATACTTTTGTATTATGTCAGAAATAATGTCCAGACACTCCATATATTCATGTTGTGAATTCGTTGTATGAGTTGGCATATAAGCATTGATAAGGCATATATCATTGGTTAATGCAATATTAACTGCTATAACCCTTTCATTTCCATCTTTTAGTTTTTTTAATTTTGCTGGACCATTTTGATGGCCAGAGTATGGATACTCCTCCCTTTCCTTTTGGTAACTTGAAGCTATCCAGAGGGTCATTTGTATCAGAACATCTTGTGTGGTCTTTCATTGTTGGAAGGAGTTTTTTATTTCTTTTTTTTTGAAAGTCCCATAGGAAATGCTCTTGTAGACATAGTATTGTATTTGAGTGATCTAAAGAGTGAAGATATGCAATATTGGTTTTTAATCCTTCAATATTGCATGTTATGATGTTTATGTTCTTTCTTAAATTTCCTGATGGTTTATTCTTCTTTTTGTTAATTCTGGGGGTAGTCCTTTTTGGCTTGTGATCCGAGAAAGGTGATCATTATTTGAAGATTGCTTTGGATCCAGTAGATTGGACTCATGTAGTGTCTGATGTTCCTCTTGTACCATTGCGTTTGATTTGCTGTTTATCTATTCACTGATATGATGAATAACTTCATTTTCAACATTTTGTTCACAGGTGTTCAGAGGTAGTGTTTCATTATCATGCTCTTTGATGATAGTGGTTGTACAATGAGGTTCTATATCAACTGTATGTTTTTCTATAGGTGGCGCTGCTGTTCATCTATAATTCTAGACATCACTGGATCAGTTGGGCAACGCATGTGCTGTGATGTTGTTCTGTTCTCAGTATTATGTGTAGGCATATTTTGCTGTAGCTGTATTCCATTATAGCCTTCATTGACCTGCATTTTCTGCCTTGTTGCCCCATATTCTGTTCCATTCTTATATGTTGGAGGCCTAGGCATTTGTCTGAAATTATGCATTGAATTTGGAGGCATTTGTATGTTATGCATAGAGTTTGGTGTTGCCTGGCTGATGTTGTGCATTCGATTCGTTGGTATTTGCATAAAGTTGTGCATTGGATTTGGCGGTATATGCATTTGATTTTGCGTCATTTGCATTGGATTTGGTGCCATATGCATAAGATTCGATGGCATATGCATTGGATTTGGTGGCAAATGCATTAGAATTGGTGGCATATGCATTGGAATTTGTGGCATACCCATTGGATTTAAGATTGGCTGTGTTGGTATATGTGTATTATGGAATGCATAAGTTGGTGCATGCATGTAGATTTGCATCACATTTGGTTGTATATAGTGACCGTTTCCAGGTAGTCCTTGGTATAAGCCATAATGGTGTGGTATGCTATGTTTATTTTGTATCGCCATTTGGGTGGTAAGCGCAGTTTGTATACACATGTTCTGTATCATTTCGTTTTCCATTATTTTCAATCTATTCTCCAGATGCATTTCCTTCATTTGGTTTTGTAACTGTTGGTACATGTATGTATTGGGTGTATCACTATTTGGTCCTACATGTATGTTGTCAGTTGTACGTTGTTGCGCTTGGGAGTTTGTTGAGATTCTTCTCTTCTAGTATTTGTGTCTAGGACTGACTTCATGTGTTTGATTTCATTCTCTAGGTTAAGTATCCGTGTTTTTAGCAATGATCGTTTCCTCTTTGTCGTTTTTGCTTTTGGTGCCCTTTTGATTCTTTTTCACAAGACTCTCATTTGTTCTTTTCTCCTTCATATTTTCTGTAATTGTTAGTGTTGGTCCTGTTTCATTTATACCAATGACTGGTCTTTGTTTTGATTTTGCTGATCCTTCTGTCATTTCATTGATGGTAGGTGTAAAAATCAATTTCAGGTCAGTTTCTTTTATATCTGTCTTTTCTCGCATCTGGTTTTGTATATTATTAGACCTGGATGGTAAATCTTTGTCTCTACTAATGATTATGGATCAGGTTCTATCTGTGTTTTAATCTGATCATTGTGTCCTGTTTCTAACTGCTCATCTTGTGTGCTTCTTGTGTTGATACTTATGTCTATGTTATCTTCCGAAGATGGATCGTACTCTGTTATGTTTCTTCTTTCATACATTATATCATCATTACATAGTGTGCAGATGTAATTTAACTGTTTCAGCTCATTTTCTCCAACTTTGTTAGACAGATTTTCACATTGGTAATGGTACCAGTAGTCACATCTGTCACATCCAATCCCTTCCTCTACGTATTTAATACTTCTGGGTCTTTATGATTGTGTGATTTATTCCAGGCTTGTATGGAGAAAAAGGGTATTTCCAATATTGTAACTTGGCTTTCTGGTGAGAGATCCTTGAGTGTTTTGATAAATTCTTTGTACCTGTTAATAAGATGTTCCACTAATTCGGCAGTGTTTTGAAATTTCAGTGATATGCATTTTGTTGTTCTGTTGAAGGAAGTAAAACCAAAGGTAAGAATATATAGCCAGATTTTTTCTGGAATCAGCTGTACTTCTATGTCAAGGTTTTGTTTGACCCAATCCAAGGCTTTAGTTGCTGTTCTGCCTCCCTGACACCACCAGTATATAACTTGATGTATAGGTAGAGTTGTTTGTTGTTTTAATCTACCTATAATACTGTCTCCTAGTATTGCTGGGGTATAGAGTTTCGGGGTAGTCGGTGCATGAAATGGTTTTTGAATAATCTTCTTCAACTTAGCCAACGACATAAATATTCTCAGTCGGTGATTTAACACTTTTTAAGACAGAACACGGTATGTAGATGTGAACTATATCAAACAATAGTAATATATAACCAACACTAGAGTCTGACAAAAAGAAAAGATCAAAAAGACTGTATGAAAGAAAAGCTGGTTAAAAGTTTAGTACAAAAATAAAAAAAAAAGGGTCGATACTATTTATGAGCCTATTTTTTAAATTCTTTTCTGATGTCTCAATGTTATGGTTTTATTCAGAGGTATAGCGCGGAAAACACACACTTACCTTGACAGGTAAGAATTATTCTAAATTAAGTCTCTTTTTACTGTTTTTTTTTTTAAGTATAAATCATATAAATGGAAGGACTAAACTAGCTTTTAATTTAGATAACAGTTTTATTTATTTAATTTTCTTGATATACGGGATAGTTTAAAAAGAAAAAAATATATTTATTTTAAATGATCAACAAAATCAACAATAGGTGACAAAAAATGGCGGGTAATCTGAAAATGTCAAGACAAACTTATACACAAGAAATAATAAAAATACAGGGACAATATACTACAAAAAAGGAATAATTGGGATGGACTTAGTATGTGCTGTACAATGTTTTACAATCGTGATAATATTGATTGGTGTTAGAACAGTAAAAAATTAAATTTCTCTTTCAGTGTAATAACAACTTCCACTCTCTTCGCTGCCTCGTTTTCAACCCATTGACCTATAATGGTTTACTTTTTAAAATTGTTATTTGGATGGAGAGTTATCTCATTGGCACTCACAATTAATGCAGTTTGTTTTGTAGATAAAATAGCATGTCTTGCTGCATTTATTGGGTTTTGACTGTTCATGTGATATTCATCACGGCCGTTCAACCAGTAACTACAACTGGTATGTATACGTATCTGTTTATCACCATTTTCTAATGTCACAATAACTCATTCAGTTTCTCGGCTTGTACATTTGTACGTAAATTATAAGAGCGGGTTCAACAGCAAACAATTCCCAAAAGACCCAAAGAGCTGCTGTCTTTTTATAATTATATTGATTTTACCACGGGTAGATCGCTCCTGGTAAAAAAAATAGGCATAATGGAACAAGTCTCTACAAAATTACGATAAATTCAAGACCCAGGATTTATTTCTGAAGTAACGGCCTTTTATGCTGTTAATGTTTTGATCATTGTTGAAGGTCGAATTGCATTCGTCAAGTATTCAATGTGCAAACTGCCAGCGGGGCATAATACTGGTGAACCATAGTAACTTTTTTTTATTGAGGTAGTTATGCATCACACATATTTTTAAAGTAATGCGACTGCACAGAGGAACTGTTGAGTAACACAAATTAATTGACGAGGAGTTCCAGTTTTCCTGACTCAACGAGCAATCAGTCTTTATCCAATCCGCTAGTGAAAAAATACCTACACGATACTTCCATGAAAAATGACACTAGTGTACAACTCAATTAAATTAACCAAATTAAAATGGCAAATTCGTAACATATACAATTGGAACACCTGTGCTGAACTTTGAACAAACATAATTGATTGATAAAATTCGTTTAAATGATATCTATCTTCGAAAATACGATATTATTAAAAACAAACTGATTTAAAAAAGTGTAACACGCGAACCCAATAAACATGATAAAGTGGTCAAAAAATTCAAACGTTATGTGGATATTTGAATGGCGCATAGTCTAACAATGCAACAATTTTTCACAAATATGTAGGCGTGAAGCTGTATTTACATACTTTGAATTGTAATGATAAAGCATAACAACGCTATAGTACATGTATAATCTGTGTAAACGATTAAATAATATCAAAATGATGTTTAAAGCTTCGAAAGAACACATTGTCTTTTTCAAAACCTGTTGTGTAAAGCAATGCAGGATGTCAAAAAGTTCCTTCGTAGTTCTAATAAGACTTTTATGTATCGAAATAAAAAGAAAGACAGTTATTACCTTTCTAGTGACATGGGAAGTAGAAACTAAAATTATACGTATTGGTGAGACCGTTGTGCTAACATGTACTGTGCATGAAATGAAAGCCATTGACAACGGAGAGCCAAGACAGTGGTATTCAGAATCTAGTCTTGTTTGTTACAATGGCAAGCCAACAAACCCTTTGAAGTATATGGAAGCTCTATACAAAAATAAATTCAAGCTGCTTATCTACAATGTCACAGAAGCTGATTTGAACCGTGATTACCAGTGTTTGTATTCTTTCGACGTTTTTTCCAAAACCTTAAATATAACTGAAGACAATTTCGAATGTAAGTATATGACATCATATAATATAAACATGTAGCATCATAATAATTTAATATAATAAAAAAAAAGAATAATAATTTATGATTGCCAATTTGGCTGCTTTTAACAAAAAATAATCACATAAAGTAACTACAAGACAACCAGATTGCTAGTAGTGACTGTTGTCTTATTTGTGAAAGATAGGCATCCGTGAAAATTAAATCTGGATAACACAATGTACACCATCTAATACCGGGGTAATGAGACACTTATAACTACAGACCAGGCCAACAATAACCGGTCTAATGATGTGTGACTGATCTCGCATCTGGAACAAAACCAAATTAGGTGCACTTTTTTCAAATACACATAATATACATGTGAAACAAGTTTGCACTGTTATGGAATCAACATGAGATTTCTATAAAGTACGGACTAGTTATAAGTTTGAGCAAGATTTACAAATAAAGTGAAATCAACTTGAAATCAGAAAAAAAAATAATAACCCTATATGACTGCATGAAGTTACAAATCAAATGGTAGGCAAGCGTGACAGTTGACAAATTTAAGCAATACACATTTAGGTGGTGCGGTGACTAACCTTTTTGGCTTACAATACCAAGTCAATTATTTCAAAAAGATAAGTCCATCAAGTTTATTAACATGATTAATAAGCAAGTTAGAATGTGAAATACAACGATTTTGTACAATCTACATACTAAAAAACATGTCCCTTGTATGTAATTCATAAGAACCAACATTAATAGTATATTTGAAGTTTTTATTCTTAAGCACCCATAGCCAGTATATATAGAAAAGAAGATGTGGTATGATTGCAAACGAGAAACCACTTCACAAGAGACAAAATGACACAGACATTAACAACTATAGGTCTCCGTACGGTCTTCAACAATACCATACGCATATACAGTCAGCTATTGAAGGTCTCGAAAGGACAACAATGTAAAACAAATCAAACGAGAAAACAAGCGAACTACTTCATGAGAACAAAAACGCAAAAACAAGAAGGTAACACTGCAACAATCGAAAACCACTGACTTACAGGCTCCTGACTGGTTGTTATATATTTTGTGCTAGCGGTTTTGTTTCATAATGTTTGTTTATACCATTATTAGATAAATATTATTTTTGTTTTTTTTTTATGTGCATGGTTCTAAAACTGTTTCTTATTTTTAATCCTATAGTTATTTACTATTGGTGAAATCTATTGCATTCTTAAACATTTGACTTAACGCTATCACAATGGACAGTTGAGACATGTCGTAAGTCGGTCCTAACATTATCATAATTTATTGCTAATTAAGATAGGTTTTAAGACAAATACAAGGACATCTTCGATAAACAGTCAAAATGTATAGTAATGTTCATGTATAATTTCGGTTTTGATATAAATCTGACATGAAAACATCTAGAACACTATATAAGGGAAACTCCTAGAAAAATATAAAACGTAAAATTCAAGACTACACAAATTCTTGAATGGTTATGCAAGTCTGATAATGGAAAGTATTAATCATTCCATCAGTATCTTTGATTGTTCCAAATAATTTCTAAACTGTACAATGTTACATTATTTTGTGAACACATTTAAGGCAACAGACGAAAAACAGAAAAATAAACATAACAATTGCAATATCATAAAACAGTAATAATTGATCAGCCTGGTGAAAACATATCTTAAAGTCTTAGATCAAGTGTATTTTTATTCAATCATCAGATGTTGTCACATTGTTCCACTGAACATAAGAAGAACAACACTTTTTTAAATTCACACCACAAAATATAAATGTATTTAAGTGTGAAAAATCTCCATGCCAACTCTTTGTTTGCTTCCACAATCCAACTACAATGTGTTCTAACATTTTTCAGATCCGTTAACTGAAAAAACAAGAGAACTTAGATTCAGTTACACAACCGATGGACATTTCAGTGTTAAACTGCACATGAAGAAAGTTTTCCCTGTACCCAATTGTACAATTGAGTTTAAGGTAAATTAACCAAAATCTTTTATTTAATATAAAACATTCTTGATTTTGCTATCAATCGCATTCATTAATTCTGTTTAAAACCATATTTCAAAAATGATGAATGAATTAAAAACTACGGCACATTCGCTGTGTACAATAGAAGTGACATAAAAATACTTTTTAAAATGTCTTTAAACTTTTAATTCGTAAATAATAATGCTGTTATAAATATAAACAAAAATATTTTAACATTAACTTGTAATCGACAGTTTCCATGAACATATATCAACACTTCAAATGCAGTTTCACGTACTCGTTTCTTTTAGGATTTTCATTTGGTGTTTGAAGAAATTATGTATACGAGAAATTGGTTATATTATGAGGTTTACCTTGTCCATGAGTCACACATTGTATTCAATACAAGTACACAATTTAATGTAACTTGTCAGCTGCTGCAAAAATATTTGATAGCAACCGGAATAATAGGAATCCCAACAGGTAATAATTTATTTACAATGACACAAACGGTTTTAATCAATACTCAGGATAAATTTTTCCAACCTGTAGGAAAGTTTTGATAAGTCTTTCAACTCTTAACAAAAATGTGTTCTAGTTAAGTGAAACTCCAAAACATATTAATGAACTTAAATAAAAAAAAACATACAAGACTTACAAAGACCAAATACTCATGACAGGCGGACATATGCCGCGGGATTAAACACGTTTTTTGAGATCTCAACCCTCCCCTATACATGCACCTCTTGCCAATGTAGGTTAAACAAACACACAGCAATACATACAGTAAAACTCAGTTTCAAGAAGTTCGAGACCGATGTCATAAGAGGTAACAAAGGGAACTAAGCAAAATGACAATGATACATACATTAACAAAGGATGCACTAGCAGTAACCAGGCAATGGGATAAAGGCGAGAAAGAAGACGAAGAAACTCTTCCAAATGGATTAAGGCTGTGATGTCGTTAATACAAATAAGAATTTAGAAACTGAATTGGTCTATCAATATCAATGGTACGTCAATTTTTAAAGACCCAAATGTGGCACCTACCGCTATGATAACTATATTGTTGTCCCCGCAGGAAAAGCCACAAACAACATAGTGTATATGTAGTTTATGTGTGGAAGTCTCATTATATTATAAACTGCTTGATAAATGAATAAGGTATTGCTAATTCACTTGAAAACTCAACATATATCCTCACGACACTTACCAAAGAGGTAATCCTGGATAATCATAAGTCTGTTCTGTGTTCCTTTTGAATTTCAACCAAAGAAAAGAACTGAATATTCCATAACTTGATTTCGTCAAAATATCTCTGAAATCGAAATGATCAAAATGCTTCATTTCATGATTGACAACAGACTATCAGTATTCCAATGGGAACCAATGGTACCCCTCTTTTTGCCGACTTGTTTCTTTAATATTATGATCTGACTTCATACAGAAGGAAGAAAAATAATAAGTTAGCATTATCCTTTAACTTTATTTTTCGCTATATAGATAATGTCGTCTTACTAAATAGTTTAGAATTTGGTGTCTATGTTGAACTCATCTTACCCGTCGAATTAGAGATAAAGGATACAACAGATATAGTTCAGTCTGCCTTATACCTTGATTTACATCTATAAATTGAAAATAAGGGTCGGTTGAAAACAAAACTTTACGACAAACAAAGATGATTTAAGCTTCCCAATTGTGAACTTTCTATTTCTGTATAGCAACATTCCAGTATACGAAGTATACATCTCCCAATTGATACAATATTCCCGGGCTTCTATTTGTTATCATGATTTCATTGAGAGAGGGTTGCTGCTCACAGTGAAGCTACTAACCCAAGAGGTCCAAGTGGTGAAGTTGAAATCGTCCCTTCTTATATTTTACGGACATCATCACGAGTTGGTCGACCGTTATGGAATAACCGTTTTACAGATGATATCGGATATGTTCACTTGTCGAAACTACAATCCCCTTCCCTTTTAACGAATGTAACCTACCGATTTATAATTTTTACCTGGTTTGTAATAATATGAGCAACTTTACGGGTGCCATATGTGAAGCAGGGTCTGTTTACCTTTCTGGAGCTCCTGAGATCACTCCCAGTTTTTGGTGGGGTTCGTACTGCTTAGTCTTTAGTTGTCTATGCTGTCTTGTGTGCCATTATTTGTCTGTTTGTCTTTTTTTTCTTTTTTAGTCATGGTGTTGTCAGTTTATTTTTGATCAATGAGTTTTACTTTCCCTCTGATATCTTTCGCCCCTCTTTTTTACCAATATGCCAGCTCCAGACCTCAAAAATACTGATCGAAGGATTAAGCACAATCCTTCCCGTCAGGGGTTTAGGATCATACCTTCATGAGATACAATCATATGAAAAGAACATAACCCGTATCAAGCCAACAACTGGTTTTCGAATAATTATGTTTATTTTCGATGCAAAGACCCTAATAGTGAATCAATATTAATAACAAAATATGCCATCTTTAATGATTGACACAAAATGTTCATGCTCAAACTAGTTACCATTTAAATAAAATCAAAATTTTACTACATTTTTTATCCAAATGTAATTGTAACACCCCTATTATATTATTGTGCTAAAAGAAGTGAACTTTAATCTCTTTTTCAATGACATATAGTCTTAAAATTCAACGTTTTATTGATAGATTTGTCTTTTTTATGTTGCAAATCAGTTGTGCGATTAACATTTTCGGACAATATATAAACAAGAACACTCAAAAAATAATTGCAGGTCTGGCATAAGATTTTTAAAAGCTGAGTGCGAAATCATGTGTTAATTCAAATAAAAACTTGATGTGACAAAGCGACACGAATGGTCCCGTCTCAAAAAGTTAAAAATCTACAATTTCAATAACACATGTGGACACAAACATCATGGTAGTCTCACATATCAAAAATCAGTTCAAAATCTGGGGAGGCGTATGGAAAAAAGTCCTTCTGATTTTCAACAATTTGCGGAGCAGAACAAAACTTACACTTGATCTGTTACTCATCTTGGTTAACTCTCATGCCAAAAAACATCCCAATATCTGAAAGCGTTTAGAAAAAAGTCCGTATAACTGTAATTTTCAACAATTTATCAAAGTTCAAAGCCCGTTTTTTCGGCAAGAAGTAGCGGAGCGGAACGAATCTTAAACTCGGTCTGCAACTCATCATGGTTAACTCACATACCAAAAATCCACCCAATATCTGAAGACGTTTAGAAAAATACACCGTATAATGGTTTGTTGAGAAATGACGGGATTACGGAATTACGGACAAGGGTAAAACTATATGGCACCGACAACTTCGTTGCGGGGCCATAAAAACACTTGTATTGTAATGTAAAACTTGATACTGGAACAAAATGAAACATAATTGTAACTACATAGCAAAATATTCCTCAAGACTAACATCTCCTTTCATATGGTATGTGTGCTGCATTGTGTTACTTAATATGGAAACTTTGTCAAAGAAGTATGTCACTTCCAAAAACAGACATCTTTAACGACTTTCATATTTTTTTATAAGGACTTGTCGAATCCGAACCTAACGAAAACTGTCTAAAGAATACATTCTTTGAAAACATCACACACCTTCTGTTACAAAATATTTTTTTTCTCTTAAACGTTTTGATTCAAATGTTTTAAATGCATAATCTTCTGTTACTGTTTTTTTTTAGGTGGTACGAATGTGGATATTTCAGATGAACATTCGACCAATCATGGTTACATTTTTGTTTTGGTAGCTCTAGCATTAGTTACATGTATAACTGCAGTTGTAGTTATTGTGTGTTATAATTTGAAAAGACGGAGAGAAATACAAAATGATGAAGGTAAGAAGAAAAGCTTATCATCAATAGGAATTTAAAACAAATTTCATATTAATGTAAAACAGTACGTATACGTAGTCGTTGAATACTCATATCAGTTATAAATTTTGTCAATATTTTATCGTTATTGTGCTCCCATCCTTGCTTATAGTCATGAAATTTAACAGACATGACTTCCTTATTTTTATAAACTGTTACATATGAATATATGCACGTATTTATAAAGAGGTCTTATCTCATATAAAAATATAAAGATTTATCTTAACGAATAAAATTAACGGTACCAATTGCACCAGATGCGCATTTCGACAATACATGTCTCTTCAGTGATGCTTGTGGCCAAAATATTTGAAATCCAAAGCTTATATAAAAGATGAAGAGTTATAATCCAAAAGGTCCAAAAAGTATAGCCAAATCCGTGAAAGGAATCAGAGCTTTGCATGAGGGAGATACATTCCTTAATTTAAAATAATTTATAATATTTTGTAACAGCAAATTTTAATAACACAAAAAAAATCCGTATTTTCATGCCAGTACCGAAGTACTGGCTACTGGGCTGGTGATACCCTCGGGGACCAATAATCCACCAGCAGAGGCATCGACCCAGTGGTAGTAATAAAATTAACGGTACCAATTTTCTTGCACCAGATGCGCATTTCGACAATACATGTCTCTTCAGTGATGCTCGTGGCCAATTGAGATAATGACTTGTTTGTCCCATTTCATGTGCTATATGACCAATCAAACTATCACCGAAACCTTCTTCTTAGGAATACCGGATTCCTGTTGTGTTTGTTATTTTTAAATATGTTGACATTGTTGTTTTAAGATATTATTATTATACTTTCTACCTTGCAAATTTGTACTTTAAAAATCGTACGTGTCTGGATATAGCCACATCGTTTACTTAGCTCTTCATTTTCCTGAAATCTAAATTTCCAAAAGGAAAATACGGTAAAAATGTTAAATTACTTTAGTGTATATCAAGAGATTTAAAGGGAAACTTCGCAAAAAAATCAAAAATTGATATTATGTCCATTCTGTATAAAAATGCTCAAAATAGATATTAAAGTTTTTTTTCTGCTAGATAAGAGATCACCATCGATTTTAAATGTTTAGTATCAATTCTCTGCGTTCCGCCATTTTGTCATCTTCTCCGATTAAAAATCACGATATGTCTATAAACCACAAAGGACCAAAACTACAGTAACCGATGTAGTCGTAATTGCGTGTCGATATCTTGTCAATCGTACGGTTGTTTTATCTGACTAACTAACCTGATACGGAAAATGTTCTTATTTAAAAAAAAAATCATAGTCTGTTATTTTTAAACTGTTAATATTGGAATTAGTTAAAAAGTCAAAGTTCAAATCATAAATAAGTGTTCCATGAAAAATGTTTTCGAAAATATAATTCGTTCATAATTCTTTAAAGTAATAAACTGTATTCAAATACATTCGGATCTTCCCTCATCTGATCACCAGCATGGCTAAAGGTATTACTCCCAACGGTATTGTGAGGGGTGTGAGGTGACACGTCCAGGTATTCAAGCGATTTCCTGTCGGGCTTGCAAGTTCATGCATCGTTTCACTTCTATAGGTATTGATCAGTGTACACGGCCGATAACTTATAACTTTCCATTTTGAACTATCAGGTGTATAATATCATACATCTCTGTCTTGCGTGTCCGAAAGTGATATAATATACTAGTCATTACTTAACTTGTACGCTTGTTTATAAATGACATAGTCATTTCTGGTGTAAAGAATATTATTTATAAAAATATAAATAATACCAAAAAAAAAAAAAGATTTGAAGAAATTAAAATCTATTTAAATATTTTTTCCAAGGGTTAATTTGGGAAAATGTAATATATACTCGTTGTCAATAGTAAAGGACAGATTGGAATATACCAGAAATATTGATTTAAAAAAATGTACACACTTGTCGACGATTCGTTTATACGACTGGATAGAAAGTGACGGAACTATAGCGAAATTTAAATATATACATGTATACATTGAACATAAGAATGAAACATACATTTTGTGTAAATTGGGGTAAAAGTTTTGTAAATAGACTAGTCCACGTATGCCAACAGTATGTAATCAACGAATTCAATAAACTATTGTATACCAAAAGAAGAAGAAGAAGAGAACCAATTTAAATTTAAATACAGGTCGATATACAACTTGCTTTGGTTCATCGAAGTTATGAACATAGTAAAATCACAGATTTATATATCAATTAGATTGTTCTCGAATAAAGGAAGAAATTCGTCATCATCACAATTGTTCCGACATTCATGTAATATATGCAACTGGACGTACAGTAATAATCCCCAAGGGATGTGAATATTTTCTAGGAAAACTATTGAGTATTATAGTTTCAAATCAATTTCGGGATTTATTTTCTTTCTTGATATTCAATGACAGCAATTTAAAGAATAAACTGCTTGTCCGCTTTAGGGGTATTCTTGCCAATTGAACAGACTTATAATTACATTCAAAAATATATAGGGAAAGATGACATTAAATTCGTTGTATTTTGTTTTTAAACATCGTTGGTCAAATAGCTAAAGTATTATACATTGTGAGACGAAGATTATTTTAATAAGGACGTTCCAGATTATGAATAAATTTGGTTGACGTTTTTCACACTTGAAAAGAATATCTATTTGTAATTTTTCGATTCCATTGCAAGAAGATCCTTAAATTTCCTGTCAATTTTTTAAAACATCTTTTTTTCAAATAGCTGAAGTATTCATGCGTTGTGAGATTTAAAACAATTTGATGAGAACATTAATTCCTAAATAGGTAACTAAAGATCGCTTTGGATGGACGAAATTATATAATTGCAATCTCACGGTTTAAAATGTTAAAGGTTGCCGATTCTAATTTAAAAAAGTACAATTTTTAACCGGATATTTGTGACAAAAATGTCGGTTATTGATTTGGGGATGTACGGCAGGCGGTCGGGCGGGCGGCAACCAAATGTTGTCCGTGCATTTACTCATGAACCGTTCATCCAAAGCTTTCAAAATTTTAATATGTTGTTACTGACAACAAAGTGAAGGTCAAGTTTAAGAATGACGATTTTGACTTTTACCGTTCAGGAGTTATGGTTCTTGAAAGATTGAAAAATGGGGTTTCCAGTCGTGTCCATGCATTTATGCATGAACTGTTCAACCAAAGCTTCCCAAATTATAATATGTTGTTACTGATGACAAAATGGAAGTCAAGTTCAAGAATGACGATTTTGACTTTTACCGTTCAGGAGTTATGGTTCTTGAAAGATTGAAAAAATGGCGTTTCCAGTCGTGTCCGTGCATTTACTCATGAACTGTTCAACCAAAGCTTTTCAAATTTTAATATGTTGTTACTGATGACAAAATGGAGGTCAAGTTCAATAATGTTGATTTTGACTTTTACCGTTCAGGAGTTATGGTTCTTGAAAGATAAAAAAAAATGGCGTTTCCATTCATGTTGTTGCATTTACTCAGCTCTTTCAAATTTTAATATGTTGATACTGATGACAAAATGGAGGTCAAATTTTATAATGACGATTTTCACTTTCACCGTTCATTAGTTATGGTTCTTGTGATATTGCCAGGACACAAATAAATGTTGTTTAATCCGGTTTGCTGTCGTTGTGACAGCTTCTTGTTAGTTCATACACTCGTGTTTAGGAGGCTATTTTTATTTATAAATTTATTCAATTAAAATAATTCAGCAGTCATTATTCATTTAAAGTGAGCTTATGCAAAATATATAAAAATATACAACAGCTATCCAGTTATTGTGCGACCTTATTACTCCCGTAAATTAATTTTAATTCTTTTTCTTACATTTCTGTGTCTAAAACTATAACTGACTCCCGTATATCATTCATACGAAATGTTGTTCACACCTGAAATGGTGATCCGTGACGCCTAGATGTCACTGAATGAAGATCAAAAGATTAGAATTACATAATGCTAATCTTTTAATTACCTTGAGTTTAACTACGCATTCAACATTCACTAAGTGTCACAAAAATTAATACACATTTTATTTCCACAGTACAAGCAAGTGAAAATGTTTGCTGGAATGAAGCAAAAAGAACGAATACAAACATGTATTTTTTAATACACTATCGATCATGTCAGTTTCATGTTTGTTTAAAGTATTTGTAGAAAAAAATCATAAAAATGTTCTATTGTATTATTAGTTTAATTACTAAAATTCGTATAAAAAAAATCCACACATAAATCCTACAATCTAATTTTAAAAGCTGCATGGCTATCACTCACTTTTCGTTGGTTAATGGCTACATCATAAGTCGTCGATGCGCTTTAAATAGCGTTATTAGATAGTTAACGAACAAGACTTAAATGAGAGTAATTTCACTCCCGACATGCAACAAGACTTAAACTACGTCACATAAGTCAGGAAGTTTGAAGAAATAAAATTAATAATTCCCAATTTTCTTCTTTATTACTTTTCATATCAAAATAAAACTTGGTGAATATGTTTTTTGTGGTATTATGAACATAATAAAATGAAAAGTAAAAAATCGCGAATTATCCCTTTAAATAGATTAAGTGCCAAGAAGATGTCTCGAAACATACTCCTTGCAGTATACAAGCATATATGCAGCAGTTGTTACGAAAAGACGTTCTAAAGAATAGCGATAAATCCTATGAATTTTCAAATAAAATTGGCCAACTGCTTTATAAAACCTCTTTCGTATTTGCTAGTATTTTCTTTTACAAATCAATTGGGGGTTTGAAGTTGCAATAGTTGTAGTGGGTATGAATGTGATTAAAATTGTTTTAACTCTATATCCAAACGTAGAAAATTATGTAATTTTGTCATACATTCATAACTGTTTCTACAATCTGTGTGTTTGTTTTTTTTTTTGGTTTTTTTTTAAATATGTTAAGGGGTTGGGTGTTACCGACTTAATTTTAATGTTTTAAAAAGGGAGCTAACTCAATTATTTGAATATCATAAATCAATGCACATCTGACATACTTGTTTATTTTGAAGGAAAACAAAACAACATTTATATTAGCTTTATGTCTTCAATTTGCTTTTTTTCATTTTCACACATCATTTGAAACTAATGTGTTTTATTTCCGCATCTATATTTAGTATTTTTCTGTCTGCTATTTGTTTCCATGTACAAACATGCTTGATGTTACATAATCTAAAAAGTTAGTAAAGCCACATACATACATGTATACATAAAAAGGTCCTTTGCCAATACCGCTTTTCATATTCATATTTTTAATAGTACAACATAAACTACATCTTTGGCAAAGTAAAACAAATAAATCATTTCAATATATATCCCTTATCCATCTATAAAGATATAGAATAATAGATGGTTTCGTTTTTGATACTGACTATATCATGTGAAATATCTAGACGAGCCCGTTAGGGCGAGTTAAGATATTCCACATGATATAGTCAGTATCAAAAACGAAACTGTTTTTGATACTGACTATATCATGTGAAATATCTAGACGAGCCCGTTAGGGCGAGTTAAGATATTCCACATGATATAGTCAGTATCAAAAACGAAACTACCTATTATTCTGTTTATCGGTTATTATGACGTCACACAATGTATTGCCTACTATTTTCAGTGATATAGCCAGTACGTTGATATATATAGAATAATAGGTAGGTTCGTTTTCGATACTGACTATATCACGTGGAATATCTAGACGAGCCCTTTTAGGACGAGTTTATATTTTCCACATGATATAGTCAGTATCAAAAACGAAACCACTTTTTTTTCTGTTTATCGGTAATTATGACGTCACACAATGTATTGCCTAATATTTTCTGTGATACAGCCAGTACGCTGATATACTCGAGAATATTAGGCAGTAAGATCAAAGGGAAAATATACGAATTACCGTTAAACTTCTTTTATACAGTCAGCTTCCACAAGGATTCAACTGTGATCCCCTTCTCGCTAATTTGTTGATTTATTAAAAAAAAATGAATAAAGTTCAGCATGTTCTCAATCTGATTGAATTTCTGATCCTGCGTGGATGGATTTTTCTTAATAAGTTAACGATGTTCCAATATCAATTCTGATAAAACTACCTAAATAAACTTGAAGGCATAACTGATTACATCCCACCTCCTTTGTTCTAACAGGGGTGATCTGAGCCGGATCATCCCTACCAGATCACCCAAGTTTGAATTTCTTTGTTTTGCATGCTTTCCTTTGTTCTGTAACATTTTGGCGGGAATGTCAAATCCACTATAAAACTTATAATTAACAATACGGAAGAGACTATCTATTAAAATATACGTGGACAAAAATCCTGTGTATATGCTGGGATTCGAACTCAAGACCTTTAGCATATCAAGCCACGACACATACCACTACACCAGGACGACTGGATAGGAACTATCAGTAATTTAACATACTCAAAGGAATCAAAATATTTTTGTAAGTGGGACGAGTTGGTAGACCTTTATTCAGTGGGGTTTAAACGCTTTTCGTTAATAAGTAAGTTGTCAGATTGATTTTTAAATTTGATTTTACACTTTTTCAAAAGTGGGTCGAGTCAGTAAATAAGAGTGGGTCGATTCTTTTAGCCAGTGGGGCGAGTTGACATTGTTTTATGTCTACTCATCGTCTTCGGGGGTCATAAAGGGTATACATTATACAGTAATATATAAAGTATATTATAATGGTTGTGTGACGTTCTAAACTACATTTTATAAATTGTAAATGTTTTTTCGTCTAATCTAAAACAGCTGGGATGTAAAATAGTTATCCCACTCGAATTTGGTGTGTCAGTGTTAGCTCACCCTCTGGCCTCCGGCCATCGGGTGATATTACACTGACACACCGCGTCCTTGTTGAATGACTATAACTAAACTAATAACAAGAACACAAAGTAGAGCGAAGTTTTACCAGACATTTGCAAGAAAAGCTTTTACACAGAACCAGTATTCTAAGCGTCCTCGCGCGTTTTTCTTGTCATCCTGAGTTATCCCTAGTTTAGTGACTATCGATAATGGACAAATTAAAAATCTATTCTTGATTTAGTAGTACCTTTAAAAATAGAAATTGAAAGTGTATATAGTAACGACAATGCGATGATTTCATTTTCCTCATTGTGACGTTTGCATATTATTTCTGACATTATTCAAAAGGCATCTGCTTATGGATCATTTATCTCGAGGTCTATAAATCATCCGGATAAATGTATCCTGAATTTTATCTTTCCAAACGTGTCTCGTAGAATTATTTTACGGAATTGTTGTGTTAGAGATGAGCATACATGCTCCGTTTATTAGACACTTCGCTAGCTTTAAAATACCATGACAAAATGCAAAAACATGCGTCAAATGTTTACTATTTCTCTTAAAAAGTACTAATAACTTTCACGAATTAGTTTCTGTTCGGGTTGTTATAAGTTTATTTGTTGAAGTCATGTTTTCCATAACCGAAATCAAAATACATCATTATTTTTTTATCAAATAGTATATTATTCACAAACTGAACCGTATATGGAGGGTTATATAACCGAACAGGACAGTCTTACGCCAGAAGAAGAGGTACATGTTTTATACAAAATTTTAACTATAAAGGTTATTTGGATTTCTATGATTGATGGCAAACAAAAACATTTTTGTAAATATTTTAATCTGTATTATGGCGTCACAGTTTTAATATATAATAAGCCGACATACTTCTGCAGTTATTGATGGCGTTTTAGATTACACTTATAATAGACGTATTTATTCGCGGCATTGTGATGACATTATTAGTGCTATTTTCGTTGGATTTATAAGCGTTCAAACATTAATTTTCATTTAGATACCTTATATATCTGTCCACGTTTCAATAAAGGTATTACATTAACACAATCGTTCAAACTATATGTATTGTTACATGCGTAATATACAAGATACATGTAGACGATTAAGCAAAATATATTATAAAATTTAATATATCATATAATTGAGAATGAAAACGAGGAATGAGTCAAAGAGATAGCAATCAAACAAAGGCACAGAAAATGCCCAATGCAACCAATCATGGGTCTTTAACACAGCGTGAAAGTTCTGTACCGGGAGGCAGACTTCAGCTGGCCTCTAAAACCCTTATGTTTCAATGAAAATATAACCATTATTTTCATTACAATAATTCTATTTTCAATAGAGAGATATCGAATAACACATTTTTAACAATCGTCTTGCCTTGTTGTACAAAACAGAAATCGAAAGATCAACTAACTAAAATGTTCGATATTTATGTTACGAACAAGACGGTTATAAATTTAAATATATATTTTATTTGAAAATAAATGTAAACTGTATACGTTTCATTCTCAAACTATACTAAATTATTTTTTGGTGAAATTTTTCTAGCAATTACCAGAAGATACATGTATCGGGCGTAGAAAACAATCTGAATGATAAAGTAAAACCAAGAACATGAAGACCAGGATGTTGAAGAACAAAACACTTGTCAAATGTATCTCCTTTTAAGAAGGATACAAACTTGTGGACGTCGAGGCATGACGTCTTGGTACATGTTTTTTTGCAGTTGTCGTGTATACATGTTTTGATAATGTTTAGAAACTGACACGAAGAGAGAAACGGGAAAACAGACTTCAGCCTGACATTTTCTCATTTATTCTTAAAGAGGTACTTTTAAAATGAAGTCTATCTTTGCGAATTTTTTTCTCTCATTATGCAATGCAAGATCTCGTTTGTACACCAAATGTGTTCAATTTACTTAAAAAGAAAATAGGGGGGTGAGTGGGGTGGAATACGTATGGCTGTCACTACCAAAAGAGAGGTGACGTACAAAACTGACTTCGACTTCCCATTTTATTTGACATCCTGTAAGAGTTGGAAATTAAACAAAATTCTTCTCAAAAACCCAAATTAACATAATATTTTGTTTTACTTAACTAAAATGTTCTCCCTGTATGAAAAAAGAAAACGTATGAATTTCGAACGCTATGATTTTAAAAAAATAAGTCGAAGTCCTTTTTTTCATATGAAAAATAAATCTTTTTTTAATTTAAACTCTCTTTTAGGAAAGAAGTAAGTTATGTTTTATTATCTTTGTTTTAAAGCTGATATATCAGGGATGTAGCATGTATCATCTTAATCACCTATCATTATTTATTAAAAAACACCTAACTGTGTTCATAAAAATTACTCAGAACGAGTGTATTTTATATAATTTCTTTAGTTACATGTAAAAAATAATAATATTGATATTCAACTTACACCTCGTTAAAAAAGGACAAATACAAGTTCCTGGTCTGATTCAATGATGATAACTAATAACAGATTGACAACAGTAACAAGTCAAATCTGAATTTAAAAAATTTACATGTTACAGTAGATCATGTTAAAATTTATTTTTTTTTCATTTGCGCCAATATCACAGGTAAATACAGGTAAATAGTAAGCAAACACCTTTTTTTTAAATATTTTTTTCATTATTAATGCAGTTTTTGTTTGCATAATTAAACATATTCCTCAGAACTTAGTTTTCATAAAACCATGCGACTTATTAAAACACGGTTCTGTTATAAACCAACGGGATCATAAAACCTAATATAAAACATAAAAGAAAGCCCTATACACTAGAGTAAAATTAAGAGACAGATCTAAGTACTTTATACTATAGTAAAGTTGTAAGTCTGTTCTGTCACAAAACTTGTAAGCGACGGTCCTGATGTATTTTAATTATTAATTAAAATTAATGTCTAGAGATTTCCCCTCTTATGTGCATACCATAATTTCTCCAAAAGATAGTTTTTCTTTTTCTTTCTCCAATCGTCACCTGCAGACAATTTCAATTGTTATCTTAGTTTTCCAATATTTTTGTTGTTGTACACCTTTAAAACGTGTCTCTATTTTTCAGAACATATATGATAACCTAAATATATGGTCATCACAAATACAAACTTATTTCCTCTGTTTGTTTCTAAATTGACAACGTCCATTGTGAAAGCTCAAACATATGAACACTACACATAATACAGATAAACCTTTGTGACTCTCAATTTTGTATCAGAAAAAAGTATGAACTCACTCAAGTATCTAGGTGGAATACTGTAGAGACAATCCTTTTAGAGCAAAGAATATTTACCTTTTCCGTTATTATACCTGTATTACCTGTAAAATGGCGCAAATGATTTTTTTTTTGCGGAAATGAAATATAACCTTGAAAATGAAAGATTGGATTTTTTTTTAAATTGGCGCAAATGCAATGCGTCCATAAGGACTTACAATTGTATTTTTAGACGAGGCGTATAAAAGTGTTCCAATTATTATTATGACAGATACCACCTACGTGATTCATATACATTAAAATAGAGTATTTTTACGATACTTAATAGAAAGCAATGATTATATTGTATATGTAACTGACCTAGGCGTTTTATGTCTTATTTTATTTTTATAGACATATATTTTTTTTATAAATGATAAGCATTCATCTTATAATACCGGTGTGTTCTTGATTTCAATGCTAGTCCGGTCTAGTCTTCTTGTAACTGGACACGCTGGAACAATATTTTTGGAATTGATATTAAACTTAAATACATCCAATCTATCTTAAAATTACTAGCAAATACATTATCTTGTAATAATATAAAATTATTTTTATTTTTATTGGAAACGTGTGTGCTCATTTACAAACATCAAATGGTGCATCTAAACTTCAATCTTTACAATATGTACAAAATTTGAGGGCCATTTACTGTTTGGCTGTCTGTTTCACAGATGAGTTTTCATATACAGCAATGTGTGTCAAATATAAACTAAAATACATTTTCGTTTTGTCTTTTTTCAAATTCCTAGTAAAAAATAACACAAAATGAAGGAATTTTGTCTCTTTATCAGTTCTTTAGTTATGTTGACTTTTACAAAAAAATAGAGTCAAAGATGTGTTTCTGTTTTTTTTTTGTTTTTTTTTTTTGTATTTTGTTTGTTTTTTATATGAGTATGTAGCTATTATAGTTTACATGATCTTGTTTTTATATGCCCGTCAAAATTTGGCGGAAAGTATTGTGGTAAACAAATGTCTGGCGTCCGTCTGTCTGTCTGTTTCTCTGTCTGTCCGGCCGTCTGTCTGTCCGACGTACACATGTCGCACCGTAAATCGAGAACAACTGATTCAAGTTTCATGAAACTTAATCTATTTGATTCTGTATACTTTTTGGTGAAAATTAGATTTAAACTGTTTGAGTTATGGGACTTTGTAACTAAAACAGGGCCCGGTTTTTTTCACATATCGCGCCGTATCTCAAAAACGAATTATGATTATTGCTCAAAACTTTACACACTTCTTAGTTATATTAATCTTCAGATCTGTATACTTTTTCGTGATAGTCCATAATTTTTTATTTAGAGTTATTGAGCTTTTTGTAAAAGAAAAAAGGTCGAGAAAGGGGGAGGGGTTAACATGTCGCGCCTTTTTTTCAAAAATAATTACTGATTATTGCTTTAAACTTTCCACACTTCTTAGTTATATTAATCTTAAGATCTGTTTACTTTTTGGTGATGATTCAAAATTTTACTTTAGAGTAATTAAGTTTTTTTTTTTTAAATATTTCAGAAACTATTGATGCTTATCGCATGAAACTTCACACACAATATGACGGGCTTATCATGCGCTCGTGGCGCAGCTGTTTATTTTTGTCTGTTAAAATAAATTAAATGTTCAAAATGTTTTTTGTTACATTTTATAAGAATATACTGTCATCATAAACAAGCCATTTTGAATATGCATATGCAATGTTTGTCTGATTCTGCATTAGTTTCTTATTTGTTTATTTTACGTTTAATATATTAATGACCTGTTTTATATTGATGTGCTTAAAGTATTAATATCACTACCAATTAAGACAAACGTTTATGTTGGTATTATAGTTAATTTTTCAAAGTACAGTGTTTTCTTGCCTTTTTGTGTTCTGCTTTTTCTTTTATTATTAAAACCGTGCATTTACAATAATTGCTTCCTTTTGTTATGTCTACTTTTTTTTTTAAATATATTCATGCGTTTATTTTTGATACTACCAATTCACACTAACATTGTTAAATGCAAAAAATATTATGCTGGAGTTATACAGAGACATTTTTATCTGCCTGGTTGTCAGGGTTTAATTCAGTCTACTGTATTTACTAAATCTTTGTTTAAAGATGTTGTACAATGAAAAATGTTTGTTTTTTTGTTGTTGTAAAAAACTTATCTAATCTTAATAAAACGTTGTATGTTTTGTCTCTTAGTTATTTCTTCTTATATATGTAATAGCGGCTATAAGTGAAATTTAACATTAAGCTTAAATCCTAGGCAATAAACTATCGCCTAGGCAGTGAGGCTATTACCTAAATCATGTTAGGCATTAGTCTTAAATCCTAGGATTTAAGCGTAAGCTCTAAAAATATAATATGCAGGAATTAAGCTTGATGCCTAAAATATAAATGCGAGTAAAGAAAAGACATTTAATTTCATTCATTTTAATAAAAAAAAATACATTTGTTACTTAACAATAATTTATGAATTGTAATGAAATGCAGATTGGCGACAAATGCAAAACGCCGCATGGTTGAGTACATTTTTCAAATAAAATTGAGAATGGTAATGGAGAACGTGTCAAAGAGACAACAACGCTAGGTTCACACTGCCGATCAGATCAACTCGATGATCCGGATTGTCCATATTTACACGATCAAGCGGGACCAAATTCTTGATCGGGCCTGTGTAGAACTTCTACCCGACTGCTGTCCGACTGTATACACGAACTTAACTGGACCATTCACGACTCGTTGATGACTCCATCACGACCACAAATTAAATACATATTCGATAAATCCGACCAATTCACTATCTCAACACGATCTTTACTCTACTAGCTAGACTAAATTAACTATACCCGATCTCAGCCTGATATCGGCAAGACAAGTCCGATTTGGTCGTATAGGGGTCGTAGGGATAGTCGGGCATTGGTCGGGTACGTACAATTTCAGTATAAAATTATTTGAATCTGTTTGTATATCACCCGCTGTGCACAGCGGAGGAAGCATTAAGTGTTACCCTTGTCTGTCCAAAAGAACGTATACGTACGTCCAAACAATTAGTTTCCGTTCTCAAATTTTATTTTTCTTCCACCAAATTTTATGAACACGTTCCTCGTTTATTTGGTAAGAATCCGTAGTTCATATAAGATCTGAGTAAAATTATAAATTTGAAATATCAACATGGAAATAACGCAGTTCGATTGTTTGACAAGGATGTTAGAACTCAGATAGACAGGTACATGTAAATAGCTGTGACGGAGCTTGAAGAGAGCGAAGAAGACGAAAAAGGGGTAGACAGCAAAGGAAGCCGAGAAATCTAGGTGATGCAGTGGCTGACACGGCGACCACTGTGTGGGCAGTATAAATTGTAATCACAAAAATACTTAAAGTACTGATGTTAGATAGCAATAAACATACATTTTACCATCCCCTTTTCCTTGCTTTCTTACAAATTAAGCCTACTGGTTGTGTCATATACATTTGTACGTGCATATGTATGTAATCAGTATTTTCCATCGATCTGATACCCAATAGTTGAATGGTGAATGATGTTTCTTTTTGGTGTATCCATGACAATAAACTACTTAATTTTACTAATAATATTGCAAAAAAGGGTAAAGATGTAACATATTTTCCAAGAATTTGCCAAAAATAGAATTTCAATCCACTGGAGGATATCTTTTCTGAAACTGTTTACATATATCTATCACGAATTCTATTAAAATTCATTTGTCTTTCGTCTTATTTTTTTTTATAAAATTGTGTCAAAAAGCGAATGAAAAAAAGTGTTTGTAAACATTCGACCGTATTGTGACCTATTGTTGTTAATTTCTGTGTCACTTGGTGTCCTGTGGAGAATTGTCTCATTGAAAATTATACTATATCTTCTTATTTTTAAACTACAAAAAAATCTGGAAATATAGAAAATACGGACAGTCAAACAGAAATAGCCCATTAAACAGGTAAAATATAAAATTGATGTTTTTAAAAACAAACTTTGAAGGTTAAATAAGTCATCAGCTGTCTATTAATTAATTTTAATTCACAATTACTTTCATGTTTGAAAAATCCTCTGGGGCCAAAATGCAGAATCTACTTTCCTTCCGAAACACCTGAGATCATCCAAGGTTTTATTGGGTTTCGTGTTGGTAAGTAGTTAGTTTTCTTCTATGTTGTGTTATGTAGAATTCTGTTTGTCTTCTTGCGGCTTTTGTTTTTCGCTATGGCTGTGTAGGTTTGTTTTCGACATTTGAGTTTAATTTTTCTTCTAGTATCTGTGTTCTTTCTTTCAAAATTTTACACCTCCTTGCAAAAGAACAGACGCGTACTGTACATTGAGGAATTTGTGCACAGTTAAAAATAAATAGTGACAATATATGTTGCAGAAGCAAAGTTATGAGAGTTACTCAGAGCTGCACATAGTTTTAGAAAATCGTGTAGAATTCCTGTATACTAGTGTATGGCCGAGTAGAGATCGAAGAGTAGTCGAATGCGGTCGCGTGGAGATAGGGTATTGGTCGAGTTGATCTTGAATGAAAATAATATAAAAGCCGCAGTGATCATGAAGCGATCGGACATTGGTCGAGTTAATCTGGACCACATTTCGTACAGGTTGTCGATGATCGGGAAATGATCGGGTATTTGTCGAGCAGAGATCGAAATGATCGAGTATTGATTGGTAAACTATTTGTATTCCGACCAAACTCGATCTCTACACGATCCTTTCCCGATCAATTTGACCGCTACTCGACGAATTATCGATCTCTTCTCGGAGTGACTGGCTTCGCGATCCTTACTCGAATGTTTTTGACATGTCAAAAACTCTCAGGTAGAAAGTCAGATCGATGACGACCAAGGTAGACCACCCCGAACATTCTTGTTGATTGAGTCAGACCAGTCTCCTGATCGCTTAATTTGTCTGATCGGCAGTGTGAACCTAGCTTACCCCGATCAAAGAGCAGACAACAGCTGAAGGCCACCAATGGGTCTTCAATACAGCGAGAAAATCACCCACCTGGAGGCATGCTTATCTGGCCCCTAAACAAATATGTTTATTGGTTTATTTACCTTACTTGGTATAAAAACAAAAACATAAGACAATATGGCAATATTTAATAGCTTGGTACCCCCAAGCTAAAAAAAAACCCAATTACATACATGCCCCCAATCTTATGACAAGCATTGAAGTAATATAAAGTCCACAACATAATCATAATATATGCTACAAAATACAGTTAATAAATAGCTATGCATGTACACAGCACCCTTAGTAATGCTACTGGGAGGGTGGGTGGGAAAGCTAGCAAAAAAGAAGCGTGCAGCCATGAGCAGTTACTGAGAAAGCATGGTCCAAACTGAAACGAGGCTGGGTATTTGGGGTCTGCAAGACCAAGCGGGAGCGCGCCAAATTTAAACCTTCGTGCTAAAAACAAAATTACAAATAAATTGAACTTTACCTTACTTGGTATAAAAACAAAAACATAAGACAATATGGCAATATTTAATAGCTTGGTACCCCCAAGCTAAAAACCCCCCAATTACATACATGCCCCCAATCTTATGACAAGCATTGAAGTAATATAAAGTCCTAAACCCAAAGAGGGGAAAATTAACGTGGTAAAAGGGTACTGAAGGTAGAGATGGCTTTCAGCCGTTTATCCATATCACAATCTATGTACCGAGAAAAACAATCACTTGACCAATAACCTAACAATTTTATGTCATCGTCTGAAAGGCCCACTTTGCTACCCCATGTCGCCGCGCCTCTGCGAAAAGAATGGCCTCCATAACTAAGGTGGTCCAACTTCATTAGTTGTAATGTAAAACGAAAGGCATTCAGGAAAACTGTGTATGTCAAACATGAAGTATCTGATAACCGAAAAAGGGGATCCAATGGTTCTCCTACCAAGGCAAGCACCTTAGACATGGCTGCAACTGGGCACAGTGGGTGATTATACAAATGAGGTAGCACTACTTCTATTGGCTTGGAACGAAACTGAAGGGTTTTGATGACTTTAAGACGTACGAGCATACCCCAGCTGCAAGGCAAGACATCTATTCTGCGCAAGTTGAACTCTGGGTTAAAAGTTCCTTTAACTAGAAAATTATTGGGTCGTAAGAAACCAAAAAACCCCGTCAGACAAGCCGCCCAAAATACAATGTTATTATGGTTTGACATATCAAGTACTTTTTTCATACTCAATAAAAGTTCGGGTGTAACTGGCGCTTTACAAGATTGGTTTGTACCTAATTCTCGTTTAACACCAGTTAACAAGTGTTTTATATTCCACGAATTTGAAATAGGATCTTGCAAGTTGTGCATTTTATGCAAAATAGATATAATGTTAATATAAGAACGTATGGAACTATAAGCAAAGTGTTTTTTATCCACTAAATAAGCCACGTAAAACTCAACTGTTTTTTCATCACAAGGCACCGCTTTAAACTCATACTCTTCACAAAACTGAAAGTACGTCTTCAAATGCGTACGATACGTTCCTGATGTTGATTCAGCCCACCCCTTGGTTTTCAAGCGTCCTACAGTTATCTCCAAGTCTAATGGCCGGCTTGCACCATCTACAAATATAAAATTCATAAGACACGTGTCTCAACAGTTCGTCTGCACTAAAAGAAATATAACTATAACTTGTTAAGATATCATACAGTCTTGAACGTTGGCCTTCCTCATGCAGCCTGGATGCAGCATCCGCTATAATGTTGCAACGTCCACTTAGAAATTTTCCTTTAATATCAAAGTTATACCTCGCGGACAGCCAAAACAAGTCCCTTAATAAACTCATTAACACATTGTTTTTTGTCGATCCCTTGTTTAGAATACATTTTGTAGTCATATTGTCAGTTAGCACAATTACAGTTTTATTTTGCCACAAGTGGCCCCAACGAAGCACTGATAAAACAACAGCCAATGTTTCTTTTATGTTTATATGTTCCTTTCGGAAAACCGGAAAATCAATAGCCCAATTCACATAAAAATAATCTCCGTTATAATAGCCACCGCCTCCTAACGAAGAAGCGTCAGTTTGTAAGGAAGTGATGGGCTTGAAATCTATGAATTTAACAGTTCCATTAAATACACTCATAAAGTTTAACCACCAAGAAATGTCAGCTTCAAATTCAGAATTCAATAAAACTTTGTCATTGCGGTTTTGTGCGCTGGAAATAGAGTTAATCAAACGTCTGAGAAAAGTTCTTCCTCCCTTGACCATTTGGCAGGCCCAATTTAGTTTACCACAAAGAGATTGAATCTGTTTAATACTTGCACGTTTACGCTTTTGAAAAGACAATAATAAATTATAAAAGTCAGACTGTTTCTCCGATGGCATAGTAAGAGTCAATTCACGAGTGTCTATAATTATACCTAAAAAAGTAATGCGTTGTGCTGGTCCTTCAACCTTAGACCAGTTTATGTTATATCCTAATTCTCGTAAAGTACGAATCAATAAATGTAACCCTCTATTACAATTAAACATTGTATCTTCAATAACTAGAAAATCATCCAAATATGCAATACACGTAATATTATATCTACATTTCATTATTATACACACTGCTTCGCTTAATTTTTCGAATATTTTTGGACTCCGGGAGTGCCCAAAAGGAAGCTTAGAATCAAACATATATGTAGGACTATCATCACCTAAGAACGTCCACTTTAAACCTGTTAAATTGTGATCTGAAACATGGCAACACACGGATCTATAAGCACTTTTTAAATCGATTTTTGCAAGAAAACTATTAGGTTTGATGAGCTTTAAAGCGTGAGGCATATCCATATAAGCACAATTTGTATCCCTAGTATACGAATTTAATGAAATTCCAATCGGTTGACTCGCGTCGTGTATCAAACGAATATCTCCATTTGGCTTCGGCACGGCCCCTAATGAGCTCACAATTGTCGGAATAGATTTTGTTACGATATAATTTCCTAATTCTATCTCTTTCTTAATTTGATTTTCAACTTTTGACCTGTATCTGAAAGCGGACGAATAGTTTTCTCTATTAACCGGATAATGCGGACCAAATTTTATACACAAATGAAATCCATTTTTTACTCCATCTAAAATATATTCACGGTCTTCTATGTCTATAGGCAAAAGACGACCCCAAGCCTCGAAATGCAAACCATTAGTCGTAGAGGTCGCCTTTCTATTCACGACTATTCCCGATTTTGAGGCAGTTCTAAGTTTTTTGGCTTATTTGTGGGTTGAGAATGACCGTTAAGCGCCGAATGCGCATTAGAGAAGCAAATCGCACAGCTATCCATCATTCTGCAATCCGATCGAAAACATGAATTGGAATTAAAATTTCGACAAATTTCTCTCCCATCTGGTAAAAACGGACCTTTGCGGCGCTCGTCTATCCCTGGCCTAGAATTCCTTCCCCTACCTTTAGATGCTCCAACCGACGCTTCAGAAAATGCTCGAAATGTAGGGTTGTCACGTTTAGACACCAACTGGAAATCGCGTAAATCCTGGCGATAAATTCCCCATTCGAATAATTCATCGACCTGTTTTTGGCGATACTCTTTATCATATAATAACACGGAATACCAAACATTCCTGGCCGCTAAACGATAAATGTCAGCCGTATAGTTAAGATAACCCTGAATGTTACTAAGACGCTTTTGCTTGAGCAATTCTTGCATAATTCTGATGTTGGCGTACCCCCATTCTTCGATCGTTACCTTATCTAGAGTTTTCTTTTTACCGACACGGAACTCGACCTCGCCTCCGAGAGTAAAAGTTTGGAATTGTTCAACAGGTTCTGGCCATATGAAAGATAAGATTTGAAGTGCACTTTGTTCCTTGTTAGGTTGCGAAAAGTTTATAGGCTCACCTGTTGCAGAATGCTGTTGTAAGGATGATGGTTGCAGTCCCTCGGGGAGTGTCAAAGCAGACCTGTGTATTGTTCGCAAACTTTCTTTTTCCTTCTCTATTTGCTGGCGTAAATGAGCCTTCTTACTCTCAATTTGGAGTTCTTTCAATTGTTTTTCGAGTTCACTTGTTTCCATTTCAGAATTATCATGTGCAGTGTCCAGTTTCGGATTCGCCGTTCCACCATTTTCCTGGTCAAGTTCCTCGAATGATTCTTGGAAGTCATCATCAGATTCGTTAGAATCCATTTGTTTCTGTTTCTGTTTACCGGCTCTCAAACTCTCGATAATGTCTCTTAACTTTTCAGCATCGTGTCCCTCGGCCATCGCGTTTTGAGAAAGCTAGCAAAAAAAAAGCCAGCAGCCATGAGCAGTTACTGAGAAAGCATGGTCCAAACTGAAACGAGGCTGGGTATTTGGGGTCTGCAAGACCAAGCGGGAGCGCGCCAAATTTAAACCTTCGTGCTAAAAACAAATTTACAAATAAATTGAACGTAATAATAGACGGCCTTAATTGAATAAAATTCATATAAAAATGATAAAGGCCGAAGGCTCCTGCCTTTGGTCTTGCACAAAAATGCGGCGTGGTTAAACATTTTTTTTAGTTGTTAACCCTCCCCTATTCCGCCAGCCAATGTAGAAAAAACAAACACATAGTAATTATAACCCCGTGAATTTCGGCACGGGTTACATTTAAGTCAGTAGGTCTATACACTAGTACTGTGGCTGCTTTAAATGCAATACCGTTTATAATATATACAAATTCATTCACATGTGTACAGTTTGAAAACTAGGGGAAGGCTGCCAAGCAGATAATAAAGAGATAATTGATCAAAAAGGTATGTCATTAATATGTCAAAAGATGCCACTATATACATATACATATATATATATACAAGTTTTTACATATTCTTAATGTTTCCAAAGGGCATAACTCTATTTAAAATGATTGATCGGAACCGGTTTTAGAACCCGTTCAAGACATTCAATTAGGTTATATAAACCTTTAATGAACGTTTCATACAAATTTTGCAAGAAATGTACAAATGGAAGCGCCAGCGTACATTTTTTTTTTATAATTAATGTTTCCAAGGGGTGTAACTCTTTTGAAAATAATTGATCGACTCTGATTTTCGAACTCGTCAAAGAAATTGCTAATGTAAACCTTTATCATATACTTAGACTAAATAACATATATTTTTTACCAATTGGTGCTTAGCGGGCTAATATGAAAAGTTTATCACATGCTTGTATTGTTATCACATGCCTTCTGTAACGTTATCGCATGGCATTCCGGTGATACTCGGCATATTCCGGAAAATACACCTCAATGCTACGTTTTCAGTGAAAAACATTACAAAGTAGTATGTATACAAAACAATTATTTGGATACTGAAAAGTATATTGTGTAAAATAATAATAAAAAAAAAAACCAAAAAAAAACCAACATATTATTAAATAAATGTATTTTTTAAAAAGTTTCAAACATAATTTAGAAAGTTACTTTGAAAACGTTGAGACGTTACGCACAGTGTTCGGTTTAGTAATGGTAACGTTAATCGACGTAATTTTCATTTATTTTTACCGACTTCTGTACAAAACGTTCAAGCTTTGCACTATTTTTAATGCATATGGCTTTTTGATGTTTGACTTATTTAAAAAAAATTATAGACTGTGAACATAACTGATTATACATTTTTGATGAATAATCTTTCCATTCTCGATTTATTTATTTCCTCATAATCTTAAATTATTGAAATAATTTTAGGGTCTTTCTATCCGTACTACCAACAGTTACATTCCAAATATGAGTCTTTCGAGAAGATTATATATAAATGAAAAATAATTCTCGTTCGGGTCACTAGCAGCAACAGCTACTATATGTATCCTCTGTTTGCTTGATCTATAATTTCAATTTCATTCTCAGCTTTTGGAAAGAAAACGGCAGTTTGAAATTGCTCATTTTATTAAGATTAAAAATTGATCTACAGTCCTTGAATTAAGATCAGTATTTTTCAAATGCGTCAGTTTGTCAGATGCGTGGAAATAACTGTTAGTGTATGCAACAAACATTCGTACTAGCAGAAACATATCTTTTACTAAAGGTCCCAAAGTAGAAAGGTTCGGTATTATAGAAAACTTATCATTCATCAAAAACTTCGACGCCTTTAAGATCAGCACAAGGTTTACAAAAGACTGATGGAAGTCAAATTTCTTGTTGATTTATTACATTTTAGAATAAATATTTGAAAACTCTCTCCCAAAAATATCTAATTCAACAGAACGTGTCAAATGCTTAAGACTAAAAAATGCTTAACTTTTAGTCTATGAAAAATTAAATATATATACGTTACATTGACGTTCCTTGCAAAAAACGTTCAATTTGGACGTGGTAACATTTTGGGGAGACATGGACAACTTGATGGAAATTGATGAAAAATTTAGCGTTTGCTTAACATTAAAGGCTTAATAAAATCTTTAAAAAAATTACATTTCAGTAGTAACATTTGTTTTCATAGTTTATTTGTCTGTCACAAATTTAAAATACCCTAAATTAGCATGGTACTGAAAAATCTTAAACAATGGCTCTATGGTAACATTTATGGGAGACCCGGAAAAACATGGAAAAAAAATAAAATGAGAGAAGCTATGTTAGAAATAAATATGTGTTCGTAAAATTCAATAAAATCACATTTGCATGTAGAGGTGGCGAACCTTTTCTATGACTTATTTGAAAATATTGTAATATCGAAGTGCTTACTTTCATTTTTGTATACTCGAATTTTCAAATCTTACAGCTGTATGGAATTTCGAAAATGGCCACTAGAATGCGAACTGACATGATATTTATCGTAACCGTTTCATACCATGCATATGATCATATTATATCCCACCTGTTTGAATTTCATCGTAATCCATTCAGTAGTTTTTGATTTTTTTTCGTTTATATTTGTATGGTAAGTTATTGTTGTTACGTCTTACACGGCAAAAGTGGCATTATGAACACGGGACTTATTGTTTAATTATTTAATTATACATAAAATTAAATATTTTAAAATTAGGTTTTATTTAATATCGATTAAACTGATGAACCAAGACAAGTAATTATTTGATAATACGCATAATTGATTTGTTTCTGTCCTACTTATGCATCAAGAAATGGTCAAATGAAACATAGACCGAATACCGTGCGTAACGTCTGACTTTTCCAAACTGTATTCATTAGGTATATTGTTGAATTATTTGTTTTGTCGATTCGTCCATATCAAAATGCTTTTCTTCTCTGTTGAGGCATACATATGATAGAAAGATTTCATATCGAATGTACTAAATTTGGGGTCCGACGTCCGTAAACTTTTCACTCTTTGAACTTCTCTTTTGAGAAACACGTAAAAAGGATCAATATATGAATCTTTTATTTTTCTCCATTGTTGAAGCATATGATCAAAAGATCATAACATGCCATTTTTCATATCGCCATGCGGCTCTTGGGCTGATATTGAACCTATGGCTGATAATACATGCGATATGAAAAATGCCGTGCAATGATCTGATAATATTACATGACTTTTGTTTAAAAAATTTTGCAAGAATCGTACACTTAAGAACGCTAACAAGGCAATACGGTCGCCTAGTATATCTTTGTTCCCTCAACAGGAGGCGTATATACCAATAAAAGAGAGAAAAAAACTCTCATAACATTCTACGAAAGAACAAGGGGTAAATTATTACTCTTTTATTATATATATGGAAAAAAAATCAAACAAAACAATGCTAGACTGTCATTCTGTGTCTCTTGTGGAGAGTTTTCTCATTCGCGATCATACCATATTTTCTTTTTCTATAGAATTACACATTTCTTTTCTTTCGAATGGCCTGTTTTTAATAGATAACTTTCAAATATGCTTTTCATTATTTAGACGTATCATAATGCTAATGAGTTTGAAACAATCTATCGAACAAAAAATGATAAAAAAAAAAATGTAACATCAGGCAGACAAACCAACAACTAGAAACATCAATATAAAAGAGAGAAGGGGCGGGGCATTCTTTTTCATTAATACGTCCCTATTTTTGGAGTAGTATTAGTATTACGGTGAAACGAAACCTGCATAATGATACCAAATTACATACCGGATTCAGAAAAAAAGATGATTGATTAAATCTAAAAATATACACTTATGTTGTCAAATTTGTGAATAATAAATAAGGTTCTAAAAGAAGGCATTAACGTTTATTCTTCCACCCAAGTTGGAAATAGAAAAATGATCGACCTTGGACTTTTACCATCCTGTATTTGAACGTCTGCATTGTTTTGCGGGATGAACACAAGTTATATGCACTCACGTCTATATATAAAAAAAAGTTGGTGTGTGATTGCCAATGAGACAACTCTCCACAAGAGTCCAAAATGACACAGAAATTAACAACTTTAGGTCACCGTACGACCGCAAAGCCCATACAGCATAGTCAGCTATAAAAGGTCCCGAAATGACAATGTAAAACAATTCAAACGAGAAAACTAACGGCCTTACATGTACGTGTATGTATGTACAAAAAATGAACGAAAAAAAAATATGTAACACATAAACAAACAACAACCACTGAATTACAGGCTCCTGACTTGGGACAGGCACATATAAACATAATGCGGCGAGGTTAAACATGTTAGTGGGATCCCAACTCTCCCCTAACCAGGGACAGTGGCATAACAGTACAACATAAGAACGAACTATAAAAATCAGTTGAAAAAGACTTAACTCATTATATGGACAAAAATACAAGTGGACGTGACCGGGTACTTGTACATCCCAACAACAAAAAGAAATGTAATCGAAATGTAGACATTAAATCCAATGCTTTCATTTGGCGGACTACCAAACTATCTGCACTTCAAATACCCTAGACCTTGACCTACATTTGTACCTTGAATGGCAACCCTTCTGTTTACATCGTTTGTCTTATTTTATTCTAAATATGCATAAAATACTTGTCACTGGACATTGCATGAGTCAGCAACCATTCGAAATATTTTAAACATATAAAAACCATTTTTGTCTGATGTGGTTAAAATAAATAACTGTAAAGTTAAAGAAAACAATAGTGCATTCTAGGAAAGAGACATTGATTGGATATAGAAAAATGAACGGTAGTTTTGAATAAAATCGCAGTAAACGATTCTGAATGTAATTGGGAAAGTTGTAAAATTATAAAATAGATGTTGATTACATAGTCCGTAAAAAGTTTATTTTGTATTATAATAATTTAACAATTTTAAATAAAACTTGAAAATCTCGATGCTAATAAAGAATATGGGAGACAACTCTGGCGGACTTATATCAGATGTAGTAAAAACAAGAATTTTGTGTACAATGAAAGACAACTCTTCAATTTTTTAACGATAAACTGCAGGGTCTTCGAAAAACGTGTTTGTTTTTATTTCAACAAAATTAATAACAGCTAAACGTAATAATTGGTATCAAGAAACAGCAAGATGTGGTTGTATAGTGTGCAAATATGTAATATCTGCCGTATCAAACATTTGATCCGTTAGCTGTTTTTCATTTGGTAATTAAACAAGAGTTTCTAGATATACCAGTTAACAAAAGAAAAGATACACATGTTTGGACTCCAATTTATTATACATGTAAAATATAATAAATAAGAAAAAAGGTTAAGTTATTAAATGAAAAACATTCATTTTCTAAGCAAATCTGGCCACAACTAAAAGTGAGAAAATACAGAGTTATTGAATACAGGGGTCAAATTTAGTTTGCGGGACATGATGACAAAAGTCGGCACTCAATTTTGGAGATGAGAATTAAGTATTGAATTTCAAATATCTGCAAAGGCATTCAAAATTGTAAGCAAACCATGTTTAAGTCTTAAATCTTTTAGTTATAATTTGTTTGGTAAATGATACGATTTTTCATATTACAAATTTTTTTTTTGCCTGAAATCAAGGGTTTTGGTAAAGAAATATAACACTCTGTAAAAATAGACCAATTAGGATATTTTTCATTATATACGGAAAATGCATTGTCATGTACCATTTCTTTTGTTGATTAGTATATAATTACAATTATCGCATTGACTTCAATAGGAAAGCAACCTAGCGACATGTTTAATTCAATGCCCCTATAATTTGATTGTGCCTGTTAAAGCCTCAGTCCCACAAGACCACGATCGCACTACGCTCATCGCGATCTAAAATAAATTAAGATTGTGATGAGGTCGCGGTATGAGCGGCATGAAAATGTAAATTTTCGTTGCTTTCACGATGCTACTACGTCCTAATTACGCGTCTACAACGATCCCGCTACGATTATATCACGTTCTCACCGCGCTTATTCTGCGACCTCACTACGCTTATCTAAATCTTTCTACTCTCATCACGTTCTCACTACGACCATACCACGAGTTATCCGATTGCAACGCGATCTTACCACGCTTTTACTGCGATTATAGTACGTTCTTTCCACGATTATACTACGTTCATACCGCGATCTTACTACGTTATCAGTAATAACGTCAACATCGTGTTCCATATCAATACAATTCCATTCCTTCTATTTCTGATTAATACATAGATTTCTCGGAAACAATACCTAAATTACAATCTTTTGATGGTCCATAAAGCTCAAATGACGATATTTTAGTGAGCGATAGCAGAGATGACACAGATGTGTCAATAAATATAGGAAGATCGGTGTGGTACATTGTATGAGTGCCAAGTAACAATTTAGTAAGTAAACCATAATATTAATAGGCCAAGGTACGGTCTCCAACAAGGAGCCTTGACTCACACCGAACAGCAAGCTATAAAGGGCCCCAAAAATTACTAGTGTAAAACCATTCAAACGGGAAAATAAACGGTCTAATCTATATAAACGAGAAGCATGGTTGGACCGTCAGAGAAAATGGACAAGAACTACACACAGACCAACAAAACCTTGAGATATATATATATAATATATTTTATGTGAAAATGACAATGGGAATGATGGTCATAGTATGAACGTAGTCAGGTCGTAAGAGCGTGATGAGGACGGCAAGGGCGTGCTAGAATCGTAATATGGTCTTGAACAGCGTGGTGTAAGCGTGGTATAGTCGTAGTGGAAACTTAGTTGGGTCTCGGAGAGAACGTGATGGTCGTATTGAGGTCGTAATAACGTCGCTGTGAGATCGTGGTGCAGTCTCTCCAAATAATATCACGCTTTCGCTACGCTCTCGCTACGATGGTACAGCGACCTACGACCTTAGTGCGCTCTCACTACGCTTCTACTACGACCTGATTTCGCCACGATTGTTTTGAACATGTTCAAAGTTGGCCACACTCATCACGATCTTGAAGACCTCACAACGACGTTGATACGACATTACTGCGATCTACACGATCGTACTACGATCATCAAAATTTACATTTTTTTCACATTTGTTTTCGTTTCTTGGAAGAGCAAACAAAGGATCGTTGAATTTTTCTGTACTTAACATACTATTTTTATTTAAGTCATAAGAAGTTGACACAAAGATGGTGTATGCATGGTCAGTACCTGAAAACGAAATAGCACACACGAGTTGAAACGGCGTTAAAAAACGAATTAATTAAAAAAAAAAAGTAAAAGATATGAATTATCTTTACTATACAAGTACACACCCGTGATATCGCGGGTCCGTGACTGAATTAAATTATATAACTATGCCTAAGCCTTATTTTAGTAATTGGTATTGTCATCTGATAAAGTCATGTCGATTATAAGATACACAGTTTTCTCTGCTTTCAAATCTTTCTGTTTGAACCCGTCGACCTGGAACTTATCAAATATTGGTAATATTAATTATTTGGAAAACAAAAGGTCCTGGCTATCCAGGAATGGAGTATTTTTTAATCAACAGCACTGTCCTATATTAGTTATCTTAGAAAGTCTTGCTGATTGCTGAATAAAACTACAATAGGGAACAATTTAACAATGATTGAATTTAGTAGTGTCAGCCCTTTGATTATGACCCGTGTATATACATGTAGCAAAATCCTAAATACACCGTTTGGTGGTGCGCCTGTCAAATGCGGAATGTACAGATAAGGTAATAGCTAACAGGTGAATATACTATTGGTATCTTTATCGGATTCGACCCGGAACTTCTTAATCATTGGCAATATTAATTATGTGGAAAACAAAAGGGTCTGGAGTGGTGTAATTTTTAATCTATACCATTGTCCTATATTAGTTATATATAGAGTTAAATTCTTTGATTTGTCGTTTTTACCCGATGAAGGCTGACAAATAGGACCTCGTAATTTTAGTATTATAGAAATAAAATATCAACAAACTGTATTTTTAATCTGAATCATGCAAACCAGGATAGACCTTTGGAATAAAAACACAAATTAACAACTTTTAACTAAGCAGATCAATAACACAATAAAAACAAAATGATCATGCTGTTTATCATAAACAACATATTTCTTCCATGACGTTCTCAACCTCTGGTTTTCAAATAATACATATACGATAGTAAAGCAAGCTAAAACAAAGAGTATTGCACAATGATGAAGATCACTATTACACGTATGTGAGTTCATGGAATGATATATAATATGCATCACATAGAATTTATTATCAGTTATTGCTTCGTATGAAGACATTTTAGTTTGTCTCCATTTGTGCATAAATACAAAAAGCACTTCCATATTCTTTATAATTCCTTTTCTGCTAACAGAGATGTAGACGGTGAAACTCTGGGTTGGTCATTGTTATGGGCTGTAAATAGAAATGATTAAATAATCGGTGTTTTTACAGTAATTTATTTCTTTTTTTAAACGTGTAAACCTTTGTCAGGTGAGGGTGACGGTTGGTACCAATTAAAACATCTGCTTTTTTTGCACCTGTCCTAAGACAGGAGCCTGCTGCTCAATGGTTGTCGTTTGTTGATGTGATTCATAATTGTTTCATGTTTGTCTTTTGTTTTTATATACGTGTATATATATTGATTAGACCGTTGGTTTTCCTGTTTGAATGGTTTTACATTAACTTTTGATTACGGACTTTCCGTTTTTAATTTTCCTTGGAATTCAGTATTCCTGTGATTATACCTATACACTAGTCATTTCGGGGGCCCTATTTAGCTTCCTGGTTGGTGTCAGCAAGGGCTCAGTGTTGAAGACCGTAATTTGACCTTTACTGGTTTACTTTTACAAAAGTGTGACTTAGATGGAGAGTTTTTCATTGCACTCATATCACATCTTTTTATATCTATTTGTAAAAGATTATGAAACACGTACTTTATCTTTAGGTTTACTCAATGTGATATGTGTAAAAAGCTGCTAGAAACAAAGGCCGTAGACATTTTGCACTTGGATAACATAGACCTATTTTCCATTAATCCAGTGGATTTTGTTTAAAAACAATAGGCAAAAAAGTGGCGGAAGATACTAGAGGAACATTAAAACTCATTAATTGAAATTAAACTGACAACATCATGGGTAAAAAAGAAAAAGGCAGACAAATAACAGTAAACAAGACATAACATATAATTAAACAACGCGAACCCCACCAAAAACTGGGGGTGATCTTATGTATTCCGGAAAGGTTAGCAGATCATGCTCCACACGTGACATTCGTCGTGTTGCTGTGGTTATTACAAACCCGGTAAATAGTTTAATGCAGTAGGTCATAATCGTGAAAAGGGAACGGGACACGGGACATATCCGTAAACACGTAACACAAAATGAGCACGAGGAAGATATGGTAAAAGAGGGACGAAAGATACCAGAGGGACAGTCAAACTCATAAATCGAAAATAAACTTAAAACGCCATGGCTAAAAATGAAAAAGACAAACAGACAAACAATAGTATACATGACACAATATATAAAACTAAAGAATAAACTACACATGCCCCTACTAAAAACAAGGGGTGATCTCAGGTGCTCCGGAAGCAGATCCTGCTCCACATGTTGGACCCGTCGTGTTAACTATTATATAACAAATCCGGTAAATAGTCTTATTCGGTTGATCACATTCATGAACGGGAAGGCGATTGTAGCTACGACGTAAGGAACATATCCAATAACATTTGTGAAACGGTTATTCCATAACGTTCTGCATGAAAAAAACTACCAATATTGCCATGTCGCTTGTTTAGATACGTCTTAGATGATAATTTGACGCTAACTTTTAAGAACTAGAAAAGGGTATGACCGCAGAATTTACAGAAATTAACAATCTTGATTTTGTGAGCAGTAATTAACTAAACTTTAGTCTATTGTTTTAATCAATTTAATACATTGTTACGCGATGATGTTGATAGGTTTTGTCAATTTTGTGTGACATTTTTTACTTGATGATATATATGCTAGATTCCTTTTCCCCAATTTTATAGTGTTGAAAATACATACAGAAGTACTAATATTTAGCCAGTAAATACATGTGTATTATATTTAGTCTTATATATTGCAAAACTCGATCAGTCACTCATCTTTGAAGCCTCGCATACAAAACAAATAGTTCAACACGAGTAGACCTTAATAACAAAACTCCTTTAATGATTCGATCTTTGCATTTGTTGCGAGTAGCTAATGTATGGTAATTATTTATTAACATGAGTAAATCAAAACGATTTATTATACTATAAGGATATTAGCAGATTATCACAAAAAGAGAGGCGAAATATAACAGAGGGACTTTCAAATTTAAAAGTAGAAATTAAAATGACAACGCCCTTGATGGTTAATAAAGATAACAGGCAAACACTAATACACAAAACACAACACAGAAATTTCGAGACGGAGCAACACGAACACCTAAAAACGGTGGTGATCTCAAGTTAACTTGTCAAAATAAACAACGTAACCTGCATGGGTAAAACATATAATTATGGGTATGTTAATAACATACCATTATCGCATTATCAACTCCATTTAAATGAAAGTCTAACCAAACTAATAAATTGTTAAATGCAGTCTTTTATCAAATGCATCACATTATTCCTAGTATAATACAATGGTAGAAGTTTTATATGTAACAGTATATCGTTCATTCATTATCTGAACTAATAGTTTGTGTTATTTGACGAACTAAATATCATACCTGATTGGCATAGTTGCACATTTTGAGTACGCTCGTTTCTTCTACTCCAGGTTAAACATTTAAAATTAGTCCCTAAAAACGAAAAAAATATTGGGATATTCATAAATCTAAAATTCAGTATATTCAAACAGGCTAGTTTATCAAAATATAAAATAAAATTTTAACAACAATTTAATAATTCAAACGTATAACTTTATCTTTACTCCCAAATTTTTCCAATAACTTCGAAAACTTTAACATAATTTATTCTATAAAATATCATACTTAGTCAACAGTGTTACATGTATAATATTTTTAAAAATAACCTTTTACTACTTTGTAGTATATTTGAATGCGATATATAATATTAAATAAACATTTGCAGAAAGGTTTACCTGTGCCTAAGTATAGCAATGTAGAATTTTGTTAGCCATTCAAGGATGTATGAAAAAAAAAAATGTTTATTGGATAAATTTCAACCAATCAGCGATTGAATTATTAATTATTTTAAGTGTGCCTATTCAAAATAAGTCTCAATATAGATATTGTTTCGTAAAAATAAACATATCTTTTTAACGATCGAACGCTTTTCCGTTGAAGAATTCACATACAAATTATGATAGTAATAAGTATGTGTTTAAATTATGTTCATATGTTAACAGAAATTAATAGATTCTAAATTAGCCAATTCAAACACAGACGGGAAACAATTACATAGATACACACATTAATCTGCTGGCTATACTATTTTATTACCACTGATCGGACGGAGCTTATGTTTTAATTTGCATAAGGAAAGTCTATTTGAAGATGTCTGTGATAAGGAAGATTGCCGTTATAATTATTATTAAATTCTAATCACCTATCAGTGTCACCAAATGCATATAAAAAAAGAACTGAGTGTATGATATGGGACGAATAACTGGACAGTGCATTGATGAGTTTATCCCAAAACTCCTGTCTATAGATTAAGTCAGGTCTTAACTAGGCGAACTTTTAAACCCCACCCAATCAAGTGAAATAAATCTAATAATACGCCCTCTTAAATAATGAAGATTAAACAGAAGGTTAAATCAATAACTACTAAAAGCGCTCTCTGGTCTGTCTACTATAATAAAAAAAAAACACATACATGTAGCAGCAAAAAATCATCACAATACATACACAGCAAATTTCAAAATATAAATTCGGGAACTCGTATTGATATATACCTTACCAGAACTTTAGTCAAACGTATAAACCTAGCCCTAATAACAACCTAGTTCCCTTCAATTTAATATGAAAGGTAAGCTACACTAAGGAATAGTGTTCTACAACTTTGAACATGTTATAGATGCCAAACTCTAAATACAAATAAATACTTTGCACATACAATAATATTTATGAATTCGTAAAAAGTATTAATAATAGTTAACAGATTTAACGACTTAACAGATAATGTATGATAACAGTTGCAGGCAAAAAATACATAGGTTTAACAATTTCAGTTTTTACAACTTTACTGTTTTATTCTTATCTTGCATAGTGCTTGTTTATTTTCATATTCTCTTAATTCCAAATAATTCACCTTACCACAACAATTTAAATTGAAGAATAATTCAAACGGTTAACTTTATCTTTACTCCCAAATTTTTCCAATAACTTTGAAAACTTTAACATAATTTATTCTATAAAATATCATACTTAGTCACAAGTGTAACATGTATAATATTTTTAAAAGTAATCTTTTACTACTTTATGTTATATTTGAATGCGATATATACTAATAAATAACCGATTGCAAAATAGTTTACCTGTACCTAATTATAGCAATGTAAAATTTTGTTAGCTATTTAAGGATGTATGAAAAAATGTTTTTTTATTGGATGACCGAATAAATTTCAACCAATCAGCGATTTTGTTTTTAAATATTTAAAAGTGTGTCTTTTGTTCAAAATAAATCTAAAAATAGATATTGTTTCGTAAAAATAAATAGACCTTTTTAACGATCGAACGCTTTTCCGTTGTGTAAAGCAAATATACATTATGATAGTAATAAGTATGTTTTTAAATTATGTTTATATGTGAACAGAAATTAATACATTCTAAATTAGCCAATTCAAATACAGAAGGGAAACAATTACATAGACGCAATATACTAAGGAAGCTTTGATACACACAGTAATCTTCTGGCTATATTATTACCAATGTTATTTCAACTGATCGGGCGGAGCCTATGTTTTGATTTGCATAAGGACAGTCTATTTGAAGATGTGTGTGATAAGGATGATTGCCTTTATAATTATTATTAAATTCTAATCACCTATCAGTGTCACCAAATGCATATAAAAATAAGAACAGAGTGTATGATATGGGACGAATAACTGGACACTTCATTTATGAGTTTATCCCAAAACTCCTGTCTGTAGATGCACTGGTCTTAAGTAAGCGAACTTTGAAGCCCCACCCCCCCCCCCCCCCCCCAGTCAGGTGAAAACGATCTAGTAATAATTAAGATGAGAATTTATACACGAAACAAAGAGAGCAACACTTTCAATAATGGATTAACAAAGAAATTATATTTTATAATATTAATGGAGAAATGTTCGTAAAGAGAACAACGATTGTTTCCTTAATTCTTTTAACGTTCACTTGTATGATAATTCCTGTACACTTAAAAAAGGAGTTTGTTTATCGAATGTGTCATAGAATACGTCCTTAGACATAATTGGGAGGGATTCCGGATTGTTCTAAGACAAGTCTGAGAAAGCACAATGAAGTTGTCTTCGAATTACATTATCTGTTATCCTCAGGGCTGGATTATAAGTATTAAATAGCAAAATAAGTAGAATGAAACGACACATTTGAAACTTCGTAACACTTATCCTATCATTGCTATTAGTATATGCAAATAAGGCTAAAATGACATTTATTATCAGATTTTAGAATGTTCAATTTTTGTTATAAGTGTTTGATTAACGTCGTCGCAAAAACTGAGATTTGTATAATCATTTGATAATAAAAAGCATAGGATACTTACAACACTTCAGATATATCAACAATGATATGATGACAATAGCTGTCACTATTACGATGCATACAATCGCAACACGAATTCCCAAGGTATATTTGTTAGTAGCTGTTATTGCTAAAAATAATATTAATATTAAAACATAAAAAGAAAAGGAAAAAAAAAAAAACAAACAACAAATAATAAAGTGCTTGCAATTTTAGTTTTAATCGAGTTTCTAGAGTACTTAACACTGACACACCTTGCATACTTTAAAGAGAAATCAAATTGAACAATTACATAGTTGTAAAGTAAAAAGATCTTCAATATGAAATGGTTTGACAAATCGTCAATGTAAAATGGTTCGATTCGTATGTCCGTTATGTCTTTATTTAAAGGTAAAATTGGATATTCATCAATAAAAACCAGACATGATGACACAAATTTTCTTCGAATTGACCATATTGTATTAAAATTTCTGAATTTACTTTCACAAGGAACTAAAAATTAAAGCCGAATATTTGAAAGTCAATGATGTATCATAGTTCCCGAAATACACGACGAGCTACATATGCTTTATGTTTAAAAGGACTCAAAAACCATCCTATATTCCATCTAAGGTCAACTTTGGAAAGATTAGCATAGTAAATGTCTCCATATGCATGAAATTGGGATCATCATGATAATATTGCCTGTTTCATGTTTATCCTTCCTTCTATATATTTCTAGGAATAATATTGGTTAAAAGCAACCAGGTGAAGACCGTGTATATTCCATATTAGGTTAAAAGGCTGGTATCATTTTCAGTTATGTCCCTTTATAAAAACAAATCAGTACTGAGAAAAAAACTTGAATGTTTCAACAGACGAAGTCATTGATGATGAAGGTCGAAATTAATTCATAAAATAGCTTTCAAATTAAAATTGTTAGTATTTTTGTTTTGTATAGCCGCAAAAGCAATTCCTTAATGTTAACGGTATTAAAGATTTGTCCACTTTGGTAGGTCACTATTCTAAATACCACATGTTAAGATAATCGGTGATATAAATTCGTTACATAGTGTGCGTAATACGGTATATATTGGTAAATATTGGTAAATTTTATATGGGGATTTGAGATTTGCTATCTCCCCATATTGAATCTACTGACTCCATATATAGGGTATACGGTCACTAGCACACTATGTAACCATTAATACCATATCTACATAATAGTTTCTTTTAATCCAATGTATTATGCAGAGAAAAGTAATGTGTAAAATAATTTAAATTAGAACTAATAACGACTCGAGTAGTAGCGATATCACTAATAGGTCTTGAATAAATGGTAGCAAACCAATATCATGTTACTCCTAGTTTTCTAGTAAAAAGTTTACAGATTGACTCTTTATGGCTAGGTGAGCTAAACACATATCCCGAACAGCAAAAAACAAGCAACAGGTGCGAGTGCTTTGATGAAGCTAAATTTTGTTATATTTTATGTTATTTTGCCTGTTTGGTGTGTTAGTGTTGATAGCAAACAAAAAACGATAAGCTGCTGTAAATTTTATCCACAGTAGCCTTACGTAAGCGTACGACGATTAAGAGTATTAAATAATATTAAGAAACCTGTCGGTTGCTTTAAACCGTATGTTCACGTATGTTATATGGTTGTTATCGTGGTATTTTCCTTTTTTTTTCTCTTCAGTTTTGTATACTGGTAATGTCGTTAAGGGTTGCTTTTCAATTTACACTTTATATATTAATACATAACATGTTTTCTTTTATTTATTAACGCTTTGTTACTGGATTTCAGTATTGTAAAACGCAACGTCATTTGTATTAAGTTAATTTGTGCTTAAATTATCTTTAACTTTCTAATTAATGGCAACATTACCCCAAAAATATGGTAAAGTGTTGTTCACCACTGTAAAAGATGTATGTCCCACCGTACAAATGACTACAATGGCTTTTTGACTGCTCTGTTTGATGTCCAACAAGAGATAAATATTTGACGTGTAAAATAAGCCATTTCTTTCATTAGAGACATTCACGTTTTGCTTCACATTATTCACCTGTAAACACAAAATACTATTTGGAAATCTAACTACAGCTGTAGTTCTGCCAGTTGACAAATTAGTCACAGGCATGATCCTCTATGAAGATCTAGATCGCCTTATTTTTTTAAATCTAAAGAGAAGTGATAAGTTCGACACTTTATAGACAGAATTTAAATAAAAAAATAATAACTATACATTTATTTGAAGTAATAACTACTTACATGTATGTTTCTTAATTACACGGTTTGTACAGCTCACCGATGCATATCGTTTTAATTTGATACATCTTACTTTCGACTACTAATGTTCTAACATCAAACATTTTAAAACATGGAACACATCATGTTATCAGAACTATCCGAATTAGTAAATCCGTTTTAATTATTCTTTACTTTATGTTTAATAATTGTACTATTGGAATATTCTAATAGTATTTCAATGTTCAATATTAACGTAACGAACATACTGATGACAGTATGGTCAACCTAAACCGGATTATTCCTGATTTTTGGTGTGGTTCATGATTCTAAGTTGGTGCGTTTTTTTTTTTTTTGATAATTTGTTTGTTTTATAATCGGTTTTCATATTGTTTGGCATAGGAATTGTCATTTTGTTTTTGACCCATGAGTTAAATATTCTCAAGGTATCTTCCTCCCCTTTTTATGATTATTTAATACTAGTGAATACCGGTATATGTACCGTTTTTTGTTTGTAAGCAAAATAATCAAATAATTACCATGAAAGGATGAACTTGTTTTTTATTAAGCCTTTATGCATCAGCTGATTAAAAAACCCACCCCATCCGTAGCATAACATTTTGGTGTAGGGAAAACTTTTCTCATTGTGATATTTGCTTCCACATTACCTTGTTTACACTTACATTCAAAATATGTTACATTTAAAACTTTACTGAAAGTATCAAATCCATAAGTGCGTTCATACGGTATGTTAATATCGTTCTCATCGAAGTTTTTTATTGTTAGGATCGATGTGCTGGCAGAGGCGTTTAAATACTCCTTGTACTTCGTGATATTAGAACATGCTTCGTTTAGTATTACTACTTCATATGACCTGCCTTTGACTCATTTTCGTGTTAATCCAGTACAACAAGGTGCAGATGTTAAATGGCATGCTAACTGGATATCATGTCCAAAAACTACTGGTATAGTCTCCAGCGTCCATGAAATATGTCCTGAAGCAATGTGTATACAATATTATCATATATTTGTTACGAATACGTTGGGTTTTGCATATGTAATAATCTCTAGATTGCCCGGGGGCGAAAAAGCATATATAAGATATTGTGCCCTGATTCCAAAAACGTGACGTCATTGCATCCTTAACGACAAATGATAACACTTTTGAGATAAAATGTTTAAGATTTTACCTGTAATGTTTCATTAAATTGTTATAAAAGATTCTTTTTCTTTTCTGTATAACTTAAATATGTGGTAAAAAGAATATAACATGTCTTTTCCATATAGGCCCTGGTATCATCTCTCGACCCATATCGGCTATCGGGTATTGCTTCGGGGAGATATGGGAGTCTCGGGATGACACCAGGTCCAATATTGAAAAGGGTATGTTATTATATATACATATCAACTATTGGTGTTTTTTTTTAATAAAACTGGTTTTAAAAAGAATCGGTTATTTCTTTCGAATTTCAATACCAATACTCTATATAATTGAATATTATAGTATACCCTTTGTTGCCGAGTAAATGCATGCAATAATAAAGAAAATTTTCAGGATATACATATTCGCATTTGTCGTTTATGGAAACAATTTCTTCATTCCTTATCACTTATGTACGATACAACTACGTAGACTTATTAATAAAGTCAAAATATTATTAACAAAGCAGGGATCATAACAAAAAAAAATACATTTAGCGGTCAATAACAAATAGTAAGGCCGCATCAGAACAAAAAGTCTATATCATACCCATTAATATGCCATTGAGGAAATAAAGAGAACATAGAAAACACTAAAGGTAATGAAGAACCTGCTTTGCCCTGCAGGTATTTATACACAAAATTGACATAATCTCATTAAGATTGTACATATAAAAAAATTATTGTCGAATTAGACACCAACTATGCATTACTAAGTATTATATTTTATCTCATCAAAACCATACTAACACCTTTTGTTGAGAACATTTCGTACATTACCCCCGATAATAATACAAAACTGGGATGTGGTATGACTGACAATGAGACAACAGTCCACAAGAGACCAAAATGACACAGACAGAGGTCACCAGTCGGCTTTCAACAATGAGCAAAGCCCATACCGCATAGTCAACCATAAAAGTCCCCGATATGACAATGTAAACAATTAAAAAGAGAAAACTACCGGCCTAATTTATATAAAAAATGAAAAAAAAAAACAAATTTGTAACACATAAACAACCCACAAGTTTGGTAAAAAAATGAAGTTCGGATAACAATTCTTAGTATATGGTTTAACGGTAGGGAAATTGCGATTTGAAATTGATTATAATGATCACGGAACAAGTAAGGAAAAATTTGTATAGCATGCTGTGCTAGAGATATACGTATATTTGAAATAGCTAATACTAAAAAGTAGCTGATATATTTCTTTGACAGAATCTAAATTAAAACATTCAGAGATCGTTTATATTCTACTTTATGATTTGGTTCAAATAGGTGACAAAAATGATAAACAGTTATGTTCAAGTTAAGGATGATATTATCTTCTAACACAACGAAAAACACTAGGAACAGAACATCAGCTATGAACAAGGGAACGTGTACGTCTTTTATCTGTTTTTTCTTCCTAAAATGATAAAAGAAACTTTTTGTACAAATAACATCTGATTTATTTTTACGCTTTCAGTGATGTCTATATTATAACACAGGGAAAAGTAAACTCTTTCACCTAAATGTAACCATTATTATTTATTTTATTAAAGGAAAATGCCAATCATTGAGGCCAACAAACTAACGGCCATAGCCTGGTACATAAACCATCTACTAAATACCTATGCTGCACCATTGCAAAAAATATATTGGGGAGAACTCCTCAACAAAATCCCAGGAAAAGCCAGCAGAAGCATTAGTTTTTTTAGATCATAATCTCGACGTTAACTCAAATATCTATATCTATATCATGCATGCCTATTAAATCTATAAGTAAGACATCAAACAGAATATACCACGACGTTATGGAACCAGCACCAGTAAAAAAAAGATAAAATTGAAAAGTTCCAAAGACGAGCTGCACGATTTGAAACCAGCAGATATATAAAACTACATAAGTGTCCTTACAAACAACGGTATATTGCTGGTCTTCCAAGTGCTCCACGAAACCTCTTTTTTAATTATTAACATCTATTTTATCAGCAATCAAAGACGAACTTCAAAGTTATTATGAAACTGCATATTCGAAAGGTGGCGTGAATCAGATATGGATTCTTTAAAATTTCAAAGATCTTTTAGAGTACATATAATCTAACTCTCTTTCATCATGTAATAGTATTAAAACATTTGACATTTCTACTCTTTACACAAGTATTCCACATTCCTAACTGAAAGACAAATTGAGAGAGTTGGTATTGATTTGTTTCATAGAAAAGAATGGCCAACGTAGATACAAGTATCATGTCTTAGGGAGGGATAAATCATACTTTGTAAAGGATCAATCTGATTCAAACAAAAAATTTTCTGAAACTGATATTATCAAGATGCTTTATTTCTTGATTGACAACATATTTGTTACGTTCGGAGGACGTGTTTTCAACAGCTTTTAACTTCCTTAAACTGTACTTTCCGCTATATAGATGATGTTATTTCACTAAATAATTTAAAATTAAGTGACTATGGGGAACGCATCTATCCAATCGAACTAAAGATAAAGAATACTACAGATACAGTTAATTCGGCCTAATATCTTGACTTACATCTAGAAATTGACAATGAGGGTCGGTTGAAAACAAAACTTTACGATAAAAGAGATGGTTTCAGCTTTCCAATTGTGAACTTTCAATTTCTAAGTAGAAACATTCCAGCAGCATCTGCATACGGGGTATGTATCTCCCAATCAATACGATATTCCTGTGCTTGCATTTCCTAACATAATTTTCTTGATAGATGGTCGCTGCTCACAAGGAAGCTATTACACCAAGAGTTCCAAAATTGTGAAGTTGAAATCATCGCTTTATAAATTTTACGGACGCCATCACGAGTTGGTTGACCGTTATGGAATAAGCGTTTCACAAATGATATCGGATATGTTCCTTACGTCGTAACTACAATCCCCTTCCCTTTCATGAATGTGACCTACCGAATTAGACTATTTACTGGATTTGTTATCACATAAGCAACACTACAGGTGCCACATTTGGCGCAGGATCTGCTTACCCTTCCGGAGCTTCTGAGATCACTCCTAGTTTTTTGTGGAGTTCGTGTTGTTTATTCTTTGGTTTTCTGTGTTGTGTCGTGTGTGCTGTTGTTTGTCTGTTTGTCTTTTTTCGTTTTTGGCCATGGGTTTGTCATTTTATTTTGGATTTGAGAGTTTGACTGTCCCTTTGGTGTCTTTCGTTCCTCTTTTAATAGATCAAGTGTCAGCAAATGACTGAAAAGAATGAACAAACTAAAAATCAAGACGAAAAGAAGGTTGACTTTATATGCATTCATAAACACCAGATACACCACATCAAAGTCTCTTGAGATATTCAAGTCTCGAGGGACCAGAATATCAAACTGAACAAACAGAACAGTTTTTTTCTAACAGGTTTTTTTTCATGCGCAACTTGCTTGGATATGTTTAACGTTGGTTGCATCTTCTATCCCTTTAAACAAGAGTTTTTAAAAGAAATTTATTATTAAATACTAAAACCTGTAACTGTTGCTCGAGTTGCAGTTCGAGTGTTAAAGGTTGGACTTTTAACTCAATGTTGTAAAGAAATCAAACACATATAATGTTTTCAACATTACAATCAAGTATCAAGTATTGAAAACATTTAACAATGATATTTAAATGAATTTATTTTAAGCACACGATCTCAAATTAGATTTGATACTGATGAAGATTCTATTGATTTGATTAGTCTTATGTCGACGAAACTCGCGTATTGCGTATGCAATTATCAGTCTGTTACCTTTGACAACTATTGGTAATGATCCATTCAATTTACAGCCCCACTGACATTTATTTATATATAGTCCTGTATATATAAAAGTTACCAAAATACATAACTAGACATGTATTTACCTGTAAGTCTTATTGTAGTCAACGATTAAAAGATCTCATTTCTTGACATCCATTTAGACTACGTTCTTCTAACTTATGTTAGATATTGCTGTACATTTGAAATATATAGTTGATAAAGCAATATCAGAAAACACCTCATCAGCATATACTTTTAGAAATCATATTTGAACATTCCTGAAACTTCAAAACAGACAACAGCAGAAGGTCACCAATAGGTCTTCAACGCAGCGAGAAACTCCCACACCATGAAGCGTCATTCAGCTGGCCTCTTAACAAATATATATAATAGTTTAGTGATAATGAACGCCATACTAAACAAATTATACACAAGAAACTCGAATTAAAAATAGTACAAGACTAACAAAGGCCAGAGACTCCCGACTTAGGACAGGCGGAAACTTGCAGCAGGGTTGAACATGTTTATGAGGTCTCAGCCCTACCCGTTTACTTCTAGCCAATGTAAAAAAGTAAACGCTTAACAATATGCACATTAAAATTCAGTTCAAGAGAAGTCCGAGTCTGATGTCAGAAGATGTAACAAAAAAAAAATAAACAAAATGACAATAATACATAAATAACAACAGACTACTAGCAGTTAACTGACCCTTGTTTTAGAAATAATTTCCAACATTTTGCTCAAATACACCTTTCTCTAACACTTACTTTTAAAATATATGTACCATACTGGCTCGGTTAGCTGTAGGTATATCCATCGGTATATCAAAATGTGACTATAATTTCCGATATTATGTTATTTCCACATAATGTACTGCTATTGTTTACTCATAACTAGTTGTCTTTTGTACTTTCTCAGTTATTCTTTATTAACAAAGGGATCAATAATACAATTATAATAGAGATTCGATACAAAAATGTTACAACTTTAAAATCAAACAATGATGTATTGCTTTTACATTATTCATACCTTGTGAATTGATTTTCAACTAAAACTATTATAAAACATTAAAAATTGATAATCATGTGAAGAGTCGAGAGATAATAGCTGAGTTGTTTAAATAATCGACCCGCATCATCTCAAAAGAATCAACTTACTTATTTATTAACTCGGCACAATAATGGCCTTTCTAACATAGCTTCAAATTTGTGTTTAGAAATCTTTCCACTTATTCTAAAATTTAAATAACAATACCTTTCTTTGTAAGTTGGTATATTGGATGTATTACTGCAAGTATGTGTAGCACCATAAAAAAAAACTAGTTCATTAACTGTTTGTTGAAAAACATGTCTTTCAAACGTAACACATATGTTTTCAATATAGAAATCAAGCATCTTGATATTGTCAATTTTTGCAATTATTTTGTTATGAAACAAAGCAATACCATTTCTTTTAATTTGTCTTTTAGTCTGGAATGGGGAATATTTATACAGAGTGTAGAAACGTCAAATGTTTTAATACTTTTGCAAGATGAAGGAGTCTTAGATTGGACATACTCTAATAGAGTGCCGAAAGATACCAGAAGGAAAGTCAAACTCATAGACTAAACAAAACTGACAACGCCATGGCTAAAATAGAATAGAACAACTTTGTTGTAGTTAATTTGTGTTAATTTAATTCGTTACCTTTACTTATTAATGTGGTACAAAATTTGACATCCTCTTCAGAAGTTCACCTGCAAATGTTAACATAGTTATTATCTACATATGTATACACAATAAAATATTTCAAGAAGTGGGATGATTGCCTCTATTGACTCACTATTATAATGAATGATCTATGGATTATCAGAAATGTATTATAGATTTTCAGATTATTCAATTATTGTGTATGGAAAAGGATTTCTAAAGGCTTTGCTTTTTCACAAATCCCTTTTGTTTTAAATTTACGTCCGCCTATATTTGAACAATAAAATATCTGAACTGAATACAATGCAGGTTGTGCTAAAACTAAGATAACTACTACACGCTGATAGTTATCGCAGACTTAATTGGGAAAGAAAGTCAATGCGGAGTAACGACAAAAAGCGCCAAGAAACCTTAACATACATCCTTATACATAATAAAAGAGATGCAAAAGATACCAAAAAAGACAGTCGAACTCATAAATCGAAAATAAACAGACAAAGTCATGGATAAGAAAGAAGAAGACAGTACACAAGACACAACATAGAAATATAAAGACTTAACAACACGAACCCCACCAAAACGGGGGTTATAGTTACGAAATAAGAACATATCCGATAATATTTGTGAAACTGTTATTCCATAAGGTTCAACAAACTCGTAATGGCGTCCATAAAATTTACGAAGGGATGATTTCAACTTCAACATTTGGAACTTTTGGTTTCATAGCTTTCTTGTGAGCAGCAATCCTCTATCACGGAAATCATGATAGGTAATACAAGCCAGGGAATATCCTATCAATTGGGAGATATATACTCCGTATGCAGGCGCTGCTGGAATGTAAAAGATCTTTGTATTTATTTAGTATCCACATCTGATCCATGCCACCTCTAGAATAAGCAGTTTCACAATAACAGGTATTACTTTTAAATAATAGCTGATAAAATGTATGTTAATGATTAAGAAAGATGTTTCATGGAGCACTCGAATACCCAGCAATATACCTTGTTTGTAAGGACACTTGTGTTGTTTAGGTATCCAATACAGTGATGGAAGATCCAGTTCATCATCTTAGGTTGAAATTACAAAAGAACATAGAACAGACCTACGATTCTCTTTGATTTTCTCTTTGATAAGTATCATGAGGGAACTTTTATATCCAAGTAAATTGTCAATACCTAATTCATTTATCAAGCAATTTATTTATTGAGACTTACACACAAAAACGATGTTTCTGCAGGGACAACAACATAGTTATCATGGAGGTAGGACAAGTGTTTTGCAACATTTGGGTCTTTAAAGATTGACGTTGCAAGGTTATTAATAGACGTATTCAGTTTGTTAATGTCAACGAACTCACAGCCTTGTTCCTTTCGGAAAGAGTATCTATGTCTTCTTTCTCGCCTGGCATAATCCTTAATTGAATCCATCAGAATTTTGAAGTTGTATTTGATGGATTTAGTATCGCATTGATTCGGATCTTTTAGCCGGGAAGTGATATTTACAATGCTTAGGCCACTGGTAATTACGTGTCCAGCCGTATAAGATGCGAATGAGATTGGGAGGTTTAGACTCGAAGTCGTCAATATTGAGATCCTGCAAAACGAGTTTGTAATTGAAAGTTTTGGAAGGTTTGGTATATGTTTAAAACATGATTGGTACATACTGATTTTTTAAATATGGTGGTATTTTCGATTGAACTTATGTATGATAAAGGAGTTTGACCTAGTTGACGCTATCGAGACCTTTGTTGACAAATGAAAGTTTAAGAAAATATTTTTTCTTATACATCGTTTCCAATGCGAAAAGTTTTATGACTGACATAAATGAAAAATCATGAATGCAAATCTACATCAGAGATAAATCATATTTGATATGTTGCTTATTGCGTTCAAGTTATCGTGTTTTCATAGTAACTTAAAGTTTTAAATCAGCTAAAAATACAACAAATTTATTAGTCGTCACTGCATCGGGTAAGTTTTATAGATAACATTGAGAAAAGTAATAACAACAATAATAAGTAAATTATATCAATATATGAATCACAAAATTTTGGCTATTTGTTTATTACCTCTCTAAGCAAACTGATATACATAACATTTTTAGTCCTGAAACAAGAAATTTAATCAAATTGCAAGAAAACATAAATACATGAAGAAAACAAATATGACATATATTTTAGAAATAGTTTAAAATGTATGTTTTACCATTACTTCTTTGTGACAACACATAATGACTTTCAATATATTTTTTTTTATCACGAATGCTCTCAAAGAGACGCAGAATATATCTACCGACTAGACTCATCAAAAGGAATCACTTTATAAGAATATTCAATGAAACTGCATTTCCTGTGGAAAAAACATGCTTTGACATAGGTCAATTTAAATACTATTAAGTATCATAATACTAAATTATAATTAAAACAGGGTGAAAGTGATGAAGATACAACAACTGTCAAACAAGTTGGGTTATAGCTACCTCAGATGTAACTATTGACCATAATTTCCATTAGAACATTTCTTACACTAAAATATATATCGGAGTTGTTTTACACTTGTTTCGTTAATTTTAAAATAGCGTTTGATTTTGTTAGTTTTTATGGATTTTCCCTTTTTTGCATATACCTTGGAATTCAGTCCTTTTTTTCTCCTTTCTATTCATATCTGTTAACATTTTAACTTATAGACTATATTTAAGTTATGCAAGTATTATAAAAAAAACAACACAGGAACAATCCCTGATACATGTAATGCGTAATTTGTTCACTAACGTTCTATGCTTTTTTGAATAAGGTTGTTTTACAAATAATGTGATTTCTGTTGCAAATCAACTTCCTACTATTGTTTATATTTCAAATCTATGTCATGGATACAATATGAACAATTAATTACAATTGAATACTATTACACAGAATAATCATAGCAGGTGTTGCTTTGGAACATTCAGCAAGCTATGTTGAACAATTGACAATAAAACAAGGAAATATTGAAAATAGGTCAAGGATACTATATTGCAACCTACACATAGGTTTTAACGTTTGAGTATTAATTTAGGTAAGAACGTTTTATATTTCTTTATACCGAAATTTACATAATTATTATTTAATTTATCTTAACATTGTAACTCGTCATCTAGTTGTTAAAAGAGATTTAACTTTGTCAATCCAGTTGGAAACATCTGGATTATTTGTAGATACAAAAATATACATGTTGTCATAGTTTAGAGGATGTCCTGTAAATGCTATGAGAGATTAAAGCAAAATTAAAACGCTAAGAACTTATCATCAAAGGATATTACAATTGAAATAAAAAACAAAGAAACAATTTGTCTTATGACCATGATGACAATAAAATAAAAAAAATAAAACCAGAATGTTGGCATCATGATCATGATAAAAAAAGGATCAACGATGAACACCCAGCACACAAAAATATGTATACATATAAAGAATCAAACAGGATAAAAGGTCACGCCTTAATAGGACAATTCATGGCAGGAGAATCAATTTATAAAATTGAGAACAGATAGGGTGAAATGTGTCAAAGAGACAACAACACAAACAAACAGCAGAAAACAGCCGAACGCCACCAATTGGTCTTTAACACAGCGATAAACTCCTGCACCATGAGGCGGGCTTCAGCTGGCACCTTAACAAAATGTGTACTAGGTTCATGACAGTTGACGTTACATTAAAATCCCAAAACATATAAATGAACTTCGTTTGAGAAAAAATACAAGATTGCTAAAGACCAGAGGCTCGTGACTCTGGACAAGCGCCGGAAGGTGGCGGGGTTGAAATGTTTTTAGAGATCTCAACCCGTCCCCCTACTTCTAGTCAGTGTTTTGTTTAGTAAGAAGATAGGTACAGTCTATTCAGTAATCAATTCGTCTGATGAATTTTGTATTCATTTAGTATCTGTTACCTCATCTCTAAACAAAGCAAACAATCGAGATTAATGAATGCGAGTTTAATAAAAATCTGGATACAAAAAAAGTTCAAGGTGTCAAAACACGTGGTCGCACTAATGCAAAAAGTAAAATATCAAAATGGCAAAATCAAAACCTCAAATACATCAAACGAATGGATTATAACTGTCATATTCCTGACTTGGTACAGACATTTTCTAATGCAGTACCCACCAAGTCAAAATATTATCATTTATAAAATCTGGCAATCATTTTCGAATTTTCAGCATGTAAGTGTCTTATTTCTTATTAAACTATATTTATTCTATATATAGGTAGGAACATGTTGGTCATTACGATGACGATTTTTTTGGCATTCCTGCCTGATTGTTTTTCCACAGGTAATATACTAGCAGTCAGTTGTCTGACAAATTTAAAGAAAAATGTGAAACAACATAAATATTATCATTGATATGTTATTTAGAAACGTGAATCAATTATGAGAATCTGTATATCCTTTTGATTGATTGATTACCAATTTCTGCATGCAACATAAGTACAATAAACCTATATTGATACTATATAAACGTTTGCATGTAAGCAAAAACAATGGACAAAACATACATATGCAGCTGACCCTTCTTTAGTACACAAATTAAGGCCTGTAAGTAATTGATTTAAATATATTATATAATTTAAGCTTTAAGATATAATAAATATTTATTTTTTTAAATGTAAAAGGAAAACGTGAAAATATATTTTTTAATAAATTATTCATTATTATTCTTATCAAGGTCAATCACCTTACGTAAAGAACCACACAAGCGTATTTGTTGAGAAATATGCAACCGTTATTCTTAATTGCACTTGCTTCAGTCAAACTGTAACATCATGGTACGGCCCACAAAGATCGACAATTAGAAGAATGGGTAAGGATCAAGGAACAGAACTTTACGCACAAGGCTTGATACTTACGAAAAATCTTAAAAACTTGAATATTGATATCATTGGAGATTATAGTAAGAGTAGATGTAACTTGATTATAAGAAATGTCTCAGATGTAGATACTGGAAACTACACATGCGAGTTATGGAATTCAGGAGTGTTATATTTACATAAATTCACACTATATTTAAGAAGTAAGTTAACTAAAGTCTTAGTGTCTAATAAAACTACAAATAGTATGCTACAATTTTAGTAATGGAATATTTGGATGGACGTCAAATATAATTATATCCCAAAATTTCCGTTTGATAATACGAGGAGAAACATCAAAATAAAAAAAAATAAAAAAATAAAGTCACGAGAAACTATTATTGAAATATATATGACAGTACGTCGAGACATTTTCAAACTAATTGTCTTGCAAAAATTATTTTATACCTGATCTGACATCTTTTGTGTCGCAAAACACACCAAGGGATGGATATATGATCGCATGGTTCTGTGTTTTTTTCTATCGTTTCATGAATTTTTTCCGTTTAAAAGATTTCTATTTTTCTGTAAATTAACCATTCAGAAAAATATTTTCTTTTATTACTCTAGCGATATAGTGTAAGGTATCTATAAATGTACAACATCAAGAACTAGTACAAAGAGAGCACACACTCGTTCTTCAAATGTTACATACATAATTGTATAAAGATTTCTATCACAGCAAGAATCAACAAGGTTGATAATTTTTTTTCTTTAAAAAAAAAGACCTTTGATATACCTTCACAATACTTGTTTCTAAAGTTAAAATGTACGTCAACTACAATGTATTGTATTTTAGTCTAATAAACGGCAAAAAGTGTTGTTTACTATAATATTAGAAATAAAAAATTACCACAGTGAATAGAGAAACAGTTTTTTATTCTTTATTTATATATACACATGTATATTGGTTTAATGAACAGTAAAAACATAATTTTAAAGGTCCTCCAACCAACCTGACATTTCTAAATACATTGGAAACAAATGGGAAAAAAATAATTCGTGGAATAGATGGACAAGCACTTGACCTAGTTTGCAATGTTAAAAGCGGTAGACCTGAGGGAAATCTTCTTTTGACCCAAAATGGTTCAAATGTAGCGATGGCTGGAAATAGTACACTGGTATATTCTTTTATTCCAACCGAAAGAGACAACATGAAATTATTTAAATGTTCTGCCCTTAGTGAGATGCTAGAAATGCCTTTGACGGATGAAATAACATTAGATATCCAGTGTAAGTAAACGAATATATTTGCATACTTTTTAAAAATAAATTTACATGAAGGATATCTTTTTTACGTAACAAATTATGTGTTCTGTTCGGGTGCCAATTCTGCAAATTCTTAACTCATTTTTGTGGAAATTCAAAGATGAAAGAACGAAGTGCAATTATGTGTGCTGTATGTAGTAAAGTTAACAATATATAAAGAAACTTACTATGTTTATCATTCCACGAGAAGCAAACAATTAAATGATTGTGTATATCTACAAAGGTATGTGCAATAACTAACTTGATGACAGCAACCCCTAACAAGGAGATAGTAATGCATAATACAAACTCTTGAACGTTGTATCTACCGGAGATATGTACGGAAAATAACCAAACTACTTAACTGTTGATATACGCCAAAAAAACAACCTGTATGCAAGAACAAATAAAACAATCTAACAAAAATAATTTTCAACCGAGCCCAGTTGTTATTCAAAATAAAAGCATAATTAAATGTTGCTCAATATCCTGTTCAAACGATATTTTCAAAACCAAATCTAACCCTACACTTTACCTTTACTTTAATTCCGTTAACTCACTTTTTGCTTAACATATTTAATTGTAAACTTAAATATTATCCTTAGAAAATAAGTTCCCAAGGGACAATATATTAAGTAAAAACTATCTCTACAGATGAAATATAAGTCAATAATGGATATTTTTTACCTTTAAAAGTTGTCCCAATCTAAAAAAAATTATCCGCTACGATGGATAAAATCAATGTAGATATAATATCCTAAGGATAAAAGTGAGTAGTAAAATAATTCCCATGGGATAATATTACCAAGAAATTTATTATTTCTAGGGATAATATTTCTACAAAATTATATCCATTTGGGATAATATTTCAGTAAAATTATATCTATGATAATGTACTGTTGAAAAATAAGAAGAGAAAGAAAGGAATGGAAAAACAAAATTGGTTGGGGCCATACAAAAATGTAATTGATAAAGTTGTAAAAAAGGGCACATACAGGATTAAATGTGTATCAAGTGATGATGTTATATGCACATTCAAACAGATGAACATTAAGAAATATTATTCTCCCAATGACAATATTCAGACAGTATCAGCAATTCATGTACAAAACATGAACGAAAAACAAATATGTAACACATAAACAAATGACAATCACTGAATTACACACTCCTGATTTCCCTTTTATTCAGATAATAAACTAGCATGATTACAATTAAAGTTAACTATCATAGCAATGATAACTGTGTTTTGTGTACTCAACATGAAGGTAAAGAAAATTGACACTGAACATGGATGCGTCTATTTCGAGTGAGAGTTAAAAACCTATTTAATAAAGGTTAACAGGTGAAAATACTATATGTATTAAAAGTGTATGAATACAATTCACAACAATTTGTCAATTTTTACAAATTAAGTGCCACAGTTCATAATCCTTTCTTTCAAAAGTATTTTGTTTTTTGTTTGGTGTTGACAGATGAGAGTTGTCAGCCTCCATCATATTAATGGTAATACGAACATTCATACAAATAATTGCCTGGTAAATTTCGTTTGATATTCATCTATGATCTAGTAGTAGTAATGGGAATCAACACTCAGTCCAAATGGTCTAACCGTGAATAAACACAAAATTACAGATAAGATGTCTTTACTGTTATCTTTGAATATTTATCAGTGAAAATATACCGCTTTTGATCTGCGTCACCGAAACATCGAATCGCACAACGTATTTTTTATGAGAACCGAAGTGTTTATGACATTTGTTCTTCGTCAAACCTATACTTGTTATTGGTAGGTCTGTTTTGTCATATTTGAGTCAATTTTCGTAATTGGTTTCATATAGGCCGTAAAAGAGGAACGAACGATACTAGAGGGACATTCAAACTCATAGATCGAAAAAGACAAACATACGTCAAATAAAAGTAAACAAGAAACAACAGAGACAATTAAAGACTAAGCAGATGCTCCGGAAGGGTAAGAAAATACTGCTCCACATCTGGCACCCGTCGGGTTGCTCATGTTATTACAAACCCAGTGACAAATCTTATTCGGTAGGTGTGTCCAGGTTTTATGCTCAACAAATTATATTAATAAGGGTTATCTAGCAATGATTTATGTGCAAAAGTTGTTTAAACGAGCAATGAAAGACATATGATAAATTTTACTTGTTTCTAATTACCCGTTTGTTCGTTTGTGAATTTTGTCATTTGTTTCTTCTGTAAATACCAAATTTCACTGAAAAAAGGCATTGCTATCTGATTATAACATTAAAGCTGAACTTCTGTAAATAAAGGCAATGTAATTTCCAAAAGAAACTCCTTTTACGGCTTAAGTTGTGCCACGTTTACTATGAAGGTTTGTTAAAAATTATATTCTAGAATGAAAGGCCAAACCATAAGGCTGAGTTGTATTTCAAACATTTATATTCCCCGAACTTCTAAAGATTATACATTGACTCTGTAATACTTCTCCCTTCACTTTTGGGTCTTCTTTAAAATTCAATCTGATTGCTAGCAATGTGCTTTTTTACTAGTAATATGGGCAAGTTTTCATGGTCATGTATATTTGAGATGAGACATAGAGATCATATATTCATCTGAGAACCAGTACGTTAACAAAACAAATTACCTGTGAATACTATATATGTGTTCAAATGAGGCCTGGTCTGTATTTACAAAGTGCAACTGAAAAAGATGAAAGCCCTGTAGTATTTTGTGGTTTATAAGTATTTCTTATAATGCTATGTAAATTAGGCATCTTAAATTATATGTGTTAATGTTTCCTTTATTTTTGTAACTACGTCCTTATTGAGTCGTACACGATATGTTACAGTGCAATCGTTCACGATGCAGTCCATGTTCTTTCATAAAATTTTTGCAATGTGCAGTTGAAGTTTCCGTTTCAATATAAGCTTCGAACAACTTAGAAATACACAGCTACTTTTGCATATGTACTATTTCTGTACTAAAAATCTGTAGTACTGGAAATTTACTTTTAATATTCAGTATTATTTTGTTACTTTAAAATTATTGTAATATTTAGGTACCTGTATTTTACAGTACTTAATTTGTTCTTGAAATTAAGGTACTACATCTTTTTGGTTACTACCGTTACGTTTTCAGCATTTTGAAAGTTTTTTTATTTCAAATCTCTTAAAATTATGATTTTCAAACATGGAATAATGTATTATTTCTGAACCAAAATATTTAGTACAAGTGAAGTACTGTAAAATATAAGTACCTAAATATAACAATAATTTTAAAGTAAAAAAATAGTACTAAATATTAGAAGTAAATTTCCAGTGCTACATATTTTTAGTACAGAAATAGTACCTAGGCAAAAGTAGCTGTGTACAAAACAAAGATATATAGCTTTCAAACTTATTTTTTCTTTCATTTCAATCAGCATCGACGCTATCGATTATTACCAACATTTGATGTATAAGTTATATTAACTTGATGCATACTTTTTCTGTTAACATTCATACATCTATTGCAATGCTAAAAATAATCAAAAATTTAATAACTTATAAAAGCAGATGATTGTTATACTACTGAAATGACATAATATGTTTTGCAGACAAACCGTTACTAGTTGTTGATTATCTTGAAAACCAAGAAGTTATCGAAAATACTTCGTTAGAGGTTTGTTGTCAAGGATACAGCAATCCGTCTATGTCTTATATATACTGGACAGGAAATGTTACACTTGTAGTTTTCAATGATACTGAATCGTGTTTGACATTCAAGCTGACGCATCGTAACAACACAGGAAGATACACATGTTTTGCTTCAAACTCAATAGGATTATCAAATAAGTCCATAGAAATAAATGTCCTGTGTAAGTATAATATTTATAGAGCAATTTATGTTGGTTTTTTTTTCGAATACTTTTATCTTTGTGATCTTACTACTTCCACTACTTTAAGGTATCATAAATGTATGAAATAAGAAAATAACTTGAAAGGCATCTAATTGGCACTCATATCACATCTTCTTATTCATATTAACTGCAGGGTTTTTTGCTCGTACTGATTGAATACAGTAGAATGTGTGCCCATGTTGGTGAATTACGTTAGTATATTCTACAATTATGGGTTGTTTGCCCTTGAGATTGGGACTATTAGTTTTTTGTTTGAATTGTTTCCAGCTTGTTGTTTTGGGCTATTATAGCTTGTTAGTACGGCGGCTTTGTAAAAAAATGTGCACATCCTGCTACAAGCATGAAAATTGGCATAGACCTTCCTCAACTATTTCTCTTTCATTTCAGATGGGGAGGCATTTTAAAAAATGTCTCACTTCCGGTAAAATCCAAAATAGCGGACATCATACTTAAATTTACCCAATATCGAAGGCTAGTGTGTGAAAAAAAGTTATTAACATGCTACTTTTATAATATTTGGTACAAACCTTTGTTTTGTACTACTTTTGGATATATGATATAGATACGATGTCTTCATAAACCCTACTTCCGGTAAAATCCAACATGGCAGATATAGTTCTAGAATAAGCTTATTTTTAGAGAGGGTAATTGAAATTTGTTTTAAAGTATTGCTACTATCATTATATTGTGCAGGAACCTTTCTTTGGTGCTTCTCATGGATACAATGTATAAGACATATGTCTTTAAACCCTTACTTCCGGTGACATCCAATATGGCGGACATAGACATATTGATAATTTTTCATTTTAGTATTCAACTGTTTTTGAAATGTAAATAAAATGGTTTTTTTAGCTTGTCATTTAACTTTTGGCTTTAAGTCATCCTCAAAACCACTAATTCCATTCTGCTTTATATGTTAAATACAAAATTAACACTTCCGGTAAAAAAAACCAATATGGCGTAAAATACAGTGATGAGTCCATATCTTCGATGTTGAGTTTTGGATAGATTGATTAAAACAAAATAAAATCACTAAAGTTCTTAAACATCTTTAGAATGACTTATTTATGGTCGCAAATACATGTTTATTCACAATCGGAGAGCTTATTTTCCAAATTTACAAAGATCGTGGTATTGTTTCTTACGTCTTTAATGTACTAGATCCTTAAAAGATGAAGATGCCTCACAAAGAGTTGTCCAAAAGGGTTCCCATGGATCATATTTTCCCCTTCGCCATTCATAAGCGATGGACTAGTTAGCATGGGAACCAATACCAAGCTTGTTACTCATTCGCTGCCGTCATGGTATATTGCACGTTTTACTTGCTGAAAAGGTATTTCCTCTTTCATGAACACATTTTTTCTTGCTTCGTTAACCCCATCTGATAAGTTTGTTCGATTTTACAACAAAACCACGTATCGTTCTATCAATGATAGTGTCAAATCCATATCTGGTGATGTTGGCTGATTAATCATCATTCTTAATGATAGTGTCACATCTTTAAACAGCATCCATATCAGCAACGCAATTCCTTTTCCAGCAAACGTGTAATCTCTCAATGCCTAGGGTTTTGAAAGGTCATGGACAGATATATATCGGAAGCTTTTTCCACTTCCGAATGCAAGCCAAAGTTTGTCTGCCCCTATGTCACTGAAAAGCGAAACAGCAATGACAGCAACATAAGTATCGACTGTTCGGGTCATGACTAAGTTAAGTCTCTGTTTCACTACATCAGACACATGCATCTTGATTCAAGTGTTAGCCTCTTCACATGAACTTATGTGATGCTAAGCTTGAAACATCAACACGTTGTGGATAAAACAGAACATCCTGATCAATTGTTGCTACAACTACCTTTTCTTCAAAATCTTTTGAGCAAGCTGTTTTGACTCTAGATTCGTCTGTGTATTCCCATTCCCCTAAATGTAGCTCTTGATTCTTATAACAAATGCTCAGGATATTCTATCTTACCTTCCTCGAGATGTATTTCAAGTTTATCAACATGTTAACATTAAGAGACGACAATAGAATCATGGTGCATGTGTCTGGTGCAATGAAACACGAACTGGCACGATTCATGATTCGAATAGTTACTGTTTCGCTATTCCGTGACAGGGGTAGACGAACTATCGATTGTGTTTAAGAGGGCAAAAAAGCTTTGGATAAATATATATCAATGACCTTTCAAATGCACCTGACAATGAGTGAGTACACACACTTATTGTGATCCATGTCTCTACCAGTTGTGATAGGGTTCTCTGATTGCTTGAAAAGGAAAAATACTGCGTGGTAGATATTTATGGCATTTGAAGATGTGACTTTGGCATAAAGAATGATTATTGATCAGCCTAAAACACAGAGGTTTAACTGTAAGATCACACAAACTTATCAGATGGGGTTAACATGGTTAACGAATCCAAAAAATAACTATTTGCGCAAAAGGGAAGACTAATTGAGGATATTCTCTAAACTTGGTCTATTTTTTCCAGCATGTAAAACGTGCAATATACTAAAGCAAGTGTTTAGGGGGACGAGCTTGGAATTGACTCTTATGCTACGCAGTTTAGGCGCTAATGGATGGCGAAGGGACAAAGAGTATAACTTTTAAATAACTCTTTCTAAGGCCTCATCATTTTTTTAGAAAGTTGTACATTGTGGATGTTCTGGGGAATGCGGTTTAATGCCAAAAAATTCTACATCCTAAGCATCAGAAACAAAAGCCATAAAATCTACAGTTGAAATGGATAACACTTCAACAAGTCAAGCATAACCCGTACCTAGGCCTACAAATTTCGGAAGACTTCAAATTGACCACCTACATATTAAACGTGGCAATGAAAGCAAATTCAACACTAGGCTTTCAAAGACGACACATGAAATACTGCCCACAAGATTGCGACAAAAACAGCTTACATCTCGCTCGTTGATCAACGATGGAATATGGGGCCATAGTATGGGACCCCTACACGGTAACAAAGATAAATAAGCTAGAAATGATACAACGTTAATCGGCAAGATTTATCACCATAAATTACAAGTCAAGAGAGGACGGATGTTTCTCCAATATGCTAGCCCAAATGGAACTACAAGACCTCCAGACAATTGCAAGACGAACAAGCTAGAAGTTGATATTTATGTACAAAGAGGTTTAGGGGCTGACTCTAGCTATTGAACCAGACGAATTTCTCAAAACAGCACGTCCTGAGAAACATAACTGCCAAGAAGTTCGAAGAATAACACGCACCAAGCATTGTGGAAAGGCAAGTAAAGAATCATTCTAAGTGTTTTGACATTTAACTAAGCAAAACACCACAATACTCAAACTTATTCTTTGAAAGACAGTGATCGCGTCGAATCAGCTAGACGACACTGTAGTGCGTGCATCAAGCGTAGAGAGCGTCAAATCTGCTCTTACGCCTCGTCAATAAATCGGCGATGCTCTCTCAAACCGTTATATTAAAGCAAGAATGGGTATCGACAACTAATTCATACATATATAGATACAGATACAGAGGATGTCGTGGTCGTTGTTAATGTGGAAAATCGGGTCTCCAGTGAACAGCTTTGTTTGCATGTGGTGGTGATTGTGAATAAACATGTATTTTTAGCCAAATAGTAGTAATTTGAAAAATGTTTTAGTTCCTCAGTAATTTTAATTTGGTTATAACCAATCTATCTAAAACTCTTAATCAAAGATATGGATTGAGAACACATTTTTGAAATTTACACCATATTGTTTTTTTCTACCGGAAGTGTGATTAAAAAATATACAACAGCATAGAATAAGGGGTTTTGAGGATAACTAGAAGCCAATATTATAAAGACAAGCAAAAAAAAAAAAAACCAACAAAAAAAACCAACATTTTCTTTACATTTTGAAAAAGTGGAAAATTAAAATAAAAAATTGATATTTCTATGTCCACCGTTCTGGATATTACCGGAAGTAAGGTTTTTAAAGAGATATGTCTTATACATTGTATCCATTAGAAGCATAAAAGAAAAGTTCCTGCCCAATGTAATGATAGTATCAATACATTAAAACACTTTTCAATTACCCTCCCTAAAAATAAGCTTATTCTAGTACTATATCCGCCATGTTGGATTTTACCGGAAGTAGGGTTTTGAAGACATCTTATCTATATCATATATCCAAAAGTAATATATTACAAAGGTTGGTACCAAATATTATGTTTGTAGTATGATAATAACACCTTTTCACATACTAGCATTCGATATAGGACTAATTTGAGTATGATGTCCGCCATTTTGGATTTTACCGGAAGTGAGACAGTTTTTTCTAATGCCTCCCTATCTGAAATAAAAGAGTAATAATTGAGGAAGGTATATGCCAAATTTCATGCTTGTAGCAGGATGTGCACAATTCGTCTGAAATATGCTTGTAGCCGCCGGACTATGTTGTTAGGTATTAATCAAAGATGTGCTTTGAAGGAAGTACTTTGACCTATAATGTTTACTTTTTACACATTGTGACGTGGGCGGAGAATTGTCTCTTTAATATCCATTTAACATCTTCTTATTTATATGAATTGAGTTTTGGTAAATCTTCTAACAAACTGATGTAGCTCTAGCATATTAAACAGATAAACATTTTGCTGAATATTACTTTATATTTACACCGACAATTCATCGTAATATATGTTTTACTTAAAAACACAAAATAATGTACTGTTTATTTTTCATTAGATCCTCCATCAGTCAGCGTAACGCAAACATTTTCTGGAATAAATTTAAATCTGAGCTGTAATGCAGAGGGAAATCCGAAACGTTATACCTTTGGCAAATGGTATCATCGATCGGAATACAATGAAACCATTCGAAAATTTAAAGGAACTCCAGACGGAAATCTCATTATATGTGCACCAAACAAAACCCGGCCTCATGAAAATGAAGGTTTATATATATGTAGAGTATCCAATGGTATACCAGATAAATATGCAAATGTATATCAAGAAGGATCAGTTTTAATTCAATCTCCAGGTATATTATGTAAAATTATAAAACTGCATCGTTAACTTTAATGATGAACAGAAAGGCAAAAAGAAAAAGAAAGAAAAAAAATATATTGGTAAAGCATCGATCTATAAGTCTCTTTAGGTAAGATGTGATTATGTCTCAAAATAAGCTGTAAATATCTGTTAAATATGTCTACATTTTTTGTCTTTTTTGGGGAAAATAATAATTGATTTCAAAGAAAAATATCGTATAGATCAGAAGATTTAAACTCTAAAGTCCAAAAAAGGCAAGACAATTGTAAACTGTTTGCTTAGATCCTTTCCAACTAGCATTCTTTCACTCGATCTCGATTTGAATCGACCGAAATCAAACCAGTTAGTGCTCATATTATTTTTAGTACTTACTATCTCATTGTGTCTAATCTTAACCACTGCGTTCACACCTCAAGTAAGCACAAATCCATCTGACATACTTACCCATGTAAACACTGGGTATAATCATGATATATATATATATATATATATAGCATGTATAGTTATATAATCAATCTAATTTGTTGATACTCAACCTTACAAGTACAAAATAAAAGTGTTTTTTTTTCAATTCAATAACACGAACAAATTTGAATACTGCTGTTTGTAAAGATTTCGTGATTTTTCAGCCTATAGCATTTTAAGTATGATCCGTTGTCGTAGTTTAAACAGATTAAAGGTCGATTTAAAGCGTTCATATTGGGCTTAAATGATATCAAGTGAATCGACCTAGTTAAAATCGATCTCAGTGTCAAAGTGTAAACAGGGTCTTATTATTGTGGTATATTTAAGATTTTGTCGCATGAAAAGATATTCCCTGAATGTTATTAAATGGGATGTGATATGAGTAAGAACAACCAAAGCAGTGCCAATTTATAGTATATTACTCTTCGATGTGGTACGAAACAGCGATTTTTTCATTATAAATTCGTTACGCAAATGAAGACTTTCAGAAGTCTCGCCAGATTTTGTTTAATTCCATTGTCATATCTTGTAATAACTTTTAAATACACATTAAACTCACATTGTAAGATTTGAGTCCAGTATGAGGAAATAAATAGATTAAAATAACCGTCATAACCATGCATATGACGGAGCTACGTTTGCAGTATTTTTCTAATTCACACAAATATTAAGTTAGCTTGAGCGAAATGGGTAAAACGAATTATCTTTTTACAAGTTGTTACGAATAAAATATGAGGACAATCAAGACAGAGACATACGTGAATAAAATAATGTTATAGTACATTACAACATGTGAACCACAGAATAGCAGCGGCCACATCCGATCAATTTACGGCGGTACACCAGGACACAAGAAACAAAGTTTAATCTGCCCGTCGCTTGAATGTATAAACGCAACGAAATATGAAACCTAATGTTTTCTATTAACAGTAAATTGTTGCAGAAATAAGTATAAACATATCCAATAAAATTGAAAAAGGAAATGGGGAATGTGTCAAAGCGACAACAACCTGACAATATAGCAGACAACAGCCGAAGGCCACCAATGGGTCTTCAATGTAGCGAAAATTCCCGCACCCGTAGGTGTCCTTCAGCTGGCCCCTAAAATATGTATAATAGTACAGTGATAATGGACGTCATACTAAACTCCGAATTATACACAAGAAACTAAAACTAAAAATCATACAAGACTAACAAAGGCCAGAGGCTCCTGACTTGGGACAGGCGCAAAATTGCGGCGGGGTTATACATGTTTATGAAAACTCAACCCCCCCTATACATCTAGCCAATGAGGAAAAGTAAACGCATAACAATACACACATTAAAATTCAGTTCAAGAGAAGTCCGAGTCCGATGTCAAAAGATGTAACAAAATAAAATAAATAAAATGACAAAAATACATAAATAACAACAGACTACTAGCAGTTAACTGACATGCCATCTCCAGACCTTAATTAAACAGCTTAAAAGATTAGTATATTATCATGTTCTTATTTCATTCTTGTTTAGTACCGCCAATATTCGTTACAAACAACCAACGGGTGCAGTATGGACAATATGAACGTGAACTCAACATAACAGTCTTGCTGTTCACTAGGTCTAGTAATATACAATTGAATATATCAAATCATAACCAGTATTTACAACCAAATATTACAATGGAAAGAGTTGATACTCAGGATATTCTGCATGGCGTCAATGTAACAGTATCAGCATTTAAAGTTGTTTTTTACATGGGTTTGGCGACAAGGCAGCATTTTGGAAATTATACAATAGAGGCTTGCAACAATGAAGGTTGTAATACGTATATTGTTAACATCAAATCGGGAGGTAATCCTTTCTTGGTTAAGTGATTTTGTTATATATGAACCGTGCATCTTTTCAAACTGCGTGCAAAAACAAATAAAAAAAATTTGGCATAAAATGTCACTTTAATGTTTGCTTAAACATTTTTAATATGCACCTGTAATGTATTCCATAGCGAAATGAAACTTTTTGATCACAAGCGTCATTATATGTTGCGGAATTTTTAAATGCAGATACAGGATTGGATGATCTTGATAATACTACGGGAGTTGCGGTGTCGAATTTTACTTAATGTATCTAGGGTTGACGTCAGTGCAGGACGTAGACCAATCATTCGGAATATAAAGTAAAAGTTCAAAAGTATGGTATCGTTGTGTTTCTTCTTTTTATATTACGATAGTTGATTTAGCCCTCCTTATATTGTATATGTTGGCTATTTCAGTATGACAAAATAGTTACTGACTAGATATTCGTGGCATTGTTAGATGATTGTCCCCTAGGAACAACTCTTGCCCTCAGCTGCAATAATCTGGTTCATTCATACAGTCAATAAGTATAAAATATTTCATGTTTTGATTTATGTCGTAACCTTTTCATAATGTATTATCTAGATCTACCACAAACCCCTACCAATCTGATAGTGATTCAATACGAAAACCACATTATAGTATCATGGATGTCTGAGTTTAATGGCGGGTTCAATCAGAATTTTTTCATACAGTATAGAGCTGATGACAAAGAAATATGGACAACCACAGGTCCAGTAGAAGATGCATCGGGAAATAAAATGCATTACTCTTTATATGATCTTATATCAACTAAACAGTATTTTGTGCGCATGTTTTCTAGAAACAAAATTGGAGATAGTAATATAACTAATATTACAGTATCAAGAAGATTTGGTAAGTACACATTCGGAAATATACAGCGTGTCTGTTGCAACGCGGTTTAACCTTATAATAGTATTATACAGGTGCACCATATTTTACATACATATATTTATTTATCAAACACGTCAAATGTAAGACAATTAATTTCAATTAATCATATCAACAATTCCTGATGACGATTTTAGAAAACTCTTTAAGATGTTCAAGTTCATTGTCAGCTTATGTACGAGATTATATGTAATTGCATGGACAATTCGAGATCATAAGATATGATGGGGTAACTTTGATTTGAAAAGGTAATTGTTTGTACTATACTTCTGTTCAATTAATTGTCTATGTTTTACGGATTTTTTTTGTCGAGAGTCATTTTCGTCTTGTAGTCAAAAACTTAATAACTTATCGTCGACTCAGCAAAGTTCTACAAGTAAGAGATATGAGTTATCAAATTTAAGAACAATCACTTGGGGTCTAAATGATTCACTAGAATATGGTTGAAACAATTATTATTGTACATACGAAATCCGTTTTGGGTCAGCGCGCTATATCTATAGACATATGCAAATGTGTCAATTTAGTTCTTTTTTCCTATTTGTTGTTTTGTGAAACTTCTATGTACAATTTGACTGTGTATATACAATGCGTTTATTCTTCATAAATTCATGCAAATCAATTTGTATCTCTCATTGTTGATTTGTAGGACTGACATGTTTGACACTAAAGTTTCATTACTGTTAATTTCATTACTTTGTTTATTTTACGATGGTTCAATGTATACTGGTTTAAGTATTATATAAATTACGCTATTTACGAATTAACATATTTAAACGACGAATCCGCGTGGTGTATATGTTTTGTAACATCATTGAAAAGTGGCCTGGTGATTTTTTATCCAATAAAAAAAAAACAGTGGAAAATGTTGTTCTAGCCCACTGCTTATCACGTGCACGCGGGAATCGATCCAGTCAATTTTTCGAAAATCAGCCGGTTCATTCAGAAATGCTTGTCCTCGTGCGTTCACTTAACTGTCAGTTACACGGCTAGAGTCGTAACAAAAGAGGCTGAGTTTAACATCGTTTAACATAAAACATATCAGATTAAACTATGGTCTAAGCTCCGCCTATCTACATGAATTTGCAAGCACAAAGTACGTCATGATTATGTTTAATGGAATACATACATGTATCAATCTTTATATTAAACCATGGTTTTTCAGAAACCGAACTATTAATCAGATTATCACGTAAAAACTTCAAAGGAAAAATGTCGGAAGATGTTTTAATAACTTTTAATCAGGATAATATGTTCCTGAAATAACTGTGGTAGATACATTTTCATATATGAAAAATTCAATATTTTTTCCACTATTACAACACATAATCAACACTGTGTATTTAAGATTTTTTTAACTTGGATTTAGACTATTGATTGTACATTATCGGTGTATTTATATTAATCGCGTACAGCGTATGCTTCAATTTGTTCATGGTCCCATTCAAGATAGTATTGCTGTTGTTGCAAAAATGTAAATAACTTCAACAAATACCCTTCTTTCAGCCAATAAAACAGTCTCATTTTGAGGAAATGTAAAACCTGCAAAATCTCGAGTATTTAAACCAATTTAACAATTCGATAAACAACAGTCTTGTATTCAAATGAATCAGACATGATAATATTTAAAGCTTTAATTCTTTGCAGAGTATCAACTAAAAACGATTGCTGCAAATGAGTACTGCTCACTTATCATTGGTAGTATTGTCGGCGGAATGCTTATATGTTGTATTAGCTCACATATCTGCAGTCGACTTAGGCGAAAACGAAAATCTACTGCGACATTGGAAATATCCCCAGGAGACCAATATGATGAAATTGGCACAATCAATTATAACATGGTAATTGTTGATCCAATAAATAGCTTTGAACAAGAGAACAATGACAATGTATCTAATGATCACGAAATCAATGCTGTCTCGTCAAGTGATGGCGGAGAAAGCTCTACTGAAAGTTCTTTTATAGGACGACCTGGGGATGGTTATGAAAATGAGTATCAGGCAATAACTCCTTCAGTTATCGAAATGCATCAATACAGTAGCATCATTCCAACTTTTAATCAGAATACAATTGTGTCACCGACAAACGCAGCGACACCATCCTCAAAACACATTACTTTTGCAATCGATAGTTGCACAAAGCCATGGCTTGTCATATACAAGAGGATTCAGTAACCTGAATTAAGACAGTAATAGCACCATGGACTTAAATTTTTTATCTGTACTGCGTTTATTGTAGAAAACATTTGGTTTGGTGTATATCTTCTGTCTGAACAACAAAGTGTTGAAATAATTTATCATAAGAACAAGAGAACAATAACATGAATAATTTAATGAATTCAAAATTGTTAATGTGTTACAATATTTGTAATCCCTTCAAGTAAGTAATATAATCAAAAATTAAAGTGATTGGTTAAAAGTGATTGGTTAATGTTTAACGCCACTTCGAGCATTAGTAGCTATTTCGTTAGGTTAGGAGACTAGTGATATATTTGTTGAACTACTTAAACCACCTACTGAGGCTCCTAAGTTATAAGACGGTGTAATTTTGTACAATTTTATGAAAGATAGAAATAATATATGCAATAACAAAAAACTGTTTATATTACAAGTGCAGGTCAATCCACCTTAACATGTACATTGGACATAACAATAATTATTTCCAGGAAATAGCTCATTCGGTGTCCAAAGATAACTTTAATGTCCTACCAAATATCTATTAACAACTGATCCTGGTTTTCCCAAAGCACACATAAACATGAAATAAGGACATGCATATTAGTAGGGTGCCCAGTATCGAAAAAGACGTCTAGTTAACGAGTTTTTAAGTTAACGGATAACACACGGCTATATTTATATGCAAACTATTGGAAAATTATTATATTTTCCAATCATGAATGTCGTCGTATGATACCGTGGTCACGTTTTTCAAAATTTTGTGGTGTCTTAGGGTACCCCAAAATACCTTTCTCTTACATGCGACATCTTCAACACGAAAAATAAAATTATTGTTTTCTGGGTTATTTGTTCAAATGATACTTATCATTTAGATTGAAAACTAAATTTATCATATAACGAAAGTTGAAAAGATTTATATGCTTTAAGTATAAGTATTTCATGTTTTCAGTAAGACTATTTTAAAGCTGAAATTTACCACATTTTGAACGAAAGAAAATGTATTGCGTTTTACTTTCACGGGATTTTTACTCTGATACCACAAATAAGACATGGTTCATATGTGTGCTTAATATCTTTCGTGTAATGTTTATCAATGAGAAGAAAATAGCAATTTAAAACACAAATTTAGTGATAATTCTGCCTTGATTCAAACACGCCTTTTCTCGTGCCGTTAATCGTTTTGTAGCTTACACTATCAGGTCATTAACTAGGACAATTGTCACTAACTTCATTTCTCTTTTTTTACTTGTTGTATGGTCGATTTGTATGTTTTGAATAGTCCAATTAGTTTAAACATCATTTTTTTGTTTTGGGAAATTTTTGTTGTTGGTTTTTATAACTTTGATTGTTTTTTTTTGAATTGATAGTTTTGTCATAATTGTAATACACAAATCAAATTAGCATAAACAAAAGCGTTATCTGGGCTCTGTGACCGGAGCACGAAAAAATCATGTATATTTTAGTATATTGCATCTTCGTAATGATGATTACAAAATATTGTACCACCATTCTTGCTATAAATATTACACTAGCATACACGACTGCGGTTATTTTAAAGCTTAATCAAGTTCTTGTTCGTCTGTAAAATTGTTTCAGGTGATATATAGAAGGTCTTTAAATTCCTGACTGGAAAAGTTTCTTTGAGTCAGTGAGACCCAGTTGACCTTAATAAGATTTCTTGTCGAATAAATTCTTCAGCATCATGGTAGATCAACAGTTATTATGTTACATGCGGAAGTCATTTATCTAGCTAGCACTTCCAAGGAACCTTAATCTGCTCAGAAGGACTATTTAAAAAATATTTTGTACGCCCGATGAAGTAGATACTTAAATATAGGAAGATGGGGTGTGAGTACCAATGAGACAACTCTCAATCCAAATTACAATCTAAAAAAGCAAACAATTATAGGTCAATGTACGGCCTTCAACACGGAGCATTGGATCACACCGAACAACAAGCTATAAAGGGCCCCAAAATTACTAGTGTAAAACCATTCAAACGGGAAAACCAACGGTCTAGTCTATATAAAAAACGAGCATGATTTTACATGCTATTCATGTAGACAAAGAGTTCGGTGTAAAAGGCATCAAGGGTAGGATAGAAACTCTGATGACAACCAAAATGAAGATGTACAAAATTTTATTTTTCAGTTTGTACCTTATGAATCTTTGTTAGCAATCGAATTAAAATTAAGCAGTCAATAGTCCTTTCTAAACAATGAATATAACATCTACTGAATTTTGAAATCGTGGGAAATATAGTAATAATCGATCTAGTGAGGAAAGATATGTAAAAAAACAACAACAACAAAAATGCTATATGATCTCTGACCTTGACGTGGTTGGTGGGCTTTAACTACAGGAGACCATAGGATGTAGTAGGTAATACTAGCTTCGATCATAATTTTATATTTGCATTTGTTCTTTTTTTTTGGTCTTCATTTCATAAGTTTTAAATGTCCCTTTGGGTTTCTACGCCTTTTGCAATTGTTTGTAAAATACATCGGTGCTGTACTGATTCCTCTCCCTTTTCATATTTTTGGAATACTTGTAAACATTATAGCCAATTGTTGCTCATTTAATCATCTGTATATGTAGGATGGGGTGTTTTACCTGTTTCTAATAGACGTTTAGTTTTCATAACTTTAACCCACCTTTTTTCTCCGTTTGCATCAATTTTTACTTCTGAAGAGCAAAGCTATACACAGAACTTTATATTCAACCAAGTTTGACGTTAATGTTACATAAGTTTCGAAACAAATCATTTATATATAGATAACAATAACAGAAATTTGATATTTACCTAGAAATTGACGAACACCTTACTATCAAAAGACGTGAAAAACACATTTCTTTTTCGACAAATTATCAAAGTTAAGATCTAAAAAACATCTGAAAATCTTAATTGTAATAAATTGAATACAAAAATTTCAAATTTAGAAATTATAATAGGTCAAAGTCACTATTATTTAACAGCTGTTTGGAAATTTCAAATGTACACCCTATATGCAAAAAAGTCAATCTAAAGTCATTTTTGGCGATAAAAATATAACATAAGTTCTAAATGTCGATACAAAGGATACTTTTCTATAGATACGTTGTTTTTAGTGTGCTCCAAACGCATATATGTAGGCGAAACAAGCTATCTAAATGTGACTGTGCATGTTTCTGGAATTTTTGCCTTGATCCTGATTTACATAAAACTTGACCACGGCAGACAACGACAACAACGGTATTTTGATGAGGTTTGTTCTCCTCTTTTCTATGATATAAAATATAGCCGTGTGTTATTCCGTTAAGGCAAATAGATCAAATTTGTTGATTGGGCACCCTACTATATCGTGACAAGTATGGAGTTCAGGTCAATAATGCTTTTATCTAAACTTGTCAAGCCCTATAACTCCTTTCATATCACATCGGTTAACAGAACAAATTTCAATGCTCCAGACCCGCATTTTAATGTCTCTAAAGTAGATGCCCGTGGCCAGACGTGATAGTTCGACAGAAATATTGACCTATGGTAGTAATAACATTATCGGTTGTTGTTCTATGACTGCAAAATGCCGTTTTGTTATAATATTAGTGTATCAAAATGCATCATACCTTCATATCAATATTCCAAAGCCATCTGTTCATCTTTTTATTTTACAGTTTCATTGATGATGTCCTTTTAATCAAAGGTTATAATTAAGAACAATAATTCGAACAGTATTTGCAAGTTATCGTTCTTGGCTAATGTTGATTCTTAGTTTAAAATGCCCAAGAACCGTTTAGGAATATGGTTTTTAAAGATATGTCTTTCGGGAAATAATTTCTACAGGGTATTACCCTTTGCTGCAGTAACTGATCGATTCTTCAAGAATACTTTACGACCAATATAATTACAATCAAATTATGGAAATCTGATTACAGAAGAAGACAATGTAAGAGAAAAAGATGTTAAGTTAGACATGTTGAGTTTAAAAAGATCCATAACCGGTTGGTATCAGTTATCGATTATGCTTCCAACATCTGATAAAACAAAGTTACACATCAAAAACAAATATATTTTGAAGGTGAAGGGAAACCGATAATCATTGGAATCAGTTTATCCAAAGAACAGTGTTTCCGTCTCGAATTTATATTTGTTCATGGTGCACATGATACACATTTACAAGATAGAAAATTTAATAAGAGTATCCACCAAAAAAAACCAGATAGACTTATTCATTGTTATATTCAGTTTACAGAAAGGAACGGTCGATGTAGAATGATAACTTTATATACACTGATATTAGATATACCATTTGTTAAAGTCTGTCTTCAAATATATTGTGCTACTGGTTAACTCAATGTAACCCTTGGTGTAAAATGATTAGTTTCATCAAAAGGTTCCCTTAAGAAGAATTATTTGTCCTTTATCTGTGATGGGGTTTTGATGCTTCAAGAAATTTTGACTTCCAGGTGTTGAAGTTAGAAATCATCTCTTTCACAATGCAACGGACGCTATCAGGAGCTGGTTGACCGTTATGTAATAGGTTTTTAAACAGAGGACGATGATTATCCCCTGATTGCCGTTACTAGAATTCCCTCATTTTTCGTCAAAAGGAATTAACCAAAAAGGAGTCACAAACAGGCTTGAACTTACATGAACAACTTTACAGATGCCACTTGTAGAACAGGATATTCAAGCCAAACCAGAGCGATTGTTGTGTTTCCCTGTTATAGAGTGCATGTAACTCATTCTTTCTATTCTTATTTTACTTTTGAGTGTACTGTTTTTAATATAAGGGTAGCGTTCTTTTTTTTCTTATATCATTACCAATTTGTTTTTCGAGATTGATTATTACTTTTGTTATATCTCACTTCTCCTTTTCAATATTCGGTGACATATGAGAACAATTTGATACTAATTTTTCGACGGTTGTTTTTAAAGATCGTTTATTATATGTGCCCTCCTGTTAAAATGTCATATGCATCCTCATTTTAGAATTGAATGCTTCTTTTTGTAAATTCTTTAGTGTGTAAAAGGGTTGAACGAAGTACATTTTGTATGAAGTAGCGCGGTAGCGCTTCATTCTGGAAATGTACGCACTTTCAGGGATGCTGTTCATAAATATATGTCTTTCGGTAAACAATGTGTACATGGTAAAACCGTACATTAGCTGCATTTACTGATTGACGTCTCTCGAAGATCAAATGAACATGCTACGACTAATTTTGACAATAACAAAGGATATGTGATAACAGAGAAAGAAAATGTAACAAGTTGAGTTTCAAAAGCGCCATTATTGATAGGTATCATTTATCGCATATGTTATCGATAGCTAAAATAGCAAAACTACACATCATACCAACATGTGAAAGATATAGAAGAAACATTCATAATAGAAATCAGTTTATCCCAAGAACAGTTCATGGTTTTACCATCTCGAATTACAAGCTTTTTTTAACACATTTACAAATTGTACCTTCCCGTTGAAATTTTCAAGGTCAAATGATAACTTTATATACACTGAGGTGAAATGTACAATTTGTTATAGTCTGTCTTAAAATATGTTTTGCTACTGGTAAACTCAATGTAACTCATGGTATGTAAGAATAAGTTTCTTCAAATGGTTTCTAAAGATTAATTAATTGTACTTTCTAATTATATCTATGATGGGGTTCAGATGCTTACAAGAAAGTATGAAGCTATAAGTTCCTGGTGTTGAAGTCACATATTTCACAATGCAACGGACGTTATCGGGAGTTGGTTGGTCGTTATGGAATAAATTTTTTTAACAGATGACGATGTATATCTTTTGATGTCTGTACAAGTATTTCAACTTTTTTTTGCCATAAAAGGTATTGATTGAAAAGGTGTCATAAGCGGGTTTGAACTTACGTGATCACCACAACAGATGCCCCTTGTGGAAAAGGACATTCTAGCCCAACCAGGGCACATGAGGTGTTTCCTTGTTAAAAGTTCATGTTACTCATCCTTTATATTCACAATTTGTGTTTTTGTGTTCTGTTTTTAATATTTAGCTAGATATTTTTTTCAAAGTTTAGACTTTGAATATTTTTTTTATATTTCACTTATCTTTTTCATATAGGTGAAACATGGCAGTAATTTGAAACAAAGTTGTCGACGGTTGTTTTTAAAGGTCTGTTATTAAATGTGTCCTCCTATTATAATTTCATATATTTCTTTATTTAAGAATTGAATGCTCCTTTTTGTAAATTCATTAGGATGTAAAAGCGATGACCGAAGTACATTTTAAAAAATGTACGCAAGGTCAACGCATTTACAACCTTATGAACTTGCAAAAGAAAGCATTCAATAGTTATAATTACATTTGTTTGCTGTGATTATGAAAACACCATTATTATCAAGTTTTTTTCTTTATTAACACTACATTGAATAGGAACAAGGATACATTTTATCTACTATTGTTTCGTATGATATTATGATTTCCCTTTTAAAGTTGTATTGATACATCCGTTTTATAATATTCACACCTTCCTCGTTGTTCCTTTTACTTGAAAAAAGAAGAAATGAGTCCGTCGATACATTTTAGGAAAAGGTACGTATCATTCTCGTTGTGATTATATATTTTTCGGTAAATGATCATAAAATATTGCTGTCATTATCATTAATGTATCCCTCATACTTCATGTTCATCCATACATGTATACATACATTTTGACAGATAATATTATTTAAGATGCAGCTAATGTATAGTGTAACTGTTTGGTAGAGCATACACACATGACTATTTGTTTTTTATTGTAGATAAAAAAATGCATAAATTATGCATGTGCATATTTTTAATTCCTGTATGGCAATTTCTATGTAAGTAGATGAATCATTTATTCTAAGTGAATGACTACATATTCAAATATGTGATTGTGTTACAAACATATCTAAAGGCACTCATTTATTTTTTTATTTAGTTCCGTCATAGATTGCAAAACAAAGCAATATATGAGGATAGTTCGTCCGAGCAAAGAATTGTGAAACTGACGCCTTCCTCATGTTTTGCCTTGATCCCTCTTTTTAAATTTGACACTTGTTTTGTTTAATTCATTTATAGGGTAGATTGTGCAAATAATACAGTTTCTTTAGATGTACAAATATTTTTAACAATAGTAAGGGAAAAATATATATATATATTTGTGCATAAGCTGTTCGTTATTGAAATATCATTTATGATTATTTTTCTCAATATTTCAAACAACTGTATTTAAAAGCAAAATTTACAAGCGTTGAATGTTTTCTGCGATTGTCAGTACACCTGTATTTTAGATTTTTAAATCCTACATAACTACGTTATTTGTTTAAATCAAATAAAAAAAGTTATACTGTCTGATTTCTGTAGCGTCATTAATGACATTTAACAAAGAGCATTGATGTAATCATTTCAACACTGAACAAAATTCTTTGAAAGGTTATCAACTTATCTTATCTATAGAAAAATGGTCACGGTGGACTCTGCTACATTTGTCATGTTTGTTTACCACACTTCCAATTAGAGAATTCTGAATAGTAACTCGGACGTATATAACTACATGTAGAAAGATTGAATGATTGTGTTCGTATTAGCATTGAAAAAAAAATATTATTTACTTTTTGCATATTCATATTATCAGGGTTATAAACAAACTGCCCTTGAATTGGTTTGTGTTGTTAAGGTATATACAAACAGAGGAAAAGTTATCACACAAGACGAAGTCGTGAATGCTTCGTGTTTAAAATGTTCACTATGTAATATTAAAGAAAATTGTAAACAAAACATTAAATCATAACACAAAGATAACTTATAACAACAAAACGATGGAGATGATGTAGAAATAAGAATGGTAAAACATCGGCTGCATTGGGTATTTTTTGTTCCTGATCGGCAAGCGTCGGGCTCAGCGTATTGTATTGGCACCTGTTGCTAATATTATCACATCTCGCTATGGATGTGGGAGGGGGATGAAAGGTTTAGTGAAAATTAACAAATGCCACGTATCTAATGAAATGAATGGTTATATAAAACAAACATTTAATTTTAGTCTTATTTGTCAAAACTCGCACCTGGTACTTCAAAATTACTACTATTTCTCTTAATCCGTTATGCATTGTTGTGCTCTAACAGAGGCCAATTATCTATAACAATTAATAAAGATTTGCGATTTCAAGATATTTTTTTGTTTTTGATGTGAACAAAAACAATTTTTAATAATATACTACATAACAAATATGTATGGTCCTCTGTTGTTTTTACATCGAAAATGCTTTAGATATACCGTATTAGTATTTGCTGATACAGTAAAAGCAGTTAAAAAATAAAATGAAATAAGATGTTTCCATTCTTAGTTTGCCCACCACCACCAAGACCATCAGTTGATTGTACCTTTACAAAGTATTGATCTTAAGGAAATTATTACTTGATTGTAAAAGTCAAAAATTTACCCTCGGAGACAACGTTATTTGAAATATGATAATGGAAGTGAAACACTTATCTAATTTTAAACTCAATTCTTCATTTTTCATAGCTGTATGCACTCAAAATGTTACTGTATATGCATCAGAAGGTGATAATGTAACTATTAAATGCAAACTGTTTCCAAACAGTAAGTCGACATGGGACAAAGTAAAGGCTAATGGTAAACATAAAGTCATTCTGTATGCAGATGGTTATGAGATCGATCCGGATTTACCTAATAAGCAAAACCTTGCAATTGTTGGTAATATAAACGAAGGTGACTATAATCTTCAAATACAAAATGTATCATTTAATGACGACGGGATTTACATATGTTCTCAAAGAAGCAATAAACAGGGGATTTTGGAGTCCTACGCTACACTTAAAATAATAGGTGAGCATCTTAAAATAAATATAAAAACTGTTGTAACTGCAGAATGGCACAATTTGCAAAGTTCTAACATGGTGTGCTTGTCTTGAGTACGGAATGGTGTGAGCTTGATCCTAGTCCTTTCAAACTGATACGGCAACACTTTGTATTTGTTTTTTTTCCGCTAAGCACGCATTTTTCATATCATGCTGAAAGGCTGTAGAATTATCAGCGGATTATTACCTTTCAAGGTGACAATTATTTTAAACGAGCACGTTAGAAAATGTAGGTCTAGTATAAAGCCGGTCCAATTTAGACATGGTATCGTCCTGCATGGTGTATTGTCTTTAAAGAGTCTATATTACTATTACACAAAATTGACATATCTCTTTTGAATTTCTACTCATCATTGAACCGAGTAAAAATAAAATTTTAATTATGTTGTAGATCTACCTTGAACACAAATTTATTCAAACACGTCTTGTGTTGTGTTTTTAACATGCTTTGATGTCTAATATATCTGATATGAATCCACACTTTAGTTATAAATAAGCTTATACATGTTATATAAATAACGGGCACTGATAACTATACTTTTACACTTAATTCGTCAAAATGCATGAAATGTAGGTATTGAAACCGAGAGTTCAGATCAAAGGTTCGAATATCGCAGAATGACTTTAGACAGGCAACTTTTGAAGATATGGAATATCCTTATCTAACAATAAATGGTCAGATGTATTCAAAACAATCTGTAGTGTATCGTTGAATCATGTTTGAAGCTGAAATATGCATTGTAAATTTCAATTATCGGCTTTTAATTTTCCATATACACACGGTCGCAGTTCCACGTTCATGATCAGTACTAGTAATTGACGTTGCTCGGATCGTATGTTCATCCCGTACAATGCACCAACATTACGCGATATGCTGGAATGTGACAGCTAGTGTTACGTTCAGTATAGCATTTTTGTAAAGATAAAATTGGTATGTTAAAATAAATCAATTTCAATTGAAAATTGTCATTATTGAGAACTCAGAAAGTAGTTGTTTATTTAAACAGTCAAAGAGAAATCGATCAGAGATAGCGTATATAAGCCCAGTAGTCAGCACTGTTTGTTACTAAGGCTTTTCCACCTCAGGCATAGATAACCTTAGCTGTATTTGGCAAAACTTTTAGGAAATTTGGTCCTCAATGCTCTTCAACTTCGTACTTTTTTTGGCCTTTTTAACTTTTTTGGATTCGAGCGTCACTGATGAGTCTTTTGAAGAAGAAACGAGCGTCTGGCGTATATATAAAATTTAGTCCTGGTATCTATGATGAATTTATTTACAACCACTGGGTCGATGCCAATGCTGGTGGAGATTAATTTCCCCGAGGGTATCAAAAGCCCAGTAGTCAGCACTGTTTGTGCTGACATAAATTATCATTGATATTGTTATATTTATACATTAACTGTTTACAAAATTTAGAATTTTTTGAAATACTAAGGCTTTTCTACCTCAGACAAAATACCTTAGCTGTATTTGGCAAAAAAGAAATTTGGTCCTCAATGCTCTTCAACTTTGTACTTTATTTGGCCTTTTTAACTTTTATAGCGTATATATAAAATTTAGTCCTGGTATCTATGATGAGTTTATCTATACAATTTTAAAACATTATTCAAATAGTTAATGACCCTAGGAAAACATTTCGCATTTCCTTTTTCTATTGTTTCCGAGATGAATAACGGAAAAGGGAAATTGAAATGCTTTCGATACATACAAAATTTTAAATCCGAGAGTGTTTTAAATTGAAACTTTTGATATACATAATGTTTAGCTAGTTTAAACCTGATGATTTTAGAAAGATTTCAAATACAATATGTACCATGTATTTGACCTCTAAGGAAACAGATGAACACTGATTTTTTGTTTTGTTATAAAGATGTGGGACAGAGGGAAATTTATCATTGTATTCATTTAAGCTTTGCAAGTAATAGGTAATACAGTTTTGGTGGAACTGTAAAATTAGTAGTTGTTGTAAAGTTAAAATCATAACATACAGTAAATATTCATGAGCAGGACATTGTTTTATAATAATTTATACATGTTCATTAGATAATATCGGATCGAATGCATATTGATTAATGCATAGCTTTGGTTGAAAATTTTCAGCTATATTACTATTGTTAAAACGAATTCTTCAAATCTTAAAAATTGTCTAGAAATGAAGCCATATGAAAAGGACCTTGACTCAAATGTTTGGATGTTGTTCATTACTTAAACATGAGATTTGTTTTAATAATTCCGACAATTGTTTTCCTATAAATATATTTTGTCCATTTTTTCTATTCTATAAAGTAAACACTCAATTATTCTCTAGTTTTTATATTTTACACATTTTGACCTAAATGACGGTATGGTTGGAAGTCAAGTACCATTGAAAAAATAAGTCTATAAACATAAGACCTCGGCATAATTCTGATTCTAAAATGATATTTATATCGATAGATAATTGTAAATCAAATTTGATTTGTTGTTTATTCTCTATTTACCATAATGTTGTCAGTTTCTCTTTTATCTTTGATTTTGTATTGTCTCATATTTGTTTTGTTGCATTTCAATTTTCGCCTAAACCATTACTAAATAATAAAAGGAGTAGTTAACATATAAAAGGTAGTAACAAAAACCCCAAATCAACAACTGAGGCCCACATTACAACGTATAGCAATGTATAGCATAAGAGTATGAGCAGTTTCTAAGTTCCTTACATGCTACGGTCATATGTACACAAACCATTGTTTTAATATAATATGTTATGATTTAAACTGTACACAATAACATTGCAGAAATTATTAAAACAGTCTGCATAAAACTTATTCAGGGAACAATGAAAAAATTTGGTTTTACGCTTTTCGCATGTATGAATTTTGTATAAATGAAAGGATTTTTTAATATTATACAGCTAACAAACAAGAAGTATTTGTCAGGAGTGGTGATACAATTATTCTAAACTGTACATGCATAAGTCAAACAAACGGAAACTGGGTTGGACCAAATAGGTCGTCGTCAATGACAAATATATTAAATGAAGCACAATTAATTCCATATACAGAAGGATTTCGTGTTAATAGAAAGTTGAACATTTCAAACATTAATGTTGTGGGAAGTTACAAAAACAGAACATGTAATTTGATGATAAAAGAATTTTCTATTAAAGATGAAGGGACATACAAATGTCAATACGTTGAAAATTATAAAACAAACAATCATGTTTACAAGGTTTTTCTTACAAGTGAGTATACAGATTACTTTAAATGTCATGTTTTTTTAATGTTTGTTTATTTCGAGTGATGGTTGTCTGCATGTGTCACAATGGCGTAAGTTCCAAAAATGTTCATATGTTTTTAATTGTATGTGAAACCTGTCTTGGAAATGCATGATAATTCTGCAGTATGCAAATCAATGGGCACTTCATCAGTGTAGACTTGTTTTGTAAATAAATTAAAGGCTTCATGATTAATCTTTTTAGCACACGAGGCACTGTTATAGGTTTGGTTTATTACAGAGTATTAATATACTTTTGATGTTTTTTCTTAAACCGTGCATGTCTGGCGAGTACATCGATACTTGCACATGTACAAATTTCTTCGTGTGTAAGTAGTTGAAATTAACATACTTGACTTTTTAGATTACTATTGTTTTCAATTTGTTTAGGAAAATGCAGCCTTACTCTACAAGTAGCTGATAATGACAATTTAAAACAAAAAAGAATGTTAATCATTTCATAAAAGGTTTTTCTAAACCATATTGACTGTTAAAACCAGAACCAGTTTAGCAGTAAAAGAACCACGGTTTTGTTTTAATAACCATAAAAAAAAATCAAAGATTTAAAAATATCTGAATAGATTTACCAAAGTTTTAATAGTAACAGAAATATAATCCCGACTGTATCTAAATTTAAACAGCATAAAAGAAACTAATTGCAGTTACATTGTATCAGATGAATAGGGAAAATTAATAAAAAAACATGTGTTCACCTTTTGCGTCGTTATTGTTCGATTCCACTAAAATGTTGCAGGCTCGATCAAATTAAAATGTTTGGTTTTATTATTAGAAAGAAGGATAATCTGGAATCATGTTTTTTTGTGAATTTATGTTTGATAAAGATGCTGTAGCTCCTTTCTACATATGAATAACAACATCTTAAATGAGATAAGTGTAGGCGCTTTTGAAGAAATAGTTGACACAACATTTAAAATATATCTTCTGTAGGATACCATTTATTAGAGTGCTATCAAAATAAGACGAACTACAACGTGCATAATCAATCAATGTCTCATGGTATTGAAATTCGTTATGTTGCTTTTATAATTTCTGAATTCGATTTACAGATAGCAGAGTAACCAGTCCATCGATTGACTCTTCTGTGGGTGAGTTGTAAAGCTAGAACTTTCATGAATAGTTATATCAATGATGATAATAATAACATGTCATACATATATCTTAATTAACTGGCATCTTTGTTATGTTGATTAGTGTTCGTTCATTGTTCTTGTTGCGTTCTTGTCGTTTCCCGTTACCATGCTTTCTTATTTCTTATTACAGATACACCTTCAACACGCACATTAGTTGTCACTTTATCAGGTAAGTTTTAAGGGTAACATTATCACACTTAATTACATTGATAATAAATAAAAACTTTACTTATGTACTTCCAATATATATTTTCTTTATTACATTTAAATGTATATTATAATCTATGTATACATGATACATATGATATAACAGACATATTTGTTTTAAATGGTATTCGATAATTTTTTGTTATTTTACTTTTAAGAATTTTTGAAGTCTTATTTCAGTGAACAACACGACAACCAATCTAGATGACCATTTATCACGTGAGTGTAATGGCTTAAATTAGAAAAAAAACTTGTCAAAATAACAACAAAAATAGGTGTGATCATTATATCCAAATCAAATACAGTTCCTTTTATCATAACTTTTTCATTCACTCGTCTGTGTGTTGTGCAACATCGTTTACACATTTTGCTATTTGATCTTTAAAAGATGAGACACGTTAGGAATGAAATCAAACATAAAAACAAATAATATGTCAAAGAAATTAAATAACACTGCAAATACAAGGTAAAATACAATATAAATATTGCAAGAAATCATAAGTAAACTAATCTTAGAAACGATGATTACCATTTTGAATACTAGACATGCGTTTCGTCTTTTTAAGACTATCAATGATGCGCTATTCAAAAAGGTTAGACAAGACAATTAAAATACGAAGTTGTTGAGCATTTAGACCCCAAAATCTGAAAGTTTTTGCCATATACTGAGAAACATGATAAATCAATCTAATCATGGGATAGATAATCCTTAAAATGAATTATTTATGTAAATTTATTGGGGTATAAAAGTATGGACCGATGTATGCTTTGTATTAATCGCGGCAGCGCTTGATTCTAAAAAAATACGCATGGCTAACTCTTTTACAACCCTATAAAATTACCAAAAAGAAGCATTAAATACTTATAGTTACATTTCCTTTTTGCTAGGATAATGAAAACACGATTTCTATCAAGTTGTTTTCTTTTGTTTTTACCTGCGCACTTAATGGTGAAATTCAAAGTCATCATGCATGTTACAATTCATTTTAGAATGAATGTAATTTCAGAATGACTGGAGATTTCTGTTAGCCAATCATGATAACGTATTATAATGAAATACACATGTAATGTAGTTATTTTTATCAAGATGCTTGATTTCTTGATTGACAACATATTTGTAACGTTCGGAGGACGTGTTTTTCAACAGACTGTCGGCATCCCAATGGGAACAAACTGTCCCCCTCTACTTACTGACTTGTTTCTTTATTATTATGAGGCTGACTTCATGCAGGAACTTCTTAGGAAGAAAGATAAGAAGTAAGCAATATCCTTTATCTCTACTTTACGCTATATAGATGACGTTCTTTCACTAAACAATTCAAAATTTGGTGACTATGTGGAACGCATCTATCCCATCGAATTGGAGATAAAGGATACTACAGATACAGTTAAGTCGGCTTCATATCTTGACTTACATTTAGAAATTGACAATGAGGGTCGGTTGAAAACAAAACTTTACGACAAAAGAGATGATTTCAGCTTTCCAATTGTGAACTTTCAATTTCTAAGTAGCAACATTCCAGCAGCACCTGCATACGGGGTATATATCTCCCAATTGATACGATATTCCCATGCTTGCATTTCCTATCATGATTTTCTTGATAAAGGGTTACTGCTCACAAGGAAGCTATTAAACCAAGAGTTCCAAATGGTGAAGTTGAAATCATCCCTTCGTAAATTTTACGGACGCCATCACGAGTTGGTTGACCGTTATGGAATAAGCGTTTCACAAATGATATCGGATATATTCCTTACGTCGTAACTACAATCCCCTTCCCTTTCATGAATGTGACCTACTGAATTAGACTATTTACCGGATTTGTGATTACATAAGCAACACGACGGGTGCCACATGTGGAGCAGGATCTGCATACCCTTCCGGAGCACCTGAGATCACCCCTAGTTTTTGGTGGGGTTCATGTTGTTTATTCTTTAGTTTTCTATGTTGTGTCATGTGTACTATTGTTTTTCTGTTTGTCTTTTTTATTTTAAGCCATGGCGTTGTCAGTTTGTTTTATATTTATGAGTTTGACTGTCCCTTTGGTATCTTTCGTCCCTCTTTTGTGATTATGCCCATATCAACTTCAAATTAACCAATCAGACGTACGTCAAATTAAAATATCATTTATTAGTTCGTGTAGTTGTTAAGGAACGGTTTCGTGAACGTCTTTCAATTTTCGTCGTCTTTTGTTACTTTTTGCAACCTATTTTTCATGTTTGACTCTATTGAAGTTTTCAATTTCTTCTTGATATATGCAATTTATTGTTTTGATAAGAAGTTGATTACTTTTTATAAAACATCTTACATTCAAAACTAACGAAAAGTATAAATACCACCATAATGCATTTTGTTGTAACGTATGGTAGGCTACTTTAAGACAGGAAAATAGACTTTGGTGTCGTCCTCTACTTACAATCATCCGAATCATAGTCATATTGTAATGTTATGCAACGTGTTCTTTAAAGCAAGTATTTGCAATGTGAATAAAGGCACACATTATGATTTGTTATATAATGAACAAAAATCCTGAAGTATTTTAGTCTGATTCAAACAAAATTGCAGCATAATGTCATTTGATAACAAAAATGATTAATTATTATTAAATACGAATATGCAAAATAATTGATTTAATCACTTGTATTTAAATTCATTTTCAGACGATGATTTTAAATCTACATATGTATATGGGTATTGTTGGATATTAATGGGCAGTATAGCTGCAGGAATAGCTTTATTATGTGGATGCTCACATATTTTCTGCTACATTAATCGTGAAAACACTGCGCGGAGGATTCTTCACTTAAATACAGAGGACAACTATGATGAAGTCGAAACTTTGAATTATAACAATGATATTTTTGATCATACAACCAACAATGCAGAATTCAATAATGATAATGTCTCTAGCAGTATAGAAAGTAACGATATGATGTTAAGGGCCAATGTTGTTAGCTCTGATGACAGCTCTTCAATAAAACAAGCAGGTAATGGCTACGAAAACCCGTATCAAGCGATAAATCTTTGTGATATCGATATGCATCATTATAGTAACATCGTCTCAAGCAATTATCAAAACACGACAATATTTCTACCTAGCTTGCCGAAAGATACTTCCAAATATTTAAATATTTCAATGGATAGTCGCATGAATCACTGGCTTGTTATATACAAAAGAAAATAATGAACTGAATCAAGACAGTTACAAAAGACATGCTATCAAAGAGAGACCAATTTTGATGGGAAGAGCCTGTGCAATAACTTATTTCATAAGTTTTAGATTGATTAAACTATATATATTTTTGTATCTTTGCGTTGATTGATAATCATCAACCATTCCATATTCCTTGAATTTGCACCAATCGTAATTAATCATTAAAAGACATGAGCATTTGTGTTATTGTGGTGTATAAGAACTTCTTAGTTGTATTTATATTTGTATCCATCTGATGAATTAAGTCTAATTCAAATGATTTTCATAGTTTAATATTATGTTAAATCAATGCTCAATGTTAGGGGGAATTGACGCATTTAGATTAGTTTAACCACGCCACTTTTTGTATGTATTTCGTGTACAAAAAATAAATAAATGGTGTATGAATGCTAATCAGTCAACTATCCACAAGTTTTCAAATGACGCAGATGAAACACATGTTAGGTAATCGTACGGCCTTCAACAATAAGAAAAAAATCAAACAAGCCATATAGTCAACTGGAAAAATAATTGATTAAGTTATACAGCAATTATTCAAGTTGAACGAATAAAACAACCACTGAATAACAGGTTTTGACTTCAGAAATATACATAAATGATGTGGCCGGGATAAAACTGTTTCCAGGTGAAGGTGTTCCACAACTTTACACTAGCTGTCAGTACGTAACTGCTAGTAATCCTACATGTATTATGACTTTACTTTGTGTACTTTTGTTGTTGGGGTGTACATGTTCCCATCCACGTACACTTTGTGATTTTTATTAGATGTGTTTCCATTTGTATCCATCTGATGACTTATAAAACCTTATTCAATTTTCATAGTTTTTTATTATACAGTACTGTTCAATGTCTAATGTTAGGGGAAGGTTGACGCATTCAAAAATAATTGAAGCCACCACATTTTGTATTTGGATGTTTAAGGTCAGGAACCTGTAATTAAAGCTTTTTTTTTTATAGCTCTGTAATTACATATTTGTTGTTCTTTCATTATTATGTACACAAGTAAGGCCGTAAGTATTCTTGTTTGAATTGTAATACAATTTTCATTTCGGGACCTTTTAAAATTGACTTTACGACATGGGCTTTGTTCATTTTTGAAAATAAATTATTTGCTATGTTTGTATTTTGTTCAAGTAGTAGGGTAAACTTTTGCCCTGTTTGTCTTTCGTATAGAACAAAATGAAAAGATGTTGTATGAGCGGTAATCAGTCAACTATCCAGCAATTTCCTAATGCGGACAATCAAATCCATGTAGGTAATCATTGGGCCTAAAACAATGAAACAAGCTCAATAAATCATATACATGTAGTCAGCTTTTAAAGGCGCAACAACAGGAAAACTAACAGCCTAATTTATACAGAACTTTTCATGTTGAACAAATAAAACAACCACTGCATTACAGTTTTTGTTTAAAATAATAATACATTATGTGTCGGAGATGAACCTTAAGTTAATGACAATTTGTTCAAAGCTAATAGAAGCTTAGCAAATTTAATCCATTGAAAGAAATGACAATGTATGAAGTACTAAATCATTTCAATGATTCGAGTTCAAAGTTGTCAATTGTACTATAAATTGTATGTATTTCCTCTCCCTATTGTTTTTAATAAATGGTAACGGAATAGGACCCTAGATTAAAGGAAGAAATTCAGAATTAATTGTTTTTTTTTTTTATTAAATTGTTGTTATCAACATTGTCACAAAAAATCACAAACCTTTTTAAATTCTTCATATGTCTGTCATCAATTTTTTGTGGCTTAATTTTCCTTATACGTTCGTTTCCACTGTCGAATAGCCGAAAATGTGACCTGACAATAAAATACGATATAGATCCTTTTCAAGAAATTCAACGAGTATATTAATTTGAATGGAATGCAGAGAAAAAGTTATACTGCACATACATGCATAACAAGGTTAGATTTGCTTAATTCCTAACGGTTACTATTTTCATTTATAAAGAATTTTGTTACTTCGAGAAACGTTACTTCAGAATATATACTATATCTTTTTTTAAATGATATTCTTATATGACGTGCTTCTTTCGCTTTGTAAATAAACACATGCTCTAAATCCAATGAAATGTGTATATTAACTACTACAGAATAATGAATCTTATTAAATTTGATAATATTTCATTAACTTAAATCACTTCTAAACTCTTAAATGATGCACATGTTGTTACTAAATCATTTATTATGACTGTAACATGTGTAATGTGTTGCAATTCGAAATTGACATATTTGACCTAAATACGACAACCGTTCATGCTGACTGTTCAAAACTCCTCTCTCTGAAAAATCACATTGCCAGTCGTTTGTTTGTTCCAAACATAAAAGGGAGGTTCATGGAAGAGTCTACGCTGCAAAAGTCAAAAACGAAGATAGCAAAACATATACCCATTAGAATGCAAACAAAACGAAATTTAGTTCTAATATTAGTACATGGAGCAACTCATCAGCCATTTACGATTAACATATTATTGTTATGTTTATGTTTTCCCATTATGGCGGAGCGGCGAATGTTGAAAAAGTCGAAAAAACTACCTCATGAAATTTTAATGTCTTAAATTATCTATCGATTATTCAACTTTGTCGTAAATATATATCAAATCTGGTACACATGCCGTTAAAAACAGCCTTAACTGATGTTACCCAATTTCAACGAATACCCCACTGCTGATTCGGTAGACAAATCTCATAACTTAACCCATCTACGAATAATTTGTGAACGAAATTGGCAAATACAGTTACTCTTGAACTTCATAAACTATAAGGGCATTTTTAAAGAAGTTATATATATGAGATAATATGCATCTGAAAATAGTTACAAATAACACAGAATAATCATCGTTTTAATCTGATATTGTTTGCATGTGCAGTATACATGTGTTTTAAAGGTACAACAGGGAAGCCGACGTTTCATACCTGAATTGACCCGATTTACTTTTTAAAGTTTATGCGTTAGAAGATAAATTTTTGACTAAACATCTGCTTTTAATCCAGAATTCAAGTCCGAATATTTCGAAGTCATTATCAAGATTATTTCTTGTTCATTTTAGAATTTCCGAAGTCATATGATATCTTTATATTGTTTGGCATTGATATTTATTCGTTTATGTTGAATTTCACAGGGAAAGTGAATGTAATTGTAGGGTGCGCTTGGTTTTGTATTCAAGTAAATTGACAATTTCACTATCTCGTTAAAACTGGACCCGCGCGATGCCAAGACAAGCAAGATAAAGTTTGTGTTGAAAAAATTCATGATCTGGCAATTTTGCTATTGATTAAATTTGAACTATATCAACAGAATCTGGACGCAAATGTCTGATAAATACTGCAGCAAACGGAGGCATAATGATTTTTCTTTATTGAATTATCTAAAAAATTCATGAACTGAATCAACCGTATCAAGGTATCATAGGTTTTGTTATAAAAGCTACAAAAGTAAGCCGAATTTATATTAGTAGCACGTTCTTAGGCTGAAATACAATAACCAGATATGAAGCCCGATTTAATTAATTATTTGTTTTCTGAAAAAGATGTTAATCTTCTTAATACGTCAAAGTGTAATATTTGAAAGCATTTTTTTCATGAAAAGGTGTTTACTTTCCATATCATTGCATATAGCGGAAGGTTAGCAATTGTAAAAGAGCCTGCGACGCCAAAATGTTTTTTTCAAATAAGATCATTTGCTCAATAATGCAGCTTATAATGCGGCATGTTTGACCACAAACTGACATATAGAACAAAATCCACTGATTAATCTGCGTATGATTTGACGTTCGAAAGTGTAGTTCATACTATATCTCAAAGAGACCTTCTTCGTGACAAACATATCCTTGTTATGTCATCAATTTTTACAATGCACTTAGTCTCTTTTACCAGATAAAACTAGTCGGACCTAATTGAACCTCACTGTTAAACTTGCAAATCATTGTACAGGATTTTCATTGTGTTCTTTACCAAACCAGAACCAGGTTAGTCTAGCGTTATATTTGCTAGCGACATTTTAATTACAGCAGTCGTAATGGCCGCGAATAACGTCAATGCAGAATAAGAATTGGCAGGATAACAAACGATTTATACCAGTTCACGCCATAGTTTCGTTTCTTGACCAAGTTTCTTTCAGCAGTATTCCCACTTATAGTCATGCCTTGAGTGAATTCCAATTCATTTTGTTTTAAATCGATTAAAAACTTAAATGTGAAGGGGGAGGCATACCAGGCAGCATGTGCCGGTTTGCCAGGACTAGGGTCTTCCTTGAACTGATATGTGTTTTTGTCAAAATGTAGGAAGTTACAGTAATGCCCAGGCCGTATTGGCTGACATAGCAAGTGATACAGATGAAATAAAATACATTAAAGTATAAAATTTTTTTTTTAAATATGTTTTAACTTTAGTTTGATTTTTTCAATGTTCTTTATACGGGCATGTCTCACTTTTAATATTTGTTATATATAACAAAGTTAAACACTCTTGTTCTCATTGCAGTAATGTCAAATGACTATTAAACGAAGTATAATAACTCAACATTAAGAAATCATAAGGCTTCGGAAATTCTAATATGAGAAAGAAATAAGCTTGTAAATGAATACAATTGATCTTTGCTAAATCGCCTAATAAGGGCATATGAATTTTTTAGTTAACGAGAGAGGGAAATTGTCCATTTACTTGAATCATAACAAAACAAACACATCTGAAAACCAAGCGCACCCTAAATTGATATTCACTTTTCCTGTTAAGTTCATCAAATACGAATAAACATCAATTATACCAAACAACACAAAAAAATCATAAGACTTTGGAAATTCTAAAATGAATAAGAAAAAAGATTGGTAATGAATATGAATTATTTTCGCTAAATGGTCAAAAAGGGCATATATCTAGAAACCACATCAGCTTCGGTTAATTTGTGACAAATATTCTGACGTGAATTCTGGATAAAATGCAGATATTTAGTCAAATATTTATCTTCTTACCCATGAACTAAAAAAAACATTAATCGGGTCGATTAAAGTATAATACGTCGACTTCCCTGTTGTACCTTTCAAACACATCTATACTGCACGTGCAAAAAATATCCGGTTAAAAACGATGATTTTGCCGCGTTATTTTTAACTATTTTCAGATGCATATTACCTCAAGTATAGAACTACTGTACATTGTACCAGATTTGATATTTACGACAAACATTTTTCAAAAGCTGAATTATCGATAGACAATTTAAGACATTAAAATTCCATGAAGTATTAAGGTAATTTAAATTTCTAAAGCTGTCCTCTCCGCCGCTCCACTATTATATGTATGGTTTGGAATTCCAATTGTAGTGATTCGCAAGCGCCACTCATTTTGTAGATGACAAAACTGTCTGGCGGACCAACTTAAAGTCTTGGTATTATTGATGTCAATTCCAGGTTCATCAATTATATGGTCATTTTTATATATTCCCTGTTTACAAAACTTTGATTTTTTTTTAACATATAAATATTTTCTTATCCCCGGCATAAATTACCTTAGCCGTATTTGGCACAGTTGTTTTGAATTTTGGTTCCTCAAGGCTCTTAAACTCTTGATTTTGTTGGCATAATAACTATTTTGATCTGGGCGTCACTGATGAGTCTTACGTACCTGAAACGCGCGTGTGGTATATAAAATTAAAATTCTTGTGTCTGTCTTTGATCTCTACTTAGTGTCTGTTTTGTTGTTAAATGTACAAGTACCCGGTCATGTCCACTTTATCTGTTTGTTATATGTGTTTCTATATTCATCCATCTGATGAGTTAATCCTTTTTCGACTGCATTGCATAGTTCGTTCTTATATTGTACTGTTACATTACTGTCCCAGGTTATGGGGAGGGTTGAGATTCCTCTTACATGTTTAACTTTCATTTGTATGTCTGTGCCTGTCTCAAATCAGGAACCAGTAATTCTATGTTTGTAGTTTGCTGCTCTGTTACATGTTTGGTTCCGTTCATTTGTTTGTACATTAATCAGATCGTTATTTTTGTCGTTTGAATTGTTATACATTTGTGATTTCGGGGCCTTTTATTGCGGTATGGGCTTTGCTATTTTTTTAAGGCCGTAGGGTGACCTATGGCGGTTAATTTCGGTGTCATTTTGGTCTCTTATGGAGATTTGTTTCATTGGCAATCATGCTACATCTTCTTTTTATATACGCCGCTACTTAAAACTTAATCAAACTAGTAAAACATAATTATTTACATAACTGTATATACTAGTCTTCAGAAGTTTGCAGCTAATTTGAGGTCAATTGTCTGAATAAAACAATTTGTCAAAGCTGTTAATCTTTTCATCATAGTAACAGTACTTGAACTACTTAACAAGTACTTACGAAATGAACTTCTTAATTCATCAAACTTATTGATCACATGATGTAGTAGCGGAGAAGTGATTGTTTACTATAAACATCTTTGGGTGATTGTTTATAATAAGCACGTGTTTTTTTTTAAAATTATATTTGCTATGATTGAGAGACATATATTGACAATGCTGCTTTTACGTGTATATACAACGCATGCGATTCGTGACGAACATGCCCGAGTATTATTTTAGGGTTTTGGTGGAGTATAAATCAAATTTTATACATATGTATTGTTTTTTTTTTTCTTTTTTGTTATCGATTTTGATTGTTTACTTACTTTATAAGCTTTGATTGGTACTGCTTGTGTGAATTGATGCATGTACAGTGACGTGAATTCGAGGAATTCTATAATAAATAGTAATATTCTATTCATGTGTTGTTTTATTTGATTAAAAATTTACTACGCTGTGCAAATACGCACATACAGATAGGGACTTTTCATTTTGAACTTTCCTCGGAGTGAGATATTTTTGTGATTGTTCTTGATATTCTAACGTATCAGTATTAAAATTGCAAATACCGAGCGATGCCACTGCGGGTGAGCGTTTTGTCCGTGGTGGTATCCCCTGCCCAGTAATCAGCACTTCGATGTTGACATGAAATTCAATTATATTTTCATTTTTAATCTTCGAATTATATTTGATTTTTTTTTTACCGATTATCGTACTCATTGACTATATCTTTATTTATAATATTGATATATTCTGCAATGTTAGTAGAATTAATTAAAGAGAAAATGTATCCAATTATCAAATTCTTTAAATGTGAGACATTCCACCTAACCCAAACGTAAACATTAACTTGTCAATGTTATATCTGTAAGGTTTTGTCTGTTTTGTTTGCTTACTACAAACAGAAGAGAGGAGCAAAATTCAAGTTCAGAGAAATGTTATAATTTATACAATTTATAGTCCAGTCGATTTGTGAAACAATTGCTCAGATTGTGGTAAAAGCATAAAATTTTGCAGAGTGTTAGTTGAGGTCATAACTAACATTTATAGCTATGGACCCAATTCAGAAAATCAAAATGGCGGATCCGGGCGGCCATTTTGAAATCATGTCCAAAAAATTAATAAAAATTATCAAAAAATAATATAAAAAATATATAACTTTACCAATTTTGATAAACTTTCGTATGTCTTATGACAAAGAATATCAACCGAGGACAATTGAAGTATTAGGTGGCCATCTTGAATGGTGGCCATTTTGGAAACGTAAATTTCAAATATATCATTATTCGCTATCCTAAATGGTTTTTTGAATTAATACTAAGTTTTATATGCATTTACAACTAGTTTTCTTATCATTTATTTATATGATTGTTGCTATTCATATAGGATATATTCACCAAGTGCTCAAATAAGGCATGCATATGTTAACAAATAAATGTATTTAAAAAATACGCGTAAATTCTTTTAATTGCAGTTAAGCATGTACATGTAGGTCTTAGTTACTTTTTTACCACAAAAAAATGCGTACATACAATATAAGTAATGACAACTGTATGTTGAAAAGGAATAATACGTAGGTATTAAGTCAATGGAGCTGAAAAAAATAATAAATAGACTGGAAAGAATTCAGTAACGCAAAGAGAGGACACATAAGGATTTACAAAGCCAATCAAATACAAAAAGAGCAGACATAGACATTTGAGCTGGTAATCAGTCATTTTTGTAAGCATACAACTGTTCCAAGTTGATGAAGGCAATGTAATTGGAAAATCACAAGGCAAAAATTACTTATCCTGTCAAAGCAAATCTTAAGACCAAAACATATTTTGTCAGGAAAAACGAAAGAAGTCTGAGATGAGTCACGGATTGAAAATACCAGTAAAATAACCAGCCGAGGTTGTGATGAATTAACAAGAACAATATGATTGCAGGAATTTTCTTTCTTTCATTGTGACGAGGTATCTGACTATCATCATGAAGCCTCAACAATTATGATCGACAATAGAGTATGCGACTATCACTTGAACAACTAACCATTGTTCTTTTAGCAAGACTCAGTGCTGGAGATTAATATTTCAGGAGCAGATATTATGCTAAATGCTAAATTAGACAGAATTCGAGACACAGAAAAAAGTCAAGAATCTGTTATCCATGGAATGGGGCTCGCCAAATTGATAGAAAACAGTGACGGCTCGCACTCTGGAACATATCTTGTTTTAATATTTGAAATTGATGATATTGGTAAATTGTACAGTAAACGTTATTAGTAAATATGAGTTAACATGGAAGGAATGATTAATACAACACTTCTGAAAAATTGAATACCACCTGCCATAGATGATACCCAAGCACACATGAAAGGTTGCGTCTTTCTCCGGATTCTCAACGAATATATGTTGGGGAAGTTCTGAAACAGGCCATGTCTTTTAGTCGTGATGATGAAGGCCTCTCTATAGTCAAAGTAGCTAGAGTAGTTTGAAGAGTTAAGCTTGTTACTATAAAAAGGTTCACAGGGACATTCAATGTAGGCTTTCCAAATGAATCAGTTCCACAATCTTTGAGACGTCTTACTCTCTATCTGAGGACTGATAAGTTGCAGTTGTATCCTTTCAACGACGAGTTGCACAATTGAACTATTATAGCTGAAAAATGGTAAGTCTTGTCTGCTACTCAACGATATTTCTGGACTGTGTCTTGATGTTTGGCCATCCTGTATCATTCTTACTAAGGAAACTTATGTCTGTTGAACTGATTCGTGTCAACAGCTGTTATTGAGTGTCCCTGTAAAGTTATTCTTAGTATCAAGCTTATATATTTATTTACCCTATTATTATTAGATTTCCTGTGGCAGCTACATTCCAATTTTGTTAACTGCGTTGAATCAGTTCTTCCTTTCATGATAATTCCAAGATCTTCCAGGCGTTTACTGTACAATTTAGCGTGATCTGCAAGCTTGGAGATTGGTACAATACTTCTTCCAGACCGTGTGCCATCAATGTATTTCATTATTTAGGAAAGCACAACTTCAAGAATAAAAGATTCCTGGCATTCTTTCAGTGTCTATTATTCTGCCTATTTGCTATGTCGTCAAGTTTCATCAATCATCAAGCATGATACTAGTGATTTGACATCTCCAGCTCTTACTTTGGCTAAGGGAATATGTCTTGTAGTACAAGTGCACAGTCATGTCCTATTTTTATCGATTTGAAAATGTCGATGTATCATACAGATCTTCAGATACATCACCACAGAAAAATACATTGCAGTCATTGTTCTTTTTTATCCAGTTCCACTTTACAGTGTCTGGTTACTTATTGTTTCCTTTTAATTGGCAACTTATCTTCAACATCAGAAGTATGTTTTCCCTTTTGCTGATGAAATATTTTGAGGTCTGAAAATTTGTTTGACATGATTTGTGCCATTTGGCCTTGTGATTCTGGAGTGCTTCTGCAGTTCCATAGCCCTCATTCAACTGTTTCGAATTGAGCGAAAGGAAAACCAATTCAGGACCCATCATCTTCGTACGCTTGCATCAAAAGAGTGATTGCCAGCTCAAATGTGTATGACTGTTCCGTTTGTATCTGCTTGGCATTGCACACCCTTACATGTCATCTCTTGCCGTTTCACACATTCCTTCCAGTCTAATTGCCCATTATGTTTTTCTTATATCTAGTTCCAGTGTTTTCGAAATCTACAATTTTGATCTTTTCAAAAAAAAAAAATCTTTCGGTCATATATTATATAATATATACGTAATTTCTGTTTTAAAAAGTTACTTAGGCAAACGTGTAAGTAACAGAAATTTAGTTACTGATATCTTAATTTTGAAAACATGTGCATGCCTTATCTGACCTCTTTGTGAATATCCAATATAAATTAATGAAAAAAGTATGAATGCAAACAGTGAATTAATAAGATTAGCGAATAATGATATATTGGAAATTCATGTTTTCAAAATGGCCATCATTCAAGATGGCTACCAAAATAATCAATATATATGAAGTCCTCAGATGACAGTCCTTGTCAATTGTGATGAATATACCATATGACTATATAATAATTTCCTGCAGCAAGCGCTTAACTTATACGTCTAAGTGAACACGGTTACTTAGGAAATGCAAGTGTGTAAAAGCAGTATTAAGTACTACTCTATGTTAATGTGGAGGACAATGTGATAGAATATGATATACAGAGTGTGGCTTGACAAAACATGTACATGAACATTTCATTTATTGTTAGATATTTTTAACGTCAATTGAGAACATTTGAACAGTTGATGTTGTTATAACATTACTTGTAAGATATAAAATTCATTATGTCTGCAATCAAGGTTTTTGAAAGTTGTTTCAAATGAACAATACCAACAAAACGAATTATCCAGCAATCAGCCAACTTTTATAAACGACAGGTATACAAATATTTTCTTGCTAAAAAGTTTATTTCTACGTATAAAATAAAATTCTCCTGTTATTCTATGCTGAACAAGCGGTTGCACGAATATTGCTTTAAGAGTAATAGTTCATTTTATGATCCTCTTCGTGTCCGCGTTTTAATGCTGTTGTAGCCGCTACAAAACAGAAGAATAACTCGGGGGAGGGGATAGGCTAGCTTTTTGTCCTGTTTATATAGCTCAAACAAATACATTTGTATATATCTTCCACAATTCATTTTTTTATTATATCGAATAATGACCACATATTTTGGCTTAAAAAAGAAAAAATAATTTCAAGATGGCCGCCATGCAATATGGGTAATATTTCCAAAACTTTTGTTCTACAAGACAATTGGATTCAGCACTGTTGTTCTATCATCTAGATTTCATGTCAATATCTTCTCTAATATCATTTTCATGATTTTCTATTATTAATATATTGAGATCAAACAGCCGCCATTTTAAAATGGCCGCCTCTTCCGCCAATTTCGATTTTCAGATTGGGTCCATAGCTTAAAATGTTCTCCATGACATTTACTACTACTATGCCAAATTTCATGCTTTTACCACAATCTGAGCAATTTTGTCAAAAATCTGCTCAAATCGACTGGACTATTATGGGGATGCATTTGATAAAGAAAAGAATATATATCAGTGTTATCTTTATGTAGTCACAAAATGTTAGAAATTATTTTAAACTGAGGAATGTATTTCCGTCATGCAAAGCTCTGATTCCTTACCCGATTTTACATTAGTTTGGCCTAGACCATCACTGAAAAGGCATTAAATGTCAAAATGCGAATCTGGTTAAAACAAATGGTTACATTAATTATAGAAAAACTAATCGAAGAATTCAAATAGAGAAAAATATTCAACGAGTGACCGAACAACACATTAATTCACGAATGCGCATAGCGCATGAGTTAATTATCAGTGTTGTTCGGTCACGAGTTGAATATTTTTCGATATTTGAATTCTTTAATTAGTTTTTCTTTTATTTACATTGGTAAATGACTTTTTTTATGAAAATAATGTAAAACATGTGAGGAACTATATCATTTTCCTACGCATTCACAATTTGTTTTGATCCGCCGTTATCGACGTCTTAAAAACGCCTATTGTTGTATGACACCAGAGATTAAAATAACCACGTTTTTTTCACATGTGAAATTATCGGTTTTCATTTAACTGGGAAATCAATGTAATTCATTGCAGCCAATGTAATAAAGTTATTGACCTGCTAATCGACTTAAGTATACATGTAATGGTAAATAACAGATATCGACCATCAGAATCAGTTGTTGTTAGTTTAAACACAATAAAAATGGGACGAGAGGTACCAGAGGGAAAGTCAAGAAACGTCTAAAATTGACGAGATTGCTATCGCTTGCCAGAAAATAATATTTAAAAATAAGGTCTTAACTTTGTGAAATACATATAATTTCCAAACAGTTACAGTTTGTGTAATCAGATCTTCTCATGACAAGGTTTTTGGACTTACAGTTAAGGTTTATATCATTCCGTGCCGATACATTGTCTTTATTGTCAAAGTAGTGCTCATATAACAAAAACAGAAAACAAACATGCATATATAAATATTTTAAAGACTTTAAAATACACACGAATTTAGAAAGGCACTACAAAAATTGGTAAAACGAAAAGACGATCACTAGACAATTATAAATATTACTGTTTCAAACAACTTCTGCATTATATGGAACCAAGCTTAACCATCCTAATCAGAGTGCACCCTATCGCATTATCTAGAGTTGGAAGTACATGTAACATGATAAACAGCACAGTCACAAACCATTAACGATAACTCGTTGATGTCAGCTTGTTGATATTGATCCTACCAATACCAGATAAAATATCTACAATTTAACAGAAATATAATAACTTCAAGTGCATTATATTGAATTTATAAGCTGAAAATAAACGCATCAGAGATTATGTAGATATCAGGACTAAATTTTGTATATACGCCAGACGCGTGTTTCATCTACAAAGACTCATCAGTGACTTTCGAATCCAAAAAAGTTAAAAAGGCCAAATAAAGTACGAAGTTGAAGAGCATTGAGGACCAAAATTCCTAAAAGTGTTGCCACATCCAGCTAAGGTAATCTATGCCTAAGGTAGAAAAGCCGAATAATTTAAAAATTCAAAATTTTGTAAACAGTTAATTTATAAATATAACCATATCAATGATAACTTTATATTATAGTATATACCATAGAAAGCAGCACCCGAGTTATAACATCCCATTGTTTAGTATGTTTTGGAGGTTGAATCATACACACTATTTTATCATTTCGGATAAGTTTTACATCAAAGTTTGATCTGGTTGTGATGTTTATACTATTTGTAAATCCTATTGTAACACTCTATGCGTTAATCGGATTTCAGCGGGTGCGAAAGGTTATATTAACATTTATTGTGATGATATGAGAACTCAACGAATACAAACGCTTATCAACTTATCTAAGTGTTTATTATAAAATTGTATAAGGAGGAATATCGACTTTCTACCACAGCCCGTTTTTGCTGCTTCTCGATACTTTACAGTGTAACTGGAAAATTGCAATTTGTTGAATTGGTTCACTATTTTTGTGTTGCTTCTGATTCGCGATAAGAAATCTTACGTGGTACTAAAAACAATGTTATGGTGATGAAGTACGATGAAGCATCATATGACATTACGACCAAGTGCTAACTCTTCAAATGACAATCGGTGCGATACATCAGGAATTAATGATACCAACGATAATCAGAAAAATGTTGAAAGTGGTGAAGTTTAGGAAAATCCTTAGTAACCAATTAATCTTGCCAATATTGAAATATATCAAAAACAGTTTTATCGTTTTACAAATTTTCAACATACTCATATTTTTCGTAGCAATATGGAGAGTAAAACCGCATGGTTTTATCATCCGAATTTTTCTAAAATCCTTGGTGGTTAAATACAAAAAGTGAAAGGAGCTGAATTGGAGTAACAAAATGATACATTTATCCTTTTACGGTTTTTTCGGTTTAATATAGAACAAAATTATGTATTCATCTATTTTCAAAGGTTTTTTGTTATTGAATTAGTTATACAGAAAGTTCACAAATGTAAATTTTGTCAATCTATATATCAGTACGTACAATGCACTTAAACTACAAGTCCTTAGAGTCCTTGAAATGACAGTTACTGTGACGTTGCAAATTTATGTCAGGATGAAAGTTAAATTTTATGTTAAAAATAACTCTACCTATCATCAAGTTTAGATATAAAGTTGCATTATGGAATCCAAGAAGTATTTTTAATCAAACAATGAAAGTACAATGTAGTATTGGTGCGAGCTGGAAAAGGTTTAAACATTTATTAATGGAGCAATTGATCCCAGGAAACTATGGCACGTTTTCTATTATAATTATGTTCGATATATATTACGGAAACAGGAAAATTAAAGGTTTAAGCTTCATAAATAACCCTTAAAAACCAATATCACAAAATAAGCCTACACATGCAAGTTTATCTTGAATATGAATATGACAATGATACTTTATAAAGTGTGTGGATTCGAAGCAATTAATCCAAATCTAGCGTTGACTTCAGGGAGTTGGACTTAAGTTTCTAAAGGACACCGATAAGGATAGGTTTTATCATATATTAGTACTTCATATATTTCAACTTCCTCCAGCCATGTACATATTTCTAACAAATCAAAGGCTGACATGATTTTTTTCAAATTTTTATTCGACGTATTAGTTTCTTCTTAACTTAATCTTTCGTCAAGAGTGCTTACTAATTTCACTTTCTAAACAATTTTTTTTTTCGTTTCTTTCTTTTACTCTGTTTGGTGTTCGTTTTATTGATGGACTGAAATCCTGATCGTAAAATATAAAATATAACTTGTGTTTTTAGATATAATACACTGCTGCTGCTGTACGTAAAGGTCCGTTTTTAAAAGTGTAAAATGAAATTTCAGGATAATATTAAAGCTATTTCAATAAAAGATGTATAATTACTCCGAACCCTTGATAATAAGCTGTAAAGCTGAAAAAAGTGCAATGATCTGATGAGAAGAAACACGAACCATACATATATCGAGTTCAAATTGAACATATCAATGTCAAAATAACAGACAGAACCAGTCTTAAGATTATAATGTAATGAAAAATATAAATAATTCGTCGCAACAAGAATCGTCAGACTAAATATCAAAAATATGTTGTAGTCATTGAGACTCCTCTATTGAAACCATATTTCCGATTTAATATTTTATTCGTGACCGTCAGTGAGTTTAGAAGGAAGTTTTTATGGAATTAAATATAATGGATGTCAAGTGATAACAGCTCAATAAATGGAATGTATGTAATTAACACTCAGGAAACACAATTTAGAATGAAATACAGAAATGTTGGACAGACAAAAGTTTGTTTTTGTATTCCTGAGAGTGTTGCAGGTGGCAGGTAACATAATTCTAATCTTAATATTTATAAACAAAAATAATCAGTCGTTGCAAGGCCAACTGTTTGCAACTGTCTAGAAGTTCAACTATTCTAGATCTACTATAATGAGTCATTAAAAGTTTAGCATTAAACAAATGATTATGTATCGAGAAAAGCACGACAAATTAGGTTGAAACCCTTCGGTTATGCTGTACTCAAATTCATAAGATAGTTGACAGAATCATTTTAAAAGCTTTAAAATGACTAACAATATTGCAAAATAAGGAGACAAGGAAAGTAACATGTCGCAAAAAGGAAGAAGAACTGCTAAGTTCAATGAAAACAAACAAAAATAAGCAGAAATTGTGTTTCTAAAACAGAAAAAAAAATAAAACTAAAAAAACAGAAAATAGACCCTTCTCCTCAGCGCATATTGTTTTACAAAAATCGTCAGAATAACAGTTATTCGAATTGACCAGAAGCGAATGGAAGGTAATATATACACAAATATGCAGACAATATATTCAAGACAAAATAATTCGGATAGAATGTTGATGTTTAGAGATTAAGCCGTATGTTCCTGAAAGTAAAGTTAAAATCATTAGAAAAAAACCTATATAGATCTAACATTTATATTGTCCGGCTCGTTGATAACCAAAAGAGTATGATACTAAGATGGTCATACCATACGTATGGTCATAGCTAGGGTTTCCGCTGTTTTCGCAATTTGCGAAAAAATAATAATTGTGGCGATTAAAATTCGTCATTGGCGAAAGAATTTGACGAAAGAAATTTATATATATAACGATTTATGTTAAACCATCTTGTTTGTTTACTTTTTTTCGGGTTTCTCTGACTTTACCTGATCGGACAATACTCGGAATTTACCTTAAACTCATTAAGATTTTGACAGAAAATCAATAATCGGCTGCTTGCATTGTATAGCTATCGACAACAAAGAACTAATTAATAAAGGTGTTATCATTGTAGTATTTGACAAAATGATATGGTTAAATGGTATCCGTCACATGTCACATAAAAGATTTATTAACCACTTTGCGACGCACATGTTTTAAATAAACTTATGACGTCTTTTCTGTTATTGATAGTCCAGAAAAGAAAACTGTCATTATGACGAAAAATGTTCAAAAGCAACAAAAATCTCTGATTTAAAACTTTATCCATTGACTTTAATATAGATGACTTTGAGTAGGTACTTTAAAGTCATTTCAGTGACACGTGTTTCAAGCATAGTTTTACTTCTCAACTTTTACATTTACGGGGCCATTTACAATGGTCTACAAAAGAAAACTGTCGTAATAAAGAACTCTATTCAAAAGGTTGGGAAGATATCGGTAAAATCCCTAGAATGAAAGTAAAACATGAAAGTAAAGACTACACCTTAAATGAGGGATCAATTTCTAGTGATAAAAACTTTTGTTTTGTTGTAAAATCCAATTCTTAGTACAAAAGCGCGAATATTTTTATTTTGAAGAAATTTTCCCAAAGATACTGAACATCTTTCTGGTATTGTGTGGAAAAAATGGGAAATTTTAAACGAAAAATATATATAATGTTACTTGGCGAAAAACATAATAAAGTGGCGAAAAAAAATATTGTTTTGGCGAAAGAGGTGGCGAAAAAAATAATTGACCCAGGGGAAACCCTGGTCATAGCCATAAACATAAGGACAAAATACGGATATGATACGGAATATATATATAATACATTAATACATTTTAAGAGTATAATAACCTTAAAGTAATTCGTTTCTATTTGCATTTGTGGTGTTCTGAAGTAACGATACCGATATAACTGTTTCATAATTTTCAGGAAACATACAGAAAGTACTTGTGACAACAGGTGATACAATTGTCCTAAATTGTACATGTACGAATCAAACAAACGGGCTCTGGGATGGACCACAAAAATCACCATCAAGGATAAACGGTTGGCACGAGGACACTTTAATGCCGTATGCACAGGGGACACTACTTAATTCAAAATTAAACATATCAAAATATTATATATTGGGAAGTTATAAGAACAGAACTTGTAATTTGATGATTGAAACTTTTTCGTCTAATGATGAAGGAAAATACCATTGCCAATATGTAGAAAATGACACAACAATAAGTCGTTTTTACAGAGTTAACATACAGAGTAAGTATACATTATCAAATTCAAATAAAGCATTAAATAAATTGAAAACATACATTATATAAATTGAAAACATACATTAAATAAATTGAAAACATACATTAAATAAATTGAAAACATACATTAAAAAAAATGGTTAATAATTCATATAAATAACCGTTTTAATAGAAAATGACTGTCGAAATCAGTTCAAAAGGTGAGAGAAAAACCGTTCCATAAACTGTTAAAGAAAAGTTCTCCTGAGAGTTACAGAAAGATTTAAATTGATTCCAACTGTGCCTTTGCTATTCAGTTTTGACAAAATATGTCTGCAACATTTTGAATATATAAAGTTAGTTTTTGCTCGACGTATATTACCCACGATGTTAGTTATCATATATGTTGGTTGCATAATAACACTCCGGCTATCAAATATCAGTAAAATGTAGCTGTTTTCGATTGTTCCTGTACAAAGGCATGTAAGTTGCATTGCTGGCGTCGTAAATTTGTAAAAGTTTCACTTTGATTAACACGTTCAAATCAATGATACAAATATGTTTTTCTTCTCTCATAGCTAATTAGGTCAACTGTCCGTTGTTTCGAAGTTACAACAAGTTAGGAATGATTTTGTAGTAGCATAATATTACTTTAAATCCCTATCTGATATATCAAAAGATGGTTGAACGTCAGTAACCAAACAACTCAAAAGTGCTAAAACAAAAATTCGTCACAATTAAACCTTCATCAATTAGCAATCGCCTTTTTAAAAATCTTTTATGCGAATCTTCAAATCATAGTCAGGTCATGAAAGCCGAGGAGTTAAATTATGTGAAAACTAAAACCGATGGTGTTTCTTTCTCAATTCTCATTATTACTTAAATAATGTACATCTATTTGTATTGATTGGAGATCAAAAAAATATTTCAACATTTGTAATATTCAAATAACGAATATTTTTCTTTTAGGGTGACCATTTTTACATAAAATATATTAAAATCTGTATATTTAGTGCTAAAAATAAACTGTAATATTTTGTAATGACATACTAACATTATGATAGCAACGCTAATAGTGTCGATGTGTTTATGTTGTGTATTAAACATGTTATTCTCTTTTTATTACATACCTCATTTTCCTTAAATATACATGTAAGAATAACAATGCAATATACATTCCACGTTAAATTTTGTTTATATCCTGTTTTTTTTTCGTGAGCTCCTCTAGCTGTCTCAATTAAAACAACACATTTAGAAAATGCAACGTATCTTGAATGCCATGCTACTGGTATTTCTGGGTCATACACGTTCAAAGATTGGGAGCATAAATCAGTATCTGGTAAACATATACGATATATAGAACACACAAAAGACAGTACACTTGAACTGAAGAAAGACAATTATCAGAATAGCGGCATATATATATGCAGAGTAAACGATGAGTTCATTGATATGGACATAGACCATTATCAGCAGCAAAAACAAGTCTTGGTAAAATATGAAGGTAAGCATATATAAATTGCTTCTCATATTAAGCTTATAATTTGTATTATATCATTATCAATATTTAAGAATCCAATTACCTATAAGGATGTGTATACGTACCTGAAAAGGACATATGAACTATATTAACCGAAAAGCACAAAACATTAAATACATTTTCGAGTTACTTCATAGTGTCAACCCTGACGTACAATGTTCAAGTTATTAATCAGTTTTGATAATAACCATCATGTGAACAACATATTTATGAAATAATGCTTGTCAAATCATTTTTTTCTCGCCTGCAACGAAAGTTTTCGAATGTGAAATAAATGAATTACAAATAGACGATGATTTTCGCGCCAGTGTAGGCAATACATGTTTGTTTACATCCTTATATTTTAAAATGTAGAATATGCTATTTTTCATACTTTCTATGAATGTACCTTATGTTACGATGTTTCCGTTTGTTATATGATCATGGTCTTTGACTTATTTTGATGGTCAAGTATCAGCTTAACAAAAAAAGTTCTTATTTTATAGCATAACTATATAAGGGATCCGTGAAAGGCCTTTATTTATGCCGGACACTCCCATCTAACTTTAACCGTATTTCATGGATCAGTGATCAAGTTTAATTTTTCGAAGACAAGTCTGTTTCTCACATACAAGACCGACTGTTTTTTGCTTTATATACATGTAAAGATAACGACAATATACCTTTAGTTATATAATCCCTGCTAAATAACCGGGCAATAACGTTTTAAAAATTTTCACGCTATTGTAACTTTTTTTTAAATGTCTTTTTTATGAAATTTGGGTTTTAGGGTTACATGTGGGATAATGTTGCCTGCAATATCAATTACATCTAATAACTGTTTGTGATAGACAAATACTTTTGGGACAACATCATTCCAGTTTTCACAGACAAAAATTCTTTAGAAATTTTGTTCTTTACACTCATGTATTTTTACATGGTTGTTTGTATTTATTATTATATATATGTACTCTGAGAATAGAAAAAGTACTTGAGAATAGAAAATTGTAAAATGGTACATCATTCTTTATTATAGGATGTCAACCATTACGGCGGAGTCATTTTCTGTAGTCACATACGATTAAGGATATTGACTTATTTGTTCGACAATTTTAGTATAAGACGGACATAAACAACCACAACTTTATTATGTTGAACGTTATAGACGTCCTTCAAAGCATTTGCTTTTACAAAATCATATACATATTGCTCATTTCTATAAGAATACTCTAACAGTGCTATAAACCGCTGAGCAATACAATGATTTCTTGGAAATATGTTATTGGACATATCTAAATTCTGTTAAACAGGGGGAACCTGATTTCCGTTTTTAACTTCAAATTCCCTTTTCCTAACTTTAACAATATGGTCAATGAAACTAGTATTGAAAATACTGTTTTAATCCCTTTTCCTCCGACCTCCTATTTTTGACGTAATATTGAACAGGCCAAATTCCAAAGAAACGGATACATTTAAATCTGGTCACGGATTTAAGACGAAACAAAATCCTTCCTAACGATATGATAAATTATTTAAACCTAAATCCATACGTCTACGTTTTTAGATGACACAAAAAGTGTACCTTGTCATATGCTTTGTCTCATTATATAATTCTTAAGGATTCGAACTCTTATTTTCTTCTTCTTTATTTAATATACAACAGGACCACCGGTGTTTGTTTTAAACAGCAGCAAATCCTGGTTTAATCAATATCATGAAGAAGTAATTGTTACTTTAAGAATATTTACTTCATCCAATATGTCTAGTGAACCAATTCTTAAACGGGATGACCAGAGTCACGAGAGGAAATCGCCTTACGTGATCGGTTCATTGATGAATTCGACATGTAGAGATTATTTAGTATTCTATAATGTCAGTGTTAAAGTGCGGTGCATCGAAGTGACATATCATGTTATGACTATCAAAGACGAAAGCAGGTATTATTCTGCGAAAGTGTGCAATACATTTGGGTATAGTTTCTTCGAATTCCCTGTTATGTCCACGGGTAAGTTTATGTAAGACTTATATGTTCTGTATATCAACAAGGGGATACTTCCATCAAATTAAATATATTTGAATGTCAATCTAACATGAAATTCACATGACTTTCAACTCAAACGAGCTTATTCGTAAAAGTAATGTAAAATCAGTTCATTTGATTTTCAAGTGAATCTCAAGTTAAACTCACGCAGATTTCACGTGAAAACCGAATGATTTTATTTTCACTTGAAATTAACGACTTAATTTAATTAAAAATATGAAAATTGCAAATTGTTTTTGGTAAAATGTGCGTGAAATTCATCTGAACAATTTCACAATAGTTCGCGTGAATCTAAATTCACCTGCAGTTCATATAAAATTGTTCACGTGGCTGTAATGTATAAGCTCGTTTTAAGTAACTCTCATGTCAAATTATTCACGTTGATTTCAGCAGAGTTTATTCTGGGGCAAATATTGACTGTGTATGTTTGTTATGTAAAAAAAATCTAATGTATGTACTTCAAGTAAACGATGTTTATCCTTCCTTATACATAAATTGAAAAAAAATGTATTAATGTCGGGATGATATTGATTTTGAAACTCAGATCACTGAAAATATTATTTAAAGCTACACGTAACATACGAAAGTTGTCAATATATTCGAATTGTATGCTACTGTCGTACAAATGAGAGGTTTTGCGAACTATAAAACCAAGTTTATTCCACCATGTTTTACCGAAGGAAATACCTATATTAAGTCAGGTATATGACAGCTGTTTCCAATGCTTTGATGTTGAGTGCAGCAGTTTCTCTGGAGTTATTTTGTTCTTTTGTGTTTCGTATTTATTTTGATTGATTTATTGGTGAATGGTTGCTTTGCATCCAGTGGCAAATATTGTATGCATGTTCATGATGAGGAAGAACAAAAAGTACAATATATAAATCTTGTAATGAAGGGCGTCCGGGATGTAACCTAGGTCTTTTAGACTTTAAATAAAAAATATATCTGGAAGGTTCAGAAAAAAACTAACCTTGCCCTACGGAACCCTCATAGAGTATAAACAAGAGTTTGTTTTACTTGATGATAGCTATAACCTCTCTCTTTACGAAGTATCCAAAAAAATGTTCATATTCTGACCTTGACCGAGTATATATGCATCCAACACAGTCAAGGAATTTACTGTCAATTAATTAAAGACCAAATTTGACCATATTTCTATTCTTTAATTATCCTTCTGTGATGTTTTATTATAAATTAATACGATACTCAAGGGATGGTTCCAATTTTATAACTATAAAAAAGGAATGACTTTATATGTCGCTGCAATTAATTTTATTGGTTTCCCTTGAAATGAAACGCTTAGAGGGTCAAAACATTCTACATTAAACCCAAAAACAAAACCAAATAGTGATTATCGTTGTCTCAATTCCGCGAAACACTATTGCAGACTTCACAAATATAAAATGTTGCTAACGTTTGAAACGAACTATAATTTTTGATACTCTTAAATCGGCTAAATATCCTAATATTGACTGTTCGGATTTTATTAGTATGAAAGGAAAGATCATTATGTTGTATACTCCTAAACATATGACTTGTTTGTGCTATTCTATAAAATGAAACAAATCCTAACCAGCTGTAGCTAAGATACATATTGTGTATATATTATTGTTCCCTTGTGGAAATAATGTTATCGTTATATCTGAGTATTTTATTGCAGATGGAAATACAACTAGTCTTCTAAGTGAGTTTTATGTCTTAGAACATATAGTTACTTCTTTCATCACTCATTTTCATAATGTAACTGTCTTATGTAAAACGTCTGTATCTGTGTTATATTTGATAGAAACAATCGTTACTAATATAGACATCCAAATTTGAAGCAGGTTACGTGAAAAAGGTCTTACAATTAGATAGATATGAAAACACCAAAAAAAAATCATCTTGTTGTTAACGTGTTTTCCTTGGTGTTGATTGTAACTCGCTCTCAAACGATTTATGGCCTTTGAACACCGGTAAATTACTGTTGCTTTTATTTAGAGGAAATATTGAAATATCTTTTCCGGCATATTGTTGTTGCCCCGACGACTTGAGTTGTGTGAGTCTACTGTTATGAGTTACATGAGTTTATGTTTAGTTCAGCTCAGATAAATTTTGCAGTTTAATTATTTTAACTTTGAAATTTCCTAAAATCTTTTGTTAGCAACACTATTCGCGTCGTTCCGCCTCCTCTAGTTTTTCGATCATTTTGAAACGAACTTAATCTTGTTTTAACAATTAAACGAAAGATCTTATAATTTGATTGTAAAAACAAAGAACATAATTCAATTTAGAATGATAAAGGAGCATGTGCAATTTGTTTACTAAAACGATAAACGAAAACTCTTCATGATAGTAAAGAAGGTCTAATTCAACTTTTACTCGAATTTAAAAGAGTTTGACACTTATTTTGTTTTATAATGCAAGTGTTAATACCTGATTTAAAACATTACAGATGATGGCTTTAAATCTACATTTCTACATGACTATTGCTGGATAACTATTGGCAGCTTAGTTGGGGGAATTCTTATCATCTGTGTTTGGTCGCATATTTACTGCTACCTTAAACGTGAAAAAACGTGCAAAAGTAATATTCTTCGAGTAACACCTGGAGACAACTATGATGAAGTAGAAAATTTGAATTATAACAATGTTATCTTTGATAATGTAAACAACGATGAAAATATGAACAAGGACAATTTATCAAGTATCATAGAAAATAACGATATTATATTAAGGGTCGATGTTGTTAGCTCTGATGACAGCTCTTCAATTAAACTATCTGGTGATGGTTATGAAAATCCTTATCAGGCGATTGATCTTTGTGATATCGAAATGCATCATTATACTAGTATCGTCTCGTGCAATTATCAAAACACGATAATATTCCCACCAACTTTGACTGCAGACACTCTAGATAATCTAAATACTGCGGCAGATAATGTTAAAAATGCCTGGCTCGTTATATACAAGAGAAAACAATGAGCAAAATAAATAAATTAACAGTTCTTATGATATTTTCGAAACAAACAAAATATTTGTATTATGTTGAATATGTCATAACAATCATAATTGTTAGTTTAAGCAGTGATTGTTTGAAAGCAGCATAGAAAAAGTTATACCTGTTAGGATTAAAAAAGCAGGAATTCAAGAAATTGTTTTTGGAATAAAATTGATATCAATGAAACTTAATTTTTAAAAAAGTTAATCATGTTATACTTGTATGTTATATGGTATTACTTAAGTTTTATGCATTCTAGTTGATATATCATTTTACATTCTGATGCATACATGAAAATTGCTTAGATAATGACTTTGGTTAAATAACTTGGTGAAAAGACCCTTGAACCTGAAATGTTTAATCATAAAGTCTTGTCTATAACAGTAAACCATCAATACACATTGCTCATACCGTCCTAATTTTGTACGCACGCTATTGCTTATCAATTCTTCCCGACAGAAATTCGAACACAGGGTATTTAAGTTATCTAATTTCATTTACTTTTCAACTTGAATTTGTGTAAAAATCATATACTCGTATCCAGAATTAAGGTATCCTATTTGTTTCTCAAGAATGCTTCTTTGGTTTAATTTGTAAATATGTATACTAAACATGCTAAATGCATACTATTTTTAGGTTTCTTTGATTCTTTGTTTGAGGGTTTGTGACAAGACAAAAATTTGTCGCTTAGTTTTTTTCAATAATATGTTTTACGTTTATGTTCATGTACCTTGCGATTAAAACACGATGTCTTGTTAAAGAAGTAGTGCAAATTCGTTCAACGGAAATGTTCTGGTGATGTACTGGTTTCTACCACAACGGTCCTTGTTCTTTGCACGTATGTTCTGGTTTGTTGCTTTTAAAAAAAATCCCAAAATATTTCATGCACAAATTGTGTGTTTTAGACAGAATCTTTTTATAGAAAAAAATATACACAAAATTTTCCAAATTATTACAAACTTCAATGACCATCAAGAAATTATACATAACACAAAAACCTTAAACAAAAAATGATTACGGTATAACAGCAAATTAAACCGCTATACTACAGAAACGAAATGACGGAGCTGTTAACAACTATAATATTGATCTTTATTTTTAAAGTCCGGCTATCCAAGAGGATATTGCGGAGATTCATATTTCTATCGGGTTGGTATGGTTGTATGTTGTATGTTGTAAAACAAACAAACAAACAAACAAATAATTTATTAGAGTCTCACCTCTTTAAGACATTTGATATACAACACAATATAATATTAACAATTTATAAAAAAGAGCCACTCTAAAAAGAGTTATGAGAGACTGTAAAAACAAAGATTAAAATACATTTAAATTACATATATCAATATATCTTAGCATAAAACACCATACTATTAAAAACACTTATACAAAAGAAAACAAACAACATTATAGAAACTTATTACGAGTATAAAATACACTTTCTCTTAAAAAGTACTTCATGGCAGATTTTGGCTGTAAAATAACAAACTCTATCATCATGAAACATAAATAAAAACTTTTCTTCATTACTTAGATAACTAAAACTACTTTCTATATTACCTACACGGTTAAAAAATATCATTCGCAGATCTGCATATTCTGGGCATTCTAATAAAACATGTTTTTCATCTTCAATTATATTCAAATCATTTTTTCTACAATTAAAACAGAACCTTTCATTTACATCTATACCTTCATATCTGCCGGTTTCAATTTTAATCGGAGCAACACCTGCTCAAAATTTAGCATATGCACTTCTATATTTACCGGGCATAGTAATACTTAAATATTTTTCTGTACAATAATTTGATTTAAATAACCTGTAAGTACGCAATTTACTGCTTTCATTAGCTAGTAAATTTAAATGCCAATTATTTTGGTACATAATAAATAGATTGTTTTCAATATCTTTAATAACAGACTTGCTCAAAATACATTCAATGTTACAATACTGATTAAGATCAAGTTCTTTAAACTTTGTATTCACTCTACAGTTCCAATTTTTTACTTTATTAAAACTGATATTATTACTCCAAAGAAAATTTTTCTTATTAAGTCTACTATTAGACATCTTATTAACTCGTGACCATGTCCTAAATATGGAAGACCATTGTTTAACAATACATGGTTTCCATCCCATATCTCCATAAAGTGCTAAGTTATGGGTATATCTACCCACTCCCATAAAAAATCGCATAGCCTTATGTTTTACAGCGTTTATACATGAAAATTCTTTAGTACCCCAAATAGAGGCACCATAGTCTATCACTGACCATACAATTGAATTGAACAATTTTGTAAATACATCTTATTGAAAACCACCATGAGCTTTACATTTTGCTATTAGTAACCCTAATGCCCTACTGGCAGATTTGGCAACTGTTTTTGCCATTTCCTCATAACTCAAATGTTCGGTTAATAATAAACCTAAATATGTATAATTTGATACTTTATCAACACATTTTCCATTAAAAACAAAAGGAAAATTAGTACATGGCACAGAAGGTGTTCTAAAATGCATAGCTTTTGATTTTTCTAGATTAACCTTGTATGTTGTACGTTTCCTTTTTATTTTGCATCAACTTGATTGTGGAGTCTGGTATGGTGTTATTGACGTTCCAATATCACCATTTCTGTATTCGCTGCCTCTGAAGATCTCATCATTGATTGCAACGTGTGTGGTGTTGTGTGGAGTAACTAGGGATCATCTAAATCAAATCCCTCGTCAAAGTCAATCCGACATCAATTGCCTTTAGGGTTGGTCGTGTTGAGCTAATATTGTCGATGGCGTGACTTCCTGCGGTTAAATTGATCAGACAACAATTTCCGTCTTCATGACGATCCCCTTGTTCATCTTTGTATTTGATAGGTGTTGTTCTCTAGTTCCTTCTAGTTATGTTCTTGCTTCTGTCTGATTGTTCTGGTCGACGCTGGCAGTTGATGGTATCACATCAGCGGATGTTAAAGCAACGGTTTTGATATGCACCAACTGGTCGTAACACTTGGCGTCTCGTCTCCTGGTGGATGGTGATTTACTCTTTTTCAAGGACGTTTACTTTACTGATCATAACTCACAACACAGTTCGTTGACTTACCATAATGGTGGTATACTTAAATGGATGACTTCTTAATCATGTTCATTGGCAGTCATGAATATGTTAGGCTAGCAAGGACCAGGGAAAGTTCATTAACCTGGAAAGGTTAAGAACTATAGGAATCCTCAAGTAGACCTAAACTACTTTAATAGGTCAACGAACTTAATTAATGACTCGGAAAATTTAAATGTTAGAATTTTTTCATAAAACAATGATGGACATTAAAATGTAGAATAAAATCTATTTACACTGGCCTTATAACGGTTAAATTTCAGCTGGTCTAGACCATTTGTTAGATAAGAAATATTCCATACTTTTAGCATCAATGATATCGTTTCCCAGACAACGGTGTTCCGTACTATAGGTAAGGTTTATTTAAACCAAATAAATTTCAATCTTGTCTCTGCGCGTTAAAATCAAATGTCCTCAGTACCTTTGATAAGAATTATTTGTAACAATTTAGTCATATTAGTGTTTACTAATATATCAACAATGTTGTATTTAGAAAAACAAAATATCATAATGTATTGATGTGTATGGAACGCCATAGCTGTCTTATGTGATAGTATTTATTTTGTGTTAGTGGGTTTTGCATTATATGATGTTGGTTTGTTATTTTATGATGTGGGTTTGTTATTATATGCTGCTGTTCCGTCATTATGTGATGTGGGTTTATCATTATATGCTGCGGGTTTGTTATTATATGCTGTGGGTTTGTTAGTATATACTGTGGTTACGTCATTATACGCTTTTTCTTTATGATCACTCTTCTTTATTATGACTATTCTTCTTTATCATGATGTGGTAAAACTCCGGATTCCAGAATACCGGCATCTATTTCACTTTTGTTACCGACGAAAATGGCCATCTCTGCTAATTGATTTACCACCAACAGAGGAACTTTTTAAGCTTTATGATTATGCTTTTTTGAATACTTATTTTGGGCTTTATTAAAGTTATAATATTCTGAACAGCAAAAAGGGGTTACAACAGGATCAAAACTTATATTGTAGCCATACTAATTTAGTATGCAAAATAATTCTGTATCCACACTAATGCTGTGTCCAATTCTTTACTAAGACAAACACCTGTCATGATGTGGTAAAACTCCGGATTCCAGAATACCGGCATCTATTTCACTTTTGTTACCGACGAAAATGGCCATCTCTGCTAATTGATTTACCACCAACAGAGGAACTTTTTAAGCTTTATGATTATGCTTTTTTGAATACTTATTTTGGGCTTTATTAAAGTTATAATATTCTGAACAGCAAAAAGGGGTTACAACAGGATCAAAACTTATATTGTAGCCATACTAATTTAGTATGCAAAATAATTCTGTATCCACACTAATGCTGTGTCCAATTTTTTACTAAGACAAACACCTGTCAAGTTTCAGCAGCCAGTGGTGGAATCTGCTGTTTCGAAAAACTACAGTATTATTTTCTAGTCAGCTATCTTGCATTTTTATTTTATATTTTATGTACTTCTTCTCTTGCAATTAGTTTAATGTATGTGAAATGTTGAGTTAGATATTGTTGTTTTTTTTGCACTCAAAAGTATTAATAAATGTTTTCTGTTGCATCATGATGTTGTTTTCATTTAGATCAAAACATGTTTTTCTGAGTTGAATTATTCAAAAGGAAAAGTTTAACAGAAAACAATCCATATTAAAAAAATTCCACACAGACAATCAGCCAATTGCTAACAAATTAAGAAC